>CM040118.1:343529572-344129572 GCA_022559845.1 Amorphophallus konjac | reverse complement strand
CTCTGATTTTTTATTTGCGGACCTCACGGTCAAGGAGAAAAGATATGTTCATGATGGCTGGTGTAAATTCAGTTCCTGTCTTTGATGGTTTTGATTTTATATCATGGCTTGGTAAATTCAGTATTTAGATTTCTGGTATTGATCCAAACTCATGAAACTAATTACTCATGGTCCTCATGTTTTACCAAAAAAATGAGTCAAGATGGACCGATGAATATAAGAAGATGAACTCTGATAATCTTTTTGTTCTGAATGCTTTTAAGGCTGCTGTGAACACTAATCAATTTCCTTTTGTTTCATCTTGCAGGTCAGCCAAAGAGATCTGGGATCAGCTAAAGGAGACTCAAGAAGAAATCTGGAACGATGAGTGCCTTGTGGCAAGCAACAGTGACCGTCAAAGCGAGAAAAGTTTCAAGGTAAACTCTGATTCTGACGACGATGATGAATTGAGTTTTGAAGAATTAATGGATGCTTATAATGAGTTGGTTGATAAATATAAAATAATAAAATCTGAAAACAAAAAATTGAAAAAGAAACTTGAGGAGTCTTCTCATGTCAATTCCTCGTGCTAAATGTTTCGAGCTAGAAACCGTGAATGAAGTCTTAATTCGAAATGATGATGCTCATTAAGAAACAATGTTAAATCTGCGAAAAGAGAATGAATCTCTTTGTATAAGAATTTCCCAATTTGAGAAAAATGAAAGGAAAATGAGAGAAAATTGAATTCCATGATGAATGATCAATGTTTGCTTGATGAATTGCATGTAGATAAAGATCTTGTTGAAAAAATTGAGAAAATGAAAAATGAGAAAATCTTGTTTGAGGTTTCAAGCGGTGGGCAATAATTCGAAGAGAGATATGATGCCGCTGAATCCCATTCTGGTGGTTGAAATATTTGACGTTTGGGGAATAGATTTTATGGGACCATTTCCATCTTCTTTTGGGAATGAATATATCTTGGTGGCGGTCGATTATGTGTCAAAATGGATTGAAACTATTGCTACTAGGATAAATGATCACAAAGTTGTTATGAAGTTTGTGAAGAAAAATATCTTTTCTAGGTTTGGCTGTCCTAGGGCTTTGCTTAGTGATGGGGGTTCTCATTTCACTCATTTTCAATTCCGAGCTATGCTTCGTAAGTATGGTATCACTCATAAGCTCGCTACTCCTTATCATCCCCAAACTAGTGGTCAAGTTGAAGTTTCCAATAGGGAGATAAAAAATATCTTGCATAAGACAGTTAGGCCGGATAGAAAAGACTGATCTGAAAGGCTAGATGATGCATTGTGGGCCTATAGAACTGCTTTCAAGAATCCCATTGGTATGTCTCCATATCGCCTTATCTTTGGTAAAGCATGTCACTTGCCAGTAGAGTTAGAGCATAGAGCATATTAGGCTATAAAGCATGTCAACTTTGATTTAACTCAAGCAGGATCCCAACGAGCCCTGCAAATTAATGAACTGGAGGAATTAAGGAATGAAGCCTATGAAAATGTAAAGATTTACAAAGCTAAAACCAAAGCATTTCATGATAAGCACATTCACAGAAAAAGCTTTCACGCAAATCAAAAGGTTTGGCTATTTAATTCAAGGCTATATTTGTTCCCTAGTAAGTTAAAATCCAGATGGGATGTGCCATTTATTGTTGTCAAAGTATTTTACCATGGGGCTATTAAAATCTTGAATCCATAAAATGGTCATATCTTTACTGTTAATGGTCAAAGGTTGAAAACTTACTTGGAGAATGAGCAATTAACACAAAAAGAATCCATTGCATTGTGTGATTTGGAATGAATATGTTATGAGCTTTCTTGCGTCTGGCTAAAGATGGAAAACTTAGCACTTCTGGGAGGCAACCCAAGATTTTACTATTTAATGTTTTGTTTAAGTGTATTTCAGAAGTTAGGTCAAGGTCAAAGAAGAAGAAGCAGTCGCCGTCCATTGATGAAGTTTTTATCCCGCATATCAGGTTGTCTCTTTCCTACTCAGACGTATTTATTATTACATTGCTCTATTATTTTAAATTCTATACGTCATTGAGGACAATGTCATTCAAGTTGTGGGGGAGAGAAAATTTTCATCATTGCATATAGTACAATATGGTAGGGATTTTGCATGATGTCCTGCATCTTACATAAAATGCCCGACTGAGTTTTTGTTCCATGCTTGAATTGAAAGTAATTATGGATTAGAAAAGGCTAGGGAGAAGGATGAAGGAAAAATTATTTCAATCTAGCCATGAAAAACTGATATAAGAATCTCTTTAAAGTTCATGTGCACTTAAGAAAAATGAAAATCGCATAGCACGCTAATGAAACAAACTGGACAAGCCTTCTGCTATTTTGGGTATGTTGTCTGATACTCTACACTTTTATGATGAAAGAGATCTTTTTATGAAGCTTTCTACCAAGTTATCTATTAAATAAGTGCAAAAGCACATTAGAAAAAAAAAGAAAAGAAAAAGAACATCATGAAAAATATCTATATTCTTAGTAACCGGGCCTACTTCACCTAAGACGTGTTGAGGTTCGCGTAAAATGGAAAAGAGAACCTGGATCTGTATAGCTGGGCCTGCTTCTCCTAAGGCAAGAGTAGAGGTTCATGTTTAACAGTGAAGGGTAGTGCAGCATCATGTGTGTAGAAAAATGAAAAGAGCCCAAAAGGGATGAAGCAATAAAGCAGATAAAAAGTTAATATGATTAACATTCTGATCTCAGAGGTGCGGGGTTGAAAGGCACTTGTTCGAAATAGAAAAATGGGAGACGCAATTGTCTACGCTATGAATTTAGCATTACACTTGCACAAGTGCTATTGAACTTTGAGATGCATTCTTAAGTCATCTAAGGTTAGTGTGAGCATTAACGTTTCCTGATTCCTGATCTTTAGTTGATTCTATGAAGGGAGAACTGGATATAAGAGTATGATTTTTTGTGAACTCTTGTAGGTTCTTAATTTTGATTTATCTGCATTGATAAGGGACTAGCAATGAGTAAGTTAGGGGGTGTGATAAGTGCTATATTTTATGCCATTATTTGCGTCACATTCATCATTTTTTGAGCATTAAATGAATAAAGTTATGCAACATGGGCATTAAATTTATTTTCACACATTATTTGAGTCTACATGCATTTTATCATCATTTTGAGCCAAAATGACCATGTGAGAAATATTCAAGAAATTACACAATTATTTGAAAGCCATTTTGAAATGAAAAAAACTTGATATGTTGAATTTTTCTGAATTTTTAGGAAATTGAGCCCAGAGGTTAGACGCCATTTAATGAGGGCCAGTTTACAAGGGCGTCCATTTGGTTTTAAAAAGGAAAAGCTGAAAACCAAACAAAGGTTGATGCATATATTCTTGAGACCCAACTCAGGTCGATGCACATTTGATAACCTGGCAATCAAGTCGGTGCACATTCTTTAGTGAAAGGCATTAAGGTCGGTGCAATGGTTCAAGTCAGTGCACATCCTATTGAAGGCAATCAAGTCCGTGCACATCCTGTTGAAGGTAACATGAAGTCGGTGCACAATGCCTTAAGACCATTTCCAGGTCGGTGCACATCTACACACCAAGTCGGTGCACATCATGTTGAAGGCCACATGAAGTCGGTGCACAATGCCTTAAGACCATTTCTAGGTCGGTGCACATCTACACACCAAGTCGGTGCGCAATGCCTTAAGACCATTTCAAAGTCGGTGCACATCTACACACCAAGTCGGTTCACATCCTGTTGAAGGTAACATGAAGTCGGTGCACATTATTTAGCGCAACTATTGAGGTCGATGCACATTCTTTGGTGAAGGATACCCAAGGTCGGTGCATACATTTTATCAGGTCGGTGCATATATCACCTAGGGTCAGTGCATGTTCTGTTGGAAGCTACCCAAGGTCGGTGCATACATTTTATCAGGTCGGTGCAGATACCATTGAAACATATGCTCATAAGAATGAACGCTTGCGCATATGGGCGCTTATTCATTTATGTGGAAAATCAGAGGCAAATAAAGAAGGATTGAGCGCTTATTCATGAAGTCGCTATTTCCCAGATTTATGGAAATTGGGAAAAGGAATAAGCTCCCATATGCATAGTCGTTATTTTAACTTGCGACCAGACCCCAGTCGCCATTTCCAGAACAGCTTGAAACGAAACTGAGATTTGCCCAATCGTTGTTATTTTTAGAGCTTATCTCCTCTTGTTTAAGGAAAGGAGAATTTATCTATGGCAAGAGACCTAATTCAAGCAACTACTTCAAGCTGGAAAGATGGATTTCATGTTGATCTCGAAGCCCACGATCGTGTGAAAGTCTTTACTGCACATTATAAAAGGGCACCAGAGAGCATCATGGGAGGAGTTAGATAGTTAGAGGTCCGCCGTAGGAGATTCTTTTGAAGCCTTTTCTTTCTTCTTTTCCAGTTAAGTTCTTCACAAAAGTTCATCGTTTTTAAGTTGTCTACATCTTTTTCTTCTTCATCTTCCTCTAATTCTTCTTCTTTTCACCGTTATTTACTATTTTTCAAAGTTTGATTCTTTTTGTTTCTACTGTTCATCCGTTTTACAGAACTATGGTTTTCTTGTTTTTTCACCTTCTTCCACTCTTCTTTTTAATCTATGTTCTTCACAAAAGTTCTGCATCTCTTCTAGATCTACAACTTTGCTTTCTTCACCTTCTTATAATTCTTCTTGGTTTTAAAGATCTTCTCAAGTTTTTAACGTTCTATCCTGGTTTTTCTGTTTACTGTTCACCCACGACCTTTATCTGTTCATCTGCATTTTTCTCCATATTCATCTGCATTTTTCTCCATATTTCTCTCGTTTTATGCTTCTGTGGTCTTCATCAATATTCTTCCTCTTTTCATTCTCCACAACTTTGCTATTTTCCACTTTTTCTAATTCCCTCTAGATTTTAAGTTATCTCCTTCTCAATCTATCTTTATTTTCATCTTTTATTTTCACAAAGTTTTCATCACTGATCCCTTTCTTCTATCTTTCTTCTTCTCTTTTCAAATACATATTCACACACATTTTTGCACAGTAATTTTTTTTCTTCTCTCCTTCTATCCTATTTTCCTCTCATATCTCTTTGGCGGATCCTCATCAATCGGTCCTCTCACGACGTCGGTATCCAAGGCGGAGTGATGGGAATCGACACCAAGAGCACTAACATTTTATTTGCATTTGTGTCCTTTAGTTTATTTTTATATCCTTGGGAAAGTATGTTCACAATTATAAGGCTTTATAAGTCAATGTGTAATTCCCTAGGATTCTTTGGGTTTTTATGCAAAAGTCCAGTAGGACCAGTAAGGGGCCCCCATCTCCTTTCCTATTGGTCCACCTAAGTCTTAGGGCCCATGTGGGGTCAGTCAAAGGTCCAAGGTGAGCTTCTAGATGGCTTGACCATTCAAGAGGACAATTGGATTAAAAAGTCAAATATTCCAACCCTTAAAGTCCAAGATGCTTCCCCCTTATAATATAATTTATCCCATGATGTATTTTTTATTTTTTTTGGTCATTTGACCACATGGGGAAGAAAATCTCCTCTCTCTCATGAAATTCCCAGCCCCCCACCCCTTGCCATTCTCTATATAAGCCTATGTATAGTGTCATTAGAGATATTAATGAAGAATTAAGTATTTTTGCCAAGAGCAAGCCCAAGGGCACCCCTTGTCTCTCCCCCTCTCCCCATTTGTAGATGGATTTCTACTGAATCTTAGGTGTGAAGCCCTTTCCTACATTCTCCTTAGCCCCTCTGAGTTCTTCTCTGCCACCGCCGTTGCCGTTCGAGCCGCCATCGCGCCGCCATCGCCACTCGTCGGAGTTCTATCTCCATCAGGACAGAACCTCACCTACAAAATTTTATCTTTTTTATGGTTGTCTGTTCAAGCCTTAATTTTGAGGGTTTGTTCTGTCCATCTCCCTTAACCTCCAGTTCAAATTTTGTGTCATTTGGAAGTCATTAGGTATTTTTCCCATATTTTTGTTTGTCCTCTCAGTAATCTGCCCTTTTGCAGATCTACGGGACAGAGTCACCTTGTCACATTTTCCCCACCCCCTTACTAATTTTCAAAAAATCTCAAAAACTTACTCAATGTTCCACACATATATCCCCTTCCACCATAATTTTCGTGGAGTCTAGAAAATTCATTTGACCCTCGGTCAAAGGTCAGTTTCAGGCAGATCCCTTGCTGCCCTGTGTGTCTGTCAGTCCGAGTCAGAAACAAAAATAGTGTTACAGTCATATTCATTTTCAATCCGTTTAGTGGATGGAGCTGTCAAAATTATATGTTGTAGATCTATGAGTGCTCTTTCCAACGGTACTAGCCACGCCTCGATCGACCTTCGGATCTGAGCGTCGTAATTCGTGTCACCGAGGCCTGCAGATCTATTCCCTGTGCAGGTCTGAAATTGCAATCCAGAAGATATTCAGAAATAAATATCAAAAATCAACTTCAGGAGCCGCCCCTTCAGAGAGTCGTTTAGGGACGCCCTACCATCGTCCCTGCCAAGCGGCGCTTCCGGAAGATCTCAGGAAGGCGTCGTTTTTTTGGAAACCGTTGCTTAATGTCCAGTGAGTCAGCAACTGAGTTGGCGCAGCACCGAGTTAGAATAGTGCTGAGTCGGACCAGCAGGCCGAGTTCGTGCCGAACGCACCTCCAGATTGCTGCCCGTCAACCCAGGGTCGGTCCTACCGGGCCCCACTTGTAGCCCTTTACCTCCCTGCGTGGAGTGGGCAATAAAATTCACTGTTGTAATTAACTTTTACCGTTGTTACCGGGAGTTATCGTACTTGGCCGGGAACGTCTTCCCCACGCCCGGAGCGTGGAGGTACACTCGCCACCCTCTTCGTAGGCATTGCTTTACTCGTATATTTTTGTATATGCCGCTGCATGAGTGATAGATTATCTACCTTGTTATCATTTTATCACCGCTGCGAGAGCGAGAGTGAGTGACCGTCCCGTGACTCGACCCGAGTTAACGCGGAAAGGCCGATACCCGAGACTCACGGCCGGTTTCTCAACCGCGCCCGGTCCCACGTCTTCCCTCACTTAGGGACGATCATGAGCTAGAGTCCCAGGTCACGTGTCCGTCTCGCATCATGGAGTGATCTTCACCCAAGGCTTGGCAAGGAGGCGGCGTTATTCTTCATATATTGGCCACAATTTTCTTCCATTTTCTCTTTATTTATGCAAGTTGTAATTTTCATTTTTCTACATAAGTTGTACCTTCCACTTTCATAATAATAAAATTCATCTTTGCAAATTGTGGTCTTTCCTCTCTCTATCTCTTCCAATTTCTCTTCTTTACCCCTCTCATATTCTTTAGTTTGTTTTTATGCAATTTATTTTTCCCTTAGATTAATCTCACTCAAAAGTTGGTTTTCAAAAGCATAAGGATATTTTCCCAACTCATTCAAATAAAGATTTTTCCTCATCGTGGGATCGACTCCACTTACCACTATATGTTTAATTTTTATAATCTTTAAAAGCAAGTGAGTGCGAATATTTTAAAATTATGGCACGGCTTTCTTAACGACACTAGTCGGTGCGTATCACATATGTCAATATGCACCGACTACAAACGTGCACAAGGAGAATGTGCACCGACCTTTAATGCTCAATGCTAAACCCTGCACTGACCTTTTCTATGTGAGCACGCAAATGAGCACGGACCTAGCATGCACCGACCTTGACTTGTGCACAGGACAGCATGCCCCGACCTTGTATGAACAGTCTACAGGAACATGCACTGACATTGTATGACTTAAAACTAAACGTGCACAGACCTTGCTGATGCATGCACTGACCTTAGATGTAACATGCACCGACCTTGGATGTAACATGCACTGACCTTGCATGTGTTAGGCTAAAACATGCATCGACCTAATGTCTGCACAAGGTGCAGATAGCACCGACCTTGGTTTGCTATGAATCAAACATGCACCGACCTCATGCCTTGCTACAGTGATGTGCACTGACGTTGTGACTTACTTAAACCATGTATACATCGACTTCTGTCTACGCAAGGCAAGCATGCACCGACCATGTATGCAAGACATACTATAATGCAAAACTTGCACCGACTGTATGCAAGCCCCATGCAGATTGGAAAACATACATCGACCTTACTTGACAAATAGAAAGTATATGCAACATGCATTGACGCAAATAAATGTGTGTTGACCTGCATGACTGTGAATGCATGAATGTGCTTTAGACCTGTATGTCAAAATGCTTGAACCGGTGAAAAGTGTTTGTGCACACAACCTGTTTGATAAAATGTTTGAATGTGCACAAACGTAATAATGAAAGTGCTCGGACCTTCATGCAACAATGCTAATCACCATCAACCCATAATGGAACAATGCAGCTGGAACACATATGACATCATCAAAATCAAGCATCATCATTATTAACACATATGACATCATGCACATGAGTTATAGTGTTTGACATCATCAAAACCACAGAGGTACAACAGTGGAAGAGGTTTATTTTTTTTATTTCCCTTTTATTTTTGTTTGCTTTACTATGTCGTCATGCGAAGAGAGCTTGTTGGAGTTGTTTTGGTGAATGGTTTAAGTTATAGGTGAGAATCTGTAGGCTGCTTCTTTTGTGATCCTGAACCAGAGGTAGATCTGCTCGTCTCGTGTTTACCTATGCTACGAAACCTTGAACAAGACTCAGCGTGATGGAATCTGTCCCTTGCGTGCTTATAGTTGATCTCCTTTTCTCTTGTGCTTCAGAACCCGAGTTTTGTATGCTTATCGCAAACAGATAGGCACTACGCAACAATGACACCACATGTGTCAAACAGTAAGATAGGCGGCACCAATTATTCATTGCGTCGGTGGATGTAGGTGCATAATTACGTAACCCTGGGAGTGATATCACAAGATTCATTCTCGTTGACACCATGAGTATGTACACGAATGGATTTATACTCTTCGACTATTTAGTAGTGTTCTTTATCTTGCTAGGGCATGGTGTTGTTTTGTTGATGCATCAACCTACCTTTGACATGGTGTGTTGTTAGAAAGCTTTATCAATGCTGTAATAATGTTTATTTTAAGATTCAAAAAATCATCATTTCATCTATGAAGTTTTTTTTTTGTTCGGCCATATTAAATAGGAAATTAACAGTAGTGAATCTATCATTCTCCTTTTATAAAAAAAAAAGCTTAAGGAAGAATGTAGCAAAGAGAGAGGGGGGTAGTCGCTGCATTTGTGACATCATCATGCATACGGAGAACAAAACACCATAGAAAGGTCAAGAAGTGCAATATTTGAAATTAAAATCTCAATTGTGTAAATTATATTTTAATTTGAAAATCTTTTATCTCAATTGTATAAAAAATCTCTTTCTTTTTTCTTTTAAATAAAAACTTGCATTCTTAATTGTAATATTAGAATCAAACACACGGCCTACGTGCTTGAGAGCATGACACTTGGCTATGGTGGTCTCAGCGACAAAGAAGGAAAAGAGCTCGACGTTGTTAAAAGAGAGAGGGAAAGGAAATGTCAACGGAAATATCGAACGCTAGGTTCCAATCAAATGGGACCTTATTACATAATAGGATTTTAGCTTGACTTTTGCACTCTCTTTGGAGTTTGCTTCTATAATCAGGAACTGGAGGTAGATTAAATAATGATCGAAATATATCCCTATAGACATTAACAGAAAATAGATTGATCTATTACAGTAGAATCTAAAATTTAATACAAATGTTTCTGTATTAAAATAAAATAAAATTAATCGAGTAACTCTCTTAATGATATAGATGATAATAATACATTGTCATCACTTCATCTCACAAAACAATCCGAAGTCACGAACCAGCAACTCCCCTGGGACGTCAATTCAGGCTCTCTCCCATCCAGGCTCGATAAAAAAACCGAACAAAAGCCCCACCCGGCCTGCTCCGCTCCACTCCACGAACCCGTCCCCAGCCTCTCTTTCGTTCGCAGTTTTTGCACATTCCCATTTCCAGTGATCATTTTGCTTTCCTCTTCTCTCTCCTATCCGCGCCGTCTACAACGGTTGCTGCCGGAGGAAGTGGAAGGAGAGGCAGGGGATAACGGCGATGCTGCGGTCTCTGTCGTCCGCCGGGGGTCAGAGGCTCTCCTCTCTGTGGAGGGTGGGCTCCTCCTCGCCTTAGACCAACTTGGTCGCCGCCTATAGGAGCAGCCACGGCGGACTCCTCGAGGGGCCCTCTCTCTTCACCGACAGTCGCATTCCAGGTCGTACGATCTTTCTCTCTTCCTATTACTCATGTCCTTCTCCTCTTCCCCTTGGCTTGTCTTGCATGTTGTTCTTGGGATAAAGTTGAATCGCCTCAATTCCTCTGAGAAGAGGTGGAAGAGGTTTGTTTTTTTTATTTCCCTTTTATTTTTGTTCGCTTTACTATGTCGTCGTGTGAAGAGAGCTTGTTGGAGTTATTTTGGTGAATGGTTTAAGTTATAGGTGAGAATCTGTAGGCTGCTTCTTTCATGATCTTGAACCAGGGGCGATCTACTCGTCTCGTGTTTTCCTATGCTGCGAAACCTTGAACAAGACTCAGCGTGATGGAATATGTCCCTTGCGTGCTTATAGTTGATCTCCTTTTCTATCGCGCTTCAGAACCCGAGTTTCGTATGCTTATCGCTAATAGGTAGGCACTACCCAACTATGACACCACAAGTGCCAAACGGTAAGATAGGTGGCACCAATTCTTCATTGCGTCGGTGGATGTACGTGCGTAATTATGTAACCCTGGGAGTGATATCACAAGATTCGTTCTCGTTGACACCAGGAGTATGTACACGAATGGATTTATACTCTTCGACTATTTAGTAGTGTTCTTTATCTTGCTAGGGCAAGGTGTTGTTTTGTTGATACATCAACCTACCTTTGACATGGTGTGTTGTAAGAAAGCTTTATCAATGTTGTAATAATAATTCTTTTAAGATTCAAAAGATCATCGTTTCATCTATGAAGTTTTTTTTTTGTTCGGCCATATTAAATGGGAAATTAACAATAGTGAATCTATCAATCTCCTTTTATCAAAAAAAAGCTCAATGAAGAATGTAGCAGAGAGAGAGAGGGGTAGTCACTGCATATGTGACATCATCATGCATACGGAGAATAAGACACCACAGAAGTTCAAGAAGTGCAATATTTGAAATTAAAATCTCAATTGTGTAAATTCTATTTTAATTTGAAAATCTTTTATCTCAATTGCATAAAACTCTCTCTCTTTTTTCTTTTAAATAAAAACTTGCATTCTTAATTGTAATATAAGAATCAAACACACGGCCTACGTGCTTGAGAGCATGACACTTGGCTATGGTGGTCTCATTGACAAAGAAGGAAAAGGGCTCGACGTTGTTAAAAGAGAGAGGGAAATGAACTGTCAATGAAAATATCGAACGCTAGGTTCCAATCAAATGGGACCTTATTACATAATAGAATTTTAGCTTGACTTTTGCACTCTCTTTGGAATTTGCTTCAACAATCAGGAACTGGAGGTAGATTAAATAATGATCGAAATATATCCCTATAGACATTAACATAAAATAGATTGATCTATTACGGTAGAATCTAAAATTTAATACAAACGATTCTGTATTAAAATAAAATAAAATTAATCGAGTAACTCTCTTAATGATATAGATGATAATAATACATTGTCATGACTTCATCTCACCAAAAAATCCGAAGTCACGAACCAGCAACTCCCCTGGGACGTCACTTCAGGCTCTCTCCCATCCAGGCCCGATAAAAAAACCGAACAAAAGCCCCACCCGGCCCGCTCCGCTCCGCTCCACGAACCTGTCCCCGGCCTCTCTTTCGTTCGCAGTTTTTACATATTCCCATTTCCAGGGATCGTTTCGCTTTCCTCTTCTCTCTCCAATCCGCGTCGTCTACAACGGGTGATGCAGGTGGAAGTGGAAGGAGAGACGGGGGATAGCGGCGATGTTGCCGTCTCTGTCGTCCGCCGGGGGCCGGAGGCTCTACTCTCTGTGGAGGGCGGCTCCTCCTCGCCTTCGACCAAGTTGGCCACCGCCTACAGGCGCAACCGCGACAGACTCCTCAAGGGGCCCTCTCTCTTTGCCGACAGTCACATTCCAGGTCGTACGATCTTTCTCTCTTCCTATTACTCGTGTCCTTCTCCTCTTCCCCTTGACTTGTCTTGGATGTTGTTCTTGGGATCAAGTTGAATCACCTCGATTCCTCTGAGAAGAGGTGGAAGAGGTTTGTTTTTTTATTTCCCTTTTATTTTTGTTTGCTTTACTATGTCGTCATGCAAAGAGCGCTTGTTAGGGTTGTTTTGGTGAATGGTTTAAGTTATAGGTGAGAATCTGTAGGCTACTTCTTTCAAGATCCTGAACGAGAGGGCGATCTACTCATCTCATGTTTTCCTATGCTGCACAACCTTGAACAAGACTCAGCGTGATGGAATATGTCCCTTGCGTGCTTATAGTTGATCTCCTTTTCTCTCTCGCTTCAGAACCCGAGTTTCATATGATTATCACGCTTATGAATTATTAGTTTGCACATTTAAAAGCTCCTTTTCTATGTTGAAGTTGTGGTCGAGTGACTGGAGTCTACTAAAGTTCGTTGACCTGTAAAACATTTAGCTCATATTTATTCTTCATTTTCATTCCTTTTCCTTGGGATCTCCTCATGGTGGATGGAGGCGAGTCTGGGTAGGCAATTGATGTTGACATGTTGATTGGGTAATGATTTCTATTGGCTCGAGCAACTATCAATTTCCATTTTTACATATTTAGCCCATTTTTATTACTCTTTTAACATTTAATGCCTTCAGTCCATTTCACCAAATGACATTTGTTTAAGTTAAAGTTTTGATGTCTTTTAGTTATTGCTTGAATTCATTCAAATGAGAGTATCCAACGACAGGGGGTGGGGAATATAGAAATAAGCTCCACTTGACTAAGCAAGTCCTTCATGACCATTCATTCGAAATTTGCTGAAGATAGCTTGAAGTATCATTCAAATTACTCTGATGATTTTTTATGAATTTGGCTTAAAGATTGTTCAGTTAATACATATGCAGAGGTTTTATGTGAACTTTCAAGAAACAACTTTTTCTTATTTGTTATATTAATGTGGACTGATGTTTCATGTTATTGGAGAGGTGAATGGTTCCCACAGGTTCATGCTCACTTGGTTATAGCTGGGTTCTGTCCTTGATATCCAAAGAATTTTTTTTTGGAGGAAATGGTTGTATGAGATATTTACTATTTGAAGCCACCATAAACCATTTACGTGTTCATGGACACAGCCAGATTTATGTCAGAGCTGCCTCTTCAAGTTGGGTGTTAGTGTAGGTTTGAATAATTTGATAATCCAATTTTTCGAGATTGTCATCCTATCTTCTCGATGGCACTTGCTTGTAATTAGCTTTCTTTGCCACTAACAAGCACTATGTGTTTTTCCACGATCTTTCATAGAAACATGAGAATTTGCTAAAATGGCAAGATTATTTGAAACATTATGACCAACTGTAGTTGTTTAGTGTGAATACTATTTCTCATCTAATATGATTTTGTGTTTGGCCATACTTGCACATCCCTTTTTCATTTATACAATAGTGGTACTACCCACTTTAAAAAAAATGATTTTGTGTTGTGAAACAAAAAGAAAGAGGGAGAGGAGAGAGACCAAGAGAGAGAGAGAGAGAGAGAGAGAGAGAGAGAGAGGAGCAGGATCTGCTTGTTTTGAACCGTAAGTCTGATCCCCCCTCTCATGATTTATATACAACTTCAAAACAAAGAATAATATAAATACCCCTCATTGAGAGGTGTCCATAAAAGAAAAGGAAAATTGCGCTATAACCCTTGAAGGTCTAATAAGTGGGTAAATACCCAAATGTCTCTTCTAACCGCTTACTTCTTCACATTCCCCCTCAAGTTGAGCATAGATATCAAACATGCCCAGCTTGCACGATGCAGAAGTAAATTGAGCCTCAGTCAAAGCTTTAGTGAAAAGATCTAGTACTTGGTCTTGAGATTTTACATACGGCAAATGCAACTCTCTAAAGTTCAGTTTTTCTCTAATAAAATATCGATTAATTTCAATGTGCTTTGTCCAATCATATTGCACTGGATTGTTTGCAATGTTGATTGCTGCTTTATTATCGTAGAGCTTCATTAGAAGTTCTACTTGAACTCCTAAATGACTCAGAAGAAGTTTTAACCACAACAACTCAGTAAGCAGCAACTCAATAAAACCATGTGCCATTGTATTTTGCTTCAGCATTCGACCTGGCACCCATAGGTTGTTTCTTACTTCTCCAAGTAACAGGATTTCCTCCGAGCAGAGTGCAGTATGCCAGTACCCAGTTGCCAACCTCTTGTAATCTTTAGAACCAGTCCAGTCTGCATCAATATATCCTTCAATTTTTAGATGATTGGTCTTCTTGAAGAGAATGCCTTTTTCCTAAATAAGATTTCAAGTATCTCAAAATGTGCTCCACAACTTTCGTATGAGATGTTCGAGGAGCATGCATACATTGACTCACCACACCCACAACATATGACAAATTAGATTGGATCAAGGAAAGATACAAAAACTTTCCGACCAGTTGTTGATACAAACTACTATCTTCTGGAGAGAGTTTCTCATGATCTTGTTTAGTCAGACTATGATTAATCTCAATTGGAGTAGCTGTAGGTTTACACCCTTGTTTATCTATTTCGGTCAGCATATCTAGATCAAATTTCCTTTGGCATATGAAGATACCTTTTTGTGATTTGGCCACCTATGTACCCAATAAATATTTAAATCTCTCAAGTCTTGGACCTCAAATTCAGTAGCTAGTCCATCTATCAAGCACTGGATTTCTATTGTGTCATCCCCAGTAATGATCATATCATCAACATACATAAGAAGTACTATAAGAGGACCATTCTTCCATTTAACAAACAGTGTGTGATCAACATTTGACTGTTTGAATCCAAACCAAACCATAGCCTGATGAAGCCGATCAAACCAAGCCTTGGGTAACGGTTCAATCCATAGAAAGCTTTCTTGAGTCTGCAAACCTTTCCCTTTGTATCAATACTAGGAGGGGGCAACATATTAACCTCTTCTTGTAGGTCACCATTCAAGAAGACGTTCTTCACATCCATGATGCATCAGACACAACGGCCACGAATCTTGCACCACAAGGGATAATATCACTCTGATAGACTTGAGCTTTGCCACAAGTGCAGAAGACTCTTGATAGTCAATACTATAGTTCTGAGTGAATGCCTTTGCCACCCACCTTTCTTTATGTCTTTGTAACGCTCCATCTGCATTGTATTTGATTATGTATACCCATTTAGATCTAATTGGAGTCCTATCTTTGGATAAATCAACTAGCTCCCATGTCCCATTCTTACTCAGTGCTCTCAATTCCTTTTCCATTGCTTGCTGCCAATTTGGATTCTTAACATCCTCAGAATAAGAGTTTATTTTTTTTTTGAAAGTGGGTGGTACCACTATTATATTAAAAGAAAAAATGAGATATACAACTATAAACAGAGGGCTCTAAAAAAATCCATATACGAAAGGCCGCACGTAGTTAGTGTGGAACATTCTAGCCTCCCAACAAGACAAAAAGGGAAGAGTTGAGGGAATTCACATTACAACATAACTCAGTCCATTATCTCACGCTATCACATACAAAAGAGACAATAAACTCTATAGCCCTACACTCCCTCCTAAAGATCCGATTTTTGCGCTCCCCCCATAACGTCACAGGGTGGCATGAAGAATGAGCCACCACATTGTCTTGTCACCTCTAAGGGCCCAACATCTGCCCCAATGCTCCATCAGATGGTGCACCTAGCTGTGTTGACCGACGCCACTGTGAGTCCTCCTAGCAAGTTCATCCTGCACCCGATGAGAGTAGGAGCAACTTACAAACATGTGGTCCAGAGTCTCAACATCTACTCCGCACAAGCAACAAGCCAGCTGGACCCCTGGGAGGAACCGGCTCAGTCTGTGTCAAGTAGATAGCCTCCCATGAGAGATCCTCCAAGTAAGTAGCTTCACTTTTAGCAGGCTCTTCGGACTCCAGACCTGTGAGTAGAGACCATTACAAACACCACCATCTGAAATAATAGTGTAGGCAGAGCTGGCCGAGAAACCACCCTCTTTGCCCCCACCTCCAAGACCATTCATCCTCTCTATCAGACAAAGAACGAACTGGGAGGAGGAAGGAGAGAAGATCTAAGAGCTGCTCCACCTCATCGTCCCTGAGGTCTTTCTTGAAGGTTGGTTCCCAGGTCCCCCTAGACAGTTGGGAGTGGAACGCCTAGGAACCCGTCCCCAAGGGGGAGTCTGAAACCGCAAAGAGGCGGGGGAAGGAAGCCTCCAAGGTGAAGTCACCACACCATTTGTCCTTCTAGAAAAGACTCTAGTCGCCTCTTCTTAGACGAACTCTAACGCCAGAGGAGATGAAATCCCTGCAAGTCAAGATATCACGTCAATGGGGGGAAGTTTGATCTTAAGGAATAGGACTGTTGGACCCTGAAAAGTTTGTGAATAATTTCTGATAAAATCACAGAGTATTTCAAAAATTAAAATGATAAATACTTTCATCAAAATACAACAAAGGAGTGGCACAGAGCCATGTGCACCCGCTCCATGAATTATTAAAAGTTCGGGGTCTGTAAAGTCTTTTTGAGACATTTAGACGAGTGCATGATGTGCAACACAAGCCCCGCAAGTTTCTGACATAAATCCCATGATAAGTTGAGCCATTGGCTCTATTCATGACGAGTGGGTATTTTAGCGAACACTTCACGGGCGGCATGAAAATATATGCCCGTGGATTCAAATCCATACAAAGATAAATACTTTCGGGACCCATTGGGTTTTCCCATGAAGTTCAATTAGGTTCTAGTCAGCCTGAAGTCAATCTGGCGGCAAGTCGACGTCCGGGGAATTGTTAAACAGACAAAAAGAAACGATCTCCACGTGAGTCTCCCTGCATAGAAGATCGGAAAAAGACAAAAAAGAAGTCAAGCGAAGGTCCCCTTTTATAGGGTTGACAAATAAAAGAGGGGGGATCTCTTTCTCCCTCTCTTCTTTCTCACTGCACACCGGGGGGGAACCCCCCCGCCCGTTGCCAAGCCACCGGGGGGACCTCCCCCCGCCTCCGCCTGCATCGGGGGAGACCCCCCCCCCGAGCCACCTACCACCGGGGGAAGCCCCCCGCCTCCGCCTGCACCGGGGGAGACCCCCCCGGGCCGCCTGCCACTAGGGGAGCCCCCCCCGGTCCACCTACACCAGGGGTGCCCCCCCCCCTCGCGCCGTCTGCAACTGGGGGAGGCCCCCCGGGCCACCTGCCACCGGGGGACCTCCCCCAGCCACCTTGCGCCATCGGGGGAAGACCCCCCCCATCGTCCGCCATCGGGGGGACCTCCCCCCGACTACTCCGCCACCGGGGGAGGCCCCCCGGTCTGCTGTGCACCGGGGGGATCTCCCCAAGCCTACTGCGCCATCGGGGGAGGCCCCTCGGTCTCTTCTCCGCCTGCTGAGCTTCCAAGGGAGGGGATCCGGCTTCCTTGCTCCTGCTACACAACCGGGGGTGGAAGAAGAGAAGAGGAAAAGTCGGGGGAAGAGGAAAAGGCATGGGAGTTACCTCTCAAATGCATCGGGGGAGTTCCTCCGAGGCCTCCTCCTCTTATAAAAACCCTAAGACCTCTCCTAGAAAGGGAGAATTCTTTTCGTCTTGGGGAGTTTGGAGAATCCTTTTTGGCTTGAAGTTTTTGGCTTGAAGGAAAGAAGACCTTACTGCGGAAGAGAAGAAGGTGAAGAAGAGAAAATGGCGCCCTTCTCTCTATAGAAGAATTTTTGAAAGTTTTGTAAATGAACCCTCATAGGAGGGTCATATATGTAAAAGTATATATCATGCCCCATGAGGGTAAGCTATGTAAATCAAAAAGAAAGAATACATGGGTCAATGAATGAAATTCTGAAATTCTGGAATTTTGCTTCGACACTTTTTTTGAACGATTGAAATACTTTCCACCGTCCATAAAATTACATAAATATCATCCGTTGGCCAGAAATTGCAAAGGAAAACATCACCTATGTAGAAAATTCTATAAATAACATCAATGGCATATGGAAATTGTAGAAATACCCCCGGTGGGTAGAAAATTATAGAAATACCCCTGGAAAGGGGAAAATTGCAGAAATATCCCCAGTGGGTAGAAAATTACAAATATATCCCCGGTGGGTAGAAAATTATAGATATACCCCCGGAAAGGGGAAAATTACAAGTATACCCCCCAAAAGGGGAGAATTCTAAATGTACCCCCGGAAAGGGGAGAATTGCAAATATACCCTCAAATTGGGGAAATTACAAACGTACACTCGAAAGAGGGGGGATTACAAACATGCCCTCAAATGGAGAAATTGCAAATAGACCTTCGAAAGATGGAAAATTATGAATAGATCCTCTAAAAAGGGAAAATTGCAAACACACCAAAGTGTTGCGAACGTCGCCCGCCTTAAGGCCTGAAGATTCCTCTACGATAGACCTAGGATATTAGAGCTGATATTGTAGTCAAAATCCTTGGCATTTAATCAAAGCTATTTGGACTTGTCCAATGTGAATTAACACCGACTCCGGTCGGTGGGGAAAAGTCATGTACACGAACCCTAAATTGTCTGATGAATTCAAAATCGCGGAATCAATAAAGTACGCCAAAAACCACATTACTTTGCGTTTCTTGTTTCTTCCGCGTGCAAATAGACTGGCACGCCTGGTGGGACTTTTTCCGCCTTTCATCTATTTACCAAGGGTATATGTACTTTAATAAAGGCTTTGATCTCCTTCTCTACCCCTTTTCAGGAGGGACTGAGGGGAAGGCTTCAATATCGAAGGCAACTCCTCAACTCCAAGGTCTCCAACTGGTGCTATGGCGGCGGTTACATACGGACCTCTCGTCGTTGCCAACCATGCCAAATAGGGCTATTTGGCAACCCCGATCGTGTTTGGGGATTTTCCATTCGTCGTGGGTCCCCCTTCTTCCTGCCGCTAGAAGGAACCTCCAAGCCTAGTACAGTGGCCATGCAGGGACCTCTAGCCAGGGACTGCACCGGGACCAGAATCCTGACCAGGCCCGAAATCAAGAAGTTAACTTCGTCCAAGAAGAAAATGACCCCGACGAGGTCAGGAGCACCCATGGAGAAGCGGGAGCCCAACCCTGTGGTGGTTATGCCAACCCAATTTTTGAGCCACCAACAATGGCAGCATTTCAAGCCATGTCTGATGACGCTAAGTTCGAAACCATGTAGCGTTGGCACATAGAGATGACCAACCTCATGCCGAATATGAAGCGCCAGATGAACTTGGCTTCTCCAAGGCCCTTAACACCAATTCATGATTAGGGCCTTTGGTGAGAGCAACCGTTGCGCAACCCCCCAGCAATTGAGCGATAGGTAGGTGTCCCTTACCCAGGAGCCATCGAAGCAAGCGCCGAGGCGCCTCAGGCTCCACCTAATGCCCAGTCTTCTCGAGCCCAGACAGTTGAAGACGTCATTGCCAAATGACGGTTGATAGAGAAAATTATCGAAGATAAGTTCGCCCAGCGGGGAGAGGGTATGGCCACTATTGATTTGTACAGTGTGTCTTATCCTCTTCACCATAAATTTAAGAAGTTGCCGCCAGATTGTCCAAAGGCACCTAAATTATAAAAGTTCAACAGGCTGGGATCTCCCAATGAATATTTGGCCTACTATATAATGGCCATGGGTGATCTTACGCTCGAGGAGTCATATCTCCTCCGCTACTTTGCAACTACTCTCACGGGCAGTGCCTTTCAATGGTACTCAAGGTTGAAGCCCAATTCGGTTGCTGACTGGGCCGATCTACAGAAGATGTTTATTGATCGTTTCCAGGCAGCTGAGAGAAAGATATCCCCCGCAGAGCTATGCTCACTCAAGCAGAAAAGGGGCAAAACAGCGCTTGATTTTATCAAACACCGGAGGGATCTCAGTATGAGATGTGATAATCCTCCCTCTCAAGATGATGCAATAACCATATGCCGAAGGGGTCTCTCGGCGGAAGTTAGCGAGAAGTTTCTGGGGGCAAATATCAAAGGATTCAACCAGTTAAATTCGGTCATCGTAGAAATATAAATATTTTTTGTAGATAATCCGACATTCACACCCTCAAAAGGGAAGCTTTCCAAGGAACGAGGTGCTGTCGGGAAGGAGACTAAGGAGGCCAACGCCGTTGACTTCTCCCCCACCAATGAGTCGGATGAAGTTACGACCCCAAGCCCCTCCGATAAGAAGAGCGAAGGGAAAGCGTCCACGAGGTTGTCGGAATGCATGAAGACTCCCTATTCATTCAAGAAGGAGCATACCAAGAGGATCTTTAACCTTTGCCTCAGGAATAAGCTCATATCCCTTCCAGAGCCAAAGAAGCCGGAGGATGCCCACAAAACAGATGACCCCAACTACTGCATATATCGCCTCATATTGGACCACACCATTGAAAATTGTTACGTCTTCAAAGAAGAGGCAGAGAAGATGATCCAAAACCAACTTATTACAAGGAAGAGTAATCTGGTGGACCCTCCACAACCCAATCCATGGGATCGACCGACACGCTCGGCTAACGTGATTCACCATTCAAATAGCAGGAGTTTCAGAGCTACAACATTCATTTTCCCAGACGCAGAAGCATCAGAGGCCGGTCCCAGCCAGGCAAGACCCACGTTGTGGTACCCAGGTTGGAGGCCATCCCATCAATGTTCCTTCCCGAAGGAAAATACCAAGAAGATATTTGACCGCCTACTTGAAGATGGTCGGATCATGGTACACGACCCGCCAGCGGGTTACACCGAGGTTGAGAAAAGGCATCCCCGGTATTGTGAATACCACGCCACAATATCTCACCCCACTGGGAAGTGTGAAGAGGTACAGGACCTCATTGAAGTTCTCATTCAAAGGGGCGAGATTGATATCCATGGGGACAGCATGGCACTAAAACGTCTGCGGGAAGCTGTTGAGCAGACCTTAAGCCAACGTGCCAATATAGAGAGCCTGCCTCAATCTCCTACACGAGGAAGATCGAATTTTTCCATAAATGTGATTCACAAAATCTCGGGAAAGAGCCAGACGAGGTCTGCAATAAATGAGTTTCAGCCACTCCTTTCCGCTGGGCCACAACAAGCATCACAGAGGGGCATACCCCTTTTGATGTCTGAATGCTTCGCCATTCGGAAGTCAGTCAGAAAGATTAAAAGGGAAGTCTATTGCCTACAACACGACCAACAGAATTTACTCCGTTTTATGGAGCAAATTGAGGACCACTTGTCGACATTGATCCCGGCTCCCTCGACGAGGCCTTCGGTCTCGGCTTCTACCCGTAACTCGAAAAACACGGTAGAGCCCCGAAGATTGCCAAGAACTGTTGGATGGTTGTCTGACGATGCAATGGATCCCCACATGAATCGGGCCCCACGGAAGCTATACTCTTTCCCTTGGCATAGAACATTGGAGATATTCCATATGTGCCGTAGGGAAGGGTTGATATGGGTCCCCGCGTCTGATAATGACCCTGGCACTCCCGTGGTATATCGGCACCACTACTGCCTCTACCATCACGCTGTGGGTCACGTCATTTATGATTTCCCCATGTTCAAAGACATTGTGGAGGACCTCATCTCCTGCCGGGTAATAAATATAGACAATCCTCCTCAAAGATCCCCAGGGCCTTTTCAACAAGGCCCATAAGTTTTCTCAGTCATTGTCATACATGCATCAACTTCCCGCACCCCAACCGGAGCCAAGATGCAGGAGGCTGGCTCCAGCTCAAGTCAATCCGCCCAGGGAAATCTCGAGTGGAGCCCGTGGTAGGACCTAGAATCCTTGCCCTTCCCAAAGAAAGAAACTCAAAAACTACTCAAGATCCTCTTTGGGAGAAAAGAAATCTCGATGCGAGACCCGTCACAAGGCCACTCCAAAAAACTTAGGAGTCAACATCGGGGTTCGTCTACCTCAGTCCCCAACTATAAGGTGCAGGCATTCCCAAAAGCAGCTCGGGAAACCCCCCAATCACAAGAAGTGGTCTTCATACAAAAGGGGAAGCCTCGGCAAGAGCAGCTCGAAACGAGTGTCAAGCAAATTCTCACAAAGAAACGTCTAGATGAAGATTTCGAGGTTGCTACCCAATCATGCCAAGAAGTTCTAACCCCTTCAGCAAGCCCCAACGTGCATGCCGAGCAAGGCCCGAATGGTGACCCCCAGCAAAGAAGTCGCAAGGCTCCAAGCAAAAAGGGGAAAGTCAAGTCAGAATCCCTTATGAGGAGGTCTGAAAAAAAGCAAAAGTCATTGCCTGAAAAGCCTTCCATGGCAGTGCTACCTCAAAGCTCTGGCCTATACATGGCCGAATTCCAAGAACTCCCACTTGAAATAGTCAGCCAGGCAATTAATGCTACATTCCATGAGACTCAAGAGGAAGGTGCCTAGGTTAGCGTAACCCCGAAGAAGCACAATCGTCCTGGACCAATAAGGAGAAAGGACGGATTCCATAGCTCCAAAGTTGGGGCCATTCCCTGACCGTCTGTAAAAATGGACATTCCTTCTCCCACCGAAATAGCGCAAGCAAAGAAGCGAGAGAAGAACAAAAGGAAGAATTTGAAGAGAAGGCTAAATCGACAGGCCGAGCAGGCCGCCGCTATAAAAATTCCTCATAAATTAACTCCTCTACAAAAGCTACATAAATTAATTGATGAGCTCAAGGAGTACATCCCTTCCACACCTACTAAGGATGTTCCTCTTGATAAATACATCCCATGGGAAGAACTGGAGCAGAAAGTTTGGCTCAAGAGCTGGCTCCAACAAATGTACAAACAAGCACAGGAGGGAGAAAAGCTTCCCATTCCGGAGGAACTTTCTTTCTTTTATAAATATAAAGAGCTCACCATAGAAAAGGTAGGGGCTATGTTAAAAAACTTTTCATGCAATATGGTGTCTATTCCTCCTCCCGAAGGTCTATATAGACCAAGCGGGAGCAATGGCACGGCTCCCCCCGCCGAGGATAGAATCACCATGGCCACCTATCATCGCCGTAATACAGAACTCCGAAATCAGGGATGCGGAGGAGATCATCGCCACGGGCGAGGAAGGCATTCAACATCTCCTAGTGACAGGAATGCTAAGTCAACACATCCTCGAAATGTCATCATTTTCAGAGGCAAAAACCTGGGTCCTATTCCTGAAGTTCAGGTTCAAAAAGATACATTCCTTTTTGATCCATCCGATGAGGAAGATGAGCCAATCACGCCAACCCTCCAAAAGTCAGCTACTCCTTCTCAAGCTCAAAGCGGGGTCTCCACCTTCTCCTTCGATCTATCAGATAGAAAGGATGAGGCAATAGACCCAGTACCGCAACAAAACTCAGCTGACCTAGCTCAAGCAGGTCCCTCTGGTAAGGCCGATGTTGAACTGCCTCCGTCCAAAGAAGATTCCCTGGCTCCACTATTCCAAGAAGAACCTAATGATCAAGGGAAGGCTGAATTGAGCAAGAAACCTGATTATCAGCCTAGGCCTCTTTCAGAAGTGATCCCTCGGCTGGACCAAGCCCGTGCACGAGCTGATCGTAAGATCATATAGCATATGAAGCGGTTCCCAACTAATGTCACCATATGGGAAGCTATTACTTGGAGTAAAGAGCTCAAGTAAGCCCTTGTAAAAATGCTCCAAGAACCAAAGGTTTATGAAGCCCATGTAACTGAGCTTCAGGCCCAAGCATATGAAGCCCTTGCAGCAACTATCACCTTCACAGATAAAGATATGTTGCTATCTTCTCCGTGTCACAATCGACCGTTATATATGCAAGGGAAGATAAATGGCCATGGACTGAATCAGATTCTTGTGGATCCCGGGGCATCTGTCAATAATGCCTTTAAAGACATTCAAGTCTTTATTCCTCATACCCTATTTGCAAAGGGTTCATGATGTTAAAATCTCAGGATTTAATCAAGATTCAGAAGATGCACTGGGAAAGGTAGAAGTGGAAGTGACCATGGACAGTTTTGTCACTAAAGCCACATTCTACTTCATCAATGCGAACACATCCTACAAAGCTCTGCTGGGGAGACCCTGGTTACGTGAAAATTGGGTCATCCCTTCAACCCTTCACCAGTGCATTAAATATGCAAAGGGTGCAGAGCAACATATAGTCTTTGCCAATTGGACTCCTTTTCAGTTGAATGAATGCAATCTTACTGATGCTCAATTATATTTCGGAGAGTCCACTATTAATCCTCACCCTGGGATTAATGGTGAAAAGAAGCAAAAGACTGTTCTAGAATAAGAAGATGATGAAGAAGAGCTGTTCACAGTCGATGAAGATCTTGCTAAACTACACCGACTACACATGCAAGCTGACGCTCCGAATGCCAAGCGACTCAGCTAGAAAGGCGGGAGGTCAACTTTGAAGCTAATATTATCAGTCGGTCCATCGACAAAAGCATCTTCTTGCCGTCGGCATGCATACAACTTCCCTTCCTAAGAGGGTAGCACAAAGTTAAACAGTTGAAGACGTTCATTGTTACCTATCAAAGGAAAGGGAAAAGAAAAAATGCTGAACCCGCTAGGCCAATCATCTTTTACAAAGGAGACTTAGTCCCCCAAGACCCTGCCGAAGATGATTATGATTGGGGTAAGGTACCTCAACATACTCTCATAACTATTCAAGACATGGGCAACATGCCCGGACATATCAAAAAAATGTGTCGGAAGCAGCATATCCCCCAAGTTCAAGAAGCTTTCTGGCATGACTACTTTCAACAGCTATGGTATCCTTCACAAGTCAGAGGGCAACCCCCTTTCTCCAAGAAAGATAGTAGAGGACTGGGCTACGACCTCGAGGCTGATTTCAAGGTACACTACACTGTCAACACTATAGGGCTGGCGCCTTCTCCGAGTGATGCCAGCCTTGGCTGAAAGGATAATGCCTGCATGGCTGAACATCAAGGAGGCCTCCTTCGTCTATTCGATATTGACAAAAGGTATCGTTGCCCCACTGGTCCTAGCCACCAGAAGGAGCGCGTCATACCGCTGCCCATTCCCTCTAAGCAGGGAGATGTTGAACAAGCAGCCCTGTGCCAATTGGCTGGGCTCGACTTGGAAATTTTCGAGTAAATCATTGCAGGTGCTCCCTCAGACACCCAACATGAATTGTTAACCACCTGATTAGCGGGGTTGGAGCAAGAAAAATAAGTGTTGAAGTCGCTTGTACAAGAATTGTTCCGAGAGTAAGACGTCTTGCTTAGGCATCTCGCCTCTTCACCCAATTGTGAAACCAGCTACATGGCTCAAGTCAATGCCAACCCTCCAATAGTTTTGACTGAAGCATCAACTGGCCAAGGTAAATCTGTGAAGGCCCGTCACCCCCCTGCTAAGGGGGCAACCAACACGCCACTCTTCTCAGTGGACGCCTATCTTCAATGGAAGACTGGTGTAAGCCAACCTCCTAAAGGCGCTCGGGGCAAGTCTCCTATGATAACTCTGGCACATCGAATGGAAACACCATATTCTTTTATTAAGGCACATACCGTACCATTGTTCAAATTTTACATGGCACGAAACCTCATAACGCTGCCAGAGTCCCGAAGATCAGCCAAAGGGGGCAGAGCCAAAGAGCTCAGCTTCTGCCAGTATCATCAAATGTCAGGGCATGCCACCAAAGACTGCTATGTCCTCAAAGATAACGCTGAGAGCCTGATACAAATGGGGGTCATCTAAATTAAAAATCATCAGGTATCTCCCCCATAACCTCATCTATGGGAGCGCCCTAGGCCATCGGCCAAGCAAATTTTTGCCCTAGCTGCTCCTGCGCTACCCAAGTTTATGGCAAAGGAATCATCCTCGAAGCAGTTCCCTGTCTCCAGGGGAGATCTGATTGGTCGCACCTACAGCCGAAGGGGGAAGTCCAAAGCCCACTATTTAGTTAACACTCTCGGGATATCATCCCCCTCTGCTAGTTCAGATTCCAGCTAAGGATCTGAGGAATATACAAGTCCCCAACAGAAAGAAACAGCCCTAGAAGGCCAAGATGAACAGCTATGCTCGGCCATCATTAATAACCTGGACTACTGTTATTTTCATGTAGCCCAGGTTGAAAACGATGAAGAGTTTCTGGATCTACAGCCTACTCCGCAGGAACTCAAAGACGGCGGACAAGCAACTATAGATGAACTAGTTGAGCTCAACTTTGGAAATACCAATCATCCTCAGCCAATCTTCATGAGTGCCCTCCTTAGTGAGGAAGAAAGGCAGGCATACAAACAACTCCAACTAGAATTCAAAGATTGCTTTGCTTGGACTTACAAAGAGATGCCCGGGCTAGACCTGTCTGTGGCAGAGCACGAATTGGCAATACTTCCCATCGTTAAGCCTGTTAAACAAGCTCAAAGGCGCATGCGACATGAGGTTGAGCTCAAAGTAAATACTGAAGTAGATAAACTTTTAAATGTGGACTTCATAGAGCCTTGTATTTATCCAATATGGCACACCAATATAGTCCCTGCTAAAAATAAAAATGGCCAAGTCCGAGTCTACGTTGACTACAGGGACTTAAATAAAGCCTACCCAAAGGATGATTTTCCCGTCCCTATTACTGAAACCATGGTCTATATGACCACTGGATACAAAGCTTTATCCTTCATGAATGGATCATCAGGATATAATCAAATTTGCATGGCCATCAAAAACAAAGTGCACACAGCCTTTCGTTCCCACAAATGGATCTTCAATTATAAAAGGATGCCCTTCGGCTTGAAGAATGCTGGTGCCACCTATCAAAGGGCAATGACCAAAATTTTTGATGAAATGCTCCACGACTTGGTCGAGTGCTACGTTGATGACCTCATCATTAAAAGCTTAAGGCGAGAAGATCACCTGGTTGACTTGCGTCGGGTCTTTGAAAGACTCCGACATTTTCAACTCAAGATGAACCCGGTGAAGTGTGCTTTTGGCGTTTCAAGTGGCAAGTTTCTTGGCTTTATTATCAGATACCGGGGGATAGAAATAGACCCCGATAAAATCAAGGACATTCGGGAGTTGCCGCCTCCCAAAAACATAACAGAATTAAGATCCCTCCAGGGGAGGCTAGCTTACATTAGGCGCTTCATATCCAATCTCTCAGGAAGATGCGCACCTTTTGGAAAATTGATGAACAAAGGCGCACCATTCACTTGGGACCAGGAGTGCCAGCATGCATTTGAACAAATCAAAGAGTATCTCCTCACTCTGGAGGAGTGAGGAGTACCAGTCAAGGGAAAGCCACTAATACTATATATTGTTGCCATGGACGCTTCTTTGGGAGCCTTACTGGCACAAATAAATGAAGAAGACAAGGAGTAGCCGTTATACTACCTCAGCAGGAAGGTGGTTGGTCATGAGCACCGCTATTCTCCAATGGAGAAAGTATGTCTGGCATTAGTATTCGTCGTGAAGAAGTTGAGGCATTACCTCTTATCCCATCAGGTGGAGTTAATTTCAAAATGCGACCCAGTCAAATTTCTCCTTAAACAGCCCGTACTGTCAGGGAGACTTGGAAAATGGGTGTTACTCCTCATGGAATATGACATAACCTTCGTCCTGCAAAAAATAATTAAAGGACAAGGAATGGCGGAGTTTCTTGCGACACATCCGATTCTGGCAGACTCTCCTCTCAACATTGGACTCCCTGATGAAGAAACACTCTTGTCCCAATCGGGAACAGAAGGCCACACTAAAGATACGTCATTACAAAAAGAAGATGCCTTTGCAATTGATATCTCCTATTGGGAGCTTTACTTTGATGGTGTCTCCCGGATAGTCAAGAAGTCGGACGGTACTACAACCCTCACCTCAGGGGCAGACATTGTTTTTGTAACCCCTCATGGCAGGATTTTACACAACTCATGTGCCCTCATGAAACCCTTGACAAATAATGAAGCAGAATATGAGGCATTAATTGCTGGGCTTCAATTAGCTCTGGAAATGGACATCAAATGCATTAAAGTTTACGGGGATTCGTAGCTCGTCGTACGATAGGTGACAGGCGACTATGATGTCCGAAAGTCAGAATTAACTCCTTATCATGCCACGGTGATAAGGCTTAAGGAGAAATTCTACCTGTTTGAAATAGGTCATGTCCCCAGAAGCAGAAACTCTCAGGCAAATGCCTTGGCGAAGTTATCCTCCGCCATAAAGCTTCCACCAGAAGGGGAATTAGACATAACCGTCAGACACCGAAAGCTTATGCCAAGTGTCTTAGACGAAAAAGCTGACCCTATAACTCCTAAGGTCAATGCAATTGAAGAAGGCGATCTCGCCGAGGAAGAGCAACAAGATTGGCATCAACCAATTATTGATATCAAGAATGGTCGCCTCCCTTCAGATCACGCTCAAAGGGTGCAGTTGCTGCGGAGGGCAACATCCTACCAACTGATAGGAGAACAGTTGTACATGCTCGTCCATGAAAAAGACAAGTCGGTTCTCTTACGTTGCCTCTCGTCAAAAGAAGCCAAGAGGATCATGCATGAAGTCCACTCAGGGCTCTGCGGTGCCCATCAAGCAGGGGACAAGATGAAAAAAAACATAAAACTCAAGGGTTTTTACTGGCCTACCATGTATGCGGATTGTAATCGGTATGCCCACACATGTCATCAATGCCAAGCTTTCGGCCTAGTGCCGAGAAGACCCCCGAGCTCGTTACATCCCACGGCTCCTACATGGCCCTTTGCAGAATGGGGATTGGACTTTGTGGGACCCTTCCCACCATCCTCTAAAGGCCACAAATTCATATTAGCTGCAACGGACTACTTCTCCAGGTGGGCCGAGGCTATTCCATTACGGGAGGTCACGGGAGAAGCAGTCGCCCAATTTGTTAAACATTATATCATATATAGATTCGGCACTCCTAGACGGATCATGTCAGATAATGGCACCCCGTTCAAGAATAGAACAATATGCGCATTGGCTGCAAAGTTCCACATAGACTGGAGAACTTCCACCATTTACAACCCCTAAGCTAATGGACTAGCTGAGACATTCAACAAGACCCTTTGCAAGCTTTTGGCCAAAATTATCGGTAGCCGCAAAAGAGACTGGTGCGAGAAGATAGATGAAGCTCTTTGGGCATACCGAATAGTCTATAATACCCCCACCGGATGTTCCCCCTTCTCTCTAGTATACAGGGTCGAAACCGTCATACCGATCAAAATTGAAATATCACCCTACTGGGTCACCCTGCATAATGGCCTCCAAACCCAGGAGCAAGATGAAATAGAGAGTGTTGAGTAGTGGATGGCGGATCTAGAGGGGAGGGGTGAATAGATCTGCCCCTCTTTTCACAGAACACCCCTCTTTAAAGCTAGACAAAGAGAATAACAGCGGAATACAACTAGCTTAGCGAAGGACACAATGATTTGCTTAGCAAGATAAATGAGTAATATAGAAGTTGAACCTAAGCATGCATCTAGCACAAAGCAATCGCACAAGTAAACCACAACACACGAGATTTTAAGGTGGTTCGGACTGAATCCCCAGTTCTACGTCCACCCCTCACCAAACCCGGTGAAGCTTCACTAGTGCAGCGCACCAAACCGCAAATCGGAGAACTTCCGATTGCCTTCCTACTAACCACCGGTAGGGACGACAGCACCGCAGATTGGATCACCCTCCAACTGCCTTCCTACTAACCGCGGTAGGGATGATTCTCAGTTTCAATTGCTTGAACAAAATGAAAAGATAACAAGATGAAAATGCTCAAACAAGATATGGAGATATGCTAGAATCGAAAAGATCTTGTCTGAAATGCGATGTAGATCAGCAGCAGAGGCTTCTTCTTCTTTGCAAAGCCTCCTCTTGGTTCAGCAACAATGGTTTCTTCTTCCTTGCGAAGTGATCTTCCTTGGATCCTCTTGAGTTGATGAAGAGGATTATGGATGCAGATTTGTTCTCCCTTGAAACCCTTGTGAAATGAGCTTCCTTGGATCCCCTTGATAGCCTTGCTTGCTTCTATTCTTCCTTGGAGGTTGCTGGCTTGAGATATATGCTTGAATCACCTTAGAATGGATGAAGAACTCTGCACGGAGTACTGTTCATGGCTACAGTACCTCTTCTTTCTTGGACCTCCTCTAGCCTCCTTTGATCTCCCTTGATCCCTCTTGATGCATTAGGGTTTCTAACCCTCTTGTGTTTGTTTTATATCTAATGAATGGTCCATAGACACCCCCCAGACCAGATCCACAAATCATGGGAGATTGGGTGACTTTAGGATTAAACAAATCCAAGAAGAGGGGCTGCCCACGAGGTGGAAAACAAAGTCAAACATTGCTGCATCAGGGCTGCCGGTCGACCGGAAGTATGGGTCAATCGACCGGAACATTTACAGAACTGAGGAATTCGTTGCTGGGAAAATCAGTCAACCGATAGGGGATGGGCGGTCGATCGGACCTGGGGTCGGTCGACCGGTCATTATGGGCGGTCGACCAGTTCCTGAGAATTTTGTAACATTTCATTCCTGGAAAATCTGGTCGACCGGTCCAAGACCGACGGTCGACCAAAACTTGGAATTTTCACAAATTTGCTTCATTCAACCCCTTAAACTCAATTCCATTCCATTCAAGTCTGTGGCATCAAACTCTTTAGACCTTTGGAGGTTGAAACCAAGTGTGCACGGCCCCGTGGCTATGTGAAGTATCGACTCTTGCTTGTAGAAGGGATTTTCATCCTTGCTTGGGTGCGATCCTTGGGCTTTCGCTTTTGCCATCTCCACTCCATTCCTTGGCTTATCTGTCATGAAAAAACATCAAGTATTTCAATCATATGAGAGTGGAAAACATCAATGACTTATAGTGTTTAGCCATTTTCAAAACCATGAATGTCAAATGACTCAATTGACCACATGGACATAACATTCTCCCCCTTTTTGATGATGTCAACACTGTGAGTCATTATTTGGCAGTAATGTCCATGATGGCAAATTTTATAACATATGTAGCTCAAGATACATGATGATGATGATTATGCTATGCATGAGTGAGTGTATGCATGCGTGAGTGTTAACATATGCAGCTTAAGATACAGAGTGATGATCAGAGCATGTGAATGAATGCGGAGCAAGTGAATGAATGCTATTCAAGTTTTGCTTGATTATGGATGCTACTCTCCCCCGTCTCACAAAGTTTTATTCTCCCCCTTTGATCTCCCAAAACTCACAAAGGCAACTCACAAAGATATTCTCCCCCTTTGACAACAGCAAAAAAGAGGGATAAAATAGAGACTGTGACAAATGTCTTAGTGATCAGAGCTGAATAGGAGTGAAGAGCAAGCCATTATATGCAGATCTAAAACATGCCGTGAGCAAGATACATGGTTCAAAGCTAATGAAATTCAAGATCAACAATAGAGTTCGAAAAGCATCTACAGCCATGTTTTAATAGAAATGAACCAGAAGTGCATATCATGGCAGTGGTTAACCTTCCTTCGTCTTATACATCCATATTCAATAACTTCATCGGGAATAGCACAAACTAGTATTAAGGTTAAACAAACATGACTAAAGCATGGAATACGATGATTGCAGCATTATTTTTCATGATCTTTTGCATTTGTAGGCACATGACTCATATGTTACGAGCAATCGAGTCTAGTACATGCCTCCTATCTATAAGAATACACGTTGTTTAGACGCCAGTATTCCTAGGTATTCGGTAAGACTAACTATTATGCTTCAGATTGAACAGAGATAGCAATGTCACCTCATGACATATCTGACCTCATTTCTTTGATGAGGAGATATATTTCTCAGCAATTATGTCATTGCTCTGCCTAGAGTCCAATTTAATTAAGATAGAGATAACAGGGGCACATCATGACATATCATTCGTCACTTGTTTTGAGGACGTGACATATTTCTCCGTGCAACAATATCATTACTCTGTCAAATTGATTTTCAAGAATTCCAGCTCATCAAGGTGTTTAACAACAATACTAAGCTTTAACATCTCAACCAATGTTGCAATGACGTTTGAATTTTCAGAATTCTGGATAGTCATTCAAGGCACCACATACAATCTCTAGTGAAAGTCTATTAAAACCACCGAACATAGATGATTTTAAAAAATATATATCAGAACTTTAAGGAAATCATTAAATCTGAACCATTTTAATTGGATGGACAATCATCAGTGCAGATAATAGAAAGCTCTTACGCCATAGGTCTGTCTGTTTCATGATCACATGTTCAGACTGAAAGCCATTGAAGTTTAGTTGGCAAGAGATTAAGAGAAGCAGCAAGACACCCCCTAAGGATATGTAGCGGATGCATTCAAGGAGTTATGTTTGCAAACAAGGGGAATGATCAGAAATGAAATGCATGACCCAGCCCATGGTTGTACACTTATTAATGGTAACAGAATAAAGATGAAACATATGCATGAATACTTCAAAGAAATAGCTCCCCCTTACTGTATGGCCTATATGTGACAGTGACGCATGGTACTTGGCGGAGGTGAATCCTCACGCATGGTGAATGTTTCTAGACAAGCATAACCTGTATTTTCACACTTCAACATTTAATATACCATGGCCATGCAAAAATGATGCTACACCACATGCAATGCATCATAAACATGAATTCAACTTTATTATGCAACTACATGCAATGCTACACCACACGCAGAATGACATATTTACATATAAACAATGCATGGAAAACAATCTACAAAAACACACAACCAAGCTGAAGAAGATCATCATTTCAACTTTTATTAGCCCGAGGTCTACAAAGACCAAGCTCCCTTCTGAGTGTTGTAAACTTGTCATTACACAAGGGTTTGGTGAAGATGTCAGCAATCTGATTTAGTGTATCAACAAAATGCAGTTCAAAGTTTTTCTTAAAGATCTCATCTCTAATGAAGTGATGTCTAATCTCAATATGCTTTGTCCTAGAGTATTGGACTAGATTTTTTGCAAGGTTATAGCACTTGTGTTATCACACATAATCGGGACACAATCAAGATCCACTAAGTAGTCTTGGAGTTGGTGTTTAATCTACAACACTTGGGTGCCACAGCTCTCCGCAGCAACGTATTCTGCTTCTACAGTTGAGAGGGCAACCAAGTGTTGTTTCTTGGAGGCCCATGAAACTAAACACCCGCCCAGAAACTGGTAGTAGCCACTAGTACTCTTGTGATCCAGCTTGCATGCAGCGTAGTCCGCATCAGAATAAGAAATAAGAGATAAATCACATGATGATGGATACCACAATCCCAAGTCTTGAGTTCCGGCAAGATATCAAAGGATACGTTTGACGGCAGTCAAGTGGGATTCTCTGGGACTAGCTTGAAATCTAACACAGAGGCAAACACTAAATTGGATATCTGGTCAGGATGCAGTCAGATAAAGTAAGGAGCCAATCATACCTCTATAAATTTTTACATCCACTAATTTACCATTTTTATCCGAATCTTGTGATGTTGTGGTGCTCATGGGAGTTGCAATTATTTTACAGCTTGTCATGTTGAATCTTTTCAATAGCTCCTTGATGTATTTGGCTTGACTTATGAGGCACCCATCTTCTCATTAGTTGACCTGTAAATCGAGAAAAAATTAGAGTTCTCCCATTAGGCTCATCTCGAATTCGCTAGTCATGAGGTTAGCAAATTCCTCACACATTTCAGATTTAGTAGAACCAAACACAATATCATCAACATAAATTTGAACAATCAAGATGTTATTACCTTGCTTCTTGGTGAAAAGTGTTTGGTCTACCTCATCTCGTGTGTACCCTTTCTCAATGAGGAACGAGCTTAGCCTTTCATACCAAGCTCTTGGTGCTTGCTTCAATCCATAAAGCACCTTGTCTAGCTTGTAAACAAAATCTTCATGGTTAGAGTTCTCAAAGTCAGGGGGCTGCTCCACATAAACCTTTTCTTTGATCAAACCATTTAAAAAGGCACTTTTTACATCCATTTGATACAACTTTATTTTATGGGAGCATGCGAAGGCAAGCAAACTTCTGATGGCTTCAAGTCTAGCTACCGGGGCAAAGGATTCCTCAAAGTCTACCCCAAACTCTTGATTGTACCCTTGAGCCACCAATCTAGCTTTGTTTCTTATTATCTTGCCATCCTCACTTAGTTTGTTCCTAAATACCCATTTAGTGCCTATGACAGATTGTGATGATGGTCTAGGAACAAGATGCCAAACTTTGTTTCTTTCAAATTGGTTTAATTCGTCTTGCATTGAGTTTATCCAGTTTTCATCTTTTAATGCCTCATCAATATTCTTGGGTTCAATCTGGGAGACAAGAGCAAGATGATCTAATTCTTCCACAATTTTAAATTGTGACCTGGTTTTACGAGGGTCATTCAAGGTTCCAATGACATTTTCTAAAGGATGATCCTTAAGAATTCTAATGTCTGTAGCATCATTACCTTCTATTGGAGCTTGATCCCTTGCACTGCTTGATTCAACTAGGTCACCATCTTCTTTTGTTTCTTCTAGTGGAGAATTATTCTTTTCCTTCATGCTTAGGAATTCCCCGTCTTTATCATTTTTCTTGCAAGAGTTATCATTGTTAGAATCATCATGATATTCATCAAAGGAAACATGGGGTGATTCTTCCATAATTTGACTCTTAATGTTATAAATTCTATAAGCCCTAGATCTATCAGAATATCCAAAGAATATATCTTCATCGCTCTTGGGCTTGAATTTATCTAAGTCTCTTTTATCATTATTGTGGATGAAGCATTTAGACCCAAACACTTTCATATGTGAGAGAGAGGGCTTTTTACCTTTCAACAACTCATAAGGAGTCTTTTTGGTGTGTGGCCTTACCATAGAGCAGTTGATAATGTAACATGCTGAGTTTACATGTCACGCCCCGAGCCTTTATTACAGCAGAAGACTAACTCGAGGAGCGTGAACAGCCGGCATGGTAAGCCTCTTGCAAGCAAGAATGATAAGAGCGTAAGACAATAACACATAAAGATGCAATTGCACAATATATATTCAAACTTTAACTTTATTTCATTGATAATCAAATTGAACCCTCAATTACAATCACTAATTCAACTTCCATTATGCACTAGACTCAAGAAATAGGAAAATTACATAGACTCAATCTAAACAATATAGAGTTTCCTAAGTCTTCACTCTCATCTTGACAATACTTTCATTCGCTCTCAGACCCGCTACTTGTATAACCTGAATCTGAATTCGAATCACTTTCATCTCCTGAAAAGATTGAAAATAGGTAATGAGCAGACTTGCCCAGTAGGTATCTTCGCATCAACATGAAGGCACTATTAAAGTAATTAACAATTTAGCTCTAAAGGATAAGGTGAAAATCATGCGAATGCGATTAAACCAAAGTAACAAGATGATCATATAAGTTAAAATGAGAGCAAGTACGAACTAGTAAGAATGTTATAAGAATATGATATTGACCTTTCATGAACAAGAATGTACTAGCAAGCCACATAATCATCACTCCAGTATCTTTTGCTTATGAGCAAGTACTTCGTGAATTTCTGTAGAATATCAAGCAAGAATGTCATGTATAAGAATGTCATGTCGTGCCGTGGATTTTCACTTATTTATAGAGAAAGTACTCCCAGCGCAATGCGACGCCAGTAGCATCATATCCCATGGTTTATAAAATAGTATGTTTCTGACAATTAGCCGAGGGGACTAGCATAGAGCCCTTGAACACAATTAGTGCTCGATCGCATCTTCAAGTATAAATCAAGTTACTTCCACGCATGTTAACAATAAAATATGACCAAGAATGTAATAAGTTCAATAAGCTCTTGATAACAATAATTCAATGAATGAATGCTTCAATAAGAATCATGAGAAATCAAGAATGACTTAAGCAAGGTTATGCTTATGGAAATAAATCGGCAGCATAACGATATGTTGTTTATCTTCCACTCATTATATTAGGTTTCTTGATCAATATGATAAGTTCTAGATCATTAATAGTCCATCTAGAAACCTTAGAATATCAACCCTTGATCCACCTTGGGTTAAAATACTCAAGCAGTGTGACGGTCGTGTACTGGGCCGTTACATGATGTGACGCTCTAGTATTGGACCGTTACATTAGTCTAAATCCAGAAATAAGAAATCAGACTCAGTGGAATGTGACGGTCGTATATTGGGCCGTTACTTGTGCCTGACGGTCCAACATAGAGCCGTTACATTACTAATAAACAAAATCATCGATAGTGTAATCTAATCAATGGGCTTTAATGGTCCAACTAACTCGGCGTCCTAGTGGGAATCCCAGACTCGCGGAGAATTACGGAGGCCTTGAAACAAAATTTCCTAGTCCATTGGAAGGAATATCCAATAGAGAGGTCCTCATGTCCAAGAATAATGTTCCTATAGTGCAAAGTGAACTAATAGACAACATACCGGAATATGTGTCATATACTTAAAGAAATGACTCTATAGATAGGAAAGAATGTGTAACATTATGAAACCAAGATAAAACTCCGTCAATACAACTTTGGAAATCATGATTTAGAATACAAAACTATAGAGTTTTAGCCAATGAAATTAGCATAACTTAAATTAACCTAAGACACATTAATCATGCAATTTGATTATGAATCAGAAACTAAACTCAAAGTCATGATAATAGGTCCAAACATAGCTATCTAAGCTTATTTATAAGTAAACTTAACTGGTTATTATTCTTCCTAGGGCTGACAGAACACAGGTGTCTGACGGTCTAGGATAGGTGCGTTACAGTGTGTGACGGTTTATCGAGGGGCCGTTACAGTGGTGTAACGCTCCTGCTAGGGTGCGTCAGAGATAATAGAGCAAATAAAAATACAACAGAATGTGACGGTGTATCGTAAGGCCGTTACATTCATGTGACGGTCTTACGTTGGTGCGTTAGAGAATCCGTTGGCAATAAACTAAGTAAAGGTTTATAAAAAACATAACATGCCTAGAAATCAACATATTACCACTGTCCTAGTCATGATAACGATGCATAGGCCAACTATATGCAAGGGTTTAGTGAATAGACAAGATAATACCTTTTTAATTTCCATTTAGGGCTAAGAGATGCATGAAAGTATAAAACTATGAAATCATGAAATTCTTAGTCTATAATGCATGAAATCAAGCACAATCAGAGGACTTTTATTCCTAACAAGTTATTTTTGCCAATCACGAGATAACCTACCTCTTTTAAGACCTTCAAACTTCGAATTTAATGCTAGGTGCTACCCTTAGACCCCTGTACTTCTTGTGATAAATCAGCAACTTCAATCTGCTCTATTTCCTCAGCCTCTTGACCTAAGGATGTGAAATTTTGAGGGTAAGAAGATGAAACTATTTAGAACAAAAAGTTCTAAAGGATTGAGTTCTAATTATCTCGTTTAGGCGTCCTAATTTCCTGATCTTCAGGGGACTTGCGTTTAGATTCCTGGGTTGCTAAGGTTGAATCAGCAACTTTGAAAGCTTCTATCTCCTTGGTTGCTTGATCTCCTAGCACGAAATTTGGAGAATCATTAGTCTAAAGTATACTAAACCAAAGCTTCTAAAGAACTTACCCGATATTATGACTCCTTATCTTGATTCTTCACGAGCCAAAAGTAAGGGTCGCTCAGTTCAGAACTAGGTCCTATTTATAGGGTTTTGACTAGGGTTTGAAGATTAGATCGATTCTAGAGTCCTTAATTTTCCAGAACCTAATCCCTAAGAGTCTTTAGTAATGTTATAAGCTTCCCTAAGTCGATCTCTTGTAGATAGGATTTCAAAGTTCTAATCTTTTTGTAATTTCCTCACCTTACGGAATCTGCAAGATGTAACGGTCGTGTCTAGGTGCGTTACATGGCTGTGGCGGTCGCTCGATAAACCGTTACATTCAACGTATATAGAGTTTCAATTTGATAAAACTCTTTTATTCATTTATCCATATAATTATCTTATATAATTAGTATTTATCCTTAAAATATGTGAATAAGTCAATTACCCTTCTAGAATATGGGCCAAACTTAATGGGCTTAGTCCATTAACCTTTTGGATAATAATTAGATAGGCTAGGTTAACTAATTAGCATAATTGAGCATTATAATGACTTATTAATCCAATAATCCTTCAGTAATTTATTTAGGACTTTATAATCTCCAGAAAACTATTTTATAATTCAAAAATTATATATATAAATTCTAGGGTACTACACCCTCCCCCACTTAGAAGAATTTGGTCCCCAAATTCAATATATGAATTTCGGAGAGTGTACTTACAGTTAAATAATTCTGAAAATCTTTTCCGCATGGCTACTTCGGTTTCCCAAGTTGCTTCATATAGCCATATTTTCTTCCATCGATTCTTGACCATAGGAATAACTTTATTTCTTAGTTGACGCACTTCCCGTTCCAGAATCTTTATTGGCGTTTGTTCATATGTCATGTCCTTCTGAATTTCCAGATTGTCACAAGTAATAATATGGTCAGGATCATATACATACTTCTTCAGCATAGAGACGTGAAATACGTCATGAACTCCTGCTAATTGTGGAGGTAAAGCCAGTTTGTAAGCCACTTCACCAATCCGTTCAAGAATTTCAAATGGGCCAATGAATCTTGGAGTTAGCTTTCCTTTAATGCCAAATCTTCGAATACCACGACCTGGAGAAACATTTAAATATACATGATCTCCTACCTGAAACTCCAAGTCACGTCTTCGATTGTCAGCATAAGACTTTTGCCTATCTTGTACCATCTTCATTCTTTCTTGAATGAGCTTGATCTTCTCGGTAGAATCCCTTATAAGGTCAGGGCCTAGAAATTGCTTTTCCCCTATTTCATTGCAGCATATTGGTGATCGATAGCTTTTTCCATATAAAGCTTCAAAAGGTGCCATTCGTATGCTAGCATGATAGCTATTGTTATATGCAAACTCTACTAGAGGCAAGTGATCATGCCAACTACCTCCAAAGTCGATAGCACAAGCCCTGAGCATATCTTCTACTACCTGATTTGTTCTTTCCGTTTGACCATCTGTTTGTGGATGAAAAGCTGTGCTGAAATTCAATCTAGTCCCTAGTGAATGTTGTAGACCCTTCCAGAATTATGATGTGAATCGAGGATCTCTATCGGATATAATAGTGACTGGGACACCATGTAGTTTGATAATCTCCTTTATATACAATGCTGCCAGGATATCCACAGACCATCGACTCTTTATTGGTATGAAGTGTGCGGATTTAGTCAATCGGTCTATGATTACCCATATTCCATCGTGTCCACCTCTTGTCTTAGCTAAACCCATAATAAAGTCCATCCCTATACTCTCCCATTTCCATTCGGGAATACTCAGGGGGTATAATTTACCTGCGAGTCTAAAATGCTCTGCCTTTACTTGTTGGCAGGTGAGACAGCGAGATACGAAATTAGCTATTTCTTTCTTCATATTGGGCCACCAGAAATTTCTTTTGAGATCTTGATACATCTTTGTTCCTCCTAGATGAATTGTGTATTTGGAATTATGCGCTTCATCTAGGATTAGTTTCTCCGTAGCCTCATGATCTGGTACACATATTCGGCCCTTAAATAACAATCTTCCGTCATTGGAAATAGAAAAATCCGGCCTTTGTTCCATATTGGATTTAATTTCCAATAATATAGGATCATCATTTTGCAGATTGACCAGATCGTCTATCAATGTAGGTTGAGCTCGGATATTGGCTATGAAACAATCTTCTTCCTTTATGTCTATATCTAAGTTCAACTGGGCAAATTGAGGAACAAGGTTAGTTACACTAATCATAAGACTTGATAGCATACCCATTGGTTTTCTGCTGAGTGCATATGCTACAGCATTAGCCTTGCCAGGATGATATTGAATAGCAAAATCAAAGTCTTTGAGATATTCCAACCACCTCCTCTGCCTCATGTTAAGCTCTTTTTGAGAGAATAAATATTTCAGGCTTTTGTGGTCCGAGTAGACCGTGAACTTTTCTCCATAAAGATAATGACGCCAAATTTTCAAGGCGAAAATAACCGCTGCTAATTCCAGATCATGTACGGGATAGTTTTCCTCGTGACGTTTCAATTGTCTTGAAGAATAACATATTATTTTTCCATTCTGCATAAGAACGCATCCTAAGCCGATGCCAGACGCATCCGTATACACTTCGAATCCACCACCCTCCATTGGTAGTGGTAAAATAGAGGCTATCGTAAGATGATTCATAAGAGTTTGGAAACTCTTCTCACATTCCTCTGACTAGACAAAAGGATTTTCTTTTCTTGTAAGTCTAGTTAAAGGAACCGCAATTTTTGAGAAGTCCTTAATGAATCTTCTATAATAACTAGCTAGACCCAGAAACTTCTTACTTCTGATATAGTCATTGGCCGACTCCAATTCTTGACAGCTTCTACCTTAGAAGGATCCACAGCAATACCTTCTTTTGAAATAATGTGGCCTAGGAATGAGACTTCCTCGAGCCAGAATTCACACTTATTGAGTTTGGCATAAAGCTTGTGTTCTCTAAGTGTTTGTAAAGCTATTTTCAAATGTTGTTCATGTTCCTCTTTCGTCTTGGAATATATTAAGATGTCATCAATGAAGACGACGATGAACTGGTCCAGATATGGCTGGAAGACGTTGTTCATAAGTTGCATGAATGCTGCTGGGGCATTAGTTAACCCAAACGGCATCACTACGAATTCATAGTGGCCATAACGACTTCGAAAAGCCGATTTATAAATGTCCTCTTCTTTAATTCTAAGCTCGTGATAACCTGATCTGAGGTCAATCTTAGAGAAATATTCTACTCCTGAAAGCTGATCGAAGAGCTCATCAATACGCGGCAACGGATACTTATTTTTAATTGTGAGTTGATTCAGTCGCCGGTAATCGATGCATAGCCTGAGAGAACCATCCTTCTTCTTGTCAAATAGAACCGGCGCACCCCAAGGGGATGTGCTAGGTCTGATGAAGCCCTTGTCTAGTAGTTCCTGCAACTGCCTTTTCAATTCCTTAAGCTCTGTGGGGGACATCCTATAAGGGGCTATAGAAACAGGTGCTGCTCCTGGAATGAGTTCAATGGTGAAGTTCACTTCCCTCTCGGGCAGTAAACTGGGTAGTTCTGATGGAAACATGTCTGGAACTCATTTACAATAGGGATGTCTGCTATGTTAATTTCTTTGGATTCGGTGATAATGACAGAAGCAAGAAAAGCTTTACATCCTCGCGAGATAAGTTTGCAAGCGTGAAGTGAGGATATGATAGTGGGGTGTTTCTTGTACTTGATGCCAAGAAAAGAGAATCTTGGAAGATCAGGCTCTACCCAATTCTCACATGGGTATGGAAATTTCTTCCTTAGTTTATAGGTAGGGGTCCTTAAACCTTAGACTTTTCCTATGACATGACTCTTCTTCCTAAGTCCTGAGACTTAGGCTCTGATACCAACTTAGCTGTCACGCCCCGAGCCTTTATTACAGCGGAAGACTAACTCGAGGTGCGTGAACAACCGGCATTGTAAGTCTCTTGCAAGCAAGAACGATCAGAGCGTAAGATAATCACACATAAAGATGCAATTGCACAATATATATTCAAGCTTTAACTTTATTTCATTGATAATCGAATTGAACCCTCAATTACAATCACTAATTCAACTTCCATTATGCACTAGACTCAAGAAATAGGAAAATTACATAGACTCAATCTAAACAATATAGACTCTCCTAAGTCTTCACTCTCATCTTGACAATACCTTCATTTGCTCTCGGACCCGCTACTTGTATAACCCGAATCCGAATTCGAATCACTTTCATCTCCAGAAAAGATTGGAAATAGGTAATGAGCACACTTGCCCAGTAGGTATCTTCGCATCAACATTATTGACACCCATTTTTTGCCGATAAGTTGAGTCGTTCCTCGTACTCCCATTTGTTGATGTCTCGAGTTGTCCATCGCTTGTTGGGGCTATCTTTAGGCATGTTTTGGGGCAGTTTTATGGGTCGCCTCCCTCCTTGGTTAGGTCCGAGTTGATTTCGGGCTTAACGGGCCTTGGTTTCGGTTGATTGGTTTTGTTTTCCATGAGTTTCAATACCCAAACGCATGTACGGTTCATCCATGGCCGCTCAACCAAGGTGCGATTGTCCATGACCCGTCCACATATTTTGGAGTAATTTGGTTAATTTTCTGAATTTCCACCGAGAAGCATTTATGCGGTCCTATTCTGCCCGTTCAACTTAATGGACGGATGGGTTATGACCGCTCATCTCTCAGAGTCTTGTGCTCGATGGTTTTCTCAGATAATTATCCAATTAATCTATTTATCACCGACAGGCCTAAAAGGGTTTGTCTTTGGCCGCTCTACGTTTGAACGGTCCCACATGAGCCGTTCATCTCTGAGAGTCCAACGGCGAAGATTTCGGTCTGTTCAACGAATAATTTGGATTATTAATAATTTATTTTGAATTTCCACCGACGGGGTTGGATGGTCGGAATATGGCCGCCCATCCAGTTAAGCGGTCTATCGTAAGATCGTTCATCACGTCAATTGTTGAATTTTAACAGATTTTATCCCTTTTATCCGTGGTTAAACCCTCAACTTTATCCTCAATTTTCTCCGTGGATTCTCAACCAAATCAGATGAGATTTGATCCTAACGAAAGCTGAGGATATTATCTTCGCTTTATCTTTTGACATCTCGGATTAATATCCATTGAAAACCCTAACTTCGGGGCTGGCTTTCTAGGCTCTATAAATAGACCCTAAAGGCCGGGCTTGAAAAGGGGGGGAGATTTTTGGTCGACGGCGAAGCCCTGCCGCATTCTTGAGTGACCTAGCACCAAGGAGGGAGGTTTTTTACGTCCTTACAAGCCCCCGGTTCAGGGAGTAGTTGAGTTTTGAGTCCTTTGTGTTTCATAGCTTTTGTCACTTTTCATTGCATGCATTACTTTCTCTCCACGTTCTTCTTCATTCTCATCACCATGCACACATCCACTTGCATTTTTGACACCCTAGGGGTTTAAAATCCCACAGGTATCCCCTTTCCACTTAGTCACGTTCATTCCTCATTATTTTGACATATACTACACCATTTAGTTCTAATCTAGGTTGTTTCTTTGTGTCTTTACGTTGTTTTGCAGGTCAGCAATCCCTAGCACGAGGCCCATCCCCTCTAGCCGACTGGAGAGGGTGGAGGTTGGACCCCTTTGTGACTTATGGCTTGGTGGTTTCGAGCTGTTCTCTTCTGTCCGTGCAAGGAGACGTGCGGTGTATTCTCGGCCGTCCTTCTTCATCCTGCGGTCGCTACAGAGCCGTTCAACTTCTAGGAGCGCTTCCTCCCGCTTCTTCTGCAGTGTCCTTAGGCGGTCTATCGTAAGACCGTTCAGGATAAAGGCGGTTCTCCATCAACCGTTCATCTTCCCAGCGCTGCAACCAGGGGAGTGTCTCTCTCTCTTTCTAAGGCATGGCGTGTCCATCACGTTCGGCGCTTTGGTGGCGATCATGGTTTGTTACACTTCCCCTTTTCCTCTATCTTCATTTGTTCCTCGCGTGGAGATGGTAGAATAGACTTTGGAAGGCTTTTGGAAAAGGAACAGATTCGAGGGGAGAAAATATATCTACACCCTTCTTTTGTGCGATCACGGTGGGACACCTAGTTCCCATCGTGCTTGTGATTTGCTGACCTCTTTGTTCGTTGTGTTAGTCTCTTTCTTAGAGTGATTGCAGGTTGGGGCGTGGTTTCTGCCTTCTGGAACGTGAACGGTTCTTCCCGAGCCGTTCATACTTCGAGCGGTCGAACGTCCACCGTCCATCCCTGTGAACAGTGCCAGGTCTCCTGCCAGCGTTCTGTCACAAACGACCTACTATCGACCGTCTAACATTCTGAATGGCTTGTCGTTAGCCGTCCATCATTCTGGCACAGGTACGCTTCTGGCTATTCTGAGTGTAGGTGCACGGCTGTTGGAGATCCGTCCCAAAGGTTACGCAGCTATTTACAGACCGTTCTTCTGGTATGTTCCTCATCTCTGCCGTCCTATATTTCTAGCACTCTGTGTTTCTTTCTACAGTTATTTTGTCGTTCTGTTGCTCCCTAGCTTATACGGTCCTTTATAGACCGTCTGTCCCTTTGAGCGGTCTCACACAGACCGTCCTTGTGGTGCCGCAGTGCACTCATTGTTCATTTTGATTGCCATATTCCATGAGATTTATGAGCTTTGGTGCTGGTTATTGATCTCCCCCCTGCTCCCATATCATTGTTGCATCATTATTTTCATTGCTTATATATTTGATTGATTATTGCTTGATAGTTGCTAGGTTAGATTTTTCATGCACCTCGGTGCACATAGGACCATTCATCTCTTTCATAGTAGTTGCATTCCTACCGAGGTAGGGTTTCCTCTCGTCTCCATACTCCTTGGAGCCGACTAGGGACCTTGCTGAGGACCTCCGTAAGCCCCCATGAGCCGTGGATTCCCACACGGACACCGATCAGGTTGTACCGTATCCACCCCCAGTCTAGGGTTTTGCATCCATGAGAGAGAGGGTCCTGTAGAGTCACCCAGTCCTCCATTTCTTCCCCTGGTTAGGCACCTAATTGTTGAGTGAATCCACATTTTAATTAAGCCACTAAGGTTCAAAGAGGAACTCATAAGAATTTGACGGGCATCATTTAATAACTTGATTGTACAATTGGGTGATTCTCCTCTCATCTCTTCCTTCCATTGCATGCTTGTTGTTTGCTTTGTTGATTTGGTTGGTTAGGTTTGTTTGCCCTAGTCCTAGGTGCTTAGTGTATGTGGGGTTGTTTCTTTCCCTCAGGATCATCTCCTAGGGTCAATTCTCATTTCCATTCATACTTTAATCCTTTGTTTGATTCATCATCTCCTATGTTGCCATACGACTTCTCTTAGTCTCACGAGGACTCTCTTCCTCGTGGCCTTCTTGAGGACCCGCCTAGGGTCGCCCATATGCAGGGAGGAGAGGGGACTGCCCCTCCGCTCCCGACCATCCTTGGTGAGGGTGCCCAACCCTCTCTTTCAAATCAATCCATTCAGAATCTGGCCAATCAAATTCTTAATATGATGGCCCAGCTGGACCCTACCCAACTCCATCTCATCTGGCAAGCCTTGTAGGGGGCCGACGCCCCGACTTCAGCTCCTCCTCGTGGCATGAACGCTGCCGCCACCACATCTTTTGTTGCTGGGACCACCTCTGTGGCCCCCATTGACCTTACTCCTACCCGTCCTCAGATCCTTCGGTACTCCAGCATGGAAATGGGCAAGGTTTCCACCTTGGCCCATCAGCCGCTCGATAAGGGGAAGTCTCAAATCCCCTCTGTTCCTTATCTTGATCCCTATGTCACTGTTTCTCCACCGTCGCAGGCCCTTGTAGCTCCGACAGACTTCACTCGGTTGCAACCAGGGGCCGCCCAGCTGGCTCATGTGGATGTGGGCCCTTCCCTGGCCCATTATCCATCTTACGGGCTGACCCCTCAGTCAGCTTTTTCTCCGGCTACCTATTCAGGCATTTCTCCTCCAACTCCTTCTACTCCATCCCGAGAACGGGAAATTCTTGATAAATGGGCTGCTATGCAGCAACAAATTGACCTCCTCCACAAGCGGGTTGGCCCGCAATCTTTGGCTGACGTCCCTATTCCTAACTTCAGGGACATTCATTTTCCTCCTCAATCCGAGCTCCCCGTGTACCGAAAATATGACAGGAATGGCAACCCGTTCATTCATGTTCGGGAGTTTCTTTACGAGTCAGCACAGTTCCAGCATGATGATCGCCTGATGGCTTATTTATTTCACCGATCACTGGAAGGGGTCACCCTGGAATGGTTTTATACTTTGCCTATGGAGGAGGCCGAGAATTTCAAGATCGTCAAGGAGAGGTTCATTCAGAGGTTCCAAGATCGGGTCGGTCCCGAGTATTCCTTCACTGACCTGGTAGCGGAGAAGATGAAGCCAGAGGAAGATTTCGCAACCTATACAGATCGATGGAGGCAGATGGCCTCACGTGTGTCCGGGCAAATCTCGGAGGAAGAGAAAGTAAAGTTATTGATCTCCAATGCCACACCAACATTCAGAAATATTTTGGCAATGAATGACATCTCGAACATGCACCAGTTATATAGTAGAGCTCGGTTCATACAAACCCAGTTCAAAGACTACCCTATTCACTCACTATTTGAGGCCCAGAAACCCAAAACTGCCAGAAAATCACAGGGCCCCGTCACTGAGGGAGTGCAGATCAATGAGCAGGTCCAGGCTGTTCAGTTTCCCCACCAGGCCGCCCCACCTCGCTTCCCGCAGCCTCCACGCAACCCCCAGTTCGCCACTCCACAAGTTCCCCAACCCACTTTCCAGGTTCCCCAATACCCGCAACAACAACCACCACCACCCCAATAGCCTCAGCGGCCGCCACAATATAATAATGTTCCTCCACCTGTCGCTTATGGACCAGCTCGACCGAGCCCAAAGAGGACCCATTACCCTCCTCTTCCTGAGACTTTGCCCGATATTTTCTATGCTTTGATGTATACTGGTGATATTCAACTGGCTCCGGAGCGTCAGAATTGGAATCCGGCCGCCGATCAGTCCCGATATTACATATACCATTGGCAGCCCGGGCACACGATAGAACGGTGCTATCAGTTTAGAGATCTAGTGTATGACTTACACGAGGGCCAGAGGATTGATTGGGCCTAGATGCACCAGCTGATCGAAGACATTAAGCAGAGGCAGAGGCAAGCCAGGCCGCAGCAGGCGGCGCCCCAGCAACAGCAGCAACAGCAACCCCCGCAGCAACTGCAACCCCAGTAACAACAGCAGCAACAGGACCTTGGGATCCATCAGAATCCCATGCCAGTCCATCAACCCGCTCCTTAGCAACAACAACAGTAGCCGCCGGCACCGGCCCAGGTAAACATTGTTCAGCACCCAGCCCCCAACGCTGGGTGGACTTTTGATGATGAAACCCCCGCGCACCTTTTGGCCTTCCACCACAACCATTCCCCCGCACCTTCTATCCCCTCCATTCTCAGGCCTGCCGTTCTGACCACTACTCCACCTGTTATTCCCTCCGCATCACCCATCAGGCCCATTGCATTCCCATCCTCGCCACCAGTCCGTTCGCCACCACCCACCATACCCTCTATCATCACTCCTCCGCTTAACCCTTCGCCCATCTCCCTTTCACCAGGGCCCATTAGACCAATTTCCGCCATCCTCACCCCCATTTCTACGCCTTCCACCTACCCCATCGGGCCAAGCGAGGGTCCATCTCAAGCCGTGCCGACACCACATTGCGCCATTCGGAGCCGGCGTCCCTTCCAATGACTTTTTCCTTCCTCTGGTGCGTCTGCACCCAACCTCCAAGTTCCCTCCCCTTCAGTGGAGATAGAATAAGTAGACCCCGTGCCAGGCACGAAGTATGACCTATTACAGCACTTGGACCGCATGCCGGCCAAGATTTCAATTTTGGAATTGATCAAAAGGTCACCGCTACATCAAGATGCGTTGAAAACTTTTCTACATAAGGTTATGGTGAGCGAGGATGTGGCAGTAGATAGCTTGCCGACAGTGTTGGCAACAATTACAAAGGGGCCTTCTATTTTATTCTCCGAGTCAGAGCTAGCATCCCCTGAGGCACGGCGGATGCCGCTGTGTATTACCATCTCTCTGAACAAAGTAGCCGTGGAGCCTGCCCTTGTGGACACAGGGGCGTCGATAAACGTGTGCCCATTAAGTACCCTCCGTGCCTGCAACATTTCAGAGGATATGCTCAAGCCAACGCCCACCACCATAGCAGCATATGACAATTCCAGGCGTGCTTGTCACGGGGTCGTGACCGTATAGGCCGAGCTAGGGCCTTTGGTTATGGACGTGGAATTTTATGTATTGGACATAGATCCAATGTTAAAAGCTATTCTGGGTCATCCATGGATAAACAGCCTGAACGCCGTGCCCTCGACCGCCCACCAGTGTTTGAAATTCCCATTCCAGGGGCGGGTGGTCAAGGTGAAGAGCATTTCCACGATCCATAATGTTGATGCGATAGCAGCCAAGATTCTTCCTACATTATGGCAGAGTAATAGGCCATTTCTGTCAGTTATGGACTTAAATTATTCATGGGCATATGCGTCATGCAAGCCCACCACTGCGCTAACAAATGTCAAGATCAAGTCCAAGATAAGAGATTCAAAGGGGTGGCACATGATTCTGAAGCTGGGTTATCAGTCGGGCCTAGGACTAGGTGCACAACTACAGGGGAGGACCAACCCCGTCCCTAAAGGTAGGAAGATGGGCCGCCGGGGTCTTGGCTACCGTGATTCCGCAATGTCGATACTTGGAGACTCCGGGCCGTTAACATTGGACTATCGACAGCATTTTGGGAAATGCCCATTGCAGCCCGGTACTTTGAAGAAGCCGCCACCCAGTCCTGATGTGAAGGTTGATGCCGCAGGTGATGATTCTGACCCACCGCCGCCACTGAAGGGGTTGGTGGGTGATGCGGAAGATTTTGCTGGTTGTTTTGAAAAGTTGTTCAATGAAAGAGAAAGCCGTCTGAAGAAGAAGGATACGCAGCTGGTGAAGCGTCCTCCAATGCCACTGGTCCGCCAGGGGCCACGGGAAGTAGGGAGCTCTATCACTACCTATTCTCTGTCCCCATCCCGTCTTGCCTCTTGGTTTCAACAATTGGGATTTGTCCCACGTTCCCCTCCAATTCTGGTCAACCCGTACTTCACAGAGAGACCTCCTGAGATTTTATTTGTTCCATGTGCTTGCGGGCGCTGCCCACCTATTGATCTGTCAACCTTATTTACTCCTCCTCCCCCTGGTGCTCAACTCCACGAGATGTGGTTTTCCTCCTCTAATCCATTCTTTGATTGCATATTCCCTAAATTATTTCCCATGCAACTCTCTCCTCCTCCATCCTCTTCCTCGTGTTACATGATCTCCTCCGGCCTCCAAAAAAAATGCCAATTTCAAAATGGAGGTTTCAGTGGAAGATTACGCTGTGCTCTACTCAGATCCCCAGGGGCACGAGGCCCCTGTTTCTTTTCCAGTAGATTTCCTCTCTCCTAGGTTAGATGTATAGTGTGCAGAGTCTCCTAGGTTAGTAGAGTCAGTTGGGGTAGAGTCTAGTTCGAGTCTAGTCAGCCCATCCTCGTTTGTAGCGCACCCTGTGGCGCGTCGTCCTAAATCCATCCCTGATAAGTTTTCGCAAGATTTGGCCGAGAGATGCCATGCTCTCCTTAGGTGCCCGGAGTTTGTGGAGACCGCGATTGTCTTGGAAGATGATGAGGAATTAGATAGGGTATGTGGCAACGACGGATTAGGGGTATATGAAATTACGAATGAGAAGGACCCAGCTGATGATGAGGAAAGCGATGCGGATGACACTGCTGATTTATACGCGCAAGGTTTGAAGAGGTTTGACGAACCGTCCTCAGCAGTGGATGAACCCACTAAGGAAATTAATCTTGGGACCGAGGAGGACCCCAGGCCCATATTTATTTCTGCTAATCTCACTCCTCAGGTTGAAGAGGAGCTCATCAAGGTTTTAAGAGAGTATAGCAATTCCTTTGCCTGGTCCTATGAGGACATGCCCTGTCTTGACCCCACGCTGGTTGAACATCGATTGATTCTTAAACCAGGGGCAACACCCGTTAAGCAGAAAGCAAGAAGATTCCACCCACAGATGGCCTTGAGAATTAAGGAAGAAGTCGACAAATTGCATAAGGCCAGGTTCATTAGAGTTGTTTTATATCCGCAGTGGGTGGCCAACATAGTCCTGGTAATAAAAAAAGATAGCAAAATTTGGATTTGTATTGATTTCAGGGACTTAAATAAGGCATGTCCGAAGGATGATTTCCCGCTTCCTCACATTGATGTATTGGTAGATAACACAGCTGGGTATGAAGCCCTCTCGTTTATGGATGGTTATTCTGGATATAACCAAATCCGTCTGCCTCCTGAGGATTAAGAGAAGACCTCGTTCACCACGCCCTGGGGCACATACTGTTATGTTGTTATGCCATTTGGATTAAAGAATGCAGGTGCTACTTATCAGAGGGCAATGATGGCTATCTTCCACGACATGATGCATGTCTATTTCGAAGCTTACGTGGATGATATTTTGGTAAAGTCGAGGTCTCAAGAAGGACACCCCGCCATTCTAGCCAAAGTGTTGCAAAGGGCTAGGGAATATAAGTTAAAGATGAATCCAAAGAAATGCGTGTTTGGAGTTGCATCAGGGAAGTTACTAGGGTTTATAGTTAGTAAACGGGGGATTCAGATTGATCCAAATAAAGCGAAGGCCGTTATGGAAATGCCACCGCCTAAGAACATCACTGAACTTCAAGGCTTGATTAGGCGTCTACAATTCATCAGGAGATTCATATCTCAACACTCGCAAAGATGCCGCCCATTTTATGAATTATGAAAGGCGGGCGCAAAGTTTGAATGGAATGAACAATGCCAAAAGGCCTATGAGGAGCTTAAGGTTTATCTTTCTAATCCCCCGGTTCTGCAACCACCCGTCCCCGGGAAACCCCTGATCTTATACATTTCTATGATTGAGGACTCCCTAGGAGCTGTTCTGGCTCAGGTAGATGATGAAGGAAGGGAAAGGGCAGCATACTACCTTTCTAGGTTGTTTAATCCTACTGAATCCAAGTATACTGCCATGGAGAAGACCTGTGCAGCGCTAGTATAGGTAGCTCAGAAGCTTAAACATTATTTTCTTGCCCATGAGGTCAGGCTGATCTCTAGAATGGACCCCATTCGTTATCTTTTAGAAAAACCTGTCCTTTCTAGCCGACTAGCTCGCTGGCAGAGCTTCCTTTCCCAATTCGACATCACCTTTGTCGTCCAGAAAGTGATCAAGGGATACGCCATTGCTGAGCATCTCGCTCATTCTCCCATCCCTCGCACTGATTCAATCCAGGACGAGTTCCCTGATGAACACTTGGCAGTTATCACTCGTCTTCCCTTTTGGTCTCTCTATTTTAATGGTGCTCTCAATTCCCAGGGCAGTGGAATTGGCGCCGTTCTCCTTACTCCGGAAGGGGTAATCATCCCTATCGCTTATCAACTCTCATTTCCTGCCACAAATAATATAGTCGAGTATGAGGCTCTCCTTGTTGGTCTGAAGCACGCCTACATCATGGGCGCGCGATACCTTAACATCATAGGAGACTCTCAGTTGGTGCTGCATCAAGTTCTGTCAACTTACCACACCCGTGACCCTAAGCTTAAGCCCTATCAAGATCTGGTCACGCTCTTGGCTAGGCAATTCCGGAAGCTTATCTATATTCACACTCCTCATTCTCAGAACATCTTGGCTGATGCCCTTGCATCACTAGCTTCTTCTCTTTCATTTCCTCTCAGTCGTGCCACTGAGACCATTGTGGTCCAGCGGTTAGACGCTCCCTCTCTTCAGGATCCCTGGTTTGATAACCTTAGGAAATCTGTAGGAAGGAAGGCAAAAAGGGAAGAGGTAAAGGAAGTCTCATTAACTAAGCTTGAGGAGATCATAGAAGAAGAAGAGTTACCGTGATATTATGAGATTGAGTAGTCTTGTAAGGATGGTTCATTCCCGGAGACGGCTAACGCCTAGCAGCGAAAGGCCATTAGAAGAGTCGCCGCCCGATACACGATTGTTGCTGGAGAATTGTATAGGCGAGCTCTCAATGGAGTTCTAATGAGGTGCCTAGATGACGATGAGGCTTGGAAGGTAGTAGAAGCAGCTCACTCCAGTGAGTGTGGAGGGCACGTTAATGGGCAAGCGTTGGCGAAGAAGATTCTTAGGCAGGGCTATTACTGGCCAACCCTAGAAGAAGATTGTTCCACCTATATCCGTAGGTGTCTTCAATGCTAGCTCCATGCTGACAAGATCCATGCTTCTGCTTCTTCTCTCCATCCTCTTTCTGCTCCTTGGCCATTTTCCATGTGGGCCTTTGATATCATCGGACCTCTCGGTGACCCGAATTCCGCAGTCAAGCAGAAGTCCTTCATCCTGACGGATACAGAGTACTTCACCAAGTGGGCAGAAGCTGAAGCCTATGCAGAAATCAAAGCCACCACAGTATGCCGCTTCATCCTGAAGAACATCATCTCATGGTTTGGAGTGCCAAGTGATATCGTCACCGACAACGGGCCTCAATTTGTCTCTCAAGAACTCCGGGACCTCTGTAAGAAGTTTAACATATCATTGCATCATTCATCACCATACTATCCCCAAGGTAATGGCCAGGCTGAGGCCACGAATAAAACCCTTCTTAAAATCATCAAGAAAACATGTGAATCACACAAATTTGCTGATTGGGCCGATAAATTGGTGGAGGCTCTATGGGCTTATCACACCTCCGTCCGCACTCCCACGGGGCAAACTCCTTTTGCTCTCACCTATGGGATGGAGGCGGTACTCCCGTACGAGATCCTGATCCCTTCCCTAAGGGTGCAGCTGGATAAAGAACTTAATCTCGACGAGCGTCGAGAGGCGTTGCTAGTCCAACTGGAACTCTTAGATGAGAAGAGGCTTAACGCGGCCAATCATGTTTCGGTTTATCAAAAGCGTGTCTCGCGGTATTTTCAAAAGAAGGTTATCGAACGAAAATTCCAAGTGGGTAATATGGTTTTGAAGCGCAAATTTGTCAGGTCAGCAGGTCCCAGGTCTAAGCTGCAACCTAACTGGGAAGGGCCGTTTGTAAATAAGGAAGTCTATCCGGGCAATGCGTATCGTTTAATCAACGCGGAGGGCGAAGAATTACCAAATCCGTGGAATGGGCTATATTTAAAATGCTTTTATCCATTGGGTCGAACCAGCAACGACTTGGTGGCGGGGTGCGCCTTCACTTGATCACGAAAGGAAATCCCTGGTTTAACATTTCACACACTACACAACCGCTCGTGGGTCTGTTTCTTTCTTTTGCATAAACACCGTTTCTCCTTTGGCCATGCTTCGGAAAGGGTAAAAGTCCTTGTTTTTCCTTCTCTCTCGGCTAAAAGTAGGGGCAAAGGGTGAATAAGGGGGCGAGAACCGATCTAGACCCCCCAATAAAAGAGGTCTTAAATAGGGGAAGTCCATTATGACCTTATTTCGCAGAAGAACAAAAAAGGAAAAGAAAAAAAAGGAATGAGAAAAAAGGGGCAAAAATCAAGGCTAAAAGCTCACCCAAAGCTCGCAGCTCTCAAAAAAGTTCGGAAGTCCCCAAATAACCAAACTAGGCACGACAAGAGTGGCAGTACAGTTTCCCCGCGGGACGTTATGAGCCCGGTCGTATGCGTGCCTAGAGCGGAAGTAGATTCGAGAATGGACATAAAGTCCCGGCGCAACAGACCAAATTCTTTGAAAAGGGAGGGGTGTCGTGAGAAGAACTCAAGCCCTAAAAACCTCTATACCTACCGCCAGCTTTCCTGCTAAATCTGTTTTATTTTCTAGGCACCGTCAAAGCAAGGTTAGCACCGGCCACGGGCGGTCCTTTATATTGCACGTTGAACCCGGGAGGCCCCTGGTGAGATGGGAGGTTCCCTGTCGTCAGACCTGAGCTAGTTTCAAAACCCAGAAAAAGATCAAATATTTCAAAACTCAAAAAATCAAATATTTCAAAACCTAAAAAAAATCAAATATTTCAAAACTCAAAAAAATCAAATATTTCGAAACTCAAAAAAATCAAATATGTCAAAATACAAAAAAATCAAATATTTCAAAACTAAAAAAAAATCGAATATGTTCAAAACCCAAAACAAAATCCAAACAAAAATCAGATATTTTCAAAACTCCAAAAAGATTTTCTTGATTTGCATTCATAGCATCCATCGTTGTCATGCCCCGAGCCTTTATTTCAGCGGAAGACTAACTCGGGGAGCGGGAACAGCCGGCATGGTAAGCCTTTTGCAAGCAAGAACGATCAGAGCGCAAGACAATCACACAAAATGAATGCAATTGCACAATATTTACTAAAAATCGAACTTCATTCCATTATCAATCAACTATTCAAAATACAATAACTTTTTCCACCATCTTTCACTCTACTAGACTCAAGAAATAGGAAAATTATATTGACTCCATCTAAACAATATAGACTTCCTAAGTCTTCGCTCATCTTTATTCACTCTCGGATCCGCTACTTGAACCTTCCGAATCCGAGCCCGATTCACTATCATTTCCTGAAAAAGATTAGAAATAGGTAATGAGCACACTTGCCCAGTAGGTATCTTCGCATCAACATGAAGGCACTATTAAAGTAATTAACAATTTAGCTCTAAAGAAGTAAGGCAAAATCATGCGAATGCGAATATCATGCGATTAAACCAAAGTAACACGATAATCATGTAAGATAGAGTGAACAAGAATGAATGTAACAAGAACATGATATTTGGCCTTTCATGAACAAGAATGTAACGAGAATGCACTTTCACTTCCACTTTCATAACCATAAAGGTTACGTACGAGAATTTCAATCATGTAGCAATTCACTAGATTTTCACGAGTGCTCATGGATTTCACTTATTTATAAAGAAAGTACTCCCAGCGCAATGCGACGCCAGTAGCATCATACCCCATGATTTATAAAATAGTATGTTTCCGACAATCAGCCGTGGGGACTAGCATAGAGCCCTTGGACACAATCAGCGCCTGAACTACATCTTCACGTATAAATCAAGCTACTTCCATGAGTGTAACAATAAAGTATGGCCAAGAATGTAATAAGTTCAATAACTCATGATAATAACAATCAATGAATGAATGCTTCAATTTAGAGTATGAGAGATCAAGAAAAAGATTTAAACAATGTCATGCTCACGGAAATAAATCGACAGCATAATGGTATATTCTTTTCTCTTTTCAATCACTATATTAAGTTTCTTGATCAATATTATAAGTTTTAGACTATCATTAGTCCATCTAGAACCTTTGGAATATCAACCCTTGGGTCAAACCTTGGGTTAAGTACTTAAGCAATGTGACGGTCGTTTGCTGGGCCGTTACATCATGTAACGCTCCAGTAGTGGGCCGTTACAATGATCCGAGTCCAGAACAATAAAAATAGACTCAGAGAAGTGTGACGATCATTCATTGGGCCGTTACGTTGTGTGACGGTCCATGATTAGGCCGTTACAGTAGTCTAGGACTAGAATCAGGTAATCGAACTCAGATGAATGTGACGGTCTTATATTGGGCCGTTACATTGCCTGACGGTCCAATATAGAGCCGTTACACTACTGATAACCAGAAAACATCGATAGTGTACTCTAATCAATGGACTTTAAGGGTACAACCAGCTCGGTGTCCTAGTGGGAATCCCAGGCTCGCGGAGAATTACGGAGGCCTTGAAACAAGATTTCTTAGTCCATTGGAAGGAATATCCAATAGAGAGGTCCTCAAGTCCAAGAATAATGTTCCTATAGTGCAAAGTGAACTAATGGACAACATACCAGAATATGTGCCATGTACTTATAGAAACGACTCCATTGATAAAGAGTGAAGGTGTAATGATGTGAAACCATGATAAAACTCCATTAATACAATTATGGGAAATCATGATTTAAATACAAACTATAGAATTTTTGGTACATGAAACTAGCATAACTTAAAATAACATGCAATACCTATCATGAACAATTTGATAACTGAAGAGTCATATAACATGTTAAAACTTAGCTATCTAGGGTTAATTATAAGTAAACTTAATTGGTAAATATTCTGTCATGAGCTGACAGAACATAGAGTCTAACGGTCGAACAGGGGTGCGTCACAGTGTCTGTGACGGTCTATCGAGGGGCCGCTACAGTAATGTAACGCTCCTGTCCTGGTGCGTTAGAGACAATAGTGAAAATAAAAATATAACAGAGTGTGTGACGGTCTGTCATAAGGCCGTTACATCACTGTGACGGTCCTACTATGATCTGTCAGAGAATCTGCTAACAGAAATCAGTATGAGATACAAGAGATTAACTCACATCATGTCTATAATCAAAATACCATGTATTCTTAGACATGATATTGAAGTATAGGCCACTACATGCATAGGTATCAGTGAATAGACAAGGTAACATCTTTTAATTTTCCAATTAGGGCTAAGAGATGCATGTAATGCATAGAACTATTAAAACATGAAATTCATGATTTATCATGCATGGAATTAAATCAAACCAGAGGGCTTTTAGTCCTATCAAGAGGTTTTTGCCGTTCATGAGATAACCTACCTCTTAACTAGGCTTCAAACTCCCAATTTGGGTCTGAAAAACGTGCCCTAGTTCTCCTCTTCCTGTGACTTTTCAGCAACTTCTTTGGACTCTAACTCCATGACCTCTTGACCTAAAGATGTGAAATTTGGAGAGGAGTTAGTCTAAAGTATTGTAAACAAATTCCTCTAAAGCACTTACCTGAGATTATGACTCCTTACCTTGATTCCACGCGTGTAAAAGTAAGGGGTCACGCAGTTCAGAACTAGGTCCTATTTATAGAGTTCTAACTAGGGTTTGAGGATTAGATCGATTCTAGAGTCTTTAATCTGCCAGAATCTAATCCCTAAGAGTCCTTAGTAGTGTTATGAACTCTCCCAAGTCGATCCCCAGTGGATAAGATCTCAAGGTTCTGATCTTTCTACTCGTTCTTTCGTTCACGGAACTAACAGGGTGTAACGGTTGTAGACCCATGCGTTACAAGAATGTGACGGTCTCACGATAGACCGTTACATTCAATGTTCCCAGAGTTCAACATTAATCAAACTCTTTTACTAATTATCCTATATAATTATTTATATAATTGTATCTATCCTTATTCTGCTAAAACCTGACTTCTAAGAGTCCCTAGTGATTTTACATGTCATTCTAATTAGGTCTCTTATGGATAGGATCATCAAGTTCTAATCTTTTTATACATTCTCTTACTTACGGAACTTGCAGGCTGTGACGGTCTAGGGTATACGCGTCACAAGGCTGTGGCGGTCGCCTGATGGACCGTTACATTCGGCGCATTCAGAATTTTAATTTTAATAAAACTCTTTTATTTATTTTTCATCTAGTTATCCTATTAAGTGGTGTTTATGGTGCGGACACCCGAGCAGTTGATCGGCACGACACACCGAGCCACCGGTACCGCACACGGAGCACGACACGAGCCACCTCAGCATCCATCTGGCTCGGAGACAGCCTGGAGACTCCGCCTTGAGCCTCCCCCTTTATTATATTTAGTTAGACTTTATGTGTGTTTCATTTGTATTTATTTCGTTGCATTCGGTTTTGCCATTTTGATTGTAATAGGGGCTTATGTGTAATTCGGACCCCGTGGGCCCCACGGGCCCCCCAGGACCCACCCCATTGGGCCACCTCAGCCTAGGGTCCCATGTGGGGTCAGTCAACATGCCACATGGGGGTATCTAGAAGTTTGAATTGTAATTGGACACATGGGGGACAATGGACTTGAAAGTCCAAATGGGAGGCCACCTACCCCACCTACCAAGTCCACCCTCTCTCCTTGGTCCAAGGGCCGCCCCCCCCTTAATATTATATTATTTTGTGTGTGTGTGTGTCACACTCCATCCCAACCCTCCATTCCCATCCCCTAGATCCAATGGTTGTGGATGGATGTGAGATGTAAGGTATTTAAACTTGTATTTTCCATTTTAGTAAATTAATGCATTCATTTGGAAGAAAATACCTTGGAGCTCCAGCTTGGTGCGCCCCTCCCTCTCCCCTTGAAGCTGTGAAGGCTTCCTTCTGGTGGTGAGACTCCACCCTATCAGTTCCGGTCGCCGCCGCCGCCGCCACGAGCCGCCACCGCACCGCCATCGTCTTCATCGGAGTTCTGCCCGCGCAGTACCACAGCAACTTCCACGAAATTTGTGTCTCAGCCATGCACTCAGATCGATCTGGAAATTTTACTGGAGGTCCCAGAGGTGTCAAGGATACCCCATACAATTTGGTTTGTCATTCAGATCCCGTTTCACAATTTTTGATTTTCGTCCACCCTTCCATTTCAGTTCTTCCAGAGTTCTATCCAGATTCATATCCGCCCTGTGTTTCATGTCTTAGGTCCGTCTTTTGATTTTGTTTAGTCCCATAAATTTTACTGGAGTTTCCTTCCATCCACCCCTTCATCCAAAATTTTTATAAATTTCGGGTTCTCCCATTTCATATTTTCTAAAAATCATTATCAGTCCCATCTATAGTTCTGTCCACCTGTTCTCAGATCCGACCACCAGTCACTCCAAAAATCATATCAAATCGCCACCACCTCCAAATCCAATTCCAAAAATTGTGCCAGTTTCGTGGTTTGATTTCCTACAACGTTGAAGAAGAGCTTGAAGTCTGCTTCCAACGGCAAGCAGGCGGTCAATGGCGATTTATAGAAAACTCATATGCTGATCTGATATTTCGGTTACTGTACAACAGGGGCTTGTAAATTCATTAAAGTTATGATCCAAACAGATCCAGCAGATCTCTCTGGGTCTAGACTGAAGCATTTGAAGAGAGCTTTCCAACGATAGCTCATGCGTCCCGATCCGACGTCGGGATTGATCGCAGCGACCGTTTTCGCCGGAGCGCGCGCCGGAAGACAGCAACCAAAATCCGTGGACAGCTAGTTCATCAATTGGGAATCGGGGCCGATCGACCCCCGATCGGTGTTCCCGGCCGACCGCCATCCGTGGAGGCGCACCACCAGGGGTCCCCATCACAGTGGGTCCCACCCCCGCAGATCCGGAGGACAGCGCCATCCGTGGGCCCCGCGGGCCCGCAGAACCAGCCGTTCGGAAAGCACGAAACGCGGAGTTCGGCACCGCCGGGCGACATCAAGATGCTGCCCGTCAACCCGAGTTGCGTGATTCCCGGACTCCACATGTGACCTTTTACCTCCCTGCGTGGAGTGGGTCAAATCTTTGTATTGCTGTGATATTGTTTAACCGGGAGTCCGTGATTCGGCCGGGGTTGACTTCGCCACGCCGGGTGCGTGGAGGTAATGGTCCGAACCTCTTGGCGTTCATTTGCTTAGCTAGTATATGGTCTTTTGCTGCTGCCGAGAGTGTAGGTACTAGCCCGTGTGTCCATGTCACCGCTGTGAGAGTGAGAGTGACCCATCCCGCGACTCGATCCGAGTCCGGAAGTTGAGTCGGACTACCCTTGACCTCCGCCGGTTCCTTAACCGCGCACGGTCCGCGCTTTCCCTCGCTTGGGACGACGAGTGAGCTTCCACTTCTGTTAGCGACGTTTCGCCACTAGGAGCTCGTAGTGTCGGGCTTAGTGTCTCCCTGGTGTGTGTTGCTGGTCGTGTCTTCATCTAGAGTCCGAGGGTGGCACCATATAGTGTCGTCTCCCGTGTCCGTCCCGCATCAGTTTGGTATCAGAGCAAGTCGAGTCTAGGGTAGTCTTTGCATATGTCTTGCATGCATCATGGTCTAAGTCGAGTCTAGGACCATCATTATTCTCAAAACAAAAAAAAAGTGTGTTTTAAATTGCATTTGCACCCTTTATTCTGTATCTTAAAAGGTGTTGTCCGAACGTTAGGCTACGCCTACCGGGAGGTCGCACACTTACGGGAGTGATCTTCGGATCGATTAACTCCGCCCCGTACCGGATATTGGTTTAGGTCTAAGTGCATCATCTAGTGTGTGTTTGCATTCATCGGTGTCTTCTAGGTCGTGTGTCAGTTGCATGCCCACCCGTCGAGGTACCCAGTACTCGCCACCACCACCTATGGCGGAGTCCCGAGCCCGTAGTTCTGATGAGTCTTCCACGGCCGAGATGTTCCGGGCCATCATGGATCGTTTAGACACGCGTATGGATGGTCTTAGTACGCGTATGGATGGCATAGGGACGCGTCTAGAAGGGCGGATGAAGGTCCTCGAGGATCGGGCCGGGGTTTCGGAGCAGTCCATTCAAGGCCTTGTTGGGAGGATTGCCGTCCTAGAGAGGGGCCCAGTAGCGGCGCAACCCGCGCCGACGAATGGCCAACAAGAGCCGGTGCAGCAACCCGCTGTGCCAAGGGCTCAGGTGGAGGATGTCGGGAGGCAACAGGCGCCTATAGTGGATGATTATGCCTCTGACAATGATCACGGGGGTAACGGTCGTCGTCATCAACGACGGAATCGTGATGACGAGGATGACGACCGCATTCTTAGGGGTGTGCGTGCGGACCCTCCCACTTTTAGCGGGTCCTTGGACCCTAGGGTGTATTTAGATTGGGAGGCCGGCATGGACCGGTACTTCGAGTGGTTTGAGATGACGGACCACCGAAGAGTCCGATACGCAAAGATGAAGTTGCAAGGGCAGGCCCAAACTTATTGGATCAATGTGGAGAGCCTGCTCAACCAGCGACGTCAACCCCAGATCGGTACATGGGATGATATGAAAACCAAGTTGAGGGAGAAGTACCTTCCCGCCTCATATCGCCAACGTCTCATAGACAAGTGGCAAAGCATCTCCCAAGTGAACCGATCCGTGACCGAGTACACCGCCGAGTTCGATGAGTATTATTTGCGGTGCGGGGTCACGGAAGAGAGCACCATGACGATATCCCACTTTCGGAGAGGTTTGCGGCCCAATTATCAATATGAACTCTTTCGCTGCAATGCCACCACTCTGGAGCAGGTATATCAGATTGCTCTCGAATTGGAGCAGTTCGAAGCCGAGTTTGAGTCACCCCATCGGTTGGGCTCCTTTCCCCTTCGTAGTGTCGAGTCCCGTGGCTCATCTGGCACGTATCCGAGGGCCCCCATTACTCAACCTCAGGAGCCCGCTCGCCCCGAGCCCTTTGCTTCTAGGCCTCGTCCTCCACCCCCGAGGGACCTTCCTCGTCCCCAGCATCTTACGGCCCCACCCACAGTCCGTCCACCGGCACCCGCACCTCCTGCACGTCCTTTGTTGCCTACGCCTCCTATCCGTCGGGAGGATAAAGGTAAAGGACCTATGATTGGGGAGCCTAGTGGATCACGGCAGCAGTGTTATCGCTGCAATGGGTTTGGCCATTTTGCCAACCAGTGTCCCACCCGCCCATCTCTTCACATTGGGGACACACAGGCCGAGGATACCACCCCTACGGGCCTCGAGTTAGTCAGCTATGAGGCAGATGAAGAGTTAGCTGACGAGTACTATGAGATGGGAGGTGAGGCCCAGGATGTCCAGCAGTCAGACGATACCCACGTTGGGGTCGTCAGATGTATCCTCACCCAGCCACAGGTCAGTGATGACTGGCGTCGGACCACTATCCTTCATGTATTCTGTAGGCTGGGAAAGTAAATTTGCAAGGTGGTCATCGATAGCGGGAGTTGTATCAATGCAATCTCCACGAACGCTGTCACTCGTCTTGGTCTCACACCCGTAGACCACCCTTGCCCCTACCAGGTATCATGGGTGGATACCACTTCCATTTCGGTCAGGCTGCGGTGCTTGGTCCCACTGCAGCTCCACTCCTACCGTGACGAGATCTGGTGCGATGTTCTTCCCATGGAAGTGGGAAGTATCATTCTTGGTAGGCCGTGGTTATTCGACCGAGATGCCACACTCCATGGTCGGTCGAACACCTGTACCTTCGACCACTATGGCCAGCGGGTCACCCTCCAACCCGTTCGGCCCAGGAGCCCATCTGTTAGGGGTCCTACTGGCCCTAGTACTCCGAAGCCTTCGGTTCCCGGGCCTAGTACCCCATCCCCAGCTCGGGCTATGACCATTACCTCTGGCCCAGGAGAGCCCTCGACGAGGAGATTGATGATGATTAGCTCCCGGGAAATGGAGCAGGAGCTTAGTCAGGGCTGTCCGGTGTTTGCCATTACGGTCCGAGAGGTGGAGCGGGACTCCGAGGGTGAGCTCCCACCCGAGGTTGTTCCTATTCTGCGGGAGTTTGCTGATATTTTTCCCGATGAGCTTCCCGAGGGACTCCCACCCATGCGGGATATTCAGCATGCTATCGACCTTGTTCCGGGCTCTTCTTTCCCCAACCTTCCTCATTATCGAATGAGCCCCACGGAGCATGCCGAGCTTAAACGGCAGGTCGATGAGCTTGTGCAGAGAGGATCTGTCCGGGACAGCATGAGTCCATGTGCTGTACCCGCATTACTCGCCCCGAAGAAGGATGGCACGTGGAGAATGTGTATTAATAGTCGTGCCATCAACAAGATCACCGTGAAGTACAGGTTCCCTATTCCCCGCCTGGATGACATGCTAGACATGATGGCAAGTGCCACTATCTTTTCGAAGATCGATCTTAAGAGTGGCTACCATCAGGTGAGGATTAGGCCAGGTGATGAGTGGAAGACCGCATTTAAGACCAAGGACGGTCTATATGAGTGGTTGGTCATGCCTTTTGGGTTGACCAATGCCCCTAGCACTTTCATGCGGCTCATGACTCAGGTCCTTCGACCTTTCATTGGAGTCTTTGTAGTGGTGTATTTTGATGATATCCTTATCTATAGCCGCACCACAGGGGACCACTTGGACCACCTTCGGCAGGTCTGTCTACTTCTTCGGCGAGAGCAGTTGTTTGCTAACCCACAGAAGTGTGCCTTCATGACACCTCAGCTTACCTTCTTGGGTTTCATTGTGTCTAGTACTGGGGTCTCCGCCGATCCGGAGAAGGTCCGGGCCATTGTTGAGTGGCCGGAACCCCGTACGGTTCATGATGTCCGCAGCTTTCATGGCCTTGCGACGTTCTACCATCGCTTCATCCGCGGATTTAGCTCCGTCACCGCCCCGATCACGGATTGCATCCGGAAGGGCACATTTGTATGGACGAATGCCGCATCTGCTGCCTTCAGGGACATCAAGGAGCGTATGACCCAGACACCTATCCTTCGACTGCCTGATTTCTCGAAGGTGTTTGAGGTCTCTTGTGATGCGTCGGGAGTGGGAATTGGAGGAGTTTTGAGTCAGGAGTCCCATCCGATCGCATATTTCAGCGAGAAGCTGAATGACGCGAAGCTGCGATATTCCACATATGATAAAGAATTCTACGTAGTTGTTCAGGCTCTTAGGCATTGGAGGCACTATCTTTTACATCAGGAGTTTGTCCTATACTCCGACCACGAGGCATTGAGGTACCTCCATTCGCAAAAGAAGCTTAACTCGCGTCATAGTCGTTGGGTCGAGTATCTCCAGCAGTTCACCTTTGTGCTGAAACATAAGGCTGGAGTGGAGAACAAGGTGGCTGATGCCTTGAGTCGGCGAGCATGCTTGCTTACCACCATGAGTGCCGAGGTCATAGGGTTAGAGAAGATGAAGGAGGCCTATGTTGATTGTCCTGACTTCGGTCAGATTTTTACCACCCTCCAGGTCGGACCCTCGAGAGACCTTGATGAGTATGTGCTTCAGGAGGGTTACCTCTTTCGAGGTAGCAGGCTATGTGTTCCCCGAACTTCGGTTCGAGATTTCTTAGTGTGGGAACTACATGCGGGAGGTCTAGCCGGCCACTTTGGTCAGAACAAGACTATTGAGGCCGTGGAGCATCGATTCTATTGGCCGAGCTTGAAGCGCGATGTTGCTAACATCGTGGCTCAGTGCCGTACATGTGCTACGGCCAAGATGAAGAAGCAAAGCTCGGGCCTTTATACGCCTCTTCCCGTGCCTGATGCCCCGTGGCAGGATGTTAGTATGGATTTTGTTTTGGGATTGCCACGTACCTCTAGGAAGCATGACTCGGTCTATGTTGTTGTTGACCGTTTCTCGAAGATTGCCCTCTTTATCCCTTGCTCAAAGACTTCGGATGCTTCTAGGGTAGCCCGCCTATTCCTTACTCACGTGGTGTGCAAGTTCGGGTTGCCTCGCACTATAGTGTCTGACCGCGATGTTAGGTTCACTTCCTATTTTTGGAAGACACTATGGCATATGATGGGTACGTACCTCAAGTTTTCCACTGCATATCACCCCCAGACGGATGGTCAGACCGAGGTGGTCAATAGGAGTCTGGGAGACCTTTTGAGGTGTCTTGTTAGGGATCGCATTGGGGATTGGGATCTCATCCTACCCATGGCTGAGTTTGCATACAATGATTCAGTGAATAGGTCTACCGGCATGAGTCCATTTGAGATTGTCACAGGTCGTAGGCCTAGGAAACCCGTTGACCTTGTCCCCATGCCTATCCATGCTAGAGTGTCGGAGTCGGCCGAGTCGTTTGCTAGGCATGTTAGGAGTTTGCATGACGACATCCGTCGTCACATTGAGGCCAGCAATGCACGGTACAAGGAGTTAGCCGATGCCCACCGACACCACCGAGAGTTCCACGAGGGCGAATACGTCATGATCAGGGTAAGACCTGAACGGTTTCCCTCTGGAACCGTTAAGAAGTTGCAAGCTCGCGGAGCCGGTCCATTCAGAGTGTTGAAACGCGTTGGATCCAATGCGTACGTTGTGGACTTGCCCGAGGAATATGGTATAAGCTCTACCTTCAATGTATCGGATCTTGTTGCATATAGGGACCCAGCGGTGATCCCTAGTGAGCCTTTTGAGCCATCTCCTCCCCTTGAGAGTGATCCCGCACCTGAGTGTCCACTTCCACCTCCAGCCCCTTTTTCACGGCAGCGTGAGCATATAGATCGTATACTGGACGAGCAAGTGATAGTTACCAGGAGTGGATCTTACCCACGCTACCTAGTGCGATGGAGAGGACGGCCCGCTACTGAGGACACATGGATCACACATGGCGAGTTGCAGCGGATTGATCCGGACCTTTTGGAGCGATACATGAGCGATGTCGACCCTTACTCGACAGGGTCAAGTTTCTCCCACCCGGGGAGAATTGGTGCGGACACCCGAGCAGTTGATCAGCACGACAGGCCGAGCCACCGGTACCGCACACGGAGCACGACACGAGCCACCTCAGCATCCATCTGGCTCGGAGACAGCCTGGAGACTCCGCCTTGAGCCTCCCCCTTTATTATATTTAGTTAGACTTTATGTGTGTTTCATTTGTATTTATTTCGTTGCATTCGGTTTTGTCATTTTGATTGTAATAGGGGCTTATGTGTAATTCGGACCCCGTGGGCCCCACGGGCCCCCCAGGACCCACCCCATTGGGCCACCTCAGCCTAGGGTCCCACGTGGGGTCAGTCAACATGCCACATGGGGGTATCTAGAAGTTTGAATTGTAATTGGACACATGGGGGACAATGGACTTGAAAGTCCAAATGGGAGGCCACCTACCCCACCTACCAAGTCCACCCTCTCTCCTTGGTCCAAGGGCCGCCCCCCCCTTAATATTATATTATTTTGTGTGTGTGTGTGCCACACTCCATCCCAACCCTCCATTCCCATCCCCTAGATCCAATGGTTGTGGATGGATGTGAGATGTAAAGGTATTTAAACTTGTATTTTCCATTTTAGTAAATTAATGCATTCATTTGGAAGAAAATACCTTGGAGCTCCAGCTTGGTGCGCCCCTCCCTCTCCCCTTGAAGCTGTGAAGGCTTCCTTCTGGTGGTGAGACTCCACCCTATCAGTTCCGGTCGCCGCCACGAGCCGCCACCGCACCGCCAACGTCTTCATCGGAGTTCTGCCCGCGCAGTACCACAGCAACTTTCACGAAATTTGTGTCTCAGCCATGCACTCAGATCGATCTGGAAATTTTACTGGAGGTCCCAGAGGTGTCAAGGATACCCCATAAAATTTGGTTTGTCATTCAGATCCCGTTTCACAATATTTGATTTTCGTCCACCCTTCCATTTCAGTTCTTCCAGAGTTCTGTCCAGATTCATATCCGCCCTGTGTTTCATGTCTTAGGTCCGTCTTTTGAATTTTTTTAGTCCCATAAATTTTACTGGCGTTTCCTTCCATCCACCCCTTCATCCACAATTTTTCTAAATTTCGGGTTCTCCCATTTCATATTTTCTAAAAATCATTATCAGTCCCATCTATAGTTCGTCCACCTGTTCCCAGATCCGACCACCAGTCACTCCAAAAATCATATCAAATCGCCACCACCTCCAAATCCAATTCCAAAAATTGTGCCAGTTTCATGGTTTGATTCCCCACAACGTTGAAGAAGAGCTTGAAGTCTGCTTCCAACGGCAAGCAGGCGGTCAACGGCCATTTACAGGAAACTCATATGCTGATCTAATATTTCGGTTACTGTACAACAGGGGCTTTTAAATTCATTAAAGTTATGATCCGACCAGATCCAGCAGATCTCTCTAGGTCTAGATTTAAGAATTTGAAGAGAGCTTTCCAACGATAGCTCATGCGTCCCGATCCGACCTCGGGATTGATCGCAGCGGCCGTTTTCGCCGGAGCGCGCGCCGGAAGACAGCAACCAAAATCCGTGGACAGCTAGTTCATCAATTGGGAATCGGGGCCGATCGACCCCCGATCGGTGTTCCAGGCCGACCGCCGTCCGTGGAGGCGCGCCACCACTGGTCCCCATCACAGTGGGTCCCACCCCCGCAGATCCGGAGGACAGCGCCATCCGTGGGCCCCGCGGGCCCGCAGAACCCGCCGTTCGGAAAGCACAAAACGTGGAGTTCGGCACCACCGGGCGACATCAAGATGCGGCCCGTCAACCCGAGTTGCGTGATTCCTGGGCTCCACATGTGACCTTTTACCTCCCTGCGTGGAGTGGGTCAGATCTTTGTATTGCTGTGATATTGTTTAACCGGGAGTCCGTGATTCGGCCGGGGTTGTCTTCGCCACGCCGGGTGCGTGGAGGTAATGGTCCGAACCTCTTGGCGTTCATTTGCTTAGCTAGTATATGATCTTTTGCCGCTGTCGAGAGTGTAGGTACTAGCCCGTGTGTCTATGTCACCGCTGTGAGAGTGAGAGTGACCCGTCCCGCGACTCGATCCGAGTCCGGAAGTTGAGTCGGACTACCCTTGACCTCCGCCGGTTCCTTAACCGCGCACGGTCCGCGCTTTCCCTCGCTTGGGACGACGAGTGAGCTTCCACTTCTGTTAGCGACGTTTCGCCACTAGGAGCTCGTAGTGTCGGGCTTAGTGTCTCCCTGGTGTGTGTTGCTGGTCGTGTCTTCATCTAGAGTCCGAGGGTGGCACCATATAGTGTCGTCTCCCGTGTCCGTCCCACATCAGTTTATCCTTTAAAATTCGTAAATAACCTTCTAGAATATGGGCCAAATTAAATGGGCCTAGTTTTTAAACCTTTTTGATTTGTTTAGTAGATTAGGTTAATTGATTAACACAATTGGGCCTTATGATGGCTAATAAACTCAATAATCCTTTTATAAATTTATTTAGCCCTTATAAATTACAAATAAAATATAAAATAACATATATAAATTCTGGGGCACTACAATCGCATCCATTTAACATTTGTTATTTACCCATTTGATAAAGCTTACCCCCTTGACCAAAAATCAAGAACTGGTCGTTTCCTAACTTGTTATAGGCAAGGGGTTAAGCCTAAAACAGATTTAATCTATTTTCTGTATCTGTGTATGTGCAGGGGCAGGTTGAAGTCGAAAAGTGCAGTTAGCTCGTGACCATGTGAATGGTAAAGTCTTATCCCAACCTGTGCAATCACATCATAACCCAAACAAAGCTCAAACTCAATCCAATCATCAATTTTATTCATGTATCAAGCTTTCTAAACACGAGTCCTATCCAACGTCATCATGAAACAAAAGAAAATCACTCAGTCCTCCGCTGGGCATCCCCACGGGGATGTATCTCTCTCAACTCTCTAATATATGCCCGGCGCGTCGCTGGGATCTCTGCAACCTCTGCTGGTAGAGTAAGCACCCTGCTCACCTCCCACATGATCAGGGCGCTCCTGACTACCTGCTCATCCTCCTCTGTACCAATCCTCCTCGCCTGTAGTGCGGGAAGGTGGGGGAGTGCGGGTAGAACTGTCTGGGGTAGTCCAACCTGTAGGTAGCACCGGTGCAGGCTGTACATCGCCAGCGCGGTGTCGCTCACGAGCCTCAAGTCCAAGCCCGGCCTCTTGGGAACTCTGACGGTTGTGCCACGGAGGAAGCCCAGGCGCATCACGAACTGATCCAGGGGCAGCCCATTGATGTACAGTCGCCACTCATCCCTGGTCTTCATCTCAGCTGTCCTGCACTCTACCTGCGGAGAGAATCCGAAAGCGCCACGTATGAACAATAGGGGGTGGCTCACGAAGATCCTACTAGCCGTAGTGACATCCTCCCCATAGATGAATTTCATCCTAACACCCATCCAACACTCTAAAAGGATCATAGAGCCAAACAAAGGACCTCCAAAGGTTGCTGAAGTAAGGCCCTCGTACAAGTAAGCAAGGATGGCTTGAGAGAGGGAAAGTCCCTGCCATAGGCCACTAATGGTACTAAGAAGGGGCATCTCTAGAACGTGGTCAACTGAAGGAAACAAGATAGCCCCACACAAGCAAATGCACACAGCCTTAGCTATGGCTTCCTCCCACCCACACCTGTTCTTGCAATGCTCTACTACCCACTGGCTAAGAGGAAGAAGGTGAATCTGACGTGGGCCTACGAAAGTGTGGACCTCCCTGTTATCTGGTATGAACCCTCCCAAGATAAGCCTAGGATCTATGGGGCCAACAGTATGACACACTGAGTCTTCCCCTCCCACCTGGGACCTGGGTAAAGAGAAGTAGGTCTCTACCTCCTCTAGTAGGATGGTGGCCTCGAATGATGGGAAGATGAATGTATGGGTTTGAGGATGCCATACTTCAACTAAGGCTGAGATACTGTGCCAATCAAGGGAAAGCTTTGGGTAGTTCTGACCTAACACTAGGAGAGGTTGTAGGTGCCAAGATCTCAAGATGGATGTCACTCCTAGGGGCAAGGCACGGACCATGGGAGCCAGCCACTTCAAGGTGGAATACCGCCTCGCGCCAGGAAGAAGCTGAGGTTGGAAGAAAAGAAATGGAAGAAAAGAGAGGAAGGAGAAGTATGTAAGTAAATGAAAGAGAATTGAATTGAATGAAATCATGATTAACTAACCTCTCTCAGAGGGCTCGAGCTCAGATGTCGCGGGATCGCGATCAGTCATTGGAGCACTTCCCGCTCTTTCATGGCCAGCTTTGGCCCTTCAAAAGATGCTCCCTCCATAGAACTCCCCTCTAGGGCCCTCTTCATGACGGTTTGGTGGTGAATAGCAAAGATTTCAAGGCTTAGAAGGAAGAGGATGTGTGAATCATGAATTTAGGATCCCCTCCCACTTATAGGGCTTGTTAGGAAGCCTAGGCCTCTTGAGATTGGGGTTGGATAAGTCTAGGGCGGGTTAAGATGAGGTTTGGATAGGTTCAAAGCGTTTTACCCTCGGGTTGAGGACTCTCCAGGAGAGTCCCCTTCAAATTCGTAGGATACCCATTTGGACGGTCTTACGATAGACCGCCCATCCTCTTGAGCGGTCCGTGAACAACCGTTTATCATCCTCCAAAGAACCCGAGGGCAAGAATTTAAGCGGCCTGGTCTAGACCGTTCTTATTGTTATACGGCCCATGGTAAGCCGTTCATTACTCCGCGCAGTTAATATTCAACCGTTCTATTCTCTTTGGAATGGTCTGCCACAGACCGTATACCGCTTTGAGCGGCCCACTGAGAACCGTTCATCGGATCCGGAGCCCTTTGTCAACCTACCCAACTAGTAAGTCGTGCTGCCCCTCATCTCACTCATTTGGCGCCCTCATCTCACTCATTTTGGCGTCTCTCATTTCACTCATTTGGCGTTCTGGCTTTCACTCATTTGGCGTCATCTCCCTCATTTGCATCTCTCATTTCATTCATTTGACGTCTCTCATCTCACTCATTTGGCGTCCCTCATTTCACTCATTTGGCGTCTCTCACCTCACTCATTTGATGTCACTCATCTCTCTCTCTCTCTCACTCAGAGTCGACGTCCCCCTGTCTCACTCGCGGTCTGTCGAGCCTCACTCATAGTCGTGCCTCACCCATAATCGTCGTCTCTCACGTACTCGTGTCGAGTCAGTAGTCGCATTCATCCATTCATTCATTCATACATTCATTCATTCACACAAAATTAAAACAGAAGCATACATATCACTATCATATCACATCATGTACAAAAATCGGGCCAAGCACAAAGTCAAGCCTGTCCCTCTCCCTGGCCCCCGTCACTGTCTCCACCGCCCTCGTGCCTCTTTGGGGGAGGCATCGCTGAGGTCGCCTCATCACGCCATCACCGGCGTCGCTCCTCCTCCTCATTCCTCCGGTGGCCGGAGGAACCTGTGAAGTAACTCCTAACAGAACCATGAGTGCCATGGCTGCCACTCGGGGTCGCTCGGCTGCGCTCCCGACTCACCTCTCTCATGCCTTCCACCTTGCCCTCCAACCTGGCAACCTGTAACCGGGCCTGCTCTGCCTCAGTCTGGTAACGCTCCGCCTTGGCTCGGTAGCGCTCCGCCTCGGTCACGCTAGATCGAAGTCGCTCCGTCTCAGCCCGGTAGCGGTCAACCTCGGCCGCGCTGGCTCGAAGTCGCTCCAGCTCAGCCCGCAAAAGCGCCGTCTCCAGCGCGTCTACTGGTCGGCTCTGTGCTGCCTCCTCCCGCACACGGGCCACCTCCTCCCGAGCCGCTGCCCGGCTCTACTCCAGCTCGGTCCTAAGGCGGGTCAGCTCAGACGTCTGCATGCACATATCATTGTCAGTCAATTGCATTTCATACATATCATAAGCATAAATGACAAAGGGAAAGTGTAGTGATTTGCGTACCCTCTCGGTGAGCGCCACCTCGGCCGCCTTGGCCCACGCTACCATCCTGGTGAAGTCGGCCTCCCGCTCAGCCCGATCTGTAGGAGTCTGGGTAGAAGAAGAAGAAGAAGCATCAGCCCCCTGTCGCTGGGTACCCTCGGCACGCTGCATCCTAAACTCCAGGTCAGTCACACGCATAATCACAATCTTAAGCATTTGCATAATTTAGAGAGTTTAGGGTTTAGAAAACTCACCAGTAAGGCCAAGGCCTGTCGGGCCTCATCCCGCTCCCTGATGGTGGCATGTAGGAGTCCCTGTAACTCCGTCAGTCATCCCGCAGGGTCAATCTGCATTTAGAAGTCCAAGTGTCAGTGCATCATATAGGAACCATAAGCATAATAGACAGAGGTTGAGTTTAGAAGTTGTACCGGTCGGTGGGCACCCCGGAACACCTGGTCCCGGTAGTGTCTGGCGTACGCAGTGTAGTACGCCGAGTCGCTCTCCGCTCGGGCGATCACCACTCGCCCCTGAGCAGTCCAGTCAGCCACCTGCGCAGCGTTCCTCGTAGACCAATCAAATGCTGCCGCTAGGCCCCGGGTAGTCCTCGTCACTCGCTCCCCCGCCTTCTCAAGCACTGGGAACTCCACCGCGGGCTGATGGACCCCGATGGTCCTCATCACCAACCTATAGTGCAGTGGCTCCACCACATTCATGCAATGAAGCCACACGTCTCGTCCGGCAAAAGCAAGGGCGCCGACCACCCAAGGCTGACCCTCCTAGTCCTCACCCGTGTAAGGTGTCCACCGTACCTGCAAGAAATAAAAAGTCGCATCAGCATCATCATCATATAAGAATTGCATTTAATTAAAGAGTTTGAGTTTAGAAGCATACCGAGGCATACGGTAGAGCGTCCAGGTCATCCTGCAGCTCTCGGACCTGCCGTCTCAGGGCTACAGTCTCTCGAGGTGCTATCCACCTCCGCATAATCAGTAGGAGCCCGGGACGGGTCTCCTCGCCTCTGCCCAACCCACGTAGGTACACGTAGGCCCACACTTGCATCACAGCATCCTGTCAGCATTCAGGAAACATATAGAATTGCATAATTAAGTCTAGGGTAAGGGTCGTACCTGGAGTAAGGGGGAGAAGCCCCCGAGCATCGTCCGATGGGCCGTCGAACTCAGCGTGTCAAAAAGGAAGGCGAGAATTGTTGCTCCCCATGCATAGTCACCCACGTGGCTCTGCTCCTCGAGGAAAGGAAGGAACCAGCAGCTCATCACGTCCGCCCTGGTGGAGAAGAAGAGTCACCCAAACGTCAGCATCAAGAACCATCTCAGCACTCTGTCCGCCTCCGCTCCCGGCCCTGCAGCTACTCTCGGCCACGCCAGCTCCACCAGTCGCTGCAAGTGCTCCTCCGGCTGCTCGTCGACTGCAACTCCCGCTCGTCGTAATCCCAGGCTATCCTGGAGACTAGCCCGGGGTAGGAGGGTCAACTGCCTCTCGGGGCGCCGTAGCTCTAAGCCCAGCAATCCCCGAGCCATCGCCCGGTAGTCAAGAAAGGTAGTCCCGCTAACTGGTGACCCGTGCACTCGAAGGCCAGTGAGCTTGGCCACGTCCTCCTGCGTAGGGACCATATGCCCCCACGGGAAAAGGAACGTCTGACTCACTGGGTCCCAACGGTCGTGTAGGGCGTAGAGCAGAGCTGCGTCGAACCGACACACCTCGATGCTCAAGAATGGGGCGAACCCCATGGTAGCCAACCACTCTCTCTGGAAGTCCGGCAGTGCTAAATACACTGCACGGACCTGCAACCACGAGGTGTGGGTCGTGCGCTTTCCCTGCATTCATTCATTCATTTTAATGCATTTTAGTAATTTTTTTAAGCATTTTGTTTCATATAAATAATGTCATCAAGGTTTAAAATCTCTGTCAGTAGAGCAGTTACCTCTAGGCCGCTCATTCCCTCTAACGGTCCCATGTGCACCGTTCTTATCCCCAGGTTCTGTGTTTCGAACGGACTTTCACTGCCCGTTCTTTCTTGAACGGGCGTATGTGCACCGTTCTTTCCTCAGGCTTCTTAGGTTCAAACGGCCGCTCCTGGGCCGCAGGGAGGTTGAGCGGTCCTGTGGGGACCGCGTAGTTCTTGGTTGACTAGCTTTGGCACGGACTGATGAGACCCGTTTGATTGTTTGAGCGGTGAACTTCTCACTGTCATTAATTGGTTCGGTTCTGTGGTTGTGTGAGTTTGAACGGCTACCCCTGGGCCGTATGGATGTTGGGCGGCTCTATGTGAGCCGCATGTTTGTGTTTGTGTGGTTTTGACTGAACCGCCCTACCGTCATCTTCTCCAACGATGGTGAGGGTTCCCCACCGGTGGGGAGGCCACCATAGCACCCCAAACCGGTCCCTAAGGTCTCTAATCCCCCTAAAAATCCCCGTTAACTAACATGCATGGCTTAAAGTTAAACAAACAATGAAAATGGGGGAGTTTTTTTTAGGGCACCTACCTCGGGGTCCCTTGGTTTTTTGGCGGGCTTCTCTGCCGGTGAGTCTTCTCCGACGTCCCCTTCCACGACGGTGACCTCTTCCTCGGCTGCGGCTACTCCGGCCTCTTCCTTGGCTGTGGGTGGCGGCGTGGTCCTCTCCGGCACCGGTGGTTCTTCGGTGTTCACCGCCGCGGCGGCGGTCGACGGCGGCGGTGTGGTTGCTTCCTCTCCGGCCATCTCGGGGCGGCGGGCTTGATGCTTCTGGCGCATTGAGAGTGAGAGGGAGGGTTGAGAGGATTGAGAGAGCTTGGGGAGGGGGCGAGAGAGATGGAGAGAGGGGTTGAGAATGGGGCTTGGTTGCCCTTCGTTCTCCCCCACCGTCGGTTACGGTGCAGGGAGGCGAAGGGTTTTGGCTTTTCGATGTTGCAGAGGATGTGCGGTCTAGCGATAGACCGTTCTTGGGTTGTGCGGTTGATATGTGGCCGTTCATCTTCAACGGTAAGTTTTTTAAGTCGGTTCAAATTCTATGATATATGCGGCTCTCATATGACCGTTCTTCGTAGGGTGGTTGTTCCCTAACCGTTCATGCTTGAAGATTGTTTGCACTTAATGTTTAATTGATGAATTCTGATATTATTGCAAATCCTGTTAACCATTTCATGTGCAGCAATCAATCTTTCATTTGCCGTTTCGCCTGCACAGGTAAGTTAGGTATGGCCTTCTATTCTTATCGCCCTTACTACGTTATTATATGATACTACAATATATTATCTCGAGAACCAGTTGGTTATCTACGTGTTCCAGGATCTGATGTTCCCCTTCAACAAAAACGATGATGATCCAGGTTCACGTGTTTAATCATCGGATAGGCCGTTAGGTTGGGATGTCACGGGGAGGATGGTTCTATCCTGCATGTTGTGGTTGTGGATAGTGTCTTGACTCTGATTTTCCCAGCTTAGCCATATTATTCTCGAGTATTTTATATTTTAATCTTTCTTTGCATTCATTTTAACGATTTCTTTTATTTTCGCCCAGCATGCATCATACGCATCTTTTTGAGCTTTCATGACCCATGGTTTGCTTGAAGAATGTCCCATCAATGATGGTTAGCTGTGTGTTTATTGTCTGAGTTAGAGGAACTAATTCCACTCTGAGTTGGAAGGTTCTCTTTGGTCGATTCGCTTGGTTTGGTTGATTGAGAGGTCCCTGTCTGGAGCTTTAGCCTGTTTCCTTTACTTTTGCTGCCTACTTTTGTGGCCTCCTCATTGGACCGCGGGATTGTGTCCCCCATGAGGTTGGTATTGTCGATTTATTTTAGTTTAGTTCCTCCAGACTGGTGTCACTTTGGTTTAGTCATTCCTTGCGTTTGGTTCAGAGTTTTCCGAAAGATTCTTATCGCTTGTTGGTAAAAACGGGTGTCGTTTTACCTTAACGCCCGCTTTTCCGGTCCACTCCGCTGCATTTTCGCTCCATCTCCATGTTCCATGTCACTTCCGCTTCGCCTCCGCTCGCTCCCCTGCAAAGAGGACGTTAAGGAGGGGCATCTGTTGACACCCATTTTTTGCCGATAAGTTGAGTCGTTCCTCGTACTCCCATTTGTTGATACCTCGAGTTATCCATCGCTTGTTGGGGCTATCTTCAGGCATGTTTTGGGCCAGTTTTATGGGTCGCCTCCCTCCTTGGTTAGGTCCGAGTTAATTTCGGGCTTAACGGGCCTTGGTTTCGGTTGATTGGTTTTGTTTTCCATGAGTTTCAATACCCAAACGCATGTACGGTTCATCCATGGCCGCTCAACCAAGGTGCGGTTGTCCATGACCCGTCCATGTATTTTGGAGTAATTTTGTTAATTTTTTGAATTTCCACCGACAAGTATTTATGCGGTCCTATTCTGCCCGTTCAACTTAATGGACGGATGGGTTATGACCGCTCATCTCTCAGAGTCCTGCGCTCGATGGTTTTCTCAAATAATTATCTAATTAATCTATTTATCACCGACAAGCCTAAAACGGTTTGTCTTTGGCCGCTCTACGTTTGAACGGTCCCACATGAGCCATTCATCTCTGAGAGTCCAACGGCGAAGGTTTCGGTGAGTTCAACAGATAATTTGGATTATTAATAATTTATTTTGAATTTCCACCGACGGGGTTGGATGGCCAGAATATGGCCACCCATCCAGTTGAGCGGTCAATCGTAAGACCGTTCATTACGTCGATTGTTCAATTTTAACAGATTTTATCCCTTTTATCCGTGGTTAAACCCTCAACTTTGTCCTCGATTTTCTCCGTAGATTCTCAACCAAATCGGATGAGATTTGATCCTAACGAAAGCTGAGGATATTATCTTCTCTTTATCTTTTGATATCTCGGGTTAATATCCACTGAAAACCCTAACTTCGGGGCTGGCTTTCTAGGCTCTATAAATAGACCCTAAAGGTCGGGCTTGAAAAGGGGGGGGGGGGGAGATTTTTGGTCGACGGCGAAGCCTTGCCGCATTCTTGAGCAACCTAGCACCAAGGAGGGAGGCTTTCTACATCCTTACAAGCCTCCGGTTCAGGGAGTAGTCAAGTTTTGAGTCCTTTGTGTTTCATAGCTTTTGTCACTTTTCATTGCATGCATTACTTTCTCTCCACGTTCTTCTTCATTCTCATCACCATGCACACATCCACCTGCGTTTTTGACACCCTAGGGGTTTAAAATCCCCCAGGTATCCCCTTTCCACTTAGTCACGTTCAATCCTCATTATTTTGACATATACTACACCATTTAGTTCTAATCTAGGTTGTTTCTTTGTGTCTTTACGTTGTTTTGCAGGTCAGCAATCCCTAGCACGAGGCCCATCCCCTCTGGCCGACTAGAGAGGTTGGAGGTTAGACCCCTTTGCGACTTCTGGCTTGGTGGTTTCGAGCGGTTCTCTTCTGTCCGTGCAAGGAGACGTGCGGTGCATCCTCGGCCGTCCTTCTTCGTCCTGCGGTCGCTACAGAGCCGTTCAACTTCTAGGAGCGCTTCCTCCCGCTTCTTCTGCAGCGTCCTTAGGCGGTCTATCGTAAGACCGTTCAAGATAAAGGTTGTTCTCCATCAACCGTTCATCTTCCCAGTGCTGCAACCAGGCGAGTGTCTCTCCCTCTTTCCAAGGCACGGCGTGTCCATCACGTTCGGCGCTTTGGTGGTGATCACGGTTTATTACACTTCCCCTTTTCCTCTGTCTTCATTTGTTCCTCGTGTGGAGATGGTAGAATAGACTTGGGAAGGCTTTTGGAAAAGGAACGGATTCGAGGGGAGAAAATATATCTACAAACATGAAGGCACTATTAAAGTAATTAATAATTTAGCTATAAAGGATAAGGTAAAAATCATGCAAATGCGATTAAACCAAAGTAACAAGATGATCATGTAAGTTAGAATGAGAGCAAGTACGGACTAGTAAGAATGTTATAAGAACATGATATTGGCCTTTCATGAACAAGAATGTATCGAGAATGTACTAGCAAGCCACATAATCATCACTCCAGTATCTTTTACTTATGAGCAAGTACTTCATAAATTTCTGTGGAATATCAAGCAAGAAAGTCATGTACAAGAATGTCATGTCGTGCCGTGGATTTTCACTTATTTATAGAGAAAGTACTCCCAGCGCAATGCGACGCCAGTAGCATCATACCCCATGGTTTATAAAATAGTATGTTTCCGACAATCAGCCGAGGGGACTAGCATAGAGCCCTTGAACATAATCAGTGCTCGATCACATCTTCAAGTATAAATCAAGTTACTTCCACGCATGTTAACAATAAAATATGGCCAAGAATGTAATAAGTTCAATAAGCTCATGATAACAATAATTCAATGAATGAATGCTTCAATAAGAATCATGAGAAATCAAGAATGACTTAAGCAAGGTTAAGCTTATGGAACTAAATCGGCAGCATAACGATACGTTCTTTATCTTCCATTCATTATATTAGGTTTCTTGATCAATATGATAAGTTCTAGATCATTAATCGTCCATATAGAAACCTTGGAATATCAACCCTTGGTCCACCTTGGGTTAAAATACTCAAGCAGTGTAACGGTCGTGTACTGGGCCGTTACATGATGTGAAGCTCCAGTATTGGGCCGTTACATTAGTCTGAATCCAGAACCAAGAAATCAGACTCAGTGGAATGTGACGGTTGTATATTGGGCCGTTACTTGTGCCTGACGGTGCAACATAGAGCCGTTACATTACTGATAACCAAAATCATCGATAATGTAATCTAATCAATGGGCTTTAATGGTACAACCAACTCGGCGTCCTAGTGAGAATCCTAGGCTCGCGGAGAATTACGGAGGCCTTGAAACAAGATTTCCTAGTCCATTGGAAGGAATAACCAATAGAGAGGTCCTCATGTCCAAGCATAGTGTTCCTATAGTGCAAAGTGAACTAATGAACAACATATCGAAATATGTGCCATATACTTAAAGAAATGACTCTATAGATAGGAAAGAATGTGTAACATTATGAAACCAAGATAAAACTTCGTCAATACAACTTTGAAATCATGATTTAGAATACAAAACTATAGAGTTTTAGCCAATGAAATTAGTATAACTTAAAATAACCTAAGACATATTAATCATGCAATTTGATTATGAATCAGAAACTAAACTCAAAGTCATGATAATAGGTCCAAACTTAGCTATCTAAGCTTATTTATAAGTAAACTTAACTGGTTATTATTCTACCTTGGGCTGATAGAACACAGGTGTCTGATGGTCTAGGATAGGTGCATTACAGTGTGTGACGGTTTATCGAGGGGCCGTTACAGTGGTGTAACGCTCCTGCTAGGGTGCGTCAGAGATAATAGAGCAAATAAAACACAACAGAATGTGACGGTCTATTGTAAGGCCGTTACATTCATGTGACGGTCTTACGTTGGTGCGTTAGAGAATCCACTGGCAGTAAACTAAGTAAAGGTTTATGAAAAACATAACATGCCTGGAAATCAACATATTACCACTATCCTAGTCATGATAACGATGCATAGGCCAACTATATGCAAGGGTTTAGTGAATAGACAAGATAATACCTTTTTAATTTCCATTTAGGGCTAAGAGATGCATGAAAGTATAAAACTATGAAATCATGATATTCTTAGTCTATAATGCATGAAATCAAGCACAATCAGAGGGCTTTTATTCCTAACAAGTTGTTTTTACCAATCATGAGATAACCTACCTCTTTTAAGACCTTCAAACTTCGAATTTAATGCTAGGTGCTACCCTTAGAGCCTTGTACTTCTTGTGATAAATCAGCAACTTCAATCTGCTCTATTTCTCAGCCTATTGACCTAAGGATGTAAAATTTTAAGGGTAAGAAGATGAAACTATTGGGAACAAAAAGTTCTAAAGGATTGAGTTCTAATTACCTCGTTTAGACGTCCTAATGTCCTGATCTTCAGGGGACTTGTGTTTAGATTCCTGGGTTGCTAAGTTTGAATCAGCAACTTTGGAAGCTTCTATCTCCTTGGTTGCTTGATCTCCTAGCACAAAATTTGGAGAACAATTAGTCTAAAGTATACTAAACAAAAGCTTATAAATAACTTACCTTAATTTATGACTCCTTACCTTGATTCTTCACGAGCCAAAAGTAAGGGTCACTCAGTTCAGAACTAGGTCCTATTTATAGGGTTTTGACTAGGGTTTGAAGATTAGATCGATTCTAGAGTCCTTAATTTGCCAGAACCTAATCCCTAAGAGTCCTTAGTAATGTTATAAGCTTCCCTAAGTCGATCTCTTGTACATAGGATTTCAAAGTTCCAATCTTTTTACAATTTCCTCACCTTACGGAATCTGCAGGATGTAACGGTCGTATCTAGGTGCGTTACATGGCTGTGGCGGTCGCTCGATAGATCGTTACATTCAACGTATATAGAGTTTCAATTTGATAAAACTCTTTTATTCATTTATCCATATAATTATCTTATATAATTAGTATTTATCCTTAGAATACGTGAATAAGCCAATTACCCTTCTAGAATATGGGCCAAACTTAATGGGCTTAGTCCATTAACCTTTTGGATAATAATTAGATAGGCTAGGTTAACTAATTAGCCTAATTGAGCCTTATAATGACTTATTAATCCAATAATCCTTCATTAATTTATTTAGGCCTTTATAATCTCCATAAAACTATTTTATAATTCAAAAATTATTTATATAAATTCTGGGGTACTACATTACAGCCTCACCCCAAAATTTCCTTGGGAGTTGCCATTCGGCAAGCATTGTTCTTGCCATCTCTATGAGTGTTCGGGTCCTCCTTTCAACTACACCGTTTTGCTCTGGGATTCTTGGTGAAGAAAACCGGTGTGAAATGCCTTCAGCCCTGTAAAGATTATAGAAGTCAACGTTTTTAAATTCACCACCATGATCAGATTGAATGTTGGAAATCTTAAACTCACCGTCTTGCTTTATCTTCATATAGAGTGCCTGAAACTCATCAAAAGCATCATTTTTATGTGTGAGAAAGAAAACCCATGTGAACCTAGAGTAATCATCCACCAAGACATATCCATATTTTCTACCACTTAAACTAGCAGTTCTGGTTGGACCAAACAAATCCATATGAATCAGCTCGAGTGGTTTGGATGACATATTTGCAGATCTAGCTTTGAAAGATTTTCTTGTTTGTTTACCTAGGGCACATGCATCACACAATTTGTTTTCTTGTTTAAAAGATAGTTCAGGCAAACCTTTCACCATTGAATGCTTTAACAGTTTATGTAAGACATTGTAGCTAGCATGTCCTAGTCTACGATGCCATAACCATGCAAGCTCAGATTTTGGTGCAGCAAGATAGAGGTTTATGTGAGCAGGATCATCTAAGTCAATCATGTAAATATTGTTGACTCTTTTACCAGAAAATTTTACCTTGTCAGATTTTGGTTCAAGGATTCTACATTCATGAGAGTCAAACAACACTTTGTGACCTTTATCACACAATTGACTTATACTGAGCAAATTGTATTTCAAACCTTCAACTAGCAGCACGTTTCCAATGGAGTTGGAGAGGTTCTTACCGACATTACCTGTTCCAATGATTCTTCCTTTGTTGTTCCCTCCAAATGTGATGTGTCCTCCTTCCTTTTTCTCCAAGTGATAAAATTTTATTTTGTCTCTAGTTATGTATCTTGAACAGTCACTATCAAGGTACCACCGGTTATGCATGGCTGCAAGACACTCCTGCACAAGAAATTAAGCAATGGGGTTTGGAACCCAACAAAAATTGGGTCCCACCAACTTCTTCAGATTTTTAAAATGTGATACCATCTCTTTTGGAATCCAAACCTTCCTAGCATTCATATTTTCTTTGCTTAGTGCAGGGATTTGATTTTTCTTTTCAGGTTTGACATTCACTTTTTGTTTAGAAGCTCTTTGTTGGATTTTATGGAAGTTTGAGGAAGTTTGCTTCTTAAACCATTGAGGCCACTGGTTGGTTTTGGGTTGAAAATGATTGTTTTTCCACCTAAGGGATTGAGGCTTATAAGATTGATGCACAAAGGAATCACAATTCCCCCAAAAGTAAGGTGGTGTCGACCTATATGAATGGGAGTGTCGACTTGTCCTATGTGCAACCCAACTATAGTGGCTTCTGGAAGACTGAGCTGGGGATGGCCAAGGAAGTGTTGACCTGTGCTGTGGAGAAGGTTGACTTTTCTTAGGCTTTTGAGCAATCTTTTTGGGAATTTCAGTGGCTTCCTCTTCAACCTTTTCTTTTCTTTTGGGTGTTGTGTTTGAGGTAGACGCATCATAAGAGGATACAAATGTGATAGTTTTTAACCCAATTGGCCTTTTGTTTGTGGATTCAAAACCCAATCCTTCCTTGTTGAAATTTAGTTTAGTACCTAGTAATGCATCAAGGTTTTCTCTTCCATTTATAAACTTTTCTAAGGAATGTTGTTTATCCTTCAACTCTTTTTGTAGTTTTTCAATGTTTTGAAGGAATTGAGTGTTGACATGTTTGACAGCATCATACTTCTCATTGCTCAATTTGCTGTCATTTTCATAGGTTTGCATTTTTAGCTTCATGCTATCAATCTCATTTCTTAAGTCTTCATTTTCAGTTTCCAAGTCAGCCATTTCTTTTCTTCCCTCTTCCAAATTCTCAATCATTTTCTTAAGGTCTTAATTTCAGTTTCAAGTGAAGCAGTCTTATAATTCATATCATGATCATGCACAAATGAGTTAAATTTTTTTTCCAAAGATTTATTCTCCTTTTTGTACATGTCATATTTCTCCATGAGATGTATATATGCTTCCTCCCAATCATCAATTGTGAAATTTTCAAATTGAGATTTTACCTCAGTTTCTTCGTCACCTCTGGCCATGAGGCAAAGATCTTCTTTTTCTTTGTCCAAGGAGCTGGTTCCATCATCACTTTCTTCTTTGTCGCTCCATGTGGACACCATGGCCTTGTTCTTCTTCTTGCCCTTCCATTTGTCAGCTTTTTTGAATTTTTTCGAACATTCAGTCTTGAAATGTCCTGGTGTGTTGCAAGAATAACAAATAATCTTGTCAGCTTTCTTAAAATTTTCAGAATTGGATTTAAAAACATTCCTTACCTGTGACCTTCCTCTCATGAAGCTCTTACATTCTTTTCTCAGAAATTTTCTGAACTTACGAGTGAGCATGGCTACGTCATCCTCATCTCGCTTACTTATAGAAGCCTCACCTTCACCAGAAGTGCTTTGACCGCTGGGTCCTGCTTTAAGAGCTAGGGACTTTTTTTTTGGTACCTCGGCTTCTTTGTTCTTTAGGTTGATCTCATAGGTCATCAATGACCCAATGAGTTCATCTACCTTAGTAGTTGTGAGATCTCTAGATTCTTCAACCACGGTAGCCTTCGTGTGCCATGTCGGGGTTAGTGATCTGAGAATCTTCCTTACAATTTTCTACTCTGAATATTTCTTTCCAAGATCAGTTAGACTATTAGTAAGCAGAGTTAAGCGAGCATACATGTCTTGAATTGACTCATCAAGCCACATCCTGAACTTTTCATATTCAAAAACTAAAATGTTGGCTTTTGTTTCTCGTACCTGAGAGGTTCCTTCATAAATCACTTCTAATATGTCCCACATTTCTTTTGCAGTTACGCAGGTAGCTACTCTTGAGAATTCTACTGGATGGAGTAAGCATTGCATGAAGTGTCTAGCACTCCAGTTGATAGTAGATTTCCTAATTTGTTCTTTGGTCCACAATTCGTCATCATCCGTAAGCTCATACGGACCTTTGTTGATCACTCGCCAAAGGTCGTAGTCTTGGGCGCGAATGAACACCTACATACGTTGTTTTCAATAAGAATAATTAGTTCCAATAAAATAACGAGGTCTATTCACAGAATATCCTTCAGGTAATAAACCCTTAGACGATAATCCACCATTTTTCTCAAGGTCGTTGGACCCCATAATGAGATATTAGGCTCTGATATCACTTGTTGAGTAGTGGATGGTGGATCTAGAGGGGAGGGGTGAATAGATCTGCCCCTCTTTTTGCAGAATACCCCTCTTTAAAGCTAGATAAAAAGAATAGTAGCGGAATACAACTAGCTTAGCGAAGGACACAACGATTTGCTTAGCAAGATAAATGAGTAATATAGAAGTTGAACCTAAGCATGCATCTAGCACAAAGCAATCGCACAAGCAAACCACAACATATGAGATTTTAAGGTGGTTCGGACTGAATCTCCAGTCCTACGTTCACCCCTCACCAAACCCGGTGAGGCTTCACTAGTGCAGCGCACCAAATCACAAATCGGAGAACTTTCGATTGCCTTCCTACTAACAACCGGTAGGGACGACAATGTTAGACAGGAGGACGGTGAGCTAGAAAAGGAGGGGATGAATAGATCACCATTTTAAAAAAATTCTTTGACTGAATCGAGGCAGGACCCTTAACCAATATAACGTAATTCACGAGCGCAGAACATAAATGACTCAAAGAGTCATCAGCACATATGCACAACCACCTAGCGAGCGGTCAGACCAAGATTTCAATCATCAACATTCACATTTACTTAATGAACCCAGACAAAATCATAAGGAATAGAGATGCGCACAACCATACCACGGAGAACAGGAGATTTAGATGGTTCAGTCTGCAACCTGCAGACTTACGTCCATCCCTCACTCAAGGCCGAGTGAGGCTTCCTTTCACAAGAAAGAACGGCAGACTCAGTCTGCCTACAAGACGCTGATCCACAGCTTGGGGATCGAAATCCCTACAGACGCTGATCACACAGCTTGAACCCAGGTCTCACACCCCAAGACCTGACCAGGAGATGACTCTCCCTTCCTCTTAGACAAGAGGGAACCCAGCAGTGACTCACCCTCACTGCAATCTAGAGACACTGTCTCTCTTCCTCCACAGCCGGAGGGAACAGCCCAGATAGCCTCCTCACTATCTGATCACAGCAACCCCTGGAGACCACCTCCCTTCCTCTGATCTGATTCAGAGGGAATCACAATGCAACCCAGAGGATCCACCTCTCTTCCTCTACACCTAGAGGGAACGATAAAGCAGAGTATCGGAATTTAAGAACAGACATCTGAAAACATAAAGAGATATCGAAGACAATCGAACGAAGAAACAATGTAGCTTCTTAAAGAAGCATAGACAAAGCATAGCAGAAAACCATCCTCTCCTTCACCACTCTCTCTCTTCCAGGTACGATCAATGAGTGGATCAGGCAGGCTTCTCCTCTCCTTCCTCTCGCTCTGGCCTCACCCTCTTCCTTGTGGTTTTTCGGCAGCTTTTCAAGAGCAGAACCCTTCATATATATATCCAACCTAACGAGAGAGTGAGGGTTTGGAAGACACGCGCGAAGACATGCTTCCGGATGAACCGAGCCACGTGTTAGACGATTGTTCCCGCGGATCATGTGCTCACATGATTGGAGTAACGTTCCAATTTGTCTTTTAGTCCCTGTAAGCTTTCAGAGAACATTCAGACAATCTCAGGAATATTCAAGTCATAAATTGTTCACACAGATTGCACGGGACTTATGAAAGGACAGAAGAGCGCGTCAACGCACTAAACTCAAGACGTTAACGCAATGGATATAAAGAGAACAAGTGCTTTGACAAAACACACTAATGCGTCAATGCATCAGTTGACAGCGTTGACGCTTCTGCTGGGTGGTTGATCAAAAGAACCTTTGGTCAAAAACTCAAGGCGTCGACGCTTCCATTGTGTAGCGTCACCTCAGCTCCTTGGACGAGACACACAATGTCTTGGTAACAACCCAATGCGTCAACGCTCTAGGTGACAGCGTCAACTCAGCTTCATATGCGAGACGCTCAAGCCCTTGGCACCAAGCCAATGCGTCTACGCTTCCATCGTGTAGCGTCGACGCAGTGGACAAAATAGCAAGCGAACGACGCACTAATGCGTCTACGCACCCAGCCAAGTGCGTCAACGCACTAAGCGTACAGAACCCATATAATCAAGACAAGTATGAGCTCATGGGTGTACATGATAGAGGAGCATCAAAACAGAAAAAGCATGATGAAAAAGCATTTGATCCATAGATGTGCATGCAAGACAACAACATCAGATCCTGAGAATATTTAGACAATTCAAGATCTTTATCATTCATTTAGGAGCAACAAGATGATTATCATATAAATACTTTGATTCATAGTGTTAGTCATCATCAAAACTACAGAGATGCAACAATCTCCCCCTTTTTGATGATGGCAACACCATGAGTCAAATTTAGTGAAAGGAGAATTACCAACTTAAAACATTCTTAATAAAGGCAGCAACCCCTTTCAACCTACTCCCCTTGACAGACTTTTCAACCCTTTTTTTGTTTTAACTTTTACTCCCCCCTTTTTCTTTTTTCTTTTTTTACTTTTACTCCCCCCCCCCCCTTTCAACCTTCTCCCCCTTTGACATCATCAAAACAAGGAGAAAGAGAGATGTTGATGCTGGACTGATGAGAAAAGATGGAGAGGATTCCAACAGTAGACACTCATTGTCAAATCTTAGATGCTTAAGTGGGGCTGTAAGGTCCAGTGAAGAATCTTGGAGTTCTTGTAAGAGAAGGAGATTCAGAATAAACTTGAAGTTTATCAACTTACTATAATTATGAGAGAAGAGCAAGTGGCAACAAGTATGACTGAGGTAGCTGTTAAGGCTTGTCAAAGAGATAACAAGAGTTTGAACCACTAAAACAGCCTGTAGGCATTGAGGACAAATAGTCCAGGCAGAGAAGGCACAGATATAGAGTGTATTTGGTCAGTTACACTTTTGACATTAAGTATGCACCTTGGTCAGAGGCCAGCATCCTCAGTTACTCAGTGTAAGAGCCTCATCACTTCTCAATTAGAGAACAGAGATAGTGACCATTGGTTGTTTCATGAGGAGACACCTTGATCAGAGGCCAGAATCCCCAGTTACTCACCATTTTGTCATCATTGCTCTGCCAAGCATAATTATGAATAGTATATCTTTCTTTTGATTTTGTTTTTGAGAACTGATACTTCATGACATAAGAAATTCTCATTTCATTGATGGGATTCCTAGTTTCTCGGTATGTAGTTTTAAGCACAGATAAGTTTAACTAGCTCAACAAGGGTTGTTTGAAGACAAAGCCCAGGGCAAATATTGGAGGTCTTATCAAGATGTCCAAAGAGAAGCTCATGGACAGAAACTATTTCGTACAAGTCTAGCTTGTTCATGAGTCATGCAACAAGGTAAGAGGATATACTTGTGAATGTTAATCTTAGCCTCTTAAGACTTACTAGAAGAGGATTCTAGCTGGACTTTAATTGCACAGACTTAAGAATGTAGGAAATGACTGAGGTTCTATTAAGAGGAATTTTCAAGATCAATTCAACATTTAATCCAGCAATAACACCCATCCTTCAAGTGTTTTTAACTAGTCAAGCTCCCCCTCTCTAGTAGCTCTATCTCCCATTCTACCCAGAAAACAGCAGAGAAGCAGAATTGACTATACTCAAGGCACACACCCGCTCCCCCTCACATAGGGACCCCCTCCAGAAAAATAAGACAAAACTACCACTAACTTTATGGAGAAACATGAACCAGAATCCATTGCCTCAAATCAGTCAGAGTTTGTAAATACCAAGTTCTCTTCTCAAGGAAGTGAATTTTTCAGTATCTAGAGGTTTTGTAAAAATATCAGCAATTTGATCTGCAGTCCCAACATGAATTAATTCAAATGTTTTATTTGCAATTTCATTTTTGATAAAGTGGTGCCTGATTTCAATGTGTTTTGTTCGTGAGTGTAAAACAGGATTCTTTGCAATGTTTATGGCACTAGTGTTATCACAAAAGATGGGAGTGCAACCTGTCTCTACTTGGTAATCCTGAAGTTGATGCTTGATCCAGATAACCTGAGTGCCACAGCTGCTTGCAGCAACGTATTCAGCCTCAGCAGTGGAAAGAGCCACTGAATGTTGTTTCTTTGAGCTCCAAGAAACTAGGCATCCTCCTAAGAATTGGCAGTGGCCACTGGTGCTCTTCCTACCTAGTTTGCATCCAGCAAAGTCTGCATCAGTGTATGCAACTAAATCTAAAGTGCGTGAGGCAGGATACCATAAGCCTAGTGTATGTGTGGTGGACAGATATCTAAAGATTCTTTTTACAGCAGACACATGTAATTCAGTAGGCCTAGACTGATATCTTGCACATAAACCAACACTGAATTGTATGTCAGGCCTAGAGGCAGTTAGGTACAAGAGGGATCCGATCATACCTCTGTAGAGTTTTTCATCCACTTGTTTACCTGACTCATCTGCATTAAGGGTCATGCTTGTGCTCATTGGGGTGGAAATTTGCTTCAGGTTGGTCATCCCAAACCTTTTTAGGATATCCAGCGTGTACTTGGTTTGGTGGAAGAAACAGCCGTCTGTCATCTGATTTATCTGCAAGCCAAGGAAATAAGTCAGTTCCCCAACTAAGCTCATCTCAAATTTAGCTGACATAAGCTGTGAAAATTCTTTACACAGTTCAGGATTTGTTGATCCAAAGATGATGTCGTCCACATATACCTGAACTATGATGAGATCTTGTCGTGAATTCTTAGTGAATAAGGTTTGGTCAACTTTACCTCTGTTATATCCTTTATTTAGTAAAAAACTTGTCAGCCTTTCATACCAGGCCCGAGGAGCTTGCTTTAATCCATAAAGAGCTTTGTTTAACCTGAAAACTTGATCTGGTTTAGTCGAAAACTGGAAACCAGGAGGTTGTTCAACATAAACTTCTTCTTTTAGAATTCCATTCAAGAAAGCACTCTTAACATCCATTTGTTGAAGTTTTATGTTGTTTGAACAAGCAAATGCTAATAGAATTCTGATAGCCTCCATTCTAGCTACTGGAGCAAAGGATTCATCAAAGTCCACTCCATACTCCTGACTGTAGCCTTTAGCTACAAGTCTAGCTTTATTCCTAGAGATGACACTTTCCTCATTCAGTTTGTTCTTAAAAACCCATTTTGTTCCTATTATATTGAAAATTTCAGGTCTAGGTACAAGCTCCCAGACATTGTTTCTATCAAATTGCCCTAGTTCTTCACACATAGCAGTTACCCAATTCTCATCACTTAAGGCTTCTTCAATGGTTTTAGACTCAATTTGAGAAACTAAAGCAATTAAGTCCTGATTCTGAATATTTCTAACATGAGATCTTGTCCTAGGGGGATCATTAAGACTACCAATAATATTGGTTACAGGGTGGTCTTTTAAAACTCTGACATTCGTTGATGACTCACCTTGTTCAGCTGTACTTACTGGGTTCAGATCAGTGGGTTCTTCTGCCGGTTGTACTTCCTCCTCTTGCATTTGTTCCAGGAACTCTCCATCATGACTTGTAGACCTGTTATCATCATTTGGACTGTTGGAGATTTTTGTTTCATCAAAAATAACATGAGGGGTTTCCTCTACAGTTCTATCAGTTTTATTAAAGACCCTGAAGGCTCTAGACGTTTCAAAGTATCCTAGGAATATTCCTGGAATACTTCTAGCATCGAATTTATCTAAGTCTCTCTTGTTGTTATTATGAATGAAGCATTTTGAACCAAAAATTTTGAAGTATGAGACATTAGGCCTCTTACCTTTCAGGAGTTCATATGGTGTTTTCTTATGTATGGGTCTTACCAAAGCTCTATTAAGTATGTAGCAGGCTGTGTTTGCTGCTTCTGCCCAAAAACTCTTAGGTAGCTGACTCTCCATTAGTAGTGTTCTTGCCATTTCCACTATTGTTCGATTCCTTCTCTCCACAATTCCGTTTTGCTCTGGGGTCCTGGGAGAAGAAAATTTATGAGTCAGTCCCTCCTTGTCACAGAAGCTAGAAAATGAGGAGTTCTCAAACTCTCCTCCATGATCTGATTGAATAACAGTGATCTTGTGCCCTATATGTTTTTGCTAATTGAAAAAATGTTCAAATTTTTGAAAAGCATCACTCTTATTTGCCAAGAAAAACAGCCATGCAAATCTAGAGTAGTCATCGACAATGACAAACCCAAATATCTTACCATTTAGACTCTGGGTTCTGGTAGGACCAAAGAGATCCATGTGCAAGTGTTCCATGATCTTTGTTGACAAGCTCTCAGACCTAATTTTAAAGGAAGCTCGAGTTTGCTTGCCTAGAGCACAGGCCTCGCAAGGCTTAGAGAATGAATTGAACTTTAAGCTAGGCATGCCTCTAACTAAATCAAATTTAGCTAATTTATGCAAGGTGTTAAAGCTAGCATGGCCTAGTCGCCTATGCCAGTCAAACATGTTATTCTCTGAATCAGCAGTGAGACACAGATTAGACTCAGACTCAACATCAAGATCCACAATATAGACATTATTGACTCTATATGCAATGAACTTTATTTTCTCGGAGTTTGGTTCTAAAATTTTGCAAGTATGCTCATAAAAAAGAACCTTGTGACCCTTGTCACATAACTGACTAATACTCAATAAATTGTGTTGCAGACCTTCAACCAATAAGACTTTCTCAACAGAGTTGGAGGTTTTTTTACCAATGGTTCCGGTCCCAATGATTTGGCCTTTGTTTTTACCTCCAAACTTAACTGACCCTCCTGCCTTCAATTCAAGCTTGCTAAACTTTCTTTGATCCCCTGTCATGTGCCTCGAGCAGCCACTGTCGAGATACCACTTGTTGTTCTCGGCTGCTAGGCCCACCTGCACAATAACAATTTAAGTTGTGTGCTTTGGAACCCTAGGTAAGTTGGGTCCAAAAATACCGTTCAATTCATTAAGCATAGTCTTGGGAATCCAGATCTATTTTAATCCCTTTTTCTTTCTGTGCTGAGAGTTGACAGTTTTGTTATTGGTGTGCATTTTATTAGTTTCCTTTTGTTTCTCAAGGTGTGTCCAGTTTCTGTTAATAAAGGTTTGGGTCCCAGCCAGACCATAATTTTCAACCTGTCTAGATGAAGGGATTTTATTGACAGTATTCTGTGTATAGTTAGACGTTCCCATGTTTCTTTTAAAATAGCCCATTCCTTTATTAGAGTCATAGTTGTTGAATTGACAAACACCTTGCTTCTAGTGCATGGGCTTGTTGAATTTCTTGGAGATATTTTTTCCAAGCTCAGCCTGTTGTCTATGGATGTTCTTTTGTTGTTCAGTGGTTTTGGAACTAGATGGAATGTCCAGCTTCTCTTTTCCTTTCTCAGTGCAGAAGGTAGTGGTTTTTACCCCAAATGCTTCCTTCTTACTTGGGTTGAAACCCAACCCTTCTCTGTTAAAGTTTACCTTGGTGCCTAACAAGGCATTCAAATTACTCTCTCCCAAAACAAACCTCTCAAGGGTTTTCTTCTTATCTTCCAGCTCCTTCCGCAGACATATATTGTTTTCCAGCATTCATCATTGACCCTTTTAACAGCTTCATACCCTTCCCTGAGTAAGTCATTTTGTCTCAGGTTTTCTTTAGTATGTTGATTGGTTTCATCAAGCTGTTTTCTTAGTTTTTCAAGCTCCTTTTTAACAAGATTGTTCTCATTTCTTACATTTTCCATTTGATCTAATTCAGCTATCAGTTTGGAATTTTCTGTCTTGATGAGTTCTTGTTCTTCATTAACCATATTGAGTTTACGTTTGGTGACTCTATGTTCTTTAGCTAAGGCATTGTACATATCTAGCAGTTCACCATACTTATCTCCCCAGTCATCAATAGAGTAAGTCGCAAAGGGATTGATTACCTCATTTTCTTCGTCAGCCATCAGACATACTCCTTCAGTCTCCTTTCCTGAGGAGTTAGTCTCTGAGTCTTCTTCTTCATCGCTCCAAGTGCATACCATAGCTTTTGGCTTTTTCCTGTACACTTTGGAGCCTTTCTTATGGTAATCCAGTGTCTTCTTCTGAAGCTCAGGGCAATCTTGCTTTATGTGCCCAAGGTTCCTGCAATGATAACACATCACACTTTTAGCATTCCTATCCTTGTCATTGCCATTGTTTGGATATTTACCTGATGAGTAATTTCTTCTTCTCCCATATGATTTTCCCTTCAGTTTCAGAAATTTCCTGAACTGACGTGTGAGCAGAGCTTTTTCACTCCTGTCAAGGTCTGGAGTTTCATCAGAGTCTCCACTGCTGCTGCTGCTGCTACTACTATGTCGTTCAACTTTAAGAGCAACATTCTTGCCCTTTCTGTCACTTCCTTATCCTATTTTCTTGAGATTCATCTCATAGGTCATAAGAGACCCTATGAGTTCAGTGACAGTCATGGTTGTTAAATCCTTCGATTCCTCTATCACAGTGGCCTTTGTGTGCCACGCTGGAGTCAAAGATCTCAAGATCTTCCTGACTATATCCCCTTCAGATATTTCCTTTCCAAACCCCTTGAGGCTGTTTGTGATCAGTGACAGCCTAGCGTACATATCAGTCGCGCTCTCCTCTGACTTCATCTTAAATAATTCATACTCAGAGGTTAGGTAGTTTACCTTGGTAGCTCTGACCTGAGAGGTACCCTCGTATATCAGCGCTAGTTCATCCCACATCTTCTTGGCTGTCTTGCATGCTGAAATTCGGGCATATTCTTTAGGGTGAACTACGCACTGGATGATGTTGAGCGCAGACCAGTTCAGTCCGGATAATTTGACTTGTTCTTCAGACCACATCTCCTCATTCGGAGGTAACTCATAAGGTCCAGTTGTAATGACTCTCCACAGCTTGTGGCTCTGAGATCGGATGAAGACTTCCATTCTGTTTTTCCAAAAGAAATAATTAGAGCCATCAAAATATGGGGGACGGGAGATTGACTGTCCTTCAGCTATGTAGCTGCGAGGACCACTGGTTCCAAGATTACCCTGGTCGTTGGACCACATCTCGGGTAAACCTACTCTGATACCAACTGTTAGACAGGAGGACGGTGAGCTAGAAGGGGAGGGGATGAATAGATCACCGTTTTAAAAAAATTCTTTGACTGAATCGAGGCAGGACCCTTAACCAATATAACGTAATTCACGAGCGCAGAACATAAATGACTCAAAGAGTCATCAGCACATATGCACAACCACCTAGCGAGCGGTCAGACCAAGATTTCAATCATCAACATTCACATTTACTTAATGAACCCAGACAAAATCATAAGGAATAGAGATGCGCACAACCATACCACGGAGAACAGGAGATTTAGATGGTTCAGTGTGCAACCTACAGACTTACGTCCATCCCTCACTCAAGGCCGAGTGAGGCTTCCTTTCACAAGAAAGAACGGCAGACTCAGTCTTCCTACAAGACGCTGATCCACAGCTTGGGGATCGAAATCCCTACAGACGCTGATCACACAGCTTGAACCCAGGTCTCACACCCCAAGACCTGACCAGGAGATGACTCTCCCTTCCTCTTAGACAAGAGGGAACCCAGCAGTGACTCACCCTCACTGCAATCCAGAGACACTGTCTCTCTTCCTCCACAGCCGGAGGGAACAACCCAGATAGCCTCCTCACTATCTGATCACAGCAACCCCTGGAGACCACCTCCCTTCCTCTGATCTGATTCAGAGGGAATCACAATGCAACCCAGAGGATCCACCTCTCTTCCTCTACACCTAGAGGGAATGATAAAGCAGAGTATCAGAATTTAAGAACAGACATCTGAAAACATAAAGAGATATCGAAGACAATCGAATGAAGAAACAATGTAGCTTCTTAAAGAAGCATAGACAAAGCATAGCAGAAAACCATCCTCTCCTTCACCACTCTCTCTCTCTTCCAGGTACGATCAATGAGTGGATCAGGCAGGCTTCTCCTCTCCTTCCTCTCGCTCTGGCCTCACCCTCTTCCTTGTGATTTTTCGGCAGCTTTTCAAGAGCAGAACCCTTCATATATATATCCAACCTCACGAGAGAGTGAGGGTTTGGAAGACACGCGCGAAGACATGCTTCCGGATGAACCGAGCCACGTGTTAGACGATTGTTCCCTCGGATCACGTGCTCACATGATTGGAGTAATGTTCCAATTTGTCTTTTAGTCCCTGTAAGCTTTCAGAGAACATTTAGACAATCTCAGGAATATTCAAGTCATAAATTGTTCACACAGATTGCACGGGACTTATGAAAGGACAGAAGAGCGCGTCAACGCACTAAACTCAAGACGTTAACGCAATGGATATAAAGAGAACAAGTGCTTTGACAAAACACACTAATGCGTCAACGCATCAGTTGACAGCGTTGACGCTTCTGCTGGGTGGTTGATCAAAAGAACCTTTGGTCAAAAACTCAAGGCGTCGACGCATCCATTGTGTAGCGTCGCCTCAGCTCCTTGGACGAGACACACAATGTCTTGGTAACAACCCAATGCGTCAACGCTCTAGGTGACAGCATCGACTCAGCTTCATATGCGAGACGCTCAAGCCCTTGGCACAGAGCCAATGCGTCTACGCTTCCATCGTGCAGCGTCGACGCAGTGGACAAAACAGCAAGCGAACGACGCACTAATCCGTCCACACACCCAGCCAAGTGCGTCAACGCACTAAGTGTACAGAACCCATATAATCAAGACAAGTATGAGCTCATGGGTGTACATGATAGAGGAGCATCAAAACAGAAAAAGCATGATGAAAAAGCATTTGATCCATAGATGTGCATGCAAGACAACAACATTAGATCCTGAGAATATTTAGACAATTCAAGATCTTTATCATTCATTTAGGAGCAACAAGATGATTATCATATAAATAATTTGATTCATAGTGTTAGTCATCATCAAAACTACAGAGATGCAATAGACAACACCACAGATTGGATCACCCTCCAACTACCTTCCTACTAACCGCGATAGGGACGATTCTCAGTTTCAATAGCTTGAACAAAATGAAAAGATAACAAGATGAAAATGCTCAAATAAGATATGGAGATATGCTAGAATCGAAAAGATCTTATCTAAAATGCGATGTAGATCAGCAGCAGAGGCTTCTTCTTCTTTGCAAAGCCTCCTCTTGGTTCAGCAACAATGGTTTCTTCTTCCTTGCGAAGTGATCTTCCTTGGATCCTCTTGAGTTGATGAATAGGATTATGGATGCAGATTTGATCTCCCCTGAAACCCTTGTGAAATGAGCTTCCTTGGATCCCCTTGATAGCCTTACTTGCTTCTATTCTTCCTTGGAGGTTGCTGGCTTGAGATATATGCTAGAATCACCTTGGAATGGATGAAGAACTCTGCACGGAGTACAGTTCACGGCTACAGTACCTCTTCTTCCTTGGACCTCCTCTAGCTTCTTTTGATCTCCCTTGATCCCTCTTGATGTATTAGGGTTTCTAACCCTCTTGTGTTTGTTTTAAATCTCTTGAATGGTCCATAGACACCCCCCAGACCAGATCCACAAATCATGGGAGATTGGGTGACTTTAGGATTAAACAAATCTAAGAAGAGGGGCTACCCACGAGGTGGAAAATAAAGTCAAGCATTGCTGCATCGGGGCTGCCGGTCGACCGAAAGTATGGGTCGGTCGACCGGAACATTTACAGAACTGAAGAATTCGTTGCTGGGAAAATCAGTCAACCGGCAGGGAATGGCCGGTCAACCGGACCTGGGGTCGGTCGACTGGTCATTCTGGGCGGTCGACCGGTTCCTGAGAATTTTGTAACATTTCATTCCTGGAAAATCTGGTCGACCGGTCCAAGACCGGCGGCCAACCGAAACTTGTAATTTTCACAAATTTGCTTCATTCAACCCCTTAAACTTGATTCCAGTCCATTCAAGTCTGTGGCATCAAACTCCTTAGACCTTTGGACGTTGAAACCAAGTGTGCACGGCCCCGTGGCTATGTGAAGTATCGACTCTTGCTTGTAGAAGGGATTTTCATCCTTGCTTGGGCGCGATCCTTGGGCTTTCACTTTTGCCATCTCCACTCCATTCCTTGGCTTATCTATCATGAAAAAGCATCAAGTATTTCAATCATATGAGAGTGGAAAGCATCAATGACTTATAGTGTTTAGCCAATATCAAAACCGTGAATGTCAAATGACTCAATTGACCACAGGGGCACAATAGAGAGAAGGCTGGAAGAATTGTCCAACCTAGAAGGAAAGAGGCCGAAAGCCTACAAGCATCTTCAAGCATGTCAGGCCCGAATGATCCGAGCCTATGACAAGCTTGTGAAGCAGAGGGCTTTTAAAGAAGGTAATCTCATCATGATAAAAGAAAGAGAAGTCATGGCCAACAAATCTACTAGCAAACTCTGACCCAACTGGCGTGGGCCCTACGCCGTCTCCAAGGTCTATGAGGGAGGCGCCTATAGGGTCGTTGACCACAAAGGAGAGAACCCATTCCCTCCATTAAATGGAAAGCATTTAAAGTTGTATTATGCTCCTGAGCACGAATTTTTGCAGCAACTATTGTCACGCATCTCCTCTTCTGATGAAAGTTAAAAAAATGGGGCTTAAAATAGAGGTACCCCGACGGACCTGGGTAGCCAGTATACTGGTCGCTCAAGGGCGAAAAGGTCATAACCTGGTTGAGGTGAAAACTCGAAAGGGCGCCTCAGACAAAAATGGGTAACCCCTCAGCATGAAAACCCGAAAGGGCGTGCTGGAAAAAGTTAATAGGGTGTTTGGGAATGTTTTTTTCTCATTTTTCTCTCTTAAATTTAAAAATAGAAGTAGAGAATCCACTAACAATGTTTGATGGTAACTTCCTCAATTTTTAGGGAAGAGTCCTACTCTATTAAAATCTCTTTCTAAATAAAAACAAGCCCATACCAATTTTTTTTGAGAAAGTTGTCGCGTCGTCTCACCTCCTTGCATTCACGTACCCCGCGGACGGGCGTCGTCTTCGCGTGTTCTGACTGAGGCGACGTCTTCCTCACCCGCGGCGGCGTCTTTCTCACCTGCTGCGGCGTCTTCCTCACAGGCGGTATTCCTCACCTACTGTCTTCCTCACCCACGGCGGCGTCTTCCTCACCCGAATCAAGGTATGCAAACCTGACACGTCCCCCTCCCCTGCACCACCGTCAGCCCGCCTTCTCCCACAGATATCTTGAGTAGAAGATTATTTCCTCGTGGCCGCTCTCCCATCGCTGTGGTGCACCCCCACACCCTCGTCTCCACCTCAAACCGAGATAATGGTGGTGTTGGCTTCTCTCAGGTGGAACCTCATTCCCCGCTGCTACTTCCCATCTCTTCCCTAAAAGTAGCTGTTACACTAGAAATGGAACCCAAGGGATTCCCCGTTAGGTGAAAGGAACCCAAGGGATTCCTGTAAACATATTCAGCCCCTGTAAACAAACATACTCTAACTTGTAAGAGTAGGACTGCATGGAGGAGCATTTCGCCTAGCTAGTCATATATGATTTTGTGAAATTAATTATAAACTATGCATGTCTCATGTAAATCCCTGTATTGATGAGCTCCAAATATTGAGCATTGAGCTATTAAATTACCATCAAAATTGCCTATGACATGTCAGATATCTAACTTCTATATGTTGTCATTGACATATATAGTAGCTTTTCTTGTTACCATTCGTGCAAGACAATTAATAAAATAGCATATCCATAGTAGCTTAGCTTCATTTTGATCATTACTGTCATATTCTCATAGAAATGGTTCTCGGTAAGCTACTATTAGATAGTTGCTTTTCTTTCTACTAGTCTTCAAATTATCATTTAGTCTACTAGATAATTGATTTATTTTACTACCATTCTTTGCTACCATTCCTGATAGTTATAGATAGGCTACAATTCTTCAAAAGATCATATATGTTAACACACGACAGATATGGTGTCTGAAACACAAGTATCTTCGGCAAATGCTCCTAATGAAAGGTTGAGCTGGGATGAAACTCGTTCAACTTATCTAACTAAAATGTTAGTAGAACATCATCGAGCTGGAAAAAGGGCATCAACGAGTTGGAGGCCCGAAGCATGGGAATCAATGTGATCAGAATTTAATAATAGGTTTAGACTGAATGCTACTACAAAACAATTGAAAGCTCGAGTCCAGGTGATGAAGAATGATTATGTTGTAATAAAGAATATACTCAATGCAAGTGGCTTTGGTTTCAATCCGGTATTGAATACATTTGTTGCTACTGATGAAGTTTGGGATGCTTATATTCAGGTAAAACATAATTCTATGATAAAATATTTTATTTTATGTATACATTGAGAGAGATTTAAAAATTATTTTGGTATATTTCAGAAACATCCTGAAGCAAGAGTATGGAGACGAGTCACTATACCACTATATAATGAGTGGTATGAAATATTTGATGGTATTATTTCTCTCCCTTTTATTTATTAAATATAAATATTTAAATTTTATTATATATATATGTTTATTTTTTAAATTATAGGTACTAAAGTAGATGGAAGAAGGCAGCAAAATACACTTCCACGTACATAAACATCTGAAGCTTCCGATCCATACATGACACCTCCTCATGAAACACGTGTTGATTTGACAAAAGATGAAGATAGTTCAGCATCAAGTCCTGATTTTAAGCTTGTGCGGAGTACTGAAAAACGTAGTCTGGGTAAAGAATGCGTTGTTTCAAATGAAAAGTCAAAAAGAAGGAGGTCGAAAGACCCAACATCTTTAGCTGCAGCAATGATAGAGGCAACTCAAGAGTTCAAAAAGCCATCAATACCTTCTTCCCATGAAATGATTCAGCAATGTGTGGAATTAATCATGGTAATGAATCTCACTATTTTCGAGAAAGCTAGAGCAACTGATTTGATTAGGAGAGACAATGCTTATCTTGTGTTCTTGAAATTTGATGATGCAACTCGTTTAGAATGGTTGAAGTTGCATCTTGGGGATAATTAATGGGATTTGTGTAGCAAGTATAGGATAATTAATTATTTTTCTAGTATTATTAAGCATTATCGCGTGTTTTGTTTATTACAGATTATTGTCTTTGAATACAACGTGTTCTCATTTTGTAAGAGTTGATTGATTGTATGCGTTATTATTCTAAGATGTGCTGAATGTGATATTAGCAACCTATAAATTTGGTTCTCTAATTATAGGTACATGGACATAGTCGAAAAATATGATGATGTTAGTGAGGAAGAGGAAAGATTTATAACACGCTGTCGTCATTTTTTTCTCACTATGTTGACATTAGTGAAGATTGCTTATGATAAAAAAAAGGATAATTCGACGAAGAGCATAAGAACATCAAATCTTACTGGCAGAGCATACATGGAAGAGTTATTGGAAGGGGCTGAAATTTAATTCCGTGAGATATGCCGTATGAATAAATATATCTTTTCTTTATTGTGCAACGAGATAAAAGATTTACATCAGTTAAAAGAGAGTACTAGAGTTGACATAGAGGAGATGGTAATGATGTGTATTTATATTTTGACAAAAGGTGCAAGTAACCGATCTGCCCAAGATAGATTTCAACATTCCGGTGAAATAATAAGTCGTCGATTTAATGATGTAATTGATGCTCTTGTCAGTTTAGCACCAAAGTACATTTGTCTTCCTCTAGTAGAGACTCCGCACTACATCCTTGATAGATAACATTTTTAATTTTTTAAGGTAATGCTTCTAGTGATTAATATTAATTTAAGCATTCTTTATATTAATTTTATAATTATGTTGTTGTAGGATTGTATTGGAGCTATAGATGGAACACATATATTAGCTGAGATTCCAGCCGATTATAGAATACGCTATCGCAACCGAAAGGGACAAACAACTCAAAATGTTATGGCCGTATGCTCATTTGATATGCATTTTCTTTTTGTTAATGTTGGGTACGAAGGTTTTGCTGCTGATGCTACTATTTTAGAAGGTGCGATAACATTAGGATTTTATGTCCCAGAAGGTAAATATTTTCACTTAAATTGTATTTATTTATATATATAGTGACATTTTTTTTTCATGAATAGGTAAATATTATCTCGTTGATGCGGTTTATGTAAATACACCACAATTTATAGCGCCATATTGAGGAGTAAGATATCATTTGAAGGAATTTGGTCCAAATCACTCTGCTCCACAGAACCTAAAAGAGTTATTCAATTTGCGGCATGCTTCATTATGAAATGTTATTGAACGTATGTTCAGAGTGTTAAAAGAAAGATTTCACATTTTTCGCCAACCGTTGGAATATCCTCTCGATGTACAAACGAAGATAGTTATTGCTACATGTATCTTGCATAATTTCATTCGTGACCATAAAGGAGGAAAAGATGAAACTTGGATGTAAATTGAAAGAGAACATGGGGTAGATATTGATAGAGAAGTAGAACGAAGATGTCAAGAAAGAATCAGATTTGAAGAACAACAGAGTTTGACAACACAAAATACACAACGTCATCTTGGTAAACAACTTTGGAATAGAATAGCATTGAAAATGTGAGAGGATTATGTGAACAAGAGACACTGATGTTGATGATTATAATTTTTTTAAACATCATGTTCGAAATCTCATATTATAGTTTTTTTATTGTTTATGAATGATAACAATCTCTACTGAAATGTTACTTTAATAATTTTTAATTTATGGAGAGTTATATGCGAAATAGGTCTACACAAAATTTTAAATTTTAAGACGCTGATGCCAAACAGGAAGTGTCAGCTTTCATCAATTTTACATTTTAAGTTAAAAATTATGTTGACACAATTTTTTAGATAGAAATAGCTTTTAAAAAAATTGTTCTCAAACACCCTATAAAGGGGGCTAGTGTTGGCGAAAATCTGAAAGGGCGCCAGGTAGCCCCGTCAATTGATACGCGGGATCCAAAAACCTGATCCGAGTTTAGTTGGTTTTTTGGATTCTGATTAGCATATGTGACATCAATGAGAAAGTTGCATGGATCTGGGGCGACGTTCTCCTGGTCTGAAATCTCAATCGTTGGATCGGGTTCTCGAGGCGCCGTAAAAGCTCTCTTTTCGAGGGGACGATTGGGATAGAGGCATGTGGCAGGCGGAAGCTGCCTTTCTCCCCTTCTCGCCTCTCCGTCTCAACTGCCACCCTCTCGCGTCGTATCTAGGGTTTCTCCAGCGGCAGCGGCGGTCTGTCGACGACGGTGACGCGATCTCCTCGACCACCCCGACGATGACAACCATAGTGACGGTGACGACGATCTTCTTCCCGATCGCGATCGGCTTCCCTACGGCTCTCTTCTCTCGCCGTCTCAGTGGTTTCTCTTTCTCTTTCTCCCTTGCCTCCTCTCATCTCTCTCTTTAGCAGGTGCGGGTGTCGGCTTCAGCGTCGGGGAGGGAAACCCCCCTCCGGCACCCACTCACTCTCTCTGATCTGTTTATCTCTCTCTCTTTGTGATATCTGTAACAGCTGCTCCAGATCGGGCTGCTGAGCGGGCGACTGATCAACGGTTGGATCCGGTCCAACGCTCGCGAGCCGGCGGTTGAGGAAGGTCCAACGCCTGCAAGCCGGCGGTTGAGGGAAGTTATTAGCTAAACCTATAATTAGTTGCATTGTTTACATTAATTAGTTTCTTTTAAACACCTGGGGATTGGCCGGATTCGATGTGGCACAACCCTAACAAGTAATTCTAACACCATGTGCTCTATAGAGTAATATAAAAGGGATGGATCGGCCACGGAGGTGATCATCCAACCATATACCAAAAACAGATCCCTCTTTCTCTAGTCCAGTTCCATTGCTTATTAGTTCCTCACGAAGCTCTGTAATCCCTAAGGATCTGAGCTTCCACCCTATTCTGATCGTGATTCTTTGAGCTCTGCTAGTGTCTTTTCATATCGTCTTCTCTGCACCACCATATTCAGCACTGGAGTCCGAGCTTGGAGATCCCTCTCTGTTACCGGAAGAAGCCTTGTCGTTGGTGTACTGGAAGAGGCGTGCTAAAATGGTGTCTGAGCTACCTCCAGGCAGCTCCGGTTTATCTTCTGCAACAAGTTCCAATACAATTGATTCGGTACTCTCTATTCTACAAGATTTACAGAGTAAAATTAGTACTATACATGATCACAGAATACCTCTAGTGGATGAGTCCAAGGCCATTGCTTCTCCTACTTATAGACATCCACCACTTTATAAAAACATTATTGAAACAGAAATATAAAACCTTTTCTCACGCCATCACATTCAGTCCAGCAACAACCCCTTCTCTACTATTGTTCTACTTGTTCAGAAACATGATGGGTCTTGGAGAATCTGTATAGATTACAGAGCCTTAAATCAGAATACCATTAAAGACAAGTTTCCCATACCATTGGTTGATGATTTATTGGATGAACTACATGGAGCCAAGTTCTTCTCCAAACTGGACCTTCGTTCAGGATATCATCAAATCAGAATGCACCCAACTGACATTTCCAAAACAACATTCCATACTCATGAAGGCCATTATGAGTTTTTAGTGATGCCATTTGGTTTGGCTAATGCACCCTCCACATTTCAGAATTTAATGAATGACATTTTTAGGAAATATATGAGGAGATTTGTACTGGTGTTTTTTGATGATATTCTTATATATAGTGAAACATGGGAGCTCCATTTACAACACTTAGCTCAAGTTCTACAGATTCTACAAGATAATTACTTTTTTGCCAAACTGAGTAAATGTGCCTTTGGTCAAACTACAATAGCCTACTTGGGACATATTATTTCAGATAAAGGGGTTTCTATGGAAGCAGGCAAACTAGAAGCTATACTGCAATGGCCTATTCCCAAATCCATCCGGGCCTTGAGGGGTTTTTTGGGCCTCACTGGCTACTACAGAAAATTTATCAAAGATTATGGTACCATAGCTGCTCCCCTCACCCAATTACTTAAAAAAGAGGCTTTCCTATGGATACCTTGTGCTGAACAGGCCTTTGAAACTCTTAAGAGTACCATGTCTCGGTCCCCAGTATTAGCTCTACCAGACTTCAATGAGCAGTTTGTAGTTGAATGTGATGCTTCTGGCAGTGGCATGGGAGCAGTTTTAATGCAAAAGGGTAGACCGATTGCCTATTTGAGTAAAGCTTTTCCTTCACACCAATTGGGGAAATCTGCATATGAGAAAGAAATGGAAGCTATTATTTTTGCTATTCAGAAATGGAGGCCATATCTATTGGGCAAACCCTTTGTCATTAAAACTGACCATCAGAGCCGAAGATTCCTATTAAACCAGCAAGTACATACCCCTGCTCAGCAGAGATGGTTAGTAAAGCTATTGGGGTATGATTTTACATTGGAATACAAGTCTGGATCACACAACCGAGCTACTGATGCACTGTCCAGAGTGCATGATGATTTCACTTCCACATCTTGTTTTGCTATTTCAGTTGTGATTCCAACCTGGTTTATGAACTCCAACAAATTTATCAGACTGAAGATACATTTCAATCTCTGTTGGGACGTTGGCATGCAGGGGACTTGGATCCTCACAAATACTCCTTAAAGGGTGGCATTCTTTATTACAAAGGCAAAATTCTTTTACATAAGTCCCATCCCTTCATAAACACACTGCTACAACACCACCATGCCACCCCTGAAGGTGGCCATTCAGGCTATCATAAGACCCTGCATAGACTCAAGAGGTCCTTTTACTGGCTGGGTATGAGTGACAGTGTCAGGTCCTTTGTTAAGGAGTGTGATACTTGTCAAAGGAACAAACATATTCAACAACACCCAGCCGGATTACTATAGCCATTGCTCATCCCTGATAAGATCTGGACACACATACATATGGACTTCATTGATGGGCTGCCTCCTTCCAATCAAAAAACTTCCATTTTGGTAGTCATTGACCGCCTCACAAAATATGCACATTTTATTTCCTTCCGACATCCCTACACTGCTATCTCAGTTGCCTAAGAGTTCGTTCAATAGGTGGTCAAGTTACATGGTGTACCACAAGTTATTATATCTGACCGAGATGCTATCTTCACTAGTCATTTCTGGTCTGAACGTTTTAAACTCCAAGGGGTTAAACTCCACATGAGCAGTGCCTACCACCCTCAAACAGATGGCCAGGCAGAGTGTTTGATCAAATGTCTTGAGACTTACCTCCGCTGCTTCTGCTATCAACAACAACACAAATGGCTTCAGTGGATCCCTTGGGCTGAATATTGGTATAACACCTCAGTACATAGCTCCACTGGCAAAACTCCCTTTGAAGCACTATATGGGGTTTCCCCACCTACACTGCTCTCCTATGTCCTAGGCACATCTAAGGTCCAAGATGCAGCAGAAACATTGCACACCCGGGATGACATACTCAAGGAACTTAAACTTAACCTGTCCAAAGCTCAGCAGCCGATGAAAAGAATGGCTGACAAACATCGCACAGAGAAAGAATATAAAGTTGGAGATTGGGTTTATTTGAAGCTACAACCATACCGGCAGCACTCTGTGGTACATCGAAGCAACGCCAAGCTCAGTGCTCGCTACTTTGGTCCATATCAGATTATCAAATGAGTTGGTGCAGTGGCCTATCATCTGCAGCTTCCTCCCAATGCTAAGATACACCCTGTCTTTCATATATCTCAGCTCAAGCTCAAAGTCGGAGATGCTACTGTACAGACCTTGCCATTACCAGACTATTATCCCCAGCCTGACCGGCAGCCACTTTACTTACTGGGCAGGCGCATGGTAAAAAGGGAAAACAAGCCAGTCTCCCAACTGTTGATTCAGTGGCAGGGTCACACACCGGAAGATACAACATGGGAAGACTATTATCCATTTGTCAGCTCTTATCCATTCTTTGACCTTGAGGACAAGGTCACTTTAAAAGAGGGGGAGGAGTTTGTAACAGCTGCTCCGGATTGGGCTATTGAGCAGGCGACTGATCAACGGTTGGATCCGGTCTGACGCTCGTGAGCCGGCGGTTGAGGAAGGTCCAACGCCTGCAAGCCGGCGGTTGAGGGAAGTTATTAGCTAAACCTGTAATTAGTTGCATTGTTTACATTAATTAGTTTCTTTTAAACACCTGGGGATTGGCCGGATTCGATGTGGCACAACCCCAGCCAGTAATTCTAACACCATGTGCTCTATATAGCAATATAAAAGGGATGGATCGGCCACGGAGGCGATCATCCAACCATATACCAAAACCAGATCCCTCTTTCTCTAGTCCAGTTCCATAGTATGTTAGTTCCTCACGAAGCTCTGGAATCCCTACAGTGCTGTTTGGTATCGGGGTAATTTAAGTGAAGAATAGGTATAAGTCATTCTGGGTTAATTTATTCTTATTCTTATTCTCGTGTATGTTTGGTATGCGAAGGGATAAGTACGAGAATATTCACATTCTTCGTTTGGTAAAAAATGAGGATGCGAATGAGAATAAGTACTGAATAATTACCATGTTATCCTTCTTATCCCGGGTTAAAACATATGGATGTTATTCTTTGTTTGGATGGGATTAGAAAATTTATAATGTAATTTGTTTTAGTGAAAATTGATACTTAATTAAACTTTACATTCATGATTACGACTAATAAATACCCTAAAATAGATTTTAATAGATAAGTTTTATTAATATTATTAAAAATATTACAAAAATAAATTTCACATTAATCTAAGATACTAAAAATAAAGATATTAATTAAGAAAATATGTTTTAAATATTTGTTAGTAAAAATGAAATTAATGATTAATAATTACTTTGTTCTTAATTATGAGTAATTAAATAGTATAACTTAACTTTAACATATTTATGTAACTTAAATAATCATTAATAAAAATATTCAATTTAATATTAATATCATACTATGAGTAACATAATTCAAACTCTACTTTAATTATTCTTTAGTTATAATAAAATTTATACTTAAATATTTTGATTATATAATTGTCCATTAGTAATAATGAGACTGTAAATATATCTGTAGTGGACCTAGGGTCACAGGATTAATCCCACATCGGATGTTGAGAAAGCAACCGAGTGCTTATAAAGAAGGTCTTCACCTCTTAACCCAAGAGGGCCCTTTTACAAGGACAAAACCCTAGTCGCCCTCTGGCATGGCGGGGATAATACCTTTTGAGGGCACCAAAAAGGTTCATCTCGCATCTATAAAGTGGCGCCATCTGTGGGAACCCTGAGCTTGCACTCGCTTGCCTTCTCAAGGGGGGGCTTGTGTAGTGGACCTAGGGTCACAGGATTAATCCCACATCGGATGTTGAGAAAGCAATCGAGTGCTTAGAAAGAAGGTCTTCACCACTTAACCCAAGATGGCCCTTTTACAAGAACAAAACCCTAGCCGCCCTCTGGGGTGGCGGGGACAATACCTCTTGAGGGCACCAAAAAGGTTAATCTCGCATCTATAAAGTGGGTGCCCTCAAGAGGTAGTTTATGGCGAGATGAACATTTTTGGTGCCCTCAAGAGGTATTGTCCCCGCCACGCCAGAGGGCGACTAGGGTTTTATCCTTGTAAAAGGGCCCTTTTGGGTTAAGAGGTGAAGACCTTATTTATAAGCACTCGGTTGCTTTCTCAACATCCGATGTAGGATTAATCATGTGACCCTAGGTCCACTACACAAGCCCCCCCTTGAGAAGGCAAGCGAGTGCGAGCTCAGGGTTCCCACAGACGGCGCCACTTTATAGATGCGAGATGAACCTTTTTGGTGCCCTCAAGAGGTATTGTCCCCGCCACGCCAGGGGGCGGCTAGGGTTTTATCCTTGTAAAAGGGCCCTCTTGGGTTAAGAGGTGAAGACCTTCTTTATAAGCACTCGGTTGCATTCTCAACATCTGATGTGAGATTAATCCTGTGACCCTAGGTCCACTACACAAGCCCCCCCTTGAGAAGGCAAGCTAGTGCGAACTCAGGGTTCCCACAGATGGCACCAGATGAAGAGGGGCGATCTCGCACTTGTCCTGAGCTGGGGAGATGATCACCGATCAGTGAACTGCAAGGAAGGGAAACGGATCAGGGGGCCCAGGGGTGGTTCCCTGGGGTAAAATCTCTGATGCCTAAGTCAGTAGAGCAGTGGCGGAAGCTATGAAAAGAGGAGTGGCGAGATGCACGAGATCCCTCTCCACCAAGGTGGTGAAGTGGTTCCTGCTCAGGGAGTTTTAGGCATGTGTAGGTCTTACCGTTTACTGGAGGGAGTCCCTGGTTTAAATAGTGCGCTAGGCTCATGAGTCCCGTAAGCTGAGGAGTTTCAGGCGGGAATTACGTCCTCAACGTGGCCTCTTTACATCCTCATCATGCGATCTTTATAGCCTTGAGGAGTCGTGGGTCCCTTATCTTTGTGAACTCTTGCTCATAAAGGGCTCTCAACGGCATCGTGGATAAGCAATCGTCGCTCGACCCAAGCAAGAAGAGTGCCAACCCTATCCGGGCGATAGGCATAGCTCGGATGAGGCTCGACCGGAGTGGGCGCGGAGTGCTAGCCTTTATCCCGGCAAGGGGGATAGGTTGGGCTTGGGTCTTCCTCTGACCGGACCGACGCTCGGGCCTTCCGAGCCTAATGGCCACCGAGGAAGGGCTTGATCCCGAGTGACTTTATTGGGCTTTGATGCTAAGTGGGTCTTGCGGGGCTGTCACTTAGATGAGCTGGGCCTCGTTTGGTCCTGGTGGACCTAGTTCGGCAGCTCTTAGATGGGTTACAGAAATCCCCCTCTCCACCTATGTTATAGACAATAATTACATAAAGTGGAGAAGAAGAGGTAGAAGAAAGAGGAAGCGAGGGAAGATGAACAAGATCTAGATCAAATGAACACTTCCTTCATTAACATAAAGAAACGAGTACATGAAATGCAAGACAAACTTACAATAAAGATGTGACGAGATTACAATGAAGCAAAATGAAACTAAAGCAATAACAACAAGAGGAGCCTGAGATGTAAAGATGGTAGTAGCGATGGTGATGATGGCGTCGTCCCTCCTTGGCCTTGGATCACGCACAACCTCGTGGAAGATGTCGCCCACGTCGTGTGGACTTCACTTTCACCGTTGGAGCAGCCTTTGGAGGGTGAATAGCTTTAAAACCAAAAAGAAATAGAAGATAAGGAAAAAATGAAAGTTTAAGATTAGAGGAAGATAAATAAGTTTTGTGAAGAGTGTAGAGGGAGAAGAAGATTAGAAGATGGTGAAAACTTGGGAAGAACAAAAGTGATCTGCGCAGATGAATAATAACTGTGCAAAAAATTGAACTGTGAAAAAATAAAAATAACTTAAAATGAAGAAGAATTAGAGGATGTGGTAGAAAAAAAGCATAGATCTTGAAGAGAGGAAGAACTTTAATGAAGAGTTCAGAGGGAAAAGAAGAGTAAAAGGGCATGAAAATGGAGGAAGAACAGAAGGTAGCACCTCGGATGAATAGTAACATTACAGGACAGTAATTTTAAAAATATGAAATAATTTAAAAATGGGAGAGAATTAGAGAAAGATGAGGAAGAAGAAAATTTTGAAACATGAAGAAGTTTGATGAAGAGACTCAGATGAAAAGTGATAGGGTGCAAGGCCCGGATACAGAGGGGGGGTGAATGTATCCCTCTTCAAATATCGCCCAAATAAAACTCTAATGCTCAAGTATGCAGAATTAAAAGCAGTTGATGAAATGTGCTGAAAATACTTAGAAGGAACTCAGCAAGACAACACAAATCTATTAGCCCTCACACGCTCCGAAGCAAACATCTAAAGAGCGCAGCAGAGAAAATAACATATAAGGAAAAACAAACCACAAGTGAACACCGAGATTTTTTAGGTGGTTCGGTCCAAAGACCTACGTCCACCCCTCACTCCAAACCGGAGTGAGGCTTCCACTAGCTAGGCTAGAAACTGCATACTCAGTCTGCAACAAATTGCTGCCACACAGCTTGACCAGGGGAACAACCTCCCCTCTTCCTCCCAACCGGAGGGACACCCCAAGTGACTCCCAGCCACTTGGAAACCAGAGACGCAAGTCTCTCTTTCTCCAGACCAGGAGGGAACACCTAGTCTTGCAACCCACAAGACCAGAACCGGAGGACCAATCCTCCCTTCCTCCAAACCGGAGGGGAACCTAGAGACCTAAGTCTCTCTTCCTCTGAAACCCAGAGGGAAGCACAGGTGACACCAAGTCACCTGCAAACTAGAGGTCTCGGACCTCTCTTCCTCCCAACCGGAGGGAACCCGACCTCACACTACAGAATCGGAAGAACAACTGGTGAATGGATAAAGGAAAAATAAAAACGCAGCAACAGAAAGCTGGAAGAATAAAATGCACAAAAGCTCTCGCAGGAGCTGGCTAGCCTGGATTCGATCCAAGGTCCAGCAGGAACTGATTTTCAGTTGAGGCTTCCTTTGCTCTAGCTCTCTCTTCTTCTCACTCTTCTTTTTCTTCTCTTTCGCAGGCTCTCTCTCTGTCTCTTTTTTCTTCTTTCTTCTTCTTCTGCTCACTGCCTTTCTGCAGCTCTATCTTCTATCTCGATCACTCTCTTCCTCTTTCTTATCTGATCTCTTATCCGTCTTCTCCAGATGGAGGCGGTTGTGTATTTATAGATGCAGCAATTAGGGCATTATCCTCGGTTCACGTGCCATGTGCCAACCTCGGATCACGTGCACTTCATAGGCTTTACGAATAGTACCTGTCACACAGACATAAGAAGATATCAGTTGGATGTATATACTTGGTTCAGGCTGTTAACAAAGTGTGTATAGGCATGATGCAGCTTGAGTGTATAGAATTGAAGGTTAACTGAGTTTACAGACTTCGTGTGACGGATAGAGTGTATAGGCATGAACACTTAACAATCGAGTGTATAGACTTGAGGTTAACAATCGAGTGTATAGGGTTGAAGGCCTAACAATCGAGTGTATAGACTTGAAGGTTAACTGAGTGTACAGACTTAGTGTGAAGGATATGCACATGTGCTGAAGTGTGTACAGTCTTCACAGAAGGATGTTCAGACTTTAACTTCTGAAGAGTATATACTCTGCTGAAGAACGTTCAGTTGATGTATAAGCCACAGGCTATATAGACTTCGATGCAAAGGCTTAACAACGAGTGTGTAGACTTGAATGCTTGGAAGGATGTATACACTTCGTCTTTGAAGGGGATGCACATATGCTGAAGTGTGTATAGACTTGCTGATCAAAGGAACAGAATGTATAGACTTGGTTGAAGACAATGCAATGTATGGACTTTGATGAACATATGCATTGTATGGACTTAACGACCCAACCGATGTATAGACTTAGAAACAGCAATGAAGCAAGTGTGTACATTGTGAGAGAGTGTATAGACTTAGCCAACTTGAGACACTGTACAGACTATGATGCACAAGCAATGCATAGACTTCGTGATGCCAACAAATAATGACTGTGCATACTTGTTTTCAACAATGCACGCTGTATAGACTTGCATTGCAAAGGCTGATGTATAGACTTGGTAGTCTGGGGGGTCGACCCATCAAAGAAAGGGGTCGACCCATGATGCATGGATGTATGGACTTGAAGATTCGAAGCCCCACAATGTTTAGACTTTAAGATGCATACGCCAAGGCTGTACATACTTGAAGAGACGATGCACTGTAGGCTGCCAAACTCTGTACAGACTTGCAGCTTGAGACGCTTACAGAGATGGACCACTGTATAGACTTCAAGTCCAAGTGAGACAGTGGTTGTACAGACTTGGGAGGCTTGACACAGTGATGTACAAACATTGTGATGTATAGACTTAGGAGCATTTGCCAAGGCTGTACAGACTTCAGGCTGAACGTGTGTGCTGTGAGCAATGTATAGACTTGGTGAGCTACAAAGCACAATGTGTAGACTTGAAAAGGGAAAGGGCTGTACAGACTTCAGCAATGCAAAGGCAATCAGATGTGTAGACTTCATGATGAGTAGACATGCCAAAACAACTGAACCATGTACATACTTGAACAAGCAAAGTCTGTACAGACTTGAACATTCACGATGTATAGACTTTGGCAAGAGACTGGCTGTATAGACTTCAACACAGCTGCGATGTACATGCTTTGACAAAGTAGCGTTGTACAGACTTGATGAAGCTTCAGATGAATGAATGTATAGACTTCCCAAACGAATGTACAGACTTCAGAAGATGAAGACTCTGTATAGACTTGAGTGCCTGAAACAGTGCTCTGTACAGACTCGCCACCGACCAATGTATAGACTTGAAGAAGCTGAGTGAATAATGTATAGGCTTTGAACTCTGTACAGACTTGAAGACCCTGAGCCAATGTATAGACTTTACCTTAAAAATGAATGTATAGACTTTGAAACAGAAGTCAGGCAAGCGATGTGTAAACTTGGCCAGAACGTAGGGAAAGGCGCCAATGTGCAGACTTGATCATCCAGCAGTGTATAGACTTTGTTTCGAGCAACATAGGTAAAAGAGATAATGTATAGACTTTGCACAGGAGTGCCTGAAGCGATGTACAGACTTGGATAATGGCTTGAGACACAGAAACGCTGCTCGCTGTACAGACTTGATCAAAGCAAAGGCAATCAGATGAATAGACTTGGGCTGTACAGACTTGGAAGGCTTGAAGGTGATGTACAGACTCTACCAATGTGCAGACTTTGCCTAAATGTAGTGTGTAGACATGGAGATATGATGCATGAACAAAATGGCATTGTATAGACTTCCCGATCTGGGGGGTCGACCCATCAGGAAGGGGGGTCGACCCACTTCTGTCCAGACAATGCTGAAAGGTGTACAGACTAACATCAAACAATTCAGATAAAATGCAATTATGAAATACATCAACAACTATGAAATGCACCAATGCGCATACCACACAGCCTCAGCCTGTTCGTTGGTTATGTCATTCAGATAAGATGTTCAATGAAACATGCATATGCAACACAATGCAACACAAACAGATTTATATGCAGATTCAAACTGATGATGACTTATAGTGTTTGCTATCATCAAAATCATAGGGACACAATAATCTCCCCCTTTTTGATGATGGCAACACTATGAGTCATATTTACTTGATCCAAATTCTCCCCCTTTGAATTCAGCAAAAAGACATGAATTGAAGAGGAAAGAATAAGACTGCATAAGATTAGTGAATTAAAAGCTCCCCCTTTACTAAGCTCCCCCTTAACAGAAACGTTTTGATGGCTGGAACCAATTGTGATGAAGGGAGAATATCAGCAAAAGCACAGGGACACTCAACAAAGGTGACTAGATCTCCCCCTTTAAGAAAAGCACTCATCATGACATGGAAGCTCCCCCTGATTGGATGGAGTGAAATGATGAGCATCTATCAGCAAAACACATACTGTAATCACAGTGATTAAGTGAGGAAGATAAGTTTTCATTAGCACACTGCAAGGATGAACTCTCGTTATCCAAAGACTGCAAGTACACAGGTTAAACTGAGAGAAGTGCCTCTCATATATGACAACCAGTCTGAATCAAAACACAGTGATAAAGAGCCATAGGATGAGCAGATTCAACAATAAGTGATAATTGGGATATTGAACTTTTCAGCAAGATACCAACTTCATAGAGCATAATTTTAAGTTCTAGATTCCTCCATTATAGAAGCTTATGAAACCTTGATTGTTAGATGTGGCTTAAGATTGATGTAAACCAAAATTTTTCAAAGAGGAATTATACTCGTATCTGAACCAACTCTTAATAAAAAAAAATTACAAGCTCATATAAGATTCTAGTTCAACCAACTTCCATCTTACTTAGTTTACTTTCCATGACAGCTTTAAGAGAAACATAAGTGAATGCACCTGAATTTTAATTGTTCTTTCAGAAATTGATTTACACATATTCAAAAAAAATTTAATGAACAATTTTTGTTTATCAGCACCTTTTGACGTGGAGAGACACCTTGATCAGAGGCCAAAATCCCCAGTTACTCAGTGTGACAACCGTATTGCTTCTTCCATTTTAGAGAACAGAGGTAGCATTAAAAGTATCTTTGGCATGAGGATACACCTTGCTCGGAGGCCATAATCCCCAGTTACTCAATACAACTATGCCATTGCTCTGCCATATTTTCACAATTACTTCCAATCATCTCTTTAAGCAGAGTTAACCATGGTACTTCATGACACAATCCTTTGGACAGGTTTCTCAGTAACCACAGTCATTGCTCTGTCCATACTTTTACTCAAAATGGATTCAGAACAAATTAGATGTTTAGGAACAACCACATACACTATATATCTCAGTCAGCGAAGACATGGATATCAACTTTTCAGATTTCAGAAAGTCTTACATGAATTTACATGAAGCAGACAGTTAAAGTTTATTAAGAGGTTGAAACAGATATTTTCAAGTTCCTTGTGACCCAACAAGAGTACATAAGACTTAAACCAATTCCAGTTAACAAATGTTCTTAAGCATGTATAATGGAAGGTTCCTCATTAAAGATGTTTTAACTTTTATGAAGTAGTATACAGGCTGAAAGTTTACTTCATATCTCAGCTCAGTAAATCAAGTGAGAATATTCAACAGACAGCATGGATTTTGAAAAAATGTAGCAAAGGAGCTGCTCTTGAGCATTGAAGTTCAAAGTTGACTGAATAGAGGTGAAGCTCTCCTTCAGCAGATTTAGGAGAGGTAGACAGATACCAATAAGGTATGAATTCAGATTTTGAACAACTTCAGAAGCAGTCAAGAAATATCATTTGATACCACTTTAATGATGGAAACACTGACATTACAAATATGACTAGATGAGTCAAATAGATGGACAGGAAGAGTTCAGACAAAGACACTACTGAACGGATTAAGCATGCTATGCAATGACTCCCCCTACCTAAAAACACAGAAACATCCTATATGTCATGAATACAAAGCAGATGATGAATGACTATGCAAGAACAGATTTAACATGCTATGCATGTATGCATTCAATCTATCTTTTTGGCATTTTCAATGTAATGAAATGCAATGCAATTAACTACATGTATGCACGGGCATGAAGCAAAATATTCACATGAAGATGCAGACATTCTCTGATATGCAAATTTGACCCTTGGTACTTGGCGGAGAACTTGGTCTAAAAGACCATCTCACACAAAGTAAGAACCTCCAGACAGATTTCCTCTGCTCTTTAGTAGCTTACCATTTGATATACCAAAGTGGTCATGCATGACAATGCAATACCAACAGTCCTATATGCATCAGATTTTCAATGATTGTATGTCAAGTGCATGATTATGCAATACTCATACATGCACTCAGCTCAAAGTACAAACAAGAAAGCCCACAAAGCTCAATGCAAGAGTCAAACTAAATAAAAAGTATGTATGCATGAAACTATGACTTATCAGCTCAACCATAAATTTCATTTGAACAGATGTGAGGAATTTACCTAAATGGGGTTTTATCAACTTGGGTGCCTTGGTTTATTTCCCCCCCTTTTTTGTATTCTTCAGCTTCCAAGGCACACCTACAAGTTAGGACACTATTTTGCATGGGCAGGTACCCAAACAGTCTTGGGCCCTGCATGGTTAATAGTGACACCTTTGGCAGGTGTTCTAAACAACCTCTTAGCATGTAGGTCATCAGATCTCATCAAATAGCAATTATTCATTGAATGACCTAATGTACCACAATAATAGCAAGATGGAGCAGATTTCAGATTTGATTTATGCAAATTCTTATTAGCATGAATTATATGTGCATATGCATGAAAATTTTTGTTAACAGAATTAAAATCCTGTTTACCAAAATAAGCCAGTCAACAGTCAGCAGCTCTATGGCCTGGCTTCCGACATTCAAAACATGTAAGTGTTTTCCTTTCAAACACAAATCCATTTCTACCAGAAATGTTTCTATTGACTGGGAATTTACCAGATTTATTGTCAAACTTCCTTCCCTGAGCATGCCAACATTGGGCTGCAGTGTGGCCCATCTTGCCACAGTGAAGACATGAGTTAGAATTTCTTCCACCAGCCCTCAGCCAGCATTCGAATCTCTTATGACCCAATTTTCCACAATTGAAGCATGTCATATGCTGGCTTATTGAATCAAATTTGTTCTTGTTAACAGCATGATTGTTTGCATGAAATTTAGCATGATATGAATGTGATTTTTCCTTATCACTTGCAAACCAGCACTGTGCAATTGTGTGTCCTAATTTACCACAATGGAAACATTCAATTTTCTTTTTCTGAATTGAAGGATTTCTATCATGAAGTTTCCTAGCAGTCATATCATCCTTCTCCATCAATTTACATTCACGCATCAGATGACCAAATTTATGACAATAATGGCATGCCATTATCTTTTTAGATGCATGTGAATGTGTGTGAGAACTGTGATCAGCATGCCCTTGTGAACCCTTTTTATTTATTTTCTATTTTCCAATCTTTTTCTGATGTTTGTTCTATTTTTCGATTTTCTGAACAATGGGCTGTTTATCTTTTGAAGTGGTGGCTACATTTGAAGCTTTTACAAAAGATGTCATCAACTTGCTCTGAAATTCTTTCTTGTTAGCATTATTGTAGCTCAGCCCTTCCTTCCTAGTGTTGATTTTTACACCTAGTAGCTTGTCTAGGTTTTTCTGCCCACTTATGAATTTTGACAAAGAATTGTTCAGATCATTTATTTCAGATTAAAGAGAAGAGACCTGATGTTCATAGTTGACTATATCTTCTTCACATACCAGAATTTGTTGATGCATCACATCATTCAAAGTTTTAAGGGTATCAATGTCTGATTTCAGTTTGAGCTCATTTTGATTTTCATCAACAGATTTTCTGTTTTCAAATGTCAGCAATCTCTCTGACATGGTGGAGTTCAACTGTTTTAGTTTCTCAATTTCCTCCTTTAAACTAGTGTTCTCCTGCTCAAGTTTATCATCATCAAATAAAACATCAGTTAGGAAACTTGGATATTCTGATTTACAATTTTCAAAGTTTTCCTGAAACTTTAAGTTCGCAACACTAACAGCCTTGAACTCTTCATTGATCAATCTGTTTTCATTCTCAAGACTGATTAGTTTTTGTTTAGATTCCTGACATTGTTTTCCGAGTTTAGTGTTTTCAGATTTAACATGATCAAGTTCTGATTGGATTCCATCTAGTTTCGACACTTGTCTTCTGTGTATTTCATTTTCAGTTTTCAGAATTTCAGGATTTTCAAGATTTTTAGTTCCAGAAATAGGATCCCCTATACTTGTTAACTTCTTTATCAGACTTTTATTCTTCTTCCTCAATTTTTCATGGGAGTGTAAAAGATTAGCATAGGCATCTTCCCAGTCATCTAAAGTGTAACTATCGAAAGGATTGATTACCTCTTCAGCATCTTCAAATTCATCTTGATCAGTGCTATGGTCTCTCTTATCAGCCATCAGGTAGCTGTCCTCATTCATCCTCTGAGCTAGCTTCAACTGATCCAGAATGTCCTTAGCGGACCTGCAGTCATAAAAATAAGAATGTAGAGCCTTGTCAGTAGCTTCTTTCATTAATTTCAAAACTTTTTGATTCTCTCCATTTCTTGATCTGTCACTTTTAGTCCATTTGGACTCTTCCTGTGGCAGTCTATGAGGACCATGTGAAATTAACTTCCACAGATCCGGATCTATTAAATTCACATAGTTATGTACACTGCTAACCCACGAGTTAAAATTAGAGCCATTGAAAATCGGTGAGGAACCCATTGATTAAATCAGCAAGCAGATTAATGCAGCAGAGAGTAAATTCAGAAATGCACCAAAGACAACAGGATCATCTGCAGATCGTTGGATCTGTTCAGTCAGAGACCTATGCTCTGATACCAATTGATAGGGTGCAAGGCCCGGATACAGAGAGGGGGGGGTGAATGTATCCCTCTTCAAATATCGCCCAAATAAAACTCTAATGCTCAAGTATGCGGAATTAAAAGCAGTTGATGAAATGTGCTGAAAATACTTAGAAGGAACTCAGCAAGACAACACAAATCTATTAGCCCTCACACGCTCCTAAGCAAACATCTAAAGAGTGCAGCAGAGAAAATAACATATAAGGAAAAATAAACCACAAGTGAACACCGAGATTTTTTAGGTGGTTCGGTCCAAAGACCTACGTCCACCCCTCACTCCAAACCGGAGTGAGGCTTCCACTAGCTAGGCTAGAAACTGCAGACTCAGTATGCAACAAATTGCTGCCACACAGCTTGACTAGGGGAACAACCTCCCCTCTTCCTCCCAACCGGAGGGACACCCCAAGTGACTCCCAGCCACTTGGAAACCAGAGACGCAAGTCTCTCTTCCTCCAGACCAGGAGGGAACACCTAATCTTGCAACCCACAAGACCAGAACCGGAGGACCAATCCTTCCTTCCTCCAAACCGAAGGGGAACCTAGAGACCTAAGTCTCTCTTCCTCTGAAACCCAGAGGGAAGCACAGGTGACACCAAGTCACCTGCAAACTAGAGGTCTCGGACCTCTCTTCCTCCCAACCGGAGGGAACCTGACCTCACACTACAGAATCGGAAGAACAACTGGTGAATGGATAAAAGGAAAAATAAAAACGTAGCAATAGAAAGCTGGAAGAATAAAATGCACAAAAGCTCTCGTAGGAGCTGGCTGGCCTGGATTTGATCCACGGTCCAGCAGGAACTGATTTTCAGTTGAGGCTTCCTTTGCTCTAGCTCTCTCTTCTTCTCACTCTTCTTTTTCTTCTCTTTCGCAGGCTCTCTCTCTGTCTCTTCTTTCTTCTTTCTTCTTCTTCTGCTCACTGCCTTTCTGCAACTCTATCTTCTATCTCGATCACTCTCTTCCTCTTTCTTATCTGATCTCTTATTCGTCTTCTCCAGATGAAAGCGATTGTGTATTTATAGCTGCAGCAATTAGGGCGTTATCCTCGATTCACGTGCCAGGTGCCAACCTCGGATCACGTGCACTTCATAGGCTTTACGAACAGTACCTGTCACACAGACATAAGAAGATATCAGTTGGATGTATATACATGGTTCAGGCTATTAACAAAGTGTGTATAGGCATGATGCAGCTTGAGTGTATAGACTTGAAGGTTAACTGAGTGTACAGACTTCGTGTGAAGGATAGAGTGTATAGGCTTGAACATTTAACAATCGAGTGTATAGACTTGAGGTTAACAATCGAGTGTATAGGGTTGAAGGCCTAACAATCGAGTGTATAGACTTGAAGGTTAACTGAGTGTACAGACTTCGTGTGAAGGATATGCACATGTGTTGAAGTGTGTACAGTCTTCACAGAAGGATGTTCAGACTTTAACTTCTGAAGAGTATATACTCTGCTGAAGAACGTTTAGTTGATGTACAAGCCACAGGCTGTATAGACTTCGATGCAAAGGCTTAACAACGAGTGTGTAGACTTGAATGCTTGGAAGGATGTATACACTTCGTCTTTGAAGGGGATGCACATATGCTGAAGTGTGTATAGACTTGCTGATCAAAGGAACAGAATGTATAGACTTGGTTGAAGACAATGCAATGTATGGACTTTGATGAACATATGCATTGTATGGACTTAACGACCCAACCGATGTATAGACTTAGAAACAGCAATGAAGCAAGTGTGTACAATGTGAGAGAGTGTATAGACTTAGCCAACTTGAGACACTATACAGACTATGATGCACAAGCAATGCATAGACTTCGTGATGCCAACAGACAATGACTGTGCAGACTTGTTTTGAACAATGCACGCTGTATAGACTTGCAATGCAAAGGCTGATGTATAGACTTGGTAGTCTGGGGGGTCGACCCATCAAAGAAAGGGGTCGACCCATGATGCATGGATGTATGGACTTGAAGATTCGAAGCCCCACAATGTTTAGACTTTAAGATGCATACGCCAAGGCTGTACATACTTGAAGAGACAATGCACTGTAGGCTGCCAGACTCTGTACAAACTTGCAGCTTGAGACGCTTACAAAGACGGACCACTGTATAGACTTCAAGTCCAAGTGAGACAGTGGTTGTACAGACTTGGGAGGCTTGACACAGTGATGTACAGACATTGTGATGTATAGACTTAGGAGCATTTGCCAAGGCTGTACAGACTTTAGGCTGAACGTGTGTGCTGTGAGCAATGTATAGACTTGGTGAGCTACAAAGCACAATGTGTAGACATGAAAAGGGAAAGGGCTGTACAGACTTGAGCAATGCAAAGGCAATCGGATGTATAGACTTCATGATGAGTAGACATGCCAAAACAACTGAACCGTGTACAGACTTGAACAAGCAAAGTCTGTACAGACTTGAAGATTCACGATGTATAGACTTTGGCAAGAGACTGGCTGTATAGACTTCAACACAGCTGCGATGTACAGGCTTTGACAAAGCAGCGTTGTACAGACTTGATGAAGCTTCAGATGATTGAATGTATAGACTTCCCAAACGAATGTACAGACTTCAGAAGATGAAGACTCTGTATAGACTTGAGTGCCTGAAACAGTGCTCTGTACAGACTCGCCACCGACCAATGTATAGACTTAAAGAAGCTGAGTGAACAATGTATAGGCTTTGAACTCTGTACAGACTTGAAGACCCTGAGCCAATGTATAGACTTTGCCTTAAAAACGAATGTATAGACTTTGAAACAGAAGTCAGGCAAGCGATGTGTAGACTTGGCCAGAACGTAGGGAAAGGCGCCAATGTGCAGACTTGATCATCCAGCAGTGCATAGACTTTATTTCGAGCAACGTAGGTAAAAGAGACAATGTATAGACTTTGCACAGGAGTGCCTGAAGCGATGTACAGACTTGGAGAATGGCTTGAGACACAGAAACACTGCTCGCTGTACAGACTTGATCAAAGCAAAGGCAATCGGATGAATAGACTTGGGCTGTACAGACTTCGAAGGCTTGAAGGCGATGTACAGACTCTACCAATGTGCAGACTTTGCCTAAATGCAGTGTGTAGACATGGAGATATGATGCATGAACAAAATGGTGTTGTATAGACTTCCCGATCTGGGGGGTCGACCCATCAGGAAGGGGGGTCGACCCACTTCTGTCCAGACAATGCTGAAAGGTGTATAGACTAACATCAAACAATTCAGATAAAATGCAATTATGAAATGCATCAACAACTAGGAAATGCACCAATGCACATACCACACAGCCTCAGCATGTTCGTTGGTTATGTCATTCAGATAAGATGTTCAATGAAACATGCATATGCAACACAATGCAACGCAAACGGATTTATATGCAGATTCAAACAGATGATGACTTATAGTGTTTGCTATCATCAAAATCACAGGGACACAACAATCTCCCCCTTGTTGATGATGGCAACACTATGAGTCATATTGACTTGATCCAAATTCTCCCCCTTTGACTTCAGCAAAAAGACATGAATTGAAGAGGAAAGAATAATCGGCTTTGTTTCAAGATGAAGCCTAATGAGACTTGAAAGCCTCTTCAAATATTGCCCAAATAAAACATAAAGCGATGTGTAGACTTGGCTAGGGAAAGGCGCCAATGTGCAGACTTGATCATCCAGCAGTGTATAGACTTTGTTTCGAGCAACGTAGGTAAAAGTGACAAAGTATAGACTTTGCACATGAGTGCCTGAAGCGATGTACAGACTTGGAGAATGGCTTGAGACACAGAAACGCTGCTCGCTGTACAGACTTGATCAAAGCAAAGGCAATCGGATGAATAGACTTGGGCTGTACAGACTTGGAAGGCTTGAAGGTGATGTAGAGACTCTACCAATGTGCAGACTTTGCCTAAATGCAGTGTGTAGACATGGAGATATGATGCATGAACAAAATGGCGTTGTATAGACTTCCCGATCTGGGGGGTCGACCCATCAGGAAGGGGGTCGACCCACTTCTGTCCAGACAATGCTGAAAGGTGTACAGACTAACATCAAACAATTCAGATAAAATGCAATTATGAAATGCATCAACAACTAGGAAATGCACCAATGCACATACCACACAGCCTCAGCCTGTTCGTTGGTTATGTCATTCAGATAAGATGTTCAATGAAACATGCATATGCAACACAATGTAACACAAACAGATTTATATGCAGATTCAAACAGATGATGACTTATAGTGTTTGCTATCATCAAAATCATAGGGACACAACAAAAAGAAGAGCAGAAGGGGAAGAAATCTTTAGAAGAACAAAGTGCAGAACCGTAGATGAGCAGTAAAAATACAGGACATAACCTTGAAAAACTTGAAATAACATGAAAATGAGAGAGAACTAGAGGACGACGAAGATTAAGAAGAAGTTGAAGATCTTTTAAAAATAAAGAACTTTCATGAAGAAAGCAAGAGGAGAAAATGAACATAAGGGGGAGAAATTGGTGACCTAAGAAGAAGATGTGAGAGGGAGAGGGAGAGAAAAAAATGCCAAAGGAAGCACCCCCTTTCTCCTCCTTGACATGCCCTATTTATAGGGAAAATTGGGTCCATGGAGGGTGGAGATTGTATCAAAAGGAGATGGATGGCTGAGATTTAGTTAGAAGATGATGCATGGGAGAAAGGAAAAGGAGGTGGGCACCCCCTCCTTGGGCTTTGGGGCAACCCCCTTCCCAAGACTCATCATTTCTCTCCTTTATTTTAAACTTTGAATTCTCTTTTCCCTCCAACCAAAATACGTGCTTCTTCTCCTCTATTTCAAACTTTGAATTTTCTTTTTCCTTAAACCAAAATATGTGCTTCTTTGTTTGACTTGGTCAAAGTGGTGATGACACTTTTGCCCCCAGCTTCTCTTACAATTACCTCCAGTGTCCTGCACACACATAATTACAATTTAATCCATAAAAATTATCACAATGTGCATAAATGCTCATGATTATGCAATGGAGAATTAATGCTCATGGCCCTCAACTTTACTTTATTAAATGATATCACTGAATTAATCAATTTACGTGAAATGCCCAATTTACATGCGAAGTTGAGATTAACGATGGGACATGGATAATTGCCTAATTATATGCTCATAAAATGGTGCACCCTTTTTATTTATTTTATGTTTTCCAATCTTTTTCTGATTTTTGTTCTATTTTTCAGTTTTCTGAACAATGGGCTATTTATCTTTTGAAGTGGTGGCTACATTTGAAGCTTTTACAAAAGATGTCATCAACTTGCTCTGAAATTCTTTCTTGTTAGCATTATTGTAGCCCAGCCCTTCCATCCTAGTGTTGATTTTTACACCTAGTAGCTTGTCTAGGTTTTTCTGCCCACTTACGAATTTTGACAAAGAATTGTTCAGATCATTTATTTCAGATTGAAGAGAAGAGACATGATGTTCATAGTTGACTATATCTTCTTCACAGACCAGAATTTGTTGATGCATCACATCATTCAAAGTTTTAAGGGTATCAATTTCTGATTTCAGTTTGAGCTCATTTTCATTTTCATCAACATATTTTCCTTTTTCAAATGTCAGCAATCTCTCTGACATGGTGGAGTTCAACTGTTTTAGTTTCTTAATTTCCTCCTTTAGACTAGTGTTCTCCTGCTCAAGTTTATCATCATCAAACAAAACATCAGTTAGGAAACTTGGATATTCTGATTTACAATTTTCAAAGTTTTCCTGAAACTTTAAGTTCGCAACACTAACAGCCTTGAACTCTTCATTGATCAATCTGTTTTCATTCTCAAGACTGATTAGTTTTTGTTCAGATTCCTGACATTGTTATCTGAGTTTAGTGTTTTCAGATTTAACATGATCAAGTTCTGATTGGATTCCATCTAGTTTCGACACTTGTCTTCTGAGTATTTCATTTTCAGTTTTCAGAACTTCAGGATTTTCAAGATTTTCAGTTCTAGAAATAGGATCCCCTATACTTGTTAACTTCTTTATCAGACTTTTATTCTTCTTCCTCAATTTTTCATGGGAGTGTAACAGATTAGCATAGGCATCTTCCCAGTCATCTAAAGTGTAACTATCGAAAGGATTGATTACCTCTTCAGCATCTTCAAATTCATCTTGATCAGTGCTATGGTCGCTCTTATCAGCCATCAGGCAGCTATCCTCATTCATCCTCTGAGCTAGCATCAACTGATCCAGAATGTCCTTAGCGGACCTGCAGTCATAAAAACAAGAATGTAGAGCCTTGTCAGTAACTTCTTTCATTAATTTCAAAACTTTTTGATTCTCTCCATTTCTTGATCTGTCACTTTTAGTCCATTTGGACTCTTCCTGTGGCAGTCTATGAGGACCATGTGAAATTAACTTCCACATATCCGGATCCATTAAATTCACATAGTTAAGTAGACTGCTAACCCATGAGTTAAAATTAGAGCCATTGAAAACCGGTGGGGAACCCATTGATTAAATCGGCAAGCAGATTAATGCAGCAGAGAGTAAATTCAGAAATGCACCAAAGATAACAGGATCCTCTGCAGATCGTTGGATCTGTTCAGTCAGAGACCTACACTCTGATACCAATTGATAGGGTGCAAGGCCCGGATACAGAGGGGGGGGGGTGAATGTATCCCTCTTCAAATATTGCCCAAATAAAACTCTAATGCTCAAGTATGCGGAATTAAAAGCAGTTGATGAAATGTGCTGAAAATACTTAGAAGGAACTCAGCAAGACAACACAAATCTATTAGCCCTCACACGCTCCTAAGCAAACATCTAAAGAGCGCAACAGAGAAAATAACATATAAGGAAAAACAAACCACAAGTGAACACCGTGATTTTTTAGGTGGTTCGGTCCAAAGACCTACGTCCACCCCTCACTCCAAACCGGAGTGAGGCTTCCACTAGCTAGGCTAGAAATTGCAGACTCAGTCTGCAACAAATTGCTGCCACACAGCTTGACCAGGGGAACAACCTCCCCTCTTCCTCCCAACCGGAGGGACACCCCAAGTGACTCCCAGCCACTTGGAAACCAGAGACGCAAGTCTCTCTTCCTCCAGACCAGGAGGGAACACCTAGTCTTGCAACCCACAAGACCAGAACCGGAGGACCAATCCTCCCTTCCTCCAAATCGGAGGGGAACCTAGAGACCTAAGTCTCTATTCTTCTGAAACCCAGAGGGAAGCACAGGTGACACCAAGTCACCTGCAAACTAGAGGTCTCGGACCTCTCTTCCTCCCAACCGGAGGGAACCCGACCTCACACTACAGAATCGGAAGAACAACTGGTGAATGGATAAAAGGAAAAACAAAAACGCAGCAACAGAAAGCTGGAAGAATAAAATGCACAAAAGCTCTCGCAGGAGCTGGCTGGCCTGGATTTGATCCACGGTTCAGCAGGAACTGATTTTCAATTGAGGCTTCCTTTGCTCTAGCTCTCTCTTCTTCTCACTCTTCTTTTTCTTCTTTTTCGCAGGCTCTCTCTCTGTCTCTTCTTTCTTCTTTCTTCTTCTTCTGCTCACTGCCTTTCTGCAGCTCTATCTTCTATCTCGATCACTCTCTTCCTCTTCCTTATCTGATCTCTTATCCATCTTCTCCAGATGGAGGCGATTGTGTATTTATAGTTGCAGTAATTAGGGCGTTATCCTCAATTCACGTGCTAGGTGCCAACCTCAGATCACATGCACTTCATAGGCTTTACGAACAGTACCTGTCACACAGACATAAGAAGATATCAGTTGGATGTATATACTTGGTTCATGCTGTTAACAAAGTGTGTACATGCATGATGCAGCTTGAGTGTATAGACTTGAAGGTTAACTGAGTGTACAGACTTCGTGTGAAGGATAGAGTGTATAGGCTTGAACACATAACAATCGAGTGTATAGACTTGAGGTTAACAATCGAGTGTATAGGGTTGAAGGCCTAACAATCGAGTGTATAGACTTGAAGGTTAACTGAATGTACAGACTTTGTGTGAAGGATATGCACATGGGTTGAAGTGTGTACAGTCTTCACAGAAGGATGTTCAGACTTTGACTTCTGAAGAGTATATACTCTGCTGAAGAACGTTCAGTTGATGTACAAGCCATAGGCTGTATATACTTCGATGCAAAGGCTTAACAACGAGTGTGTAGACTTGAATGCTTGGAAGGATGTATACACTTCATCTTTGAAGGGGATGCACATATGCTGAAGTGTGTATAGACTTGCCGATCAAAGGAACAGAATGTATAGACTTGGTTGAAGACAATGCAATGTATGGACTTTGATGAACATATGCATTGCATGGACTTAACGACCCAACCGATGTATAGACTTAGAAACAGCAATGAAGCAAGTGTGTACAATGTGAGAGAGTGTATAGACTTAGCCAACTTGAGACACTGTACAGACTATGATGCACAAGCAATCCATAGACTTCGTGATGGCAACAGACAATGACTGTGCAGACTTGTTTTGAACAATGCATGCTGTATAGACTTGCAATGCAAAGGCTGATGTATAGACTTGGTAGTCTGAGGGGTCGACCCATCAAAGAAAGGGGTCGACCCATGATGCATGGATGTATGGACTTGAAGATTCGAAGCCCCACAATGTTTAGACTTTAAGATGCATACGCCAAGGCTATACATACTTGAAGAGACGATGCACTGTAGGCTGCCAGACTCTGTACAAACTTGCAGCTTGAGACGCTTACAAAGACGGACCACTGTATAGACTTCAAGTCCAAGTGAGACAGTGGTTGTACAGACTTGGGAGGCTTGACACAGTGATGTACAGACATTGTGATGTATAGACTTAGGAGCATTTGCCAAGGCTGTACAGACTTCAGGCTGAACGTGTGTGTTGTGAGCAATGTATAGACTTGGTGAGCTATAAAGCATAATGTGTAGACTTGAAAAGGGAAAGGGCTGTACAGACTTGAGCAATGCAAAGGCAATCGGATGTATAGACTTCATGATGAGTAGACATGCCAAAACAACTGAACCGTGTACAGACTTGAACAAGCAAAGTCTGTACAGACTTGAAGATTCACGATGTATAGACTTTGGCAAGAGACTGGTTGTACAGACTTCAATACAGCTGCGATGTACAGGCTTTGACAAAGCAGCGTTGTACAGACTTGATGAAGCTTCAGATGAATGAATGTATAGACTTCCCAAACGAATGTACAGACTTCAGAAGATGAAGACTCTGTATAGACTTGAGTGCCTGAAACAGTGCTCTGTACAGACTCGCCACCGACCAATGTATAGACTTGAACAAGCTGAGTGAACAATGTATAGACTTTGAACTCTGTACAGACTTGAAGACCCTGAGCCAATGTATAGACTTTGCCTTAAAAACGAATGTATAGACTTTGAAACAGAAGTCAGGCAAGCGATGTGTAGACTTGGCCCGAACGTAGGGAAAGGCGCCAATGTGCAGACTTGATCATCCAGCAGTGTATAGACTTTGTTTCGAGCAACGTAGGTAAAAGATACAATGTATAGACTTTGCACAGGAGTGCCTGAAGCAATGTACAGACTTGGAGAATGGCTTGAGACACAGAAACGCTGCTCGCTGTACAGACTTGATCAAAGCAAAGGCAATCGAATGAATAGACTTGGGCTGTACAGACTTGGAAGGCTTGAAGGCGATGTACAGACTCTACCAATGTGCAGACTTTGCCTAAATGCAGTGTGTAGACATGGAGATATGATGCATGAACAAAATGGCGTTGTATAGACTTCCCGATCTGGGGGGTCGACCCATCAGGAAGGGGGGTCGACCCACTTCTGTCCAGATAATGCTGAAAGGTGTACAGACTAACATCAAACAATTCAGATAAAATGCAATTATGAAATGCATCAACAACTATGAAATGCACCAATGCACATACCACACAGCCTCAGCCTGTTCGTTGGTTATGTCATTCAGATAAGATGTTCAATGAAACATGCATATGCAACACAATGCAACACAAACAGATTTATATGCAGATTCGAACAGATGATGACTTATAGTATTTGTTATCATCAAAATCACATGGACACAACAATCTCCCCCTTTTTGATGATGGCAATACTATGAGTCATATTGACTTGATCCAAATTCTCCCCCTTTGACTTCAGCAAAATGACATGAATTGAAGAGGAAAGAATAAGACTGCATAAAATGAGTGAATTAAAAGCTCCCCCTTTACTAAGCTCCCCCTTAACAGAAACGTTTTGATGGTTGGAACCAATTGTGATGAAGGGAGAATATCAGCAAAAGCACAGGGACACTTAACAAAGGTGACTAGATCTCCCCCTTTAAGAAAAGCACTCATCATGACATGGAAGCTCCCCCTGATTGGATGGAGTGAAATGATGAGCATCTATCAGCAAAACACATACTGTAATCACAGTGATTTAGTGTGGAAGACAAGTTTTCATTAGCACACTGCAAGGATGAACTCTGGTTATCCAAAGACTGTAAGTACACATGTTAAACTGAGAGAAGTGCCTCTCATATATGAGAACCAGTCTGAATCAAAACATAGTGATAAAGAGCCATAGGATGAGCAGATTCAACAATAAGTGATAATTGAGATATTAAACTTTTCAGCAAGATACCAACTTCATAGAGGATAATTTTAAGTTCTAGATTCCTCCATTATAGAAGCTTATGAAACCTTGATTGTCAGATGTGGTTTAAGAATGATGTAAACCGAAATTTTTCAAAGAGGAATTGTACTCGTATCTGAACCAACTCTTAATAAAAAAAAATTACAAGCTCATATAAGATTCTAGTTCAACCAACTTCCATCTTACTTAGTTTACTTTCCATGACAGCTTTAAGAGAAACATAAGTGAATGCACCTGAATTTTAATTGTTCTTTCAGAAATTGATTTACACATATTCAAAAAAAAATTTAATGAACAATTTTGGTTTATCAGCACCTTTTGACGTGGGGAGACACCTTGATCAGAGGCCAAAATCCCCAGTTACTCAGTGTGACAACCGTATTGCTTCTTCCATTTTAGAGAACAGAGGTAGCATTAAAAGTATCTTTGGCATGAGGATACACCTTGATCGGAGGCCAGAATCCCCAGTTACTCAATACAACTATGCCATTGCTCTGCCATATTTTCACAATTACTTCCAATCATCTCTTTAAGTAGAGTTAACCATGGTACTTCATGACACAATCCTTTGGACAGGTTTCTCAGTAACCACAGTCATTTCTCTGTCTATACTTTTACTCAAAATGGATTCAGAACAAATTAGATGTTTAGGAACAACCACATACACTATATATCTCAGTCAGCGTAGACATGGATATCAACATTTCAGATTTCAGAAAGTCTTACATGAATTTACATGAAGCAGACAGTTAAAGTTTATTAAGAGGTTGAAACATATATTTTCAAGTTCCTTGTGACCAAACAAGAGTACATAAGACTTAAACCAATTCCAGTTAACAAATGTTCTTAAGCATGTATAATGGAAGGTTCCCCATTAAAGATGTTTTAACTTTTATGAAGTAGTATACAGGCTGAAAGTTTACTTCATATCTCAGCTCAGTAAATCAAGTGAGAATATTCAACAGACAACATGGATTTTGAAAAAATGTAGCAAAGGAGCTGCTCTTGGGCATTGAAGTTCAAAGTTGACTGAATAGAGGTGAAGCTCTCCTTCAGCAGATTTAGGAGAGGCAGACAGATACCAATAAGGTATGAATTCAGATTTTGAACAACTTCAGAAGCAGTCAAGAAATATCATTTGATACCACTTTGATGATGGAAACACTGGCATTACAAATATGACTAGATGAGTCAAATAGATGGACAGGAAGAGTTCAGACAAAGACACTACTGAACGGATTAAGCATGCTATGCAATGACTCCCCCTACCTAAAAACACTGATACATCCTATATGTCATGAATACAATGCAGATGATGAATGACTATGCAAGAACAGATTTAACATGCTATGCAGTAAATTTAAAAATAGTTGTGTGATTTCAAGAGTATGAATAATGCTCCTCCTAAATGTATGCATTCAATCTATCTTTTTGGCATTTTCAATGTAATGAAATGCAATGCAATTAACTACATGTATGCATGGGCATGAAGCAAAATATTCACATGAAGATGCAGACATTCTCTGATATGCAAATTTGACCCTTGGTACTTGGCGGAGAACTTGGTCTAAAAGACCATCTCACACAAAGTAAGAACCTCCATACAGATTTTTTCTGCCCTTTAGTAGCTTACCATTTGATATACCAAAGTGGTCATGCATGACAATGCAATACCAACAGTCCTATATGCATCAGATTTTCAATGATTGTATGTCAAGTGCAGGATTATGCAATACTCATATATGCACTCAGCTCAAAGTACAAACAAGAAAGCCCACAAAGCTCAATGCAAGAGTCAAACCAAATAAAAAGTATGTATGTATGAAACTATGACTTATCAGCTCAACCATAAATTTCATTTGAACAGATGTGAGGAATTTACCTGAATGGGATTTTATCAACTTGGGTGCCTTGGTTTATTTCCCCCTCTTTTTTTTTATTCTTCAGCTTCCAAGGCACACTTGCAAGTTAGCACACTATTTTGCATGGGCAGATACCCAAACAGTCTTGGGCCCTGCATGGTTAATAGTGACACCTTTGGCAGGTGTTCTAAACAACCTCTTAGCATGTAGGTCATCAGATTTCATCAAATAGTAATTATTCATTGAATGACCTAATGTACTACAATAATAGCAAGATGGAGCAGATTTCATATTTGATTTATGCAAATTCTTATTAGCATGAATTCTATGTGCATATACATGAAAATTTTTGTTAATAGAATTAAAATTCTATTTACCAAAATAAGCCAGCCAACAGTCAGCAGCTCTATGGCATGGTTTCCCACATTCAAAACATGTAAGTGTTTTCCTTTCAAACACAAATCCATTTCTACCAGAAATGTTTCTATTGACTGGGAATTTACCAGATTTATTGTCAAACTTCCTTCCCTGAGCATGCCAACATTGGGCTGCAGTGTGGACCATCTTGCCACACTGAAGACATGAGTTAGAATTTCTTCCACCAGCCCTCAGCCAGCATTCGGATCTCCTATGACCCAATTTTCCACAATTGAAGCATGTCATATGCTGGTTTATTGAATCAAATTTGTTCTTGTTAACAGCATGACTGTTTGCATGAAATTTAGCATGATATGAATGTGATTTTTCCTTATCACTTGCAAACCAGCACTGTGCAATTGTGTGTCCTAATTTACCACAGTGGAAACATTCAATTTTCTTTTTCTGAATTGAAGGATTTCTATCATGAAGTTTCCTAGCAGTCATATCATCCTTCTCCATCAATTTACATTCATACATCAGATGACCAAATTTATGACAATAATGGCATGACATTATCTTTTTAGATGCATGTGAATGTGTGTGAGAACTGTGATCAGCATGCCCTAGTGAACCCTTTTTATTTATTTTCTATTTTCCAATCTTTTTCTGATGTTTGTTCTATTTTTCGATTTTCTGAATAATGGGTTGTTTATCTTTTGAAGTGGTGGCTACATTTGAAGCTTTTACAAAAGATGTCATCAACTTGCTCTGAAATTCTTTCTTGTTAGCATTATTGTAGTCCTGCCCTTCCTTCCTAGTGTTGATTTTTACACCTAGTAGCTTGTCTAGGTTTTTCTGCCCACTTACGAATTTTGACAAAGAATTGTTCAGATCATTTATTTTAGATTGAAGAGAAGAGACCTGATGTTCATAGTTGACTATATCTTCTTCACAGACCAGAATTTGTTGATGCATCACATCATTCAAAGTTTTAAGGGTATCAATTTCTGATTTCAGTTTGAGCTCATTTTGATTTTCATCAACAGATTTTTCTTTTTCAAATGTCAGCAATCTCTCTGACATGGTGGAGTTCAACTATTTCCGTTTCTCAATTTCCTCCTTTAGACTAGTGTTCTCCTACTCAAGTTTATCATCATCAAACAAAACATCAGTTAGGAAACTTGGATATTCTGATTTACAATTTTCAAAGTTTTCCTGAAACTTTAAGTTCGCAACACTAACAGCCTTGAACTCTTCATTGATCAATCTGTTTTCATTCTCAAGACTGATTAGTTTTTGTTCAGATTCCTGACATTGTTTTCTGAGTTTAGTGTTTTCAGATTTAACATGATCAAGTTCTGATTGGATTCCATCTAGTTTCGACACTTGTCTTCTGAGTATTTCATTTTCAATTTTCAGAATTTCAGGATTTTCAGGATTTTCAGTTCCAGAAATAGGATCCCCTATACTTGTTAACTTCTTTATCAGACTTTTATTCTTCTTCCTCAATTTTTCATGGGAGTGTAACAGATTAGCATAGGCATCTTCCCAGTCATCTAAAGTGTAACTATCGAAAGGATTGATTACCTCTTCAGCATCTTCAAATTCATCTTGATCAGTGCTATGGTCGCTCTTATCGGCCATCAGGCAGTTGTCCTCATTCATCCTCTGAGCTAGCTTCAACAGATCCAGAATGTCCTTAGCGGACCTGCAGTCATAAAAACAAGAATGTAGAGCCTTGTCAGTAGCTTCTTTCATTAATTTCAAAACCTTTTGATCCTCAACATTTCTTGATCTGTCACTTTTAGTCCATTTGGACTCTTCCTGTGGTAGTCTATGAGGACCATGCGAAATTAACTTCCACAGATCCGGATCCATTAAATTCACATAGTTATGCAGACTGCTAACCCATGAGTTAAAATTAGAGCCATTGAAAATTGTTGGGGAACCCTTTGATTAAATCGGCAAGCTAATTAATGCAGCAGAGAGTAAATTCAGAAATGCACCAAAGACAACAGGATCCTCTGCAGATCATTGGATCTGTTCAGTCAGAGACCTACGCTCTGATACCAATTGATAGGGTGTAAGGCCCGGATACAGAGGGGGGGGTGAATGTATCCCTCTTCAAATATCGCCCAAATAAAACTCTAATGCTCAAGTATGCGGAATTAAAAGCAGTTGATGAAATGTGCTGAAAATACTTAGAAGGAACTCAGCAAGACAACACAAATCTATTAGCCCTCACACGCTCCTAAGCAAACATCTAAAGAGCGTAGCAGAGAAAATAACATATAAGGAAAAACAAACCACAAGTGAACACCGAGATTTTTTAGGTGGTTCGGTCCAATGACCTACGTCCACCCCTCACTCCAAACCGGAGTGAGGCTTCCACTAGCTAGGCTAGAAACTACAGACTCAGTTTGCAACAAATTGCTGCCATACAGCTTGACCAGGGGAACAACCTCCCCTCTTCCTCCCAACCGGAGGGACACCCCAAGTGACTCCCAGCCACTTGGAAACTAGAGACGCAAGTCTCTCTTCCTCCAGACCAGGAGGGAACACCTAGTCTTGCAACCCACAAGACCAGAATCGGAGGACCAATCCTCCCTTCCTCAAAACCGAAGGGGAACCTAGAAACCTAAGTCTCTCTTCCTCTGAAACCCAGAGGGAAGCACAGGTGACACCAAGTCACCTGCAAACTAGAGGTCTCGGACCTCTCTTCCTCCCAACCGGAGGGAACCCGACCTCACACTAGAGAATCGGAAGAACAACTGGGGAATGGATAAAAGGAAAAACAAAAACGCAGCAAGAGAAAGCTGGAAGAATAAAATGCACAAAAGCTCTCGCAGGAGCTGGCTGGTATGGATTTGATCCACGGTCCAGCAGGAACTGATTTTCAGTTGAGGCTTCCTTTGCTCTAGCTCTCTCTTCTTCTCACTCTTCTTTTTCTTCTCTTTCGCAAGCTCTCTCTCTGTCTCTTCTTTCTTCTTTCTTCTTCTTCTGCTCACTGCCTTTCTGCAGCTCTATCCTCTATCTCGATCACTCTCTTCCTCTTTCTTATCTGATCTCTTATCCGTCATCTCCAGATGGAGGCGGTTGTGTATTTATAACTGTAGCAATTAGGGCGTTATCCTCGGTTCACATGCCAGGTGCCAACCTCCGATCACGTGCACTTCATAGGCTTTACGAACAGTACCTGTCACACAGACATAAGAAGATATCAGTTGGATATATATACTTGGTTCAGGCTGTTAACAAAGTGTGTACATGCATGATGCAGCTTGAGTGTATAGACTTGAAGGTTAACTGAGTGCACAGACTTCATGTGAAGGATAGAGTGTATAGGCTTGAACACTTAACAATCGAGTGTATAGACTTGAGGTTAACAATCGAGTGTATAGGGTTGAAGGCCTAACAATCGAGTGTATAGACTTGAAGGTTAACAGAGTGTACAGACTTCGTGTGAAGGATATGCACATGTGCTGAAGTGTGTACAGTCTTCACAGAAGGATGTTCAGACTTTAACTTCTGAAGAGTATATACTCTGCTGAAGAACGTTCAGTTGATGTACAAGCCACAGGCTGTATAGACTTCGATGCAAAGGCTTAACAACGAGTGTGTAGACTTGAATGCTTGGAAGGATGTATACACTTCGTGTTTGAAGGGGATGCACATATGCTGAAGTGTGTATAGACTTGCTGATCAAAGGAACAGAATGTATAGACTTGGTTGAAGACAATGCAATGTATGGACTTTGATGAACATATGCATTGTGTGGACTTAACGACCCAACCGATGTATAGACTTAGAAACAGCAATGAAGCAAGTGTGTACAATGTAAGAGAGTGTATAGACTTAGCCAACTTGAGACACTGTACAGACTATGATGCACAAGTACTGCATAGACTTCGTGATGCCAACAGACAATGACTGTGCAGACTTGTTTTGAACAATGCACGCTGTATAGACTTGCAATGCAAAGGCTGATGTATAGACTTGGTAGTCTGGGGGGTCGACCCATCAAGGAAAGGGGTCGACCCAAGATGCGTGGATGTATGGACTTGAAGATTCGAAGCCCCACAATGTTTAGACTTTAAGATGCATACGCCAAGGCTGTACATACTTGAAGAGACGATGCACTGTAGGCTGCCAGACTCTGTACAGACTTGCAGCTTGAGACGCTTACAGAGATGGACCACTGTATAGACTTCAAGTCCAAGTGAGACAGTGGTTGTACAAACTTGGGAGGCTTGACACAGTGATGTACAGACATTGTGATGTATAGACTTAGGAGCATTTGCCAAGGCTGTACAGACTTCAGGCTGAACGTGTGTGCTGTGAGCAATGTATAGACTTGGTGAGCTACAAAGCATAATGTGTAGACTTGAAAAGGGAAAGGGCTGTACAGACTTGAGCAATGCAAAGGCAATCGGATGTATAGACTTCATGATGAGTAGACATGCCAAAACAACTGAACCGTGTACAGACTTGAACAAGCAAAGTCTGTACAGACTTGAAGATTCACGATGTATAGACTTTGGCAAGAGACTGGCTGTACAGACTTCAACACAGCTGCGATGTACAGGCTTTGACAAAGCAGCGTTGTACAGACTTGATGAAGCTTCAGATGAATGAATGTATAGACTTCCCAAATGAATGTACAGACTTCAGAATATGAAGACTCTATATAGACTTGAGTGCCTGAAACAGTGCTCTGTACAGACTCGCCACCGACCAATGTATAGACTTGAAGAAGCTGAGTGAACAATGTATAGGCTTTGAACTCTGTACAGACTTGAAGACCCTGAGCCAATGTATAGACTTTGCCTTAAAAACGAATGTATAGACTTTGAAACAGAAGTCAGGCAAGCGATGTGTAGACTTGGCCAGAATGTAGGGAAAGGCGCCAATGTGCAGACTTGATCATCCAACAGTGTATAGACTTTGTTTCGAGCAACGTAGGTAAAAGAGACAATGTATAGACTTTGCACAGGAGTGCCTGAAGCGATGTACAGACTTGGAGAATGGCTTGAGACATAGAAACGCTGCTCGCTGTACAGACTTGATCAAAGCAAAGGCAATCGGATGAATAGACTTGGGCTGTACAGACTTGGAAGGCTTGAAGGCGATGTACAGACTCTACCAATGTGCAGACTTTGCCTAAATGCAGTGTGTAGACATGGAGATATGATGCATGAACAAAATGGTGTTGTATAGACTTCCCGATCTGGGGGGTCGACCCATCAGGAAGGGGGGTCGACCAACTTCTGTCCAGACAATGCTAAATGGTGTATAGACTAACATCAAACAATTCAGATAAAATGCAATTATGAAATGCATCAACAACTATGAAATGCACCAATGCACATACCACACAGCCTCAGCCTGTTCGTTGGTTATGTCATTCAGATAAGATGTTCAATGAAACATGCATATGCAACACAATGCAACACAAACAGATTTATATGTAAATTCAAACAGATGATGACTTATAGTGTTTGCTATCATCAAAATCATAGGGACACAACAAAAAGAAGAGCAGAAGGGGAAGAAATCTTTAGAAGAACAAAGTGCAGAACCGTAGATGAGCAGTAAAAATACAGGACAGAACCTTGAAAAACTTGAAATAACATGAAAATGAGAGAGAACTAGAGGACGACGAAGAAGAAGAAGAAGTTGAAGATCTTTTAAAAACAAAGAACTTTCATGAAGAAAGCAAGAGGAGAAAATGAACAAAAGGGGGAGAAATTGGTGACCTAATAAGAAGATGTGAGAGGGAGAGGGAGAGAAAAAAATGCCAAAGGAAGCACCCCCTTTCTCCTCCTTGACATGCGCTATTTATAGGGAAAATTGGGTCAATGGAGGGTGGAGATTGTATCAAAAGGAGATGGATGGCTGTGATTTAGTTAGAAGATGTTGCATGGGAGAAAGGAAAAGGAGGTGGGCACCCCCTCCTTGGGCTTTGGGCAACCCCCTTCCCAAGACTCATCATTTCTCTCCTCTATTTCAAACTTTGAATTCTCTTTTCCCTCCAACCAAAATACGTGCTTCTTCTCCTCTATTTCAAACTTTGAATTTTCTTTTTCCTCAAACCAAAATATGTGCTTCTTTGTTTGACTTGGTCAAAGTGGTGATGACAGTTTTGCCCCCAGCTTCTCTTACAATTACCTCCAGTGTCCTGCACACACATAATTACAATTTAATCCATCAAAATTATCACAATGATCATGATTATGCAATGGAGAATTAATGCTCATGGCCCTCAACTTTACTTTATTAAATGATATCACTGAATTAATCAATTTACGTAAAATGCCCAATTTACATGCGAAGTTGAGATTAACGATGGGACATGGATAATTACCTAATTATATGCTCATAAAATGGTGCTTATGCAATGAATTATCATAGAAAATGGACAGTTATTGTTGGCCCAGAGAGATGGGAGACAAGAAGGGGGGTTGAATTGTCCCCTTACCGAGATGGCGGATTCTTACAACTTTCTTAACAGATGTAGAATTAACAACATTGATTAACAAAAACTTCAAGTGAGATTAAGATATTCTCTCAATCTATCTGATCTCACTCGGACAAGCAATCCAACAAGCGATGAACGATTACTAATAACAGATAGCAGAGCTAGCAAAGTGTAGTGGTGTAGTGAAATAAAAATCAATAAGATAACCTGTGAAGGGAGATAGGAGAAATAGACAGTCACACAGGCAATCACAATGAACACAGGGATTTTTAGGTGGTTCAGGACCACGACGGGCTCCCTACGTCCACCCCTCACCAAACCCGGTGAGGCTTCACTAACACGCTACCGAAGTAGCAACACGGGGATGAACCCCAACCATACACACGCTGCTTCCGCAGCAATACACACACGAGGCCTTGCCTCAACACGCTACCACTTTAGCACACACACACACACACGTTCGGGGAACGTACCCCGGACACAACAACCACACGGAGACACAGCTCCGCACACACACACAGATATTTGAGTTTAACAAAATCAAAGGATATACAATATTCCCCCACAGCAGTATGTAGATGAAAATAAACTATGAAGCACACAAGGAATTAAACACAAATAAGATGTAGAAATATCCCCTTGTTTCTCCAATAACCGTAAGAAGATCTTTCGTGAAGCCTAGATTGGAGAAGCTCTCATCCGCAGTTGGATGGAGCAGTAGGTCGTCCTCCTTAAGGATCCAACATATATTCCTTCAAATCCCAGCTCCAATCAAACCTGCAAACGCCAAGAGTAGATAAATCAATATGCTCAAAACCTTGTAATTGTTAATAGGGACATTACAAATGAATGAAAACATATGTATGTGTATTTGTGTTCCCCTTTAATGTCCCACAACTCCTCTTCGTTCTTCTTCTTCACTACAAGAGCAGATAGAACAATCTGTCCAAACTTTAAGCTAATCTCAAACAAGAATATAGAAATGAAAGATATGGATATCCCATAAATCTTCACACAACTCGGAGATGAAATAGAAGAGTGCTTTAGAATGATAAGACTATGAGAGAAGAACTCAGCCCCTTTGATAGATACGTCCAAGCCAGCAACAGGTGAAAAGAGTAGCGACGGCTTCCTCCCGTTACAAGCTCGGGATCATGAGAGACGGTCGTTGGCGGCTGCGTCTTCCTTCTCCAGCCGATGCAAGTGCCTTCCTCTTCCTCCTCCAGCAAGGTGCGGTGCCCTCTTTTCTTCCTGCAAGCAGATACAATGTGTTAGCACTAGGGGAAATTACATCTACCGATGGAGATCGTCACCCTCATATACAAGAGGGAAAAGCACAACAAAAGACCACAAGGCCCTTGATAAAACCCTTCTAAACAACACACAATAGATGTAAGAAAACCCTAAGGGCGTTGGTGTAAAACACCACCCAAATCGGATCTTAAGCCAATGAGTTCGCAACCAAACCGGCAAACCCGTTTTGGGTCGCCCAGAGAAAGTGTCGACCCCTAGGGTCGACACTCGTATCAACGAGTTCTGCCAAAAACACGAAATCCAGAATTTAGTCAAAAGTGTCGACCCATGGGGTCGACCTTTTTTATCATGAGGTTCTGTCCTGAGACAAAATCAGGACCCTGGGTAAAAAGTGTCGACCTCTAGGGTCGACCTTTTTTACCGGAGGTTCTGTTTTAGTTAAAACAGCATAACCCAATATAAAGTGTCGACCTCTAGGGTCGACACTTTTTGTCAGCATAACAGAAATGAATACAAAATAGCATACCGTGTAATAAGTGTCGACTCCATAGGTCGACAATTTTACTGACATTAGTGAAAACTCAATAAAACTCAATTGAAACCCAGAAAAAACCATCCAAACATCGGCAACAAATAGCCATTCATAGAAACAAGATGTTGGCATGATTTAAACCTCATTATACCAAAGGGTAATAAAAATGTATTAAGCATCTTGCAAACCCAAATGAGAACTCATTTTGTCAAAGCATGAAACTTTTTATAGCTTTCAGAACCAAGGAAAGATATGCATGAAGGCACTATGAAAACACATATTTGAACACATGATTTGCCAATCAAAAAGACATGCAATTGAGGTACTAAAAACATCAATCAAAACTAGACATCACCAGGCAATGTGGGATACAAGATTAGTAATGCATTTCAGGAAACTTGCATGTAATTCAATGAATTAAAACCCGAAAGCCTTAATGTATGAAACATACCCAATCTTGCCACATGGAAATTCATATGAACATAAACTTACATCAAGAGTTCAAGGGAATGTAAACAACAGTGGAAACTTACCATGGATTCAAGGAATTGATAGCAATATAGAATCTGCACATCCTGAAAGTTTGGATTCAAGTCAATGTAATTTGATAAGAACAATTATCTTGCATTCTATCATCCACACACATCCATCCCAATTAAGCCATTAACTTGCAATCCAGAAAATTTCTCCATACATGTAACAGCACTTTGGAATTCAATTCAAACCAAAACCATGGAGAACCATTCAACACTATTCAACTATAGTCTAGTGGCATGAATAAAGAGGATTATGAACCATCATTTAAACTTGTTCAAACAAGATTCATAAAAAGCATGTTTAGCACAAGGCCACTCCAACCACATTTAAGGTTGCCAAAACTGTCAAGTTCAAGGACACAAAATTCTGTCCGAAACTTCTAAGTTCAGTCTAAGAATTTAGGTTCTGTTTCAATGAAGTTCAGTTTTATAATCTCAAGTTAATCATGAAAAAACCATATGCATGACTGTGAAACACCCAACACAGGGTCGGTGAACATATGAGCAAGGTCAATGCAAAAACATTAAAGATATGTACCTGTAGGACCATGCTTTATAACAAGGTAGGGACTAAAGCTCAATGAGCCAGGGGTCGACCCATGGGGTCGACCCATTCTAAGGGAAATGGAAAACTATTTTAGCAGACCAATGCATAGCTATTCAAGTTTAGTCCAATAAGAGATAGGGGCATTTCCAAAGCAAGCTAAGAAACCACTATCACTAAATAATCATGAAAAGCAAGCGTAAAGTCATATCCACTAAAACCAATCTTCTCACATTGAAATGCAGTCAATATAAGTCCAGGAATATGAAGGGGCTTTTAACCCCAATCAAGACAGTATAAACGAAATCCACATGAAGGCTCCAACTCCTCATGCACAGCACGCATGAGTCGACTTCCTAAATATATTCAGGAAGGACCTTTGAATTTCAACCTACAAAATAAGATATCATCATGTTAGTTTGTTTATCATGAAAATGCCATTAAGCATAAAATACACAATATATTAGAATCATCAAAACCATTGTCAAGGACAACAAGGGGCGCATAGAACCCAACAATCTCCCCCTTTTTTATGATGACAATATATTGTGGCTATTCAAAGTTCTCCCCCTTTGGCATTATCAAAAAATGGGGGACTGAAAAGCAACTGGGACGCTTCTAATAATGAATAAGACATGAGCGCACGAACCCAGCAATAAACCTCCCATGAAGGGAAGGTGCATAGACTAATAACAGTAAACAATAATTTGGAAGTTGACGTGCAACAAGCAGATGTGTGAAAGAAGTGTAAATACTCAATTTTGTAATTTTTGCTATATGTGTAACTAATTATGCACAAGTAGTATAAGGAGACTATATGCAAAAGTGAAACCTAAGTATGCACAAAATGTATAGTGTTAAAAAGCACGTTATTCTCTCCAATTGTCAAGAACAAAAACCAACTGACAATGGGTTATTTAACATATTATATACAAGTATAATCTATAGATGCAAGTAAATGAAATGAAGCATGATATGAACAGACAGATCAAGCATTCAGGCACTCAAGCATGCATAGTTAAGTATAGACTCATGCAAGTCCCTTCGGGACGGGTGTAAGGATAATACAATTGATCGTTGAACATGAAGTGCATGAACAATAGTAAAAAGGTCATGCTTACATAAATAAAGTACTACATTAACCATGAAAGATGATTGATTCATAAGCGACATTTAAACAATCAAACCCAAGGTGCATAAGTGAAGATTGAGCAATGAAGTTCAAATCAATATGGAGAATCAGATATTCTAAATAACACTAAAAAGAACTTCTCATCCATACACTTTCATACACAATGCTCGAATATTGGTAGCTACGTATGACCCTAATTTTTAATTACTAAAAATGATGTGACTAACCTTTTGACACGAGTCATGCCCTTTGTTTCAGGGGCAATTCCCGATTACTCAGTTTCTTCACTTTTTATGATGTGGATGATACACTTTTCGACGCGAGTTGTACCCTTTGTCTTAGGGGCACTTCCCGACTACTCGGTGGCAAATCACACTTATTTTCATATGGATTAGTTTCTCCTTTCGACGCGAGTTTCCTCCTTTATTTCAGGGGGGATTCTCGGCTACTCGGATCCACTTCCACTTATACAACCTTTGGAAGGGGTGAACAGCTCTTTCCTCATGAGACATGTGATTTCCATGTAGAGAATCAATAGTCCTCAAAAGTGTAGAGTAGAAAATAGTAATCCTTATTAGATTGAATCATTATCTCAAAAAGGTGCATTTTGTGTGGGTGGTTATATTGAATGTAAAAGATGAATTAGTCTCAACATAGTAATGTCTCCCCCTAAATGAATGCACGGTTATAAAAAATCTCCCCCTTAATATATGCCATGTAACAAACATGTCTAAATCAATGCACTTTCATTTAGCAAGGGATGAGTCATAGAAGGAGTCAAAAAGTGGTTGTATATTATATACATTCAAACAAGCACTGAACTGACGTTTTCAAGCAAGTTGATTACCTGTACGTGGCGGAGAACGTAGGTCTGAAGACCACCATCACGCGTGAAGAAAGTTTCCACTTGGACATAATCTAACCTTCCACAATCATCATTTGATATATCGGGTAATCATGGCATTCAAGCACAGAAGTATGCAATGATATGCAAGTGTATGCATATAACTTGAAAAGATGATTGAAAAATTCTTCCTATTCACAAGTATGCAAAGATGTGTATGATATGTGCATGAAAGTAAGTATGCAACCTGTGTATGCATAAGTGAACTGTTATTTACAAGAAGTGATTGAAAGTATAAAAACATTTTTGTTCAAACCGAAGGATTCAAGAACTGAATTGTTATTTGCAAGATGTAAAACAGAGAGTGTGAAAGACTCTATGCATAGTGTAAAGCGTTCAAAACCAAATTTTTATTTGGGAAGCAAAAGAGAAGGTGTGTATTAAAATTAACTATGTATATCCAAAGTAAAGCATTCAAAAACCAGACTTACTCACAAAATGTGAGATAGCTCCAAACACAAGTTTTTACCTTTGTAGGTCTTTGAAAATGAACCTAGGCAAATTGATTTTCAATTCCAAGCCAATTTTCTTTCTTACCTTGAGAGCCCTTTGTTCGTTATCAATCCTTGGTCTCAAGGTGCCCCTATAAAATAAATTCTCATTTTGGTGATTTGGGTACCCAAGCCATCTTGGGTCCCGAGGGGTTAGTTCTAACATGACCAAATGTATTCTTTTTATTTTTCCTTTCACACCATTCATCATCAGCCCTCATCATGGCACAATCATCCATTGAATGTCCATTCAGGCCACAATAAAAACAGTGAGAAGATTTTCATCTCATGGACAGCTTTTCATCATTTTCCATTAAAGAGCAATTGTTCATCTTATGTCCAAAGCCACCATAGTACTGACAGGAGATATTTTTCCTGAAAGATCACTCATCATCATTTCTTTTCATGAAACAATTTTCAAAAACATGACCATGCATCCCATAATAAAAACAGTGAGTGTTCTGAGTTTTCTTCGTGGGTTTCTCATGGTTTTTAGAATCAACATTCATTTTCATTCTTGATTTTAAAGCTTTATCATCATCAAACTCCATTAAGAAGTAATCGTACATGTCGTGACCAAATTGTCCACAATAGTAATATGAAACATTTCTTCTTTTACTTGGTGCATGATTGTGTTTGATAGATGAAGTTTTCTCATGCACACAAGAGGATTCAACAACATGTTTTTATTTTTCAATTCGTTTATCACACAATTGCAAAGATTCATTTAAACTCTTGATTTCATTTTGTAGATTCAAGATTTACAAGTTAGAGTTAGCAACCTCTTGTTCACATGAAGCAATCTTCTCATTCAATAAGAAATTAACTGTTTTGTGACTTTCAATTTCTTGTTCAAGAATATGCAGTTTGTCACAATCATCATCAATCACACATTTTCCTTTTTCATTTTTTTTAAGACTTTTCAATTCTCCTTCAAGCAGTGAAATTTGAATCAACAGAGCACTATTTTCATTTTGGAGCTTTTCAAATGGATTTTTGTTCATGGAAGTGTGTTCAAGTTCTTTCAGTTGAAAACTCACGTTATCGTTAACAATTTCATTCATGGCTTTGTTGGATTCAAATTTATCATTCAAATTCCTAAAGCTTTCTATTTCCTTCCTTAATTCCTTCAACTTTTCAGATTTGTCAATAGACAAGGATTTCTCTTTTTCAAGAGTAAGCAGTTTTTCAGACATGGATGTGCTTAACATCTTTAGATTCTCATTATCTTCTATTATTTGTTGGAGTTCTGAAATTTTAGCCAATCGAGTTTTGTTTTCAGTTTTTAAACATGAAGTGGTTTCTTTATGCATATTGACTTCAAGCAATAGACTTTCAATCAACTTCCTAAGCTCAGAACATTCAATACATGGTGAGTTAATGTCACAAGCATTTTCAATTTCAAAGCACTTTACACATGAAGAGTTAACATGTGAAACATTATCAAGTTTCCTTTTCATTTTTCTGTTTTCAGATTTTAGTGCTTTGTATAAATCAACTAGTTCATCGTAAGCATTTAGCAATTCATCATAACTCAATTCATCTTCTTCCTCGGAATCAGAGTTAGAATTTACCTTCGAACTCTCCTCGCTTTGATGCTCAAATCTTGAGCGGCTGTACCCCAGCCGCACATCCCTTGAGTGGCCCAGGGTGAACCGCACATGTGCCAGTCTAACCCGGTGTTTCCGTTTTGACCGATTCGAGTCCCAAGTGTGTGGTTCTCGAACCACGTGCCGACCCGTGGTCTGACGGATGCTGTACACTTCGTCGGGGCCAGGTGTCGTGGTACGGTGTGGTCCCGGGTGTAGCATTCTCAACTCGTGTCACCGTGTGTGTGGCCTTAGTCCTGTGAGTTCCCTTCCCAAGGGAATGGTCTCGACAGCTCGTGAGCTACCTCGGTACGCGTGCTACTATGGTTTTAGACCTAGAGATTGGACTAGATTGACGGCATTGTGCTGTTACGTGTGACGGTCTTGACCCCGAGTCTTTTGACTCAAGGACCGTTGGCTGTAGTGCATCTGGAGGACTCCCTGAAGTCCAGTGGCTTATCATCACTTGGGTTTTCTCGACTCTCGCGCAGGGTGCGTGCGTGGCCGTGGACTGTGAGTCCCGTTTCTTCTCCGACTGTGGTCACCGTGCGACGGTGTTGGTACGTGGGACGGTCCCCGTACTTCGTCGGGTTCGGACGTTGTTTTTCGTTGTCTTGAGAGTCTACTCTCAGTGACCCTCCACTAGTCGTAGCCTGCTTACACGCGAGTGGTCCTACCAGGGAGTGGTGGAGAGGCTACCCTTAGAGACAGTTTGTGGACTGGTTTCCATCGGGCCCCGCATCTACCAGCCAGAGTCCGGCTGAGGGGAAAATCGGTCAGAGGGCCAGACCAGGGACGCATGGTCTGTGTGTGCACACGTGGTTGGGGGCAGTTGGAGCCACGTCGACGGGCGTGACCCCAGCTAGTCACTTGTTTGTGGTTACTTGTACGGTGTCTTAGTTCCCGCTGGGCCGGAGGGAGACACCTGAGGCGCGGACTAAGACGTCAGTGGACGCATTCGGCCTTGCTTCTAGTGGGAGGTACTCCTGTTCTGGATAGAGAGCGACAGACTGTCAGTCTTGTGACTTCGACCTTCTGGTTTAGTCGTGTTGACCGTTGAGTTTCGATGGTCTTACGGTGGCATGTGTGTCGGTTCTCGTGTCGTGAGACTAGTGCTCGTAGCTTTACCAAGGTTGCGTCCTGCTGTGCGGTACCCGTGACCACGTGGTCGGGGTTGTACCTTGGATAGTGTGTCCAGGTTGGCCGTGTCCTAGGAGACAGGCCTCTGCGGTGCGATTACCGTGGGCTTTTGCTTCGGTAGGTGGCACTGGTGTGGTTCGGTAACCTCGACTGCGAGCTCGAGGTGTGCCTTTCGGCAGTAGGAGTAGTTGTAGTTCCGTGTTTCGACCGGCCACCGGGTTCACTATTCTTGCTGTTACTGTTGCTCTCGTAGTTACAGCTTTCTGTGCCGCCATGAAGTTCTGGGTGGGGTTCCGTGGGATCCCTGCTGAGTCTCTATTTTGGAGACTCACTCCCTGCCTTTTAGGTGTGACGGTTCTTCCTCGAGGTTCGAGGTTGCTATTCGGAGGTTCTCAGTTGCCAGCTCGTCGGGCCGAGTGTTCACTCGGCATGTGGTACGTTTTTACTGCTTTTGACTGTACTTTCTGTTGGACTAGACTCTGTTATAGCTGTAGTTGTTCTTTCTTCCAGCTAGTTGTTGTTGGTTGTCCTGCTGTATTTCCTATTTCTTTGTGCCTCCACACTCCTTTTAGCCCTTCCAAGCCCTTCCGACTCGTGGGCGGTGGTTTGAGTCTCGGGTTATCGGGCCTTCCCGGTAATCGGATTCTCAGGTCGTTACATGTTCCAAGGAATGTCCCGACTTTTTCTAACATGGTAACTATCTCCTCCTCTGTGATATGCAGGCTGAGACTTGGATGGTTGTCGATTCATTTAGGATCGTTTGTGTTCCTTTTTGGGTTGTTGGAGAGTTATGTTAATAGGATCTCCTATCTTTTCTTTTCCTTTGTTTTTAATATTTTCTTGGTGTGTTGATTTTGAGGTGGATGCTTCGGAAGATGAGACAAAGGTGGTGGTTTTTAGCCCAAAGGTTTTCTTTTTGGTTGGCTCATATCCTAGCCCTTCTCTGTTGAAGTTTACTTTGGTTCCTAACAGGGCATTCAGGTTTTCACTTCCATCAACAAATTTTTCAAGAGAGGTTTGTTTATCTTCTAAGTCTTTTTGAAGCTTTTCATTTTCTTTTATTAGTTGTGAATTGACATGTTTAAGGGCTTCTGACTTTTCATTACACAAGCAATTGTCCTTTTCATAGTTCTGCATTTTCAGTTTCAATTCATCAATTTCATCTCTTAATCTTTCATTTTCATCTTCCAAGTCTCTCATTTCTTTTCTTCCTTCTTCAAGATTTTCTTTCATTTTTCTTAAATCTTCAATTTCAATTTCTAGAAGGATTATCTTTTCATTGAGAGCTTTGTCATATCCACAGGATTCAACCTTCCTTTTTAACTCAAAGTAAGCTTCTTCCCAATCATCAGTGGAGAAATGCTCAAAGGGAGAGCTCACCTTGCTGTCATTTTCTCCTTTGGCCATTAGGCAGAGATCATCCTTTTCTTCTTTAGAAGAGTTGTCTTCAGTTTCTTCTTCTTCTTCTTCATCACTCCAAGTGCACACCATGGCCTGCTTCTTCTTGCTCTTCCTCTTGGGCATAGCTTTCTTAGTTTCTTTAGGACATTTAGACTTGATGTGTCCTGGTTTCCTACAAGAGTAACATACAAGCTTTTCAGATTTTTTAACATTTTTAGGTTTTGGCCTGAAACTTCTTCTTACTTGGGGCTTCTTCTTAGTAAAACATGTACCTTCCTTTCTTAAAAAGTTTCTAAACTTTCTTGTCAGTAGGGCCACTTCATCTTCTTCAGTGTTGCTGCTTGAATGCTCATCATCAGATAGGTCCTTGGTGCTTGGTCCTACTTTAAGAGCCAAAGGCCTTTTTTTACTTGTCTCAGCTTCTTTATTCTTCAGATTCATCTCATAGGTCATCAGGGACCCTATGAGTTCTTCTACTTTGATGGTGGTTAGGTCTTATGATTCTTCAACCACAGTGGCCTTTGTATGCCAGATGGGAGTTAGTGATCTGAGTATCTTTCTTACTATCTCCTGTTCAGTGTATGTCTTACCTAGCTCAGTCAAGCCATTAGTGAGCGAGGTTAGCCTAGCATACATGTCCGAAATGGACTCATCAGATTTCATTCTAAACTTCTCATATTTAGATACCAACATATTAGTGTTGGTTGTACGTACCTGCGGTGTCCCTTCATATATTACCTCAAGGCGATCCCACATTTCTTTTACAGTTTTACAAGTTGACACCCTTGAGTATTCAGTTGGATGAAGGGAGCACTGCATGATATGCTTGGCACCCCAGTTCAGAGTTGATTGCCTGATTTGTTCTTTAGTCCTTGTATTTTCATCAGGAGGCAGCTCAAAAGGTCCCTTGCTGATCACTCGCCAGACTTCATGATCCTGAGCTCTAATGAAGACCTGCATGCGATTTTTCTAGTAAGGATAATTAATCCCAGTGAAAAAGGGAGGCCTATTTACAGAATGTCCTTCAGCCATAGGACCTTTAGAAGCCATATCACCCGTTCTCTCAAGGTCGTTAGATCACATTCAGAGAGCCTTGCTCTGATACCACTTGTTGAGTGGTGATAGGCAGATCTAGAGGGGAGGGATGAATAGATCAGCCCCCTTTTGCCCTTCTTTGCATAATTAAAAACAATGACTAGCACAACAGATAAAAAGATAGATTTTAATCACTATCTGAAAGACATGATGCACACAGGATACTTGGAAGCGGTCCTATCAAGTTTCTATCGATGGAACAAGAGAGAAGACAGACCACAAGGTAAGATCTTTAAGGTGGTTCAGTCTCAATCTAGAGACATACGTCCACCCCTCACACAACACAATGAGGCTTCACTAGTGCCAAAGCACAATCGCTGATTCACAGCTTCAAATAGAGAGATACACTCTTACACACCGCTGTCACACAGCTTGAGGGATCACACCCCTGACCACACAGATAAGCAACCACGCCTTCTGTCTTCCTACACGCAGGTAGGGATCTAATGATGAGAAGTTTGTTCAGAAGAAGAAGGAAACAAAGGATGAAAGATCCAGACAGAGTATCGTAAAGAAAGTGCAATGACTAAGAGATATCCTGTCTGGAAATGAGCTTGAGAGAGCGTTGGCTTTCTACTTCTTTTTAAATCTTCTTAGCAGCTACGGAGGCTTTCTCTTCGTCGTGAGGAATGGAGAATATCTTCTTCTGGATTTACTCACGCATGCAGCATCAGGACCAGGAGAGCTTGAGCAGCAAGCTTTTTCTTCTTCTCCGTTTTCTCCTCAGCTCATTCTTAGCTCATGTGCTCGCCTTCAACACCAACTAACTAGAGCCCATACTCCTTATCTATATTCATGTCTTAGGGCGACACCAACGTTGTCCGCTATCCAAGCAACACCCAGAATGTCACATCCACATTATTAGATTTGCTTCCACTTGCATAGTTGACTCTCTTCTTGACAGGTTAGCAGGAATGTGGGTAGGTAGTAGACCATTTGAGCAAAGGTACGATTTTCTTCAGAAAATATCTCTGCCAAAACATTGTCTTCTGATACCAACGCAATATGATGGCTTTTTCAGGGCAGACGGATCATCTGGATTAAGTTTCGGATCTTGAAATCAGCTTCCGTCGGATTCGGATCGGTTCTGGACGATCATAGTGTGTCGACACTTTCCTTGAGTGTGTCGAGACATCCCTTTTTGATCTTGAAGTACTATGGTTGATGAGTCGAGATAGCACCAAACAGTGTCGAGACAAGTGAGCCTTGTGCAGAGTTGATGTAAAAAGGTGCCGAGACAAGAGCGCCTTGTGTAGAGATTTTCACACGAATGTGTCAACACTTTATGCCCAGTGTGTCGAGACATTGGTGAATCCAGATACTTAGTCAGAACGCTTCAGCTTGAATTCTTCTGGATGTGTCGAGACATAAGTTGAATGTGTCGACTCATTTTGGTATGCCGGAGTTCCATTGTTGGAATTTCAACACAAGCTCTTCTGAATGTGTCGAGACATGATTGGGCCGTGTCGAGACATCACTTGGTGAGATTCAGCTGCACTTGTTTAAACCATTCATCAAACCAAATAAAGTTAGATATATCTCAACTACCTACTAATGATTTGTGATTTGTTATCATCAAAACCTGGGGACAAAACAAGGGAGTTGACTGTAGTCTGTTGGGCTAATTAAATGGATGAGGACCCATTAGCAGCCGTTCAAACCCAATAGCTTCGGGTTTGAGTTTGCCTATTTACCCAATAAAAGACCAAACAATCTACGTTTGACGAAGGTATGATCAGATTTTTGTTAATTCAAACCTAGCACATTCTTCAACTATATTAAAGTCAAGTTGAGGACAAATAAATTATTTTTTTAACTTTATTTTTTCTATGAATGTTACTGCCAGGGTTTCGTTTTCATCTGTTTTCTAGCAATCTGAACACTAGGAGCCTGTTTGATAGCGAGTTAGGGTGGGGGAGAGGATGAGAGAGAGTCGATGGGTCTCACAGCTCTCCTCACACATAGTGAGGTTAACCAGAGTCGGTTAGCACAACTGACCACAAGAGGTAGCTTGCACTAAACCTACCAAGTTAGCAAAGCAGCCCTAGGACAGTGCTATAAGTTGGATACATTGGGAAAACTACTCAGCATATCAGCATCAATTCATGAACCTCTTGAGTTTGTGCTCCTGCTCAGGATGCTTATAATAGGATCATCCAACATTCTGGTAGCAGAATTCGTGCATATTTGGTAGTATTACTCTACACACAGACACTGTGGATCATGATGCATGTCTTGGGGAGCAGATCTTCTATTAAAACCAAAGGATCATTTTTCTTGGCAAAAAAATATATATTAAAGTTTTTGTGTTTCAGAGTTACTGATTTACAACTTCCATTCATGAATAAATAAATAAATAGAGCAAGACACTTCCTTAATGTGATGAGGGGTTTCAAGGCTGTATTGGTAACCATGTACACCACACAAAACCTTGCATTTTATTCCTTGTTTTGTTTCTGTTATGTTTCCAATGAAATATTCAGCTATATCTGATGGTACTGGAACCAGAGGGACATAAGTGAATCAATATTGTTTATTTTGAGGGTGGACATGGCAATATAAGAATATATGATATAGTGTAGTATATGATAGATTAGATTCTGAGCTATATATGCAATTATGTTTAACAAAAGAAGGAAGAACTGGCCAATTTGACCGATCTTATTTGATCAGTACCTTTGTTTGAATACGGTTGTGGGACTGATTTTTTAGGATTTCATCCCTTTAAAGGAGTGAAGGCTGCTAGAAGTTTCATTGCATTTGGAATTCTATTCACTTCTCATGGTTCTCTCTGGCCTCCAAAATGTGCCACAGTTCTTGTTGGTTGGGGTCCGTGCGATATGAGTTCTCTCTGGCCTCCAAAATGTACCTCAGGGTTTGTTTAGCACACTAATTATCTATTAGCCCTTCATTTCCATATGCCCATAAGGGTGAAACTTCCACACTCCTGCAAATCATGTGTAATTTTTTGTGGGGCGTTGCCAACTTATGATGTTGACATGTTATAAGATACTTCAAATTATGATGTTGGATTGCTTCATATTATTGTCATATGAATACTTTAGTCCATGCTAATAATTTTGGTTAGGGGATATTATCTTCTGCAGTTTTCAGCTCTTCGGGTGCTTCATTATCTTCATTTAACAGTGATTTGGGCTCATTTGCATTGGCCTCATTTTCAGGTTCTCATGATTAATTGTCTTCTACTCCGGACTGCTCCTTCATGTTGACATCTGCTTCCCCTTCATTGCTCCTTCCCCGGTGGTGTGTGAGCTCCTTCTCAGTGGTCGTGTTAGCCTAAAATTTATTTCACAGTCACATGTTGTATTTGTATTCGCCTCAGTTCTCTTTTCCTAATGATTAATTATGTTTTTTTAAATAAGTACGAGTGCATCTAAAGATGGAAAAAGTAGAGTGGTGAATTGGAACAACGATGCAGATTTGATTTTTGTATATCTCCTGGTAGAACACAAGGTGAGCAACGACGGTTTCGCTAATGGAAATTTCACAAAGGAGGCATGGAAGGAAACATTAAAAAAATTCAATGAGTTGACCAAGTTAGGATACTCAATGGAGAATTTGAAAAATCGGTTTAAAAATCTGAAGAAAAGATACTATTTAATTGTGACTATAAAGAATAGGTCAGGATAGGGATGGGATGATGACAAGAAAATGCCAACACCAGGCACAAAGGAAACTTGGGATGATCTCATAGCGGTATGTAACATACGTATTGCATAGTTAATTATTTAACTTAACTTTCTTTAAATGATCAACATGTCTGTTTATTTTTCAGACCAATAAAGAGTACAAATCAATTCAAGGGAAACCTTTCTTGATTTTCGATCAAATGGAGGTGATTTGCTCAAATTCCATGTCAAGAGGGGATGACGCCGTATGTAATGAAGGTTCCTCTTACCTAGACACACGTAGTGACCCTGGTGATGAGGAGCAGCAAACTTTGGAGCAAGAATCAGGGTTAGATTTCAATATTAACACTTTCTTGAATGACACTGATACCCCAGAAAATAATCAGCAACCATCGAAAAGGGAACCTCCAAATGTTGAGACATTCACGGCCAGTCCCTCTATGGCCAAGACCATTCCTTCATCTAGTAATATAAATGGGAAGAGGAAGCGGAGTTCCCAGGGTAATGAGGATTCAATTGACAAGTTAGTAGAATTGGGTCATGAAAGGTTGACCTTGGCAAGAGAGATGATCCAACTTCAGAAAAAAACTATACCGCCAATGGATGAGGTAATTAATATGCTCGTCAACTTACCTGGACTTCCTCATCAGGATATTTATAGAGCTATTGAGCTTATCAAGTCTACCGAGGATCGTTCCATCTTTACGTCTCTTCTAGAAGATTTGAAATTGGGATGGATATTTACCCGTCTGGGATACTATTGAAATTTTCATTGATATCCTTTTTAAACTTACAATTACATGTGCAATTTTATTTATTCACAGTTACTTATTTAATGAAATTAGCTTTAGCTTTAATGATGGTTCATTTCCATGAATTGGTTCATCGTATGCTATTGCACACTTATAAATGTTTCTTGTTTATGTTTTGTAGGATATTTTATTTTCCATTATCAATGGACTTGGGAACTATTGGCATCGGTCCATCACTTGACACGCTCAATAAGTTTATGATCGATGATGAGAACTATTGGGATGAAGTTGAACATATAGTTCTCATTCAAATGTTGTCCTCCGACATATGTATCCCTAGGATCCCAATACACACAGATGTTGGTCGAGGTCATAAGTGGGTTAAACAATTAATGGCCGGTCATGTTGGTAGATCATACTCTACTTTTCGGGTGCATCCTCACTTATTCTTAAGGTTAAGGGATAAATTGATGGTAAGGGGTGTACTTAATGACACCAAAAATATGTCTGCCAATGAGCAATTAGCTATATTTCTCCTCGAGGTTGGACATGGAGTTGGCAATAGATTACTCAGAGAATGGTTCCAACATTCAGGAGAGACGATAAGTCGACATTTTAACAATGTACTCATGGCAGTGTTGTCCTTGCACCATGACTAGATTAAGAAGCCGTCTGTTGAAGATCCAGTACATCCAAAAATTCAATATGATCCTAAATTTTTTCCCTTCTTCAAGGTGATGTACTTTATGATCATTAGCAAATAGACATGCATTAATTGATTCCTTCGAATGTTTGTTAATTGTTATTAATTATGCTTCTGCTTTGTCAGCAGAATGCACTGGGTGAAATTGATGGCACACATATACTTGCAAGGGTTCCGGTGGCTGACCAGCCTCGTTATTGAAATCGGAAGGGTGAAACATCCCAGAATGTCATGGGATGTCTAAATTTTGATCTAATGTTTAGTTATGTTGTTGTGGGTTGGGAGAGATCAGCTGCAGATATGAAAGTCCTCAGGTGGGCTGATGGGGACATCACCTCCCATTGCATCCGGCATGGTCTAGTCATTTAATTTTGAGTCCTATGTAATTTTTATTTGAGTCATTTGATGTATTTTCCATTTTAATTGAGTCATGTTCCTAAGTCTTGTGTTTATTTCCCTAAGTTTGAGTGTCATTAGGTTGTCTAGTTAGCTATTGGGCCCAATTCATTGGGCTTGGCCCAAGGGCTCCCCCTACCCCCTCGGTAATTTGTCATTGAGTCAATTGTCAGGGACTTTTGTAGAAATGTGGGTTTCCTATATATAGGACCCCATTCCCCCCCATTTCAACTTAATGAATCAATGAATGAAAAACTTGCCATTTTGAGAGTTTATACTTCTTATCTAGTGGAGAGATTCCATTTTTGGAGTGAGAAGCCCTAGGGGAGAGATTCCCCACCCTTCCCTCTCTTAATTTCTCTCTTTCACTCCCCTTTCTCTCTCCTCCACACCAAATTTTGAAATTCTTTTCTCTCCTCCCCTCCCAACCACCTCCACTCTCCTACCTACCCCATTAAAGGCCACTCCCCTTCCCCACACATCCCATTACTCCACCCCCTAGTCCCAAGAGAGCTTCCACCAATCCTAGCTCCACCCCCAACCCCCAACTACCCCACCCACTTTCCCAAGCACCCTTCCCACTACCCCAAGCACCCATTCCCTTCCCCAACACAACCCCTCCCATCCCCAAGACCACCATTGAATACCCTTCATTAAGCAAAATTCAAACTCACCTTCCCTCCACTCACTTGTGCCCCCCTCACCTTCTCCTCTCCCCCACCCTCCCAAATTCGTAGCTCCTCCTCCCACCACCTGTTAGACCCCCCTTCCAGACCCCATTCTTCCTTTCCCCCACCTTAGAACACCCCCTCCTAGACCCCCTCACAGCCCGGGCTTTCCCCACACTCATCCACCCCCATTTCCCCTCCCATATACCCCATTCCCCCCATCATCTTCAACCTACAGCTCTCAACCGAAGATCTACAGAAGAGCAGCAGCTTGCAGAGGCGACCATGGCTTCCTCCGGACGTTTCTGAAAGATCAAGAGCCATCGTTGGAAGCGTCTCCCAGTCTTCTTCGCAACGGAGGTAGTTTCATCCTCATCCGAGCTGTGTACTGCCCGGGAGCTTTGTTCTCCCACAACTGTGCAGAGCTACCCCGGCTGAGTACCAGAACCGGATTAGAAGCTCTGCCACGACGAACCTCAGAGGAATCAGCCCAAGCGCTCTTCTGAAAAGTTCTTCTTCCTCCTGTTTACTTTCAGAATCATGAAGCGGAGTTCCGTTCCGCATCCTGTGGCAGGAGTTATCCTTTTTCTCCCTCAGCTACGCGGCCCTGTTGCCCACAGTCTGCTTCGACTAGTCGCCATTGTTCTGCGTTCCCTGATCTTCTCCAACATTGGTTGGCTTCCCCGTCAGTTTTGCTGCGAAGAGGACTCGTCCACGATTCCAACGACTCTGACGGTGCTCCATTCCGAGTTCAGGAGCTATTGGGGCATCCTCTGCAACCAGCGGTTGGAAACCAGGGGCTAGCTCTGCAGAGATCCTGATCCGGAGAGAAAGCTTCACCACGACAAACCCCTGAGAAGTCAGGCCATGAGCTCTTCTACAAAGTTCTTCCCCTTCCTGTCTACTTTCAGAAACAAGAAGCGGAAATCCGTTCGGCATCCGGCAGCAGAAGTTAAGAATTTTCTTCTTCAGGCGTGCGACTCTACTTATCACAGTCTGCACCGACCCCTACTCACTTTTCTGGGTCCCCTGATGTTCTCCGGCATCTTTCGGCTTTCCCGTCAGTTCTGTTGCAAAGAAGACTCGTTCACGGTTCCAGCGGATCTGGCGGCACCTGATTTGGAGTTCGGGAGCGGCCAAGGCAACCTCTTCTTCCTGCTGTTAGTAACCAGTTGCTATCAGTCTGAGAATCAGCGTCCCTGTTCGTGCTCCTGCCCAGGCCAGCAGCGACCCCAGAAGAATTCGGAAAAATGCAGAGGCACTCCAGTTCCAGTAACAAAGATTTTCCCACTGGTCTCGCCGTCGGAAAAATTCCTGATCACGTTCTGCAGCCACAGTACCGACTGTTTGTCCACAATTGCTGAGAGAAGGCAGATTCAACATATTCACTTCATCATCGTTTTAGCCCTAGTTTTCCCCACCCCGCTTGGCCGGCTGAAGGCCCCTCCCTGCGTGGAGGTAGTTTTGATTGTAACTATCATCTTCCCTTCCCCACGATCCCCCCCTTGCATGGGGTGTAGTGTTGTAATAGCTTAAACAGGTCAAGCTACCCCAGCGCGGCGTGTGGGGAACCCACGCTTCCCCGCTCGCCCTCGTCTCCGAGCGGGACCGGTTTCTTCAAACCGGTCGAGTGAGTGCTCCAAAACTTTGCTCTAATTCATCCTTGTTCTTTCAATATTAGTTCATAAACTCCGCTGGCCGTGACGAGAGCCCGATCCTTAAGCTCATTTGCTATAAGTGATCATCGTGGGAAGAGAGTGGAACCCGTGCCCTTTGGCACTTCGTTGGACCCTTGATTTGGGTAGCCGTACCCTTGGGGAATCAAACCTTGGCCTTGCTGGCCCTCTACCAGCAAGGGCCTAGCCCACACAACCTCCCCTTGGCATTGCCAAGTTACCCCGAGTCTTAGTGAGCATCGGGTGAGCGGTTGCTCTTATCGGTCCGTTTTTGAATGCTTAATTGTGCTTGCTGGTTGAGTCCTACGTTGTGTCACATCAATTGGTATCAGAGCAAGTCATTGACTTGTCTCTATCAAGTCAAGTCCTAGGGCATGCGTGCATTGGAGTCATCATCAATCCGACCCTTGCATTGATTTCCCCGATCATCATGGCCACCTACTTAGCCTACTCACCACCCATGGACTTCATCCTAGATAGGGATATTACCTTTGACGGATCGCATTCTAGTGACTATCTTAGGTGGGAGACTACCATAGAAAAGTACTTTGAAAAGACTTGGGTATATGGATCCGCGAGAGTCCGAAAGGCCAAGGGACGACTTCGAGGTCATGCCAAAAGTAAGTGGGAACACATAGAGGGATTAAGGAGGGTTAGGAGGCAAGAGCCGATTTCCTCATGGGATGATATGAAGGTTGAACTTAGGAAGATCTACATCCCCAAATATTCCCACCCCTTCTACTCAAACACCCCTAGCCCGAGGTGCACTACCACTCCTCCATCCCCACTCGATCAACTTGATACCACCTTTAGGCCTCCTCCCCCACCGCTCCCAACAAATCACTTCTCCACCATCATAACTTCACTTCGTAACCAAGTCCTCTCCCTTAAGGCCCAAATAAACCAAACATCCACCTCTCCACCAAATCCCCTAAGGGTCTCCACACTCCAACCAAAAACCCCTTCCGCAAACCTCACTATCTAAACTCAATTGGCCCCCACTTTCCCCCCTCCACAACTGGCCGATCCCAAGGGTAAGAGACCCCTAACCAACCCAGTTTTCCCAATAAGGACTACCACTCACCCTATTCTCACCATTCAAACCCAAGTAGACCCCATTTCCATCCCTCCACCTAGAACCATGTCGGCCACCACCACCCAACCCAAATCCCATCACCCGACCCACCTTCCACTTCCAACCCCAATCCTATCCCAACCTAAGCCTCCAATACTTCCACTCCCAAACCCCACACTACCAGTCCCAAACCAAGTTTCCCTTTACCCTCCACCTCGGGAGCACCACACACCAACCCTCATCACCCCAAAAGACCCTCTCACCTCCTTGGTAGAAGAACTCATACCCAATTCAATAGTTGAGGACACTCCAAACCCACTCCCCACCTTGGAGGAAACCCAAGTCCAAGTTGAGAAAGAAACATCACACGATGGTCCTCACCTTACATCACCCTCTCTAGTTGGGACCAAGCTCATCTTAGGAGAACCCATTGTTAGTTGGCTAAAGGAGAGCCCAATTAGAGAGATCCGGGCCCATGTTTTCCCTCCCATAGAACAAGACATTCCCATAGTGCCCTTCTTCTCCTATCACACCACAATCCAAGCATCCTATCAAGTGGAGACCTTAGAGGACCTTCTCAAGGGCATAGCATGGCAATTAGAGATGACTAGCATGATGACCCCTATGGTCGAACAACCTAGGAGCCTTAGCCTCCTACACCTATGCATAGGGTCTATCACCTCGGTTTGCACCATTGGTTGCTACACTAGCGACCTCCTTCTATTCCTCCCTACACCCGATGAGCCCAACCTTCTCCTCGATTTAGAGCTTCTTATCTCGGGTAGAAAGCCAAGCCCTCCACTCATGGCCGACTCACTTGTCAAGAACATTGGCCCAACTATCATGGAGAATGATGACTTAGCATCTTTTAAGGATCTTGAGGACATGGAGTTCCTCCCCCTAGGTGACCCATTTTATGATCCATATGATCCATTCCAATGGGAGTCAAGGGACTCATATGACCCAACCATCTTACCAACCACCCACCCTTTCCTACCCTCACCCACCATATTGGGCCAAACCCACCTCATCCATGACCCGGGTTACACCTTGGGATCCATGACCTTGGGCCACATATCCTTAGGTAATAAGGTTATGCCCCACCCCATGACGACCACCTTCTTAGATCCATTCGATCCTTTCCAATGGGAGTTCAAAGGTTGTCCCACACCTATACACATGGAAGTCACTTTTGGGAAAAGTATGCATGTGTCTAGGCTTTCCACACCCCTTGGCATGAACATGATGTTGGGTCCATTCATTCATATCACCCACATGTCAAGTAGAAAGTATGAGTGGTCCATATTTGGATGTCATGGTCCACCTTCATTCATCATGGGTCTTAAGCATGTCAAAGGCATCTACGGATCTCCGGGTCCTCCTATATTTATCACCAATTTGCATGATAGGGACACCTATGGGTGCCCCGGCCCACCTAGGCTAACCAAAGTCTACACTGCAACATTACACGATAGGTCTACTTTTAGTTGCCCAGGTCCACCCATCACCCCGGAATGTCTGCATTCACAACATTGCATAAAGAGATCCGCAAGCACATTAGCAAGAAGAATGTGACTTATAAAAGGCGAGCCGACTCTCATCGACGTCACCAAAAATCCCATGAGGGTGACTTTGTGATGGTAAGAACGGAGAGGCTCTCCCCGGGAGCCATCTCCAAATTGAGGCCACGTGGGGCTGGTCCCTTCCAGGTCCTGAGGCGCATTAGTGCACATGCCTATGAGTTAGATTTCCCAGAGGAATATGGGGTAAGTCCCACATTCAGTGTCGCCGACCTAGTGCCATACAAGGGACCCACAGTGGTACCTAGTGAGGATATTGAGTCTATTCCCTCCGTTGAGAGAGCACCCACCCGTGAGGAGAGTCCACTAGCCAAGAGAGCCCAGCGTGAGCGCATTGAACGAATATTGGATGAGCAGGTCACTACCACCAAGAGCAAAGTATACAAGCGCTATCTCGACAGGTGGATGGATCGGTCTCGTTCGGAAGACTTGAGGGCAGTACCACTTCTACACCGTCCAAGGAGGGAAGGACACTTACTCGACGGAGTCGAGTTCTCTGCACCCCGAGAGTATGATGGGGACATCACCTCCCATTGCATCCGACATGGTCAAGTCATTTAATTTTGAGTCCTATGTAATTTTTATTTGAGTCATTTGATGTATTTTCCCTTTTAATTGAGTCATGTTCCTAAGTCTTGTGTTTATTTCCCTAAGTTTGAGTGTCATTAGGTTGTCTAGTTAGCTATTGGGCCCAATTCATTGGGCTTGGCCCAAGGGCTCCCCCTACCCCCTTGGTAATTTGTCATTGAGTCAATTGTCAGGGACTTTTGTAGAAATGTGAGTTTCCTATATATAGGACCCCATTCCCCCTCATTTCAACTTAATTAATCAATGAATGAAAAACTTGCCATTTTGAGAGTTTATACTTCTTATCTAGTGGAGAGATTCCATTTTTGGGGTGAGAAGCCCTAGGGGAGATATTCCCCACCCTTCCCTCTCTTAATTTCTCTCTTTCACTCCCCTTTCTCTCTCCTCCACACCAAATTTCGAAATTCTTCTCTCTCCTCCCCTCCCAACCACCTCCACTTTCCTACCTACCCCATTAAAGGCCACTCCCCTTCCCCACACATCCCATTACTCCACCCCCTAGTCCCAAGAGAGCTTCCACCAATCCTAGCTCCACCCCCAACCCCCAACTACCCCACCCACTTTCCCAAGCACCCTTCCCACTACCCCAAGCACCCATTCCCTTCCCCAACACAACCCCTCCCATCCCCAAGACCACCATTGAATACCCTTCATTAAGCAAAATTCAAACTCAAATTCCCTCCACTCACTTGTGCCCCCCTCACCTTCTCCTCTCCCCCACCCTCCCAAATTCGTAGGTCCTCCTCCCACCACCTGTTAGACCCCCCTTCCAGATCCCATTCTTCCCTTGCCCCACCTTAGAACACCCCCTCCTAGACCCCCTCACAGCCCGGGCTTTCCCCACACTCATCCACCCCCATTTCCCCTCCCATATACCCCATTCCCCCCATCATCTTCAACCTACAGCTCTCAACCGAAGATCTACAGAATAGCAGCAGCTTGTAGAGGTGACCACAGCTTCCTCTGGACGTTTCTGAGGATCAAGAGCCATCGTTGGAAGCGTCTCCCAGTCTTCTTCGCAACGGAGGTGGTTTCATCCTCATCCGAGCTGTGTACTGCCCGGGAGCTCTGTTCTCACACAACTGCGCAGAGTTGCCCTGGCTGAGTACCAGAACCGGATTAGAAGCTCTGCCACGACGAACCTCAGAGGAATCAGCCCAAGAGCTCTTCTGAAAAGTTCTTCTTCCTCCTGTTTACTTTCAGAATCATGAAGCGGAGTTCCGTTCGGCATCCTGTGGCAGGAGTTATCCTTTTTCTCCCTCAGCTACGCGGCCCTACTGCCCACAGTCTTCTTCGACCAGTCGCCATTGTTCTGTGTCCCCTGACCTTCTCCAACATCGGTTAGCTTCCCCGTTAGTTTTGCTGCGAAGAGGACTCGTCCACGATTCCAACGACTCTGACGGTGCTCGATTCCGAGTTCGGGATCTGTTGGGGCATCCTCTGCAACCAGCAGTTGGAAACTAGGGGCTAGCTCTACAGAGATCCTGATCCGGAGAGAAAGCTTCACCACGACAAACCCCTGAGGAATCAGGCTACGAGCTCTTCTACAAAGTTCTTCCTCTTCCTGTCTAATTTCAGAACCAAGAAGAAGAACTCCGTTCGGCATCCGGCAACAGAAGTTACGAATTTTCTTCTTCAGGCGTGCGACTCTACTTCCCACAGTCTGTACCTACCCCTACTCACTTTTCTGGGTCCCCTGATCTTCTCCAGCATTTTTCGGCTTCCCCGTCAGTTTTGTTGCAAAGAAGACTCGTCCACAGTTCCATAGGATCTGGCGGCACCTGATTCGGAGTTCGGGAGCGGCCGAGGAAACCTCTTCTTCCTGCTATTAATAACCAGTTGCTGTCAGTCTGAGAATCAGCGTCCCTGTTCGAGCTCCTGCCCAGGCCAGCAGCGACCCCAGAAGAATTCGACAAAATTCAGAGGCACTCCAGTTCCAGTAAAAAAGATTTTTCCACTGGTCTCGCCGTCAGAAAAATTCCTGATCACGTTCTGCAGCCACAGTACCGACTGTCTGTCCACAATTGCCGAGAGAAGGCAGATTCAACATATTCACTTCATCATCATTTTAGCCCTAGTTTTCCCCACCCCGCTTGGCCGGCTGAAGGCCCCTCCCTGCGTGGAGGTAGTTTTAATTGCAACTATCATCTTCCCTTCCCCACGATCCCCCCCTTGCATGGGGTGTAGTGTTGTAATAGCTTAAATAGGTCAAGCTACCCCGGCGCGGCGTGTGGGGAACCCACGCTTCCCCGCTTGCCCTCGTCTCCGAGCAGGACCGGTTTCTTTAAATCAGTCGAGTGAGTGCTCCAAAACTTTGCTCTAATTCATGCTTGTTCTTTCAATATTAGTTCATGAACTCCGCTGGCCGTGACGAGAGCCCGATCCTTAAGCTCATTTTCTATAAGTGATCATCGTGGGAAGAGAGTGGAACCCGTGCCCTTTGGCACTTCGTCGGACCCTTGATTTGGGCAGCCGTACCCTTGGGGAATCAAACCTTGGCCTTGCTGGCCCTCTACCAGCAAGGGCCTAGCCCACACAACCTCCCCTTAGCATTGCCAAGTTACCCCGGGTCTTAGTGAGCATCGGGTGAGCGGTTGCTATTATCGGTCCGTTTTTGAATGCTTAATTGTGCTTGCTGGTTGAGTCCTAGGTTGTGTCACATCATGGGCCCTTGAAAAAGGTGGATTTACCGTACCAGAAGGTAAATGTTATTCAATTGATAGATCTATCTATGTTCTGTTCCCCATACTTATTAGAATTCCATCTCGTTTGTTGTCATAGGAAAATTCTAGTTGGTGGATGCAGGATACGCAAACATCCCCCACTTTTTAGCACCGTACCACGGCACAAGATATCATCTGCCAGAGTACATAGGTAATAGGAGAAGGGTTGCACATAGGGATAAAAAATATTTATTTAATCATAGGCACGCACAACTACGCAATTGTGTTGAGCGTGCTTTTGGTGTCCTTAAATCACGTTTCACAATTTTGGTAAAACGTCGTAATTATCCAATTAAGACACAAGCTAGAATTGTAATGGCTTGTTCCGTGCTCCACAATTTCATTAGAAGGGAGCAAGGTGTTGATTTAATTTTCCAACAAGCCGAAGATGGCGTGGACAATCCTGGTGATGAGGAGGTCGATGAAGAAGATAATGTCAGTAGGACAGAGGCTACTAGAGGGAAAAGATTCCGTGAACGTTTGGCAACTCGCCTTTGGGCCCATCATAGTTCACGGGGGTATTTATTATACTGTTAACCTAATTTATAATATTTTATATCCTTCACAGTATGTTTACACGTAACATATAACTTGTCTATTGCAGGCGTCGTCAGGTGGAATCTCAAAATGCCGAGTGACATTATGAAATTGTCAATTTTAATTAGTCAATTTTACATGTTGTGTAATTGGACATTATATATGTTGTGCACTTGGACACTTCTATTCTCTGTCATTTTTTTTATGTTTAGTTGTTTATGATTTGGAATGTGCATATATAGCATAATTTCCTTGACAGTTTCTCAGATATGACTTCTGCTCTTTTTTTGGGGGGGAGGGTGACCTTCAAACAACCAAAATTATACTCTGCAATCTGCTCCCTATCTTGGATATGAACGTTTGAACACTCACTTAATTTTTTGGAGAAGCCTGGCTCAATTGTCACTACATATGGGTTTTAGGCTGCTACACTGCACAACATGCGTGGTCGATGCTACAATTTTACATGCTTGGTTTTGTTACTAGATGTTATATCTCTGTGCTCATATTTGCTATTTTGGTGTTAGACTTGTCTACTTATAGGAATATTATCCTGGCATAGGACGTTGGGCTATGATGATGGGAAGGAGCATTGATGTGATGAGGAGGATTGTGGGGGCATCACATTCCATTCCTTTATTTGTAGGACCCGCCGATGATAGTGGGTTGGATGGCCTTATGGCAGCCCCTACTATGAGGTTGGATGGTGTTATTGTAGGGGTTCTATGGGAAGTGACTGCAGCACTTGTCTTCCAATGACTGTCATTTTTGAATATTGTCCGTCTGAGTCAAATAACATGACATATCAAATATAAGTTGGTGACCGATGCTACACTGCACATGCTTGGATTTGTTACTAGATTTATGTTATATCTTTGTGCTCATATTTGCTATTTTGGTGTGTATCTAACATTTTTTTACTACTTACAGGAATATTGTCCTTGCATATGACGTTGGGCTATGATGATGGGAAGGAGCATTGATGTGATGAGGAGGACTTTGGGGGCATCGCATTCCATTCCCCTATTTGTAGACCCCACCGATGATAGGGGGTTGGATGGCCTTATGGCAGCCCCCTACTATGAGGCTGGATGGTGTTATTGTAGGGGTTCTATGGTAAGTGACTGCAGCACTTGTCTTCCAATGACTGTCATTTATGAATATTGTCCATCTGAGCCAAATAACATGACATATGAAATACAAGTTGGTGCCTTGTACATTATAATTAAGTGTTTATAACATAATTCTTTTTTAGGATAAAACCAGTAGGATTCAAAATTAATGGGTGAGGCAAAATATGATCCTATTCAGTGTCAATGTGGCATAGGGGAATGTGTTATCAAGATTTCTCAAAGTAGCAAGAATCCCCAACGTCCCTATTATTGCTGCCCACTTGGCGTATGTTGTTTTTACCCTACTGTACTGTTTTGGTTTACATGTTATGTATGCCATTTTCTCATGTACATTTGCTCACAGCTTGGGAATGATAAGTCATGTCGGTTCTTCATGTGGGTGGATGAAGTACTACTGTGTCCTTGTGGCAAATGACCTTGTAGAAGGCGGACCTCAAACACTAGTAAGAATAAGGGGAAAATATTTTATGTATGTCCAGAATCTAAGGTACGTGGCTAACATTGTTTATGGTTATTGTTCTTACATTCCTTATAAAATGTACCTAATGTGAATATCTTTTACTTGTAGGCTGACAAAACAACATTAGGTTGCGGGTTCTTCATGTGGGCAAAAGATCTGTCAACGGTATGGACTAATTTATGTTTTCAATGTGAATGTTTAATTATACACAGTCGAGTGTGTGCTGTGCTAGGGTAAAATTTATCCATGTCTCATAATCATAGAAGACCTTTATTGTGTACAAACATCTGTATCTTTATAAAAAATGATTGCAAACATTACTAGATTTGTATTAACTATAAATCAAAAATAAATGCCATAATTCAAACATAGCAGAAAATATCAGAGATTCTATCATGGAACAAGAAGGCTTTTAGTTAATACAATTTGATTCTTTGAGGTGAGTCTTTGTGCTTCTTAATTTCATGGTTGCGCAAATTTGATTCTCGCCATTAGCAAGCTGCCTCTTACTTTGGAAGTCTTCATGTAGTTCTGTAATATGAGAACTTTTGCTATTTCTTGTTGGAAGTTTAGTAGAACGTGGAGATTATGAGTTTTTCTCCTTCAAAGAAAGGCATGCTTCCAATTCTTCGTTGGATGTTGACGCTTGAACATCTAGAACAGGATATCCAGGATTAGTGCACACATGCTGGTAATGGATATACTTTGTTAACTCTCCTTCGTCTAATTCTGTACTATTCAAGGGGCAACCCAATTTCTGTCCTGTGGGGGCCTCATAAGCAGTTGATTTAGGCCTATCATGATCTGCAACTTCCGATAATTTCATTTCCTTATAACTACTCACCAAAGATGATTGACAAATACTGTGATTCTCATGACTGCAAGTGTCAAGTGTTCTTGATATCTCACATCTTTCACTAAACAATGAAAAAGAACTCTTCTCAGAAGCACTTTCAGATATGTGACCTACTCTATATTTTGGGAACAAATGCTACTGGCTTCTAGGTGTTGTACTTGATCAAACTTTTGTTGTCTATCTACTTGCAAATTAACTTGTGAATTGCATGAAGATTTACTTGGAGAACAATTATGTGGTGAACCATTAGCCTTTTCCAACATCATGGAGTCACCAGCATAATTAGGAGGCAATGCTTCCACATCTCCAGCACAGGAGAGCACATCAGTTACCATAAAACTCTTTTTATAATGGGCACTGCAAGAAGATGAAACCACCTGACTGACCTCATCCAAACGACTGGATGGTTCAACAGGTGACCTGTTTGATGTTAATACTGAAGATCTTGGAGTATCATAATTCATTGGATGGACAACAGAGTTGCAAATTTCACTAACAGAACTCCACAAAGAATTGGAAGGCAGGAGGGACTGCACTAGAGATGGCATCAGGGGAAATAAAGCCACGTCCTGGGAAACATTCACCAAATTTGTTCATCCTAGAAGGGGCTAGTGGTAAACTATGCATCTTGCTACTAGTGACCACAGAACTTTGCACACTGCAATGATTGTTCAACAGGGTCACATCCATTCCTGTTGAACTGTTGGTGACCCTGAAGACCCAATGAATGACAAGCTGCATTTTCTTTGACATCACTCGCAAATAAATGTAGGCCAGAAGTGCCAGCACCAGAGGTAGGCATGTTGGAGTTAGATGGAAGGCTCTTTCACCACATAATGTGGATCTAGAGGGGGGGTGAATAGATCAACAAGCTAATTAAAAATTATGCCTAGATTCAAATGCGGAATTAAAAGAACATTGGACAACCACAGTCAAAGCACCGAATGATGGAAACAAGATCTGTGAAACAGACAAGCAAACACACGAGAGGCACAAAGACTTTTAGGTGGTTCGGTAAATCCGACCTACGTCCACCCCACATTCAACTCGAATGTGGATTACTGCTGATACACAGCTTCAATCTGCTGGGAACTACAGCTTGCCAACAACGGCTGGGGCTTACAGCTTATCCCAACCAGAGGAACAACCTCTGCAACAGCTGAGCTTCACAGCTTGCTCTGCTGGGCACTACATCTTAGCCGACCAGAGGTAACACCTCTGCTCACCGCTGCCTCACAGCTTGACACCGCTGACTAACAGCTTGATCGAATAAGAGTTTTCAAAGGAAAAATAACAAGACTGAAAAGCAATAAAAACACAATCGAATGGAAGAAAGTCAAAACGACTGTAGCTCAAAGTGAGCAATATCAGCTCTGGTATCTGGACCAAGATACTGATTCACAAGCTCTCATATCACTCTCTCAACTCATTTCTTCTTCTCTCCTTTTCTTCTCTTTGGATCTCGATGGCTCTCTGCTGTCTCAGGTTTGTCTCACTGTATAGACTTGCCACTCTTCGATCAGCCTTCAACAGAAGATGAAGACTTCTATATATACAGCAGCAGATTGGATAAGGGCGCGTGGCTTCCACGTTTTCCCGCCCAAGGAATTCGCTAGATCCGAGGTGCTTTCATCCACGTGGCAGCATCTGGTCACCTCGTCCTCCTGGGATCACGAGCCATGTCAGCAATCTCAGTAGCAAATCCCTGTCAGACAGAGTATCGGATTATCAAGTTAAGTGAAGAACTCTATACAGACTGTAAGATGAAGTGCATTATATAGACTTCAGTCTGTATAGACTTCAGTCTGTATAGACTTGTGAAGGCGAATGCAATGTACAGACTTTGCCCCACTGTGTAGACTTCATATAAGAAGCCAACGGCTGTACAGACTTTGAAGAACAGCAGCCAATGTATGGACTTGCTCAGCCTGAAGCAATGTATGGACTTCAACTCAAAACCAGCTTATATACTTCAATCATGATGCATGCAATGCAAAGCAGACCAATGTACAGACTATGGCGAAGCAAGAGGGTGTACCGACTTCAACTAATAGATGTACGATGTACAGACTCGTCCAATGTATACACTTGCCTCATTGTTCAGTCTTCACGAATGATGTACAGACTTCCAATGTGTAGACTTGGAAGAATCAGTGAAGGATGTACAGACTTCACCTCGTTGTACAGACTTGGAAGTCTGGGGGGTCGACCCATCAAAGAAGGGGGTCGACCCATGATGCATGGACGAGCCTAATCAATGTATAGACTTTACCAAAGGAAATCCTGTATAGACTTGAACAAATCAAGGCTGCTAATGTATAGACTTAACAGTCGCCCTGGCTGTACAGACTTGGTCACAAGCTGAACAGTCGGTTGTATAGACTTGCACAAACCAAAGGAAAGGTTGTATAGACTTGAACAAATCAAGGCTGCTAATGTATAGACTTAACAGTCGCCCTGGCTGTACGGACTTGGTCACAAGCTGAACAGTCGGTTGTATAGACTTGCACAAACCAAAGTCTGTACAGACTTGAAATGAAAACCAATGTATAGACTTTCAAAGATGAACGTAGGTAAAGAACCCAATGTGCAGACTTGGAATTGCAACGTAGGAACAGATGCCAATGTACAAGCAACGATGTACAGACTTGGCCAAACAGTCCAATGTATAGACTTGAACTATCAACAGAAGGATGTACAGACTTGGCCAAACATTCCGATGTATAGACTTGAGGCATGGAGGCCAATGTACAGACTTGGAAAGCTAAGGCCAATATACAGACTTCGAAAGCTGAGGCCGATGTACAGACTTCACCTCGTGCAAGCTATAGAGAATGAATGTATAGACTTCCTGAAACGCTATACACTGAATGCTGTACAGACTTGAGCAATGTATAGACTTAGCTTCGTGCATGCTACAGTCCAATGTATGGACTTTGAACTTGATGCAACATGAACAGTGATTGAATGTGTAGACTATGAACACTTTGAACTCTCTGAACTCTGTATAGACATTGCAATCGATAGGCAATGTATAGACTTGCAAGCCTGAAGGCCAATGTATGGACTTGTACAGTAGCCCAATGTATGGACTTGGCAGGGCTGAATGAGTGAATGAGCAAGCCACAATGTGCATACTTCACGATGTGTGGACTTGAGTGAGCGTGCAAGCCAACAGCCAATGTACAGACTTCCTCGTGCGGGCAATGCAACAATGTATATGCTATGAACTTGAATGTGCAGTGTATAGGCTATGCTAATCTGAGGAGTCGACCCATGTGAACAAGGGGGTCGACCCACAACTATCCAGACTACACAATGAAATGTATGGACTCTATGTTCATGCTGCAATGCAATGTAGACCTGTGGGTGTGTGCACGACAGTATAGACTCTGACTACATTATGTACACAGACAACCTGATAAAAATAATTTCATCAAAATAAGAACAATTGCCAATCAATCAAAACAAGCTGTTACCAATGAAGTAAAACTTATTGTCAACATCATCAACACAGAGGGGTCACAACAATCTCCCCCTTTTTGATGATGGTAACACCCTATTATATAGAATAACAACATCCTGTCAAACAGATGTATTTTTGATGAAGGACATGATTCGTTATTCAGATTGTCATGCAGATGCTACGAATGACATGCTGAGACATGAACACAACTCTCTGCTCACAAGATCTCCCCATTTGCCATAGACATGATGCATATACTTCCCTGGAATGAATTCATCAAGTAGACAATATATTCTCCCCCTTTGCCATCAACAAAGAGAAAAAAAATACAAGGGAAGGAACAAGAAGAGTCAGCTGACTGGCATTCTTAGCAAGTAGTTTAGAAATTAAGCAGCTAAATCACAGAACAGTCAGTCATATGAATTTAGAAACTGCTTAGAAAGTGAGGTTCTGGTTTAAAGGTTATAAAAATGAGAGTTCATGCACTACATTCATTGGATAAGGTAGGTGTGCATGATAAAACAATAAACCAGAGTTATATTTACATGAGAGATTCAGTTTCAGAATATCTTACTTTCATAGACTCAGTAAAATGTGTTAAGAGAAATCAAGTCATGTATTGAAATTAAACAATTGACATCCATGAAAATTCTTTGAAGGAATAGCATTTTCACTATTATTTCATGTAGGGCATTCAGGTACGATAAGTCTTTTTGCATAAGGATATACGTTTATTAGACGCCAATACCCCTAGATACTCAACATGATGGACCATCTTGCCTATGATCAAACTCAATAGAACTGATTTACACTTTTTTGTGTGAGGGTACACGTTTATCAGATGCCAGTTACCTCCAGGTACTCAGTGAAACCAACCTACTATTTTGATCATTTTATACAGAGATAGCTGATACACCTCATGACATGAGTGTTGTCCACTTCTTTGATAGATCACTCAGTTTCTCAGTGATTTACCAGTCATTGCTCTGCCAATGCTATTTTTTAATTAATTTTTTATGTTTTTCAATATCTTTCTTAGCTTCCCTTTATTTGTTTCAAAATGACTTGTTTAAGGACAATACACATACTTAGCTTCTCTAACATGATTTCAGATGAGCTTTCAGATTTCAGATATAATTGGCTTTGTCTGACATGAAATAAGATAAGGGTTGAGAGCTTTATCAATTTTCAGCATCCTTATTTACAGATTGTAGTCTTTCAACTCTAAAGATTATAAATTTTAAACCAAGTCAGTCTTTAAGCAATTAAAGTTCTTATGAGGGAAGAGATCTATTTTCTATTGCTTAATATTAGAACTGACTAAAAGATTGCCATACTGTCAGACTCAACTCTGAATCATATGCAATACTCCCCCTGTCTATGTGCATGTGGTTTTGCAAATGATGACTGAACAAATGATTTCAAAGTTCATGCTTATTCAGACTACACTATCATGCAATATGACCACCAGGGTTATGCAGAGTAATGTAGTGCAAAACAATTCTATATGCATGTGATTTTAGACACATTCATGACTAAATGATATGCAGTGATGATCATGAGAAAATAATAAGAGTGTCATGCATGATCATGAGTCTGTTGCACCCTTCAACCTACACAGAGTTTTATACAAGCTATTAGATGCAAGTCCAAATCAGAGATTTTATTCAAACTAGCTGAAAATTTTATTCATCATGCTGAAACTTACACAAGCCAAGTTCTCTTCTAAGAAATTTAAACTTTTCATTTCCAAGTGGCTTAGTAAAGATATCAGTAATTTGTTTGTCTATTTTAATGAAATTCAGTTCGATTTCCTTTTTATTCACAGCATCTCTAAGAAAATGGTGTTTTATCTCTATGTGTTTAGTCCTAGAATGATGAACAGGATTTTTAGCAAGACATATGGCACTAGTATTATCACATAAAATTGGAATACATTCTAGTTTTATCTAATAATCATCTAGTTGGTGCTTGATCCATAGTACTTGGGCAGCACAATTACCAGCTGCAACATATTCAGCCTCAGCTGTAGACAAGGCTACAATGTGTTGCTTCTTAGATGCCAAAGATACTAGACAGCCACCAAGGAATTGACAATAGCCACTAGTGCTTTTTCTATCTACTCGACACCCAGCATAATCAGCATTAGTGTAAGCTAGAAGCTCTAACTCACACCTAGCAGGATACCATAATCCTAGCTCTTGGGTGCCTAGCAGATATCTAAAAATCCTTTTTACTGCTTTAAGATGAGTTTCTTTAGGACTGGCCTGAAACCTAGCACATAATCCTACATCAAATTGAATATCAGGCCTAGATGCTGTTAAGTAGAGAAGGGATCCGATCATACCTCTGTATAGCTTTTGATCAACAGGTTTACCTTTAGTGTCTCCATCCAAGCTTGTAGAGGTACCCATTGGAGCAGCTATCTCATTGAGGTTGTCCATCTTGTATTTGAGTAGATCCCTTGTGTACTTGGACTGAGTGATAAACATTCCTTCCTTTGTTTGTGTAACCTGTAGTCCAAGAAAAAATTTGAGCTCACCCATTGAGCTCATTTCAAACTCATTAGTCATTGTTTTAGAAAATTCCTCACACAATTTGGGGTTAGTTGACCCAAAAATAATGTCATCCACATAAATTTGTACAATAAGAATGTCAGAATGACTCACCTTTGTAAACAAGGTCTGATCAACTACTTTTCTAGTGAAATTTTGATCAGTAAGGAACTTGCTCAACCTATCATACCAAGCTCTGGGAGCTTGCTTAAGACCATAGAGAGCTTTATTTAATTTGTAAACATGATTAGGGAAATCTAGACATTCAAACCCAGGGGGCTGTCTTACATAGACCTCCTCACTAATTTCCCCATTCAAGAATGCAGATTTTACATCCATCTGCTGGAGGATTATTCCTAGGGAACATGCATAAGCCAATAAAATCCTAACAGCTTCTAATCTGGGTACAGGGGCAAATGACTCTTCAAAGTCAATACCAAACTCCTGGTTATACCCCTGAGCAACAAGTCTGGCTTTATTTTTAACAATATTCCCTAATTCATCATATTTATTCCTGAATACCCACTTAGTCCCTATGATTGTTCCATGATCAGGAGGTGGGACCAAGTGCCACACCTTGTTCCTGTCGAACTGATTAAGCTCCTCATGCATGGCATTAGTCCAATGCACATCCTTGAGGGCACAGTCAATGGACTTGGGTTCAATTTGAGAGACAAGAGCATATGTATTTAATTCATCCTGAATGCTAAAGTGACCTCTAGTCCTAGGGGGATCATTCAGATTGCCAATGACATTATTCACAGGGTGATCTTTAAGATATCTGATGTTAACAATCTGAGTTTCAGGAATTTCACTTACCTCCCCCTGAACTTCAGATTCTTCTTCATTCTGCTCTTCTTTTTCTTCCTCACCATCAGACTGGTCTGTAGAGTTATCATCTTTTAAAATGTTCCCATCTTCATTCCTGCAATGACCATGGTTAGTTTCCATCAAGGATTCATCAAAGATAATGTGTGGAGATTCTTCAACAATTTTTGAGTTTAAATTGAACACTCTATAAGCCCGAGTGTTTTCAGAATAACCGAGGAAGATTCCTGGTTCACCTTTTGGCTCAAATTTATCAAGGTCTCTCTTGTCATTTATATGTATAAAACATTTACAACCAAAGACCTTGAAGTGGGCGATTGAAGGTTTCTTACCTCTCAACATCTCATAAGGGGTTTTCTGGGTGGAAGGTCTTACCATTGCCCTGTTAATTACATAACAGGATGTGTTGACTACTTCAGCCCATAATTTTCTTGGTAGTTGACCTTCAACTAAGAGAGTTCGGCCCATCTCCACTAGAGTTCTGTTTCTCCTCTCAACAACACCATTCTGCTCAGGTGTCCTGGGTGAGGAGAACTTATGATGAATCCCATTTGACCTGCAAAATTCTTCAAAGTGTGAGTTTTTAAACTCACCTCCATGATCAGTCAAAATATTTTCAATTTTCTGATTTATTCTTATACAGAACTCCTGAAATTCTGAGAATGCATCATTCTTATGTGATAGAAAAAATACCCAAGTATACCTAGAAAAATCATCTACTAAGACAAACCCATACCTCTTCCCTGATAAACTGACAGACCTGGTTGGCCCAAATAGGTCCATGTGTATCAGTTCATAAGGTTTAGTGGATAGGTTTTCTGTCCTAGATTTGAATGATTTTCTAGTTAACTTGGACTGAATGCATGCATTACAAAATTTATTTTCCTTTTTAGAAGAGACTTCAGGGAGTCCTCTAACCATGCTATGCTTGTTTAGTTTATGCAAAATAGTATAACTCGCATGGCCTAACCTACGATGCCATAAAAATGCTAAATCTTCTCTACTCGCAGTAAGACATAGGTTAGAATGCTGAATATCATCTAAATCTATCATGTATGTGTTATTTATTCTTTTTCCAGAAAATTTGACAATATCAGAATCAGGTTCAAAAACCTTACAGCATTGAGAATCAAATAAAACTTTATGTTCCTTATCACACAACTGGCTAATACTGAGTAAATTATAAGCTAACCCTTCAACCAACATAACATCATCAATGCAACAGGTAGAACACTTACCTGCCTTACCTGATCCAATGATCCTACCCTTTGTGTTGCTTCCAAAGGTGACAAGGCCTCCTAGCTTTTCAGTCAGCATGCAGAACTTGGCCTTATCTCCTGTCATATGCCTGGAGCAGCCACTATCCAAGTACCACAAGTTGCTCTTGGCTGCCAAGCATACCTACACACACAATTAGGGCAAAGAGTTTGGAACCCAAGACTGATTGGGCTCCAATGCAGATGAAGTGCAAGTAAAGAAAGAAAGCATGGCTTTGGGAATCCACATTTGTTTAAAAGAACTTTGTTCAGTGGATTTTGCAGATTTTCTTCTGTCATTTCTTCTCTTATTTTTGTTGTTCTTCCTTTTATTCGCACCAATAGAGTTATTCACAAAATTGTTGTTATTGTGCCAATGCTTCAGCCAAGTAGCATTCATAAAGTTTTGATCAGGGTAATATTTGGGTTGGCTGTAAGATTGGAAATTCCTGGTTGTTCGACTACCATACCCATTACCCCAATTTCTGACATAGGGTCTGTAAAATTGTGTAGGTTGTTGAACATACTCTGTATGCATCCCTTGAGTTCTAGTCCACCCAAACCCATTAGGATAGATTGACTGTGTGGGATAGTAGGACTGGACTCTAGGTGGATTGAATTTGTTAGGCTGACTCCTGAAAGCATTTTGTCTTCCCTGCACTCTTGACCCTGCTGACCTGTTCATAGGTTTTTGTTGGGTCTTTTTCTGTGATGGTGGTGGTGAGGACTTTTTGGCATTGACATGGGGTTTATTTACCTGAGCAGACTGACCCCTAGCCTTGGGTTGAGCACTAGAGCTAGGTTTGGAAGTGCCAATTCTACTAGGCTCACCAACTTTCTGTTTGCCCTTCTCCTCTGCATTGGGCTTTTTCAGATTCACATTAGTGTTCACAGCATTATTAGAATTCATGTTAATCAAAGGTCCTCTCTCCTGTTGTGCAACGAAGGAAATAGTTTTCATTCTAAAGCTCTTAGTTGCACTAGAGTTAAATCCTAGGCCCTCTCTCCTGAAATTAACCTTCGACCCCAATAGAGCATTTAAATTTTCAGATCCTTGGGTCATTTTCTCAATGGTTTTCATCTTATCCTCATTGTCTTTCTGAATTTCATCAATAGACATTTTCAATTCATTATTTACATTGAGGACAGCTTCATATTTTTCAGAGGTAATTTTTATCTCACTTTCATAATTCTGAATTTTCAATTTCCATGCATCAATTTCATTGTCTAATCTCACATTTTCTTCCTTAGAGATTTTCAGTTCTTTCTTGATTTCTTCAAATTCAGAACATGTGAGTTTCAGCTTACTATTCTCATTCTCTAAGCATGCAATTTTATCAGACAATGAAGTATCATTTTGTATGATGTTAATTTTTCTTCGTAGATGCCTATTTTCTTTTCTGACATCATCTACTCTATCAGCAAGTTCATTATAAGCATCCATCCAATCAGTAATAGTAAAGTTTTCAAAACGAGAGGATACCTCATCAGATTCTTCCTCTCTATCTTCTGAGCTGGTTGCCATGAGACAGATTGGCCTCTCAGCTTCAACTTCACTGTCCGAAGTGTTGCTCAAGGATCCCTCGTCCTCATCACTCCAGGTACTCACCATAGCTTTCCCTCTTGTGTTCTTTTTCTTGGGCTTGTACTTGAGGTTATGATTTGTCGGACATTCTGCTTTAAAGTGACCAGCCTTCCTGCATTGATAGCAAACATTAGTCTCAGCTTTCTTTACAGGGTTTGATTTGTACCTTGTGTCTCGGCGGCCACCACTGGGATTTCTTCGGCTGAATCTTCTTCCTTCTTTCTTGAGAAAACGCCAGAATTCCCTAGTAATCATAGCCATATCATCATTTGCCATTTCTTCTTCAGACAAGCTCTCTTCAGTTGATGATCCGTTGGGGCTAGATCGACTGGATTTGCTAGCACCAGCCTTCAGAGCTATTGGCTTCCTCTTTCTATCAGCCTCCTCTATCTTCGGCAGATTCATCTCACATGCCATTAGAGATCCGATAAGCTCATCTGCCCTTGTATTGTGCAGATCTCTTGACTCTTCCATAACGGTGGCCTTTGTGTGCCAAATTGGAGTCAAGGATCGCAAGATCTTCCTGACTATATCATACTCAGAATACTTCTTCCTGAAACCTCTGAGACCATTTGTGATAATAGTCAACCGAGCATACATTTCTTTGATTGTCTCATTAGGCTTCATCTTGAAAGCCTCGTATAAATATTTAAATTTTATTATATATATAAATGTTTATTTTTTAAATTATAGGTACTAAAGCAGATGGAAGAAGGCAGCAAAATACACTTCCACGTACATAAACATCTGAAGCTTCCGATCCATACATGACACCTCCTCATGAAACACGTGTTAATTTGACAAAAGATGAAGATAGTTCAACATCAAGTCCTGATTTTATGCTTGTGCGGAGTACTGAAAAACGTAGTCTGGGTAAAGAATGCGTTGTTTCAAATGAAAAGTCAAAAAGAAGGAGGTCGAAAGACCCAACATCTTTAGCTGCAGCAATGATAGAGGCAACTCAAGAGTTCAAAAAGCCATCAATACCTTCTTCCCATGAAATGATTCAGCAATGTGTGGAATTAATCATGGTAATGAATCTCACTATTTCCGAGAAAGCTAGAGCAGCTGATTTGATTAGGAGAGACAATGCTTATCTTGTGTTCTTTAAATTTGATGATGCAACTCGTTTAGAATGGTTGAAGTTGCATCTTGGGGATAATTAATGGGATTTGTGTAGAAAGTATAGGATAATTAATTATTTTTCTAGTATTTTTAAGCATTATCGCGTGTTTTGTTTATTACAGATTATTGTCTTTGAATACAACGTGTTCTCATTTTGTAAGAGTTGATTGATTGTATGCGTTATTATTCTAAGATGTGATGAATGTGATATTAGCAACCCATAAATTTGGTTCTCTAATTACAGGTACATGGACATAGTCGAAAAATATGATGATGTTAGTGAGGAAGAGGAAAGATTTATAACACGCCGTCGTCATTTTTTTCTCACTATGTTGACATTAGTGAAGATTGCTTATGATAAAAAAAAGGATAATTCGACGAAGAGCATAAGAACATCAATTCTTACTGGCAGAGCATACATGGAAGAGTTATTGGAAGGGGCTGAAATTTAATTCCGTGAGATATGCCGTATGAATAAATATATCTTTTCTTTATTGTGCAACGAGATAAAAGATTTACATCAGTTAAAAGAGAGTACTAGAGTTGACATAGAGGAGATGGTAATGATGTGTATTTATATTTTGACAAAAGGTGCAAGTAACCGATCTGCCCAAGATAGATTTCAACATTCCGGTGAAATAATAAGTCGTCGATTTAATGATGTAATTGATGCTCTTGTCAGTTTAGCACCAAAGTACATTTGTCTTCCTCTAGTAGAGACTCCGCACTACATCCTTGATAGATAACATTTTTAATTTTTTAAGGTAATGCTTCTAGTGATTAATATTAATTTAAGCATTCTTTATATTAATTTTATAATTATGTTGTTGTAGGATTGTATTGGAGCTATAGATGGAACACATATATTAGCTGAGATTCCAGCCGATGATAGAATACGCTATCGCAACCAAAAGGGACAAACAACTCAAAATGTTACGGCCGTATGCTCATTTGATATGCGTTTTCTTTTTGTTAATGCTGGGTACGAAGGTTCTGCTGCTGATGCTACTATTTTAGAAGGTGCTATAACATTAGGATTTTATGTCCCCGAAGGTAAATATTTTCACTTAAATTGTATTTATTTATATATATAGTGACATTTATTTTCATGAATAGGTAAATATTATCTCGTTGATGCGGGTTATGTAAATACACCACAATTTATAACGCCATATCGAGGAGTAAGATATCATTTAAAGGAATTTGGTCCAAATCACTCCGCTCCACAGAACCCAAAAGAGTTATTCAATTTGCGACATGCTTCATTACGAAATGTTATTGAACGTATGTTCAGAGTGTTAAAAGAAAGATTTCGCATTTTTTGCCAACCGTTGGAATATCCTCTCGATGTATAAACGAAGATAGTTATTACTACATGTATCTTGCATAATTTCATTCGTGACCATAAAGGAGGAAAAGATGAAACTTGGATTCAAATTGAAAGAGAACATGGGGTAGATATTGATAGAGAAGTAGAACGAAGATGTCAAGAAAGAATCAGATTTGAAGAACAACAGAGTTTGACAACACAAAATACACAACGTCATCTTGGTAAACAACTTTGGAATAGAATAGCATTGGAAATGTGAGAGGATTATGTGAACAAGAGACACTGATGTTGATGATTATAATTTTTTTAAACATCATGTTCGAAATCTCATGTTATAGTTTTTTTATTGTTTATGAATGATAACAATCTCTACTGAAATGTTACTTTAATAATTTTTAATTTATGGAGAGTTATATGCCAAACAGGTCTACACAAATTTTAAATTTTAAGACGCTGATGCCAAACAGGAAGTGTCAGCTTTCATCAATTTTACATTTTAAGTTAAAAATTATGTTGACACAATTTTTTAGATAGAAATAGCTTTTAAAAAAATTGTTCTCAAACACCCTATAAAGGGGGCTAGTGTTGGCGAAAATCTGAAAGGGCGCCAGGTAGCCCCGTCAATTGATACGCGGGATCCAAAAACCCGATCCGAGTTTAGTTGGTTTTTTGGATTCGGATTAGCATATGTGACATCAATGAGAAAGTTGCATGGATCTGGGGCGACATTCTCCTAGTCTGAAATCTCAATCGTTGGATCGGGTTCTCGAGGCGCCGTAAAAGCTCTCTTTTCGGGGGGACGATTGGGATAGAGGCATGTGGCAGGCGGCAGTTGCCTTTCTCCCCTTCTCGCCTCTCCGTCTCAACCGCCACCCTCTCGCGTCGTATCTAGGGTTTCTCCAGCGGCAGCGGCGGTCTGTCGACGACGGTGACGCGATCTCCTCGACCACCCCGACGGTGACAACCATAGTGACGGTGACGGCGATCTTCTTCCCGATCGCGATCGGCTTCCCTACGGCTCTCTTCTCTCGCCGTCTCAGTGGTTTCTCTTTCTCTTTCTCCCTTTCCTCCTCTCATCTCTCTCTTTAGCAGGTGCGGGTGTCGGCTTCAGTGTCGGGGAGGGAAACCCCCCTCCGGCACCCACTCACTCTCTCTGATCTGTTTATCTCTCTCTCTTTGTGATATCTGTAACAGCTGATCCGGATTAGGCTGCTGAGCAGGTGACTGATCAACGGTTGGATCCGGTCCAACGCTCGTGAGCCGGCGGTTGAGGAAGGTCCAACGCTTGCAAGCCGACGGTTGAGGGAAGTTATTAGCTAAACCTGTAATTAGTTGCATTGTTTACATTAATTAGTTTCTTTTAAACACCTGGGGATTGGCCAGATTCGATGTGGCACAACCCTAACCAGTAATTCTAACACGATGTGCTATATAGAGTAATATAAAAGGGATGGATCGGCCACGGAGGTGATCATCCAACCATATACCAAAACCAGATCCCTCTTTCTCTAGTCCAGTTCCATTGCTTGTTAGTTCCTCACGAAGCTCTGGAATCCCTAAGGATCTGAGCTTCCACCCTATTCTGATCGTGATTCTTTGAGCTCTGCTAGTGTCTTTTCAGATCGTCTTCTCTGCACCACCAGATTCAGCACTGGAGTCCGAGCTTGGAGATCCCTCTCTGTTACCGGAAGAAGCCTTGCCGTTGGTGTACTGGAAGAGGCGTGCTAAAATGGTGTCTAAGCTACCTCCAGGCAGCTCCGATTTATCTTCTGCAACAAGTTCCAATACAATTGATTCGGTACTCTCTATTCTACAAGATTTACAGAGTAAAATCAGAACTATACATGATCACAGAATACCTCTAGTAGAAGAGTCCAAGGCCATTGCTTCTCCTACTTATAGACATCCACCACTTCAGAAAAACATTATTGAAACAGAAATAAAAAACCTTTTCTCATGCCATCACATTCAGTCCAGCAACAGCCCCTTCTCTGCTCTTGTTCTACATGTTCAGAAACATGATGGGTCTTGGAGAATCTGTATAGATTACATAGCCTTAAATCAGAATACCATTAAAGACAAGTTTCCCATACCATTGGTTGATGATTTATTGGATGAACTACATGGAGCCAAGTTCTTCTCCAAACTGGACCTTCGTTCAGGATATCATCAAATCAGAATGCACCCAGCTGACATTACCAAAACAACATTCCACACTCATGAAGGCCATTATGAGTTTTTAGTGATGCCATTTGGTTTGGCTAATGCACCCTCCACATTTCAGAATTTAATGAATGACATTTTTAGGAAATATATGAGATTTGTACTGGTGTTTTTTGATGATATTCTTATATATAGTGAAACATTGGAGCTCCATTTACAACACTTAGCTCAAGTTCTACAGATTCTACAAGATAATTGCCTTTTTGCCAAACTGAGTAAATGTGCCTTTGGTCAAACTACAATAGCCTACTTGGGACATATTATTTCAGATCAAGGGGTTTCTATGGAAGCAGGCAAACTAGAAGCTATACTGCAATGGCCTATTCCCAAATCCATCCGGGCCTTGAGGGGTTTTTTGGGCCTCACTGGCTACTACAAAAAATTTATCAAAGATTATGGTACCATAGCTACTCCCCTCACCCAATTACTTAAAAAAAAGGCTTTCCTATGGACACCTAGTGCTGAACAGGCCTTTGAAACTCTTAAGAGTACCATGTCTCGGTCCCCAGTATTAGCTCTACCAGACTTCAATGAGCAGTTTGTAGTTGAATGTGATGCTTCTGGCAATGGCATGGGAGCAGTTTTAATGCAAAAGGGTAGACCGATTGCCTATTTGAGTAAAGCTTTTCCTTCACACCAATTGGGGAAATCTGCATATGAGAAAGAAATGGAAGCTATTATTTTTGCTATTCAGAAATGGAGGCCATATCTATTGGGCAGACCCTTTGTCATTAAAACTGACCATCAGAGCCGAAGATTCCTATTAAACCTGCAAGTACATACCCCTACTCAACAGAGATGGTTAGTAAAGCTATTGGGGTATGATTTTACATTGGAATACAAGTCTGGATCACACAACCGAGCTGCTGATGCACTGTCCAGAGTGCATGATGATTTCACTTCCACATCTTGTTTTGCTATTTCAGTTGTGATTCCAACCTGGTTTATGAACTCCAACAAATTTATCAGACTGAAGATACATTTCAATCTCTGTTGGGACGTTGGCATGCAGGGGACTTGGATCCTCACAAATACTCCTTAAAGGGTGGCATTCTTTATCACAAAGGCAAAATTCTTTTACATAAGTCCCATCCCTTCACAAACACACTGCTACAACACCACCATGCCACCCCTGAAGGTGGCCATTTAGGCTATCATAAGACCCTGCATAGACTCAAGAGGTCCTTTTACTGGCTGGGTATGAGTGACAGTGTCAGGTCCTTTGTTAAGGAGTGTGATACTTGTCAAAGGAACAAACATATTCAATAACACCCAGCCGGATTACTATAGCCATTGCTCATCCCTGATAAGATCTGGACACACATACATATGGACTTCATTGATGGGCTGCCTCCTTCCAATAAGAAAACTTCCATTTTGGTAGTCATTGACCGCCTCACAAAATATGCACATTTTATTTCCCTCCGACATCCCTACACTGCTATCTTAGTTGCCGAAGAGTTCGTTCAACAGGTGGTCAAGTTACATGGTGTACCACAAGTTATTATATCTGATCGAGATGCTATCTTCACTAGTCATTTCTGGTCTGAACTTTTTAAACTCCAAGGGGTTAAACTCCACATGAGCAGTGCCTACCACCCTCAAACAGATGGCCAGGCAGAGTGTTTGATCAAATGTCTTGAGACTTACCTCCGCTGCTTCTGCTATCAACAACAACACAAATGGCTTCAGTGGATCCCTTGGGCTGAATATTGGTATAACACCTCAGTACATAGCTCCACTGGCACAACTCCCTTTGAAGCACTATATGGGGTTTCCCCACCTACACTGCTCTCCTATGTCCCAGGCACATCTAAGGTCCAACATGTAGCAGAAACATTGCACACCCAGGATGACATACTCAAGGAACTTAAACTTAACCTGTCCAAAGCTCAACAGCCGATGAAAAGAATGGCTGACAAACATCGCACTGAGAAAGAATATAAAGTTGGAGATTGGGTTTATTTGAAGCTACAACCATACCGGCAGCACTCTGTGGTACATCGAAGCAACGCCAAGCTCAGTGCTCGCTACTTTGGTCCATATCAGATTATCAAATGAGTTGGTGCAGTGGCCTATCATCTGCAGCTTCCTCCCAATGCTAAGATACACCCTGTCTTTCATATATCTCAGCTCAAGCTCAAAGTCGGAGATGCTACTGTACAGACCTTGCCATTACCAGACTTTTATCCCCAGCCTGACCGGCAGCCACTTTACTTACTGGGCAGGCGCATGGTAAAAAGGGAAAACAAGCCAGTCTCCCAACTGTTGATTCAGTGGCAGGGTCACACACCGGAAGATACAACATGGGAAGACTATTATCCATTTGTCAGCTCTTATCCATTCTTTGACCTTGAGGACAAGGTCACTTTAAAAGAGGGGGAGGAGTTTGTAACAGCTGCTCCGGATCGGGCTATTGAGCAGGCGACTGATCAACGGTTGGATCCGGTCCGACGCTCGTGAGCCGGCGGTTGAGGAAGGTCCAACGCCTGCAAGCCGGCGGTTGAGGGAAGTTATTAGCTAAACCTGTAATTAGTTGCATTGTTTACATTAATTAGTTTCTTTTAAACACCTGGGGATTGGTCGGATTCGATGTGGCACAACCCCAGCCAGTAATTCTAACACCATGTGCTCTATATAGCAATATAAAAGGGATGGATCGGCCATGGAGGTGATCATCCAACCATATACCAAAACCAGATCCCTCTTTCTCTAGTCCAGTTCCATAGCATGTTAGTTCCTCACGAAGCTGTGGAATCCCTACAGTGCTGTTTGGTATCGGGGTAATTTAAGTGAAGAATAGGTATACGTCATTCTGGGTTAATTTATTCTTATTCTTATTCTCGTGTATGTTTGGTATGCGAAGAGATAAGTACGAGAATATTCACATTCTTCGTTTGGTAAAAAATGAGGATACGAATGAGAATAAGTACTGAATAATTACCATGTTATCCTTCTTATCCCGGGTTAAAACATATGGATGTTATTCTTTGTTTGGATGGGATTAGAAAATTTATAATGTAATTTGTTTTAGTGAAAATTGATACTTAATTAAACTTTACATTCATGATTACGACTAATAAATACCCTAAAATAGATTTTAATAGATAAGTTTTATTAATATTATTAAAAATATTACAAAAATAAATTTCATATTAATCTAAGATAGTAAAAATAAAGATATTAATTAAGAAAATATGTTTTAAAAATTTGTTAGTAAAAATGAAATTAATGATTAATAATTACTTTGTTCTTAATTATGAGTAATTAAATAGTATAACTTAACTTTAACATATTTATGTAACTTAAATAATCATTAAGAAAAATATTCAATTTAATATTAATATCATACTATGAGTAACATAATTCAAACTCTACTTTAATTATTCTTTAGTTATAATAAAATTTATACTTAAATATTTTGATTATATAATTGTCCATTAGTAATAATGAGACGGTAAATATATCTGTAGTGGACCTAGGGTCACAGGATTAATCTCACATCAGATGTTGAGAAAGCAACCGAGTGCTTATAAAGAAGGTCTTCACCTCTTAACCCAAGAGGGCCCTTTTACAAGGATAAAACCCTAGTCGCCCTCTGGCGTGGCGGGGATAATACTTTTTGAGGGCACCAAAAAGGTTCATCTCGCATCTATAAAGTGGCGCCGTCTGTGGGAACCCTGAGTTTGCACTCACTTGCCTTCTCAAGGGGGGGCTTGTGTAGTGGACCTAGGGTCACAGGATTAATCCCACATCGGATGTTGAGAAAGCAACCGAGTGCTTATAGAGAAGGTCTTCACCTCTTAAGCCAAGATGGCCCTTTTACAAGGACAAAGCCCTAGCCGCCCTCTGGGGTGGCGGGGACAATACCTCTTGAGGGCACCAAAAAGGTTAATCTCGCATCTATAAAGTGGGTGCCCTCAAGAGGTAGTTAATGGCGAGATGAACATTTTTGGTGCCCTCAAGAGGTATTGTCCCCGCCACGCCAGAGGGCGACTAGGGTTTTATCCTTGTAAAAGGGCCCTCTTGGGTTAAGAGGTGAAGACCTTCTTTATAAGCACTCGGTTGCTTTCTCAACATCCGATGTAGGATTAATCATGTGACCCTAGGTCCACTACACAAGTCCCCCCTTGAGAAGGCAAGCGAGTGCGAGCTCAGGGTTCCCACAGACGGCGCCACTTTATAGATGCGAGATGAACCTTTTTGGTGCCCTCAAGAGGTATTGTCCCCGCCACGCCAGGGGGCGGCTAGGGTTTTGTCCTTGTAAAAGGGCCCTCTTAGGTTAAGAGGTGAAGACCTTCTTTATAAGCACTCGGTTGCATTCTCAACATCCGATGTGAGATTAATCCTGTGACCCTAGGTCCACTACACAAGCCCCCCCTTGAGAAGGCAAGCGAGTGCGAACTCAGGGTTCCCACAGACGGCACCAGATGAAGAGGGGCGATCTCGCACTGGTCCTGAGCTGGGGAGATGATCACCGATCAGTGAACAGCAAGGAAGGGAAACGGATCAGGGGGCCCGGGGGTGGTTCCCTGGGGTAAAATCTCCGATGCCTAAGTCAGTAGAGCAGTGGCGGAAGCTATGAAAAGAGGAGTGGGGAGATGCACGAGATCCCCCTCCACCAAGGTGGTGAAGTGGTTCCTGCTCAGGGAGTTTTAGGCATGTGTAGGCCTTACCGTTTACTAGAGGGAGTCCCTGGTTTAAATAGTACGCTAGGCTCATGAGTCTCGTAAGCTGAGGAGTTTCAGGCGGGAATTACGTCCTCAACGTGGCCTCTTTACGTCCTCATCATGAGATCATTATAGCCTTGAGGAGTCGTGGGTCCCTTATCTTTGTGAACTCTTGCTCATAAAGGGCTCTCAACGGCAGCGTGGATAAGCAATCGTCGCTCGACCCAAGCATGAAGAGTGCCAACCCTATCCGGGCAATAGGCATAGCTCGGATGAGGCTCGGCCGGAGTGGGCGCGGAGTGCTAACCTTTATCCCGGCAAGGGGGATAGGTTGGGCTTGGGTCTTCCTCCGACCGGACCGACGCTCGGGCCTTCCGAGCCTAATGGCCGCCGAGGAAGGGCTTGATCATGAGTGACTTTATTGGGCTTTGATGCTAAGTGGGCCCTGCGGGGCTGTCACTTAGATAAGCTGGGCCTCGTTTGGTCCTGGTGGACCTAGTTCGGCCGCTCTTAGATGGGCTACAGAAATCCCCCTCTCCACCTATGCTATAGACAATAATTACATAAAGTGGAGAAGAAGAGGTAGAAGAAAGAGGAAGCGAGGGAAGATGAACAAGATCTAGATCAAATGAACACTTCCTTCATTAACATAAAGAAACGAGTACATGAAATGTAAGACAAACTTACAATAAAGATGTGACGAGATTACAATGAAATAAAATTAAACTAAAGCAATAACAACAAGAGGAGCCTGAGGTGCAAAGATGGTAGTAGCGATGGTGATGATGGCGTCGTCCCTCCTTGGCCTTGGATCACGCACAACCTCGTGGAAGATGTCGCCTACGTCGTGTGGACTTCACCTTCACCATTGGAGCAGCCTTTGGAGGGTGAATAGCTTTAAAACCAAAAAGAAATAGAAGAAAAGGAAAAAATGAAAGTTTAAGATTAGAGGAAGATAAATAAGTTTTGTGAAGAGTGCAGAGGGAGAAGAAGATTAGAAGATGGTGAAAACTTGGGAAGAACAAAAGTGATCTGCGCAGATGAATAATAACTGTGCAAAAAATTGAACTGTGAAAAAATAAAAATAACTTAAAATGAATAAGAATTAGAGGATGTGGTAGAAAAAAAAACATAGATCTTGAAGAGAGGAGGAACTTTAATGAAGAGTTCAGAGGGAAAAGAAGAGCAAGAGGGCATGAAAATGGAGGAAGAACAGAAGGTAGCACCTCGGATGAATAGTAACATTACAGGACAGTAATTTAAAAAATATGAAATAACTTAAAAATGGGAGAGAATTAGAGAAAGGTGAGGAAGAAGAAAATTTTGAAACATGAAGAAGTTTGATGAAGAGACTCAGATGAAAAGTGATAGGGTGCAAGGCCCGGATACAGAGGGGGGGGGGGTGAATGTATCCCTCTTCAAATATCGCCCAAATAAAACTCTAATGCTCAAGTATGCGGAGTTAAAAGCAGTTGATGAAATGTGCTAAAAATACTTAGAAGGAACTCAGCAAGACAACACAAATCTATTAGCCCTCACACGCTCCTAAGCAAACATCTAAAGAGCGCAGCAGAGAAATTAATATATAAGGAAAAACAAACCACAAGTGAACACCGAGACTTTTTAGGTGGTTCGGTCTAAAGACCTACGTCCACCCCTCACTCCAAACCGGAGTGAGGCTTCCACTAGCTAGGCTAGAAACTGCAGACTCAGTCTGTAACAAATTGTTGCCACACAGCTTGACCAGGGGAACAACCTCCCCTCTTCCTCCCAACCGGAGGGACACCCCAAGTGACTCCCAGCCACATGGAAACCAGAGACGCAAGTCTCTCTTCCTCCAGACCAGGAGGGAACACCTAGTCTTGCAACCCACAAGACCAGAACCGGAGGACCAATCCTCCCTTCCTCCAAACCGGAGGGGAACCTAGAGACCTAAGTCTCTCTTCCTCTGAAACCCAGAGGGAAGCACAGGTGACACCAAGTCACCTGCAAACTAGAGGTCTCGGACCTCTCTTCCTCCCAACCGGAGGGAACCTGACCTCACACTACAGAATCGGAAGAACAACTGGTGAATGGATAAAAGGAAAAACAAAAACGTAGTAACAGAAAGCTGGAAGAATAAAATGCACAAAAGCTCTCGCAGGAGCTGGCTGGCCTGGATTTGATCCACGGTCCAACAGGAACTGATTTTCAGTTGAGGCTTCCTTTGCTCTAGCTCTCTCTTCTTCTCACTCTTCTTTTTCTTCTCTTTCGCAAGCTCTCTCTCTGTCTCTTCTTTCTTCTTTCTTCTTCTTCTTCTGCTCACTGCCTTTCTGCAGCTCTATCTTCTATCTCGATCACTCTCTTCCTCTTTCTTATCTGATTTCTTATCCGTCTTCTCCAGATGGAGGTGGTTGTGTATTTATAGCTGCGGCAATTAGGGAGTTATCCTCGGTTCACGTGCCAGGTGCCAACCTTAGATCACGAGCACTTCATAGGCTTTACGAACAGTACCTGTCACACAGACATAAGAAGATATCAGTTGGATGTATATACTTGGTTCAGGCTGTTAACAAAGTGTGTACAGGCATGATGCAGCTTGAGTGTATAGACTTGAAGGTTAACTAAGTGTACAGACTTCGTGTGAAGGATAGAGTGTATAAGCTTGAACACTTAACAATCGAGTGTATAGACTTGAGGTTAACAATCGAGTGTATAGGGTTGAAGGCCGAACAATCGAGTGTATAGACTTGAAGGTTAACTGAGTGTACAGACTTCGTGTGAAGGATATGCACATGTGCTGAAGTGTGTACAGTCTTCACAGAAGGATGTTCAGACTTTAACTTCTGAAGAGTATATACTCTGCTAAAGAACATTCAGTTGATGTACATGCCACAGGCTGTATAGACTTCGATGCAAAGGCTTAACAAGGAGTGTGTAGACTTGAATGCTTGGAAGGATGTATACACTTCGTCTTTGAAGGGGATGCACATATGCTGAAGTGTGTATAGACTTGCTGATCAAAGGAACAGAATGTATAGACTTGGTTGAAGACAATGCAATGTATGGACTTTGATGAACATATGCATTGTATGGACTTAACGACCCAACCGATGTATAGACTTAGAAACAGCAATGAAGCAAGTGTGTACAATGTGAGAGAGTGTATAGACTTAGCCAACTTGAGACACTATACAGACTATGATGCACAAGCAATGCATAGACTCCGTGATGCCAACAGACAATGACTGTGCAGACTTGTTTTGAACAATGCACGCTGTATAGACTTGTAATGCAAAGGCTGATGTATAGACTTGGTAGTCTGGGGGGTCGACCCATCAAAGAAAGGGGTCGACCCATGATGCATGGATGTATGGACTTGAAGATTCGAAGCCCCACAATGTTTAGACTTTAAGATGCATACGCCAAGGCTGTACATACTTGAAGAGACGATGCACTGTAGGCTGCCAGACTCTGTACAGACTTCCAGCTTGAGACGCTTACAGAGATGGACCACTGTATAGACTTCAAGTCCAAGTGAGACAATGGTTGTACAGACTTGGGAGGCTTGACACAGTGATGTACAGACATTGTGATGTATAGACTTAGGAGCATTTGCCAAGGCTGTACAGACTTTAGGCTGAACGTGTGTGCTGTGAGCAATGTATAGACTTGGTGAGCTACAAAGCACAATGTGTAGACTTGAAAAGGGAAAGGGCTGTACAGACTTGAGCAATGCAAAGGCAATCGGATGTATAGACTTCATGATGAGTAGACATGCCAAAACAACTAAACCGTGTACAGACTTGAACAAGCAAAGTCTGTACAGACTTGAAGATTCACGATGTATAGACTTTGGCAAGAGACTGGCTGTACAGACTTCAACACAGCTGCGATGTACAGGCTTTGACAAAGCAGCATTGTACAGACTTGATGAAGCTTTAGATGAATGAATGTATAGACTTCCCAAACAAATGTACAGATTTCAGAAGATGAAGACTCTGTATAGACTTGAGTGCCTGAAACAGTGCTCTGTACAGACTCGCCACCGACCAATGTATAGACTTGAAGATGCTGAGTGAACAATGTATAGGCTTTGAACTCTGTACAGACTTGAAAACTCTGAGCCAATGTATAGACTTTGCCTTAAAAATGAATGTATAGACTTTGAAACAGAAGTCAGGCAAGCGATGTGTAGACTTGGCCAAAACGTAGGGAAAGGCGCAAATGTGAAGACTTGATCATCCAGCAGTGTATGGACTTTGTTTCGAGCAACGTAGGTAAAAGAGACAATGTATAGACTTTGCACAGGAGTGCCTGAAGCGATGTACAGACTTGGAGAATGGCTTGAGACACAGAAACGCTGCTCGCTGTACAGACTTGATCAAAGCAAAGGCAATCGGATGAATAGACTTGGGCTGTACAGACTTGGAAGGCTTGAAGGCGATGTACAGACTCTACCAATATGCAAACTTTGCCTAAATGCAGTGTGTAGATATGGAGATATGATGCATGAACAAAATGGTGTTGTATAGACTTCCCGATCTGGGGGGTCGACCCATCAGGAAGGGGGGTCGACCCACTTCTGTCCAGACAATGCTGAAAGGTGTACAGACTAACATCAAACAATTCAGATAAAATGCAATTATGAAATGCATCAACAACTATGAAATGCACCAATGCACATACCACACAGCCTCAGCCTGTTCGTTGATTATGTCATTCAGATAAGATGTTCAATGAAACATGCATATGCAACACAATGCAATACAAACAGATTTATATGCAGATTCAAATAGATGATAACTTATAGTGTTTGCTATCATCAAAATCACATGGACACAACAATCTCTCCATTTTTGATGATGGCAACACTATGAGTCATATTGACTTGATCCAAATTCTCCCCCTTTGACTTCAGCAAAAAGACATGAATTGAAGAGGAATGAATAAGACTGCATAAGATGAGTGAATTAAAAACTCCCCCTTAACAGAAACGTTTTGATGGTTGGAACCAATTGTGATGAAGGGAGAATATCAGCAAAAGCACAGGGACACTCAAGAATGGTGACTAGATCTCCCCCTTTAAGAAAATCACTCATCATGACATGGAAGCTCCCCTTGATTGGATGGAGTGAAATGATGAGCATCTATCAGCAAAACACAGACTGTAATCACAGTGATTAAGTGAAGAAGACAAGTTTTCATTAGCACACTGTAAGGATGAACTCTGGTTATCCGAAGACTGCAAGTACACAGGTTAAACTGAGAGAAGTGCCTCTCATATATGACAACTAGTCTGAATCAAAACACAGTGATAAAGAGCCATAGGATGAGCAGATTCAACAATAAGTGATAATTGAGATATTGAACTTTTCAGCAAGATACCAACTTCATAGAGCATAATTTTAAGTTCTAGATTCCTCCATTATAGAAGCTTATGAAACCTTGATTGTCAGATGTGGTTTAAGAATGATGTAAACCGAATTTTTTCAAAGAGGAATTATACTCGTATCTGAACCAACTCTTAATAATAAAAAATTACAAGCTCATATAAGATTCTAGTTCAACCAACTTCCATCTTACTTAGTTTACTTTCCATGACAGCTTTAAGAGAAACATAAGTGAATGCACCTGAATTTTAATTGTTCTTTCAGAAATTGATTTACACATATTCAAAAAAAAATTTTAATGAACAATTTTGGTTTATCAGCACCTTTTGACGTGGGGAGACACCTTGATCAGAGGCCAAAATCCTCAGTTACTCAGTGTGACAACCGTATTGCTTCTTCCATTTTAGAGAATAGAGATAGCATTAAAAGTATCTTTGGCATGAGGATACACCTTGATCGGAGGCCAGAATCCCTAGTTACTCAATACAACTATGCCATTGCTCTGCCATATTTTCACAATTACTTCCAATCATCTCTTTAAGCAGAGTTAACCATGGTACTTCATGACACAATCCTTTGGACAGGTTTCTCAGTAACCATAGTCATTGCTCTGTCCATACTTTTACTCAAAATGGATTCAGAATAAATTAGATGTTTAGGAACAACCACATACACTATATATCTCAGTCAGCGTAGACCTGGATATCAACTTTTCAGATTTCAGAAAGTCTTACATGAATTTACATGAAGCAGACAGTTAAAGTTTATTAAGAGGTTGAAACAGATATTTTCAAGTTTCTTGTGACCAAACAAGAGTACATAAGACTTAAACCAATTCCAGTTAATAAATGGTCTTAAGCATGTATAATGGAAGGTTGCTCATTAAAGATGTTTTAACTTTTATGAAGTAGCATACAGGCTGAAAGTTTACTTCATATCTCAGCTCAGTAAATCAAGTGAGAATATTCAACAGACAGCATGGATTTTGAAAAAATGTAGCAAAGGAGCTGCTCTTGAGCATTGAAGTTCAAAGTTGACTAAATAGAGGTGAAGCTCTCCTTCAGCAGATTTAGGAGAGGCAGACAGATACCAATAAGGTATGAATTCAGATTTTGAACAACTTCAGAAGCAGTCAAGAAATATCATTTGATACCACTTTGATGATGGAAACACTGACATTACAAATATGACTAGATGAGTCAAATAGATGGACATGAAGAGTTCAGACAAAGACACTACTGAACGGATTAACCATGCTATGCAATGACTCCCCCTACCTAAAAGCACTGAAACATCCTATATGTCATGAATACAATGCAGATGATGAATGACTATGCAAGAACAGATTTAACATGCTATGCAGTAAATCTAAAAACAGTTGTGTGATTTCAAGAGTATGAATAATGCTCCCCCTAAATGTATGCATTCAATCTATCTTTTTGACATTTTCAATGTAATGAAATGTAATGCAATTAACTACATGTATGCACGGGCATGAAGCAAAATATTCACATGAAGATGCAGATATTCTGTGATATGCAAATTTGACCCTTGGTACTTGGCGGAGAACTTGGTCTAAAAGACCATCTCACACAAAGTAAGAACCTCCAGACAAATTTCCTCTGCCCTTTAGTAGCTTACCATTTGATATACCAAAGTGGTCATGCATGACAATGCAATACCAACAGTCCTATATGCATCAGATTTTCAATGATTGTATGTCAAGTGCATGATTATGCAATACTCATATATGCACTCAGCTCAAAGTACAAATAAGAAAGCCCACAAAGCTCAATGCAAGAGTCAAACCAAATAAAAAGTATGTATGCATGAAACTATGACTTATCAGCTCAACCATAAATTTCATTTGAACAGATGTGAGGAATTTACCTGAATGGGGTTTTATCAACTTGGGTGCCTTGGTTTATTTCCCCCCCTTTTTTTATTCTTCAGCTTCCAAGGCACACCTGCAAGTTAGCACACTATTTTGCATGGGCAGGTACCCAAACAGTCTTGGGCCCTGCATGGTTAATAGTGACACCTTTGGCAGGTATTCTAAACAACCTCTTAGCATGTAGGTCATCAGATCTCATCAAATAGTAATTATTCATTGAATGACCTAATGTACCACAATAATAGCAAGATGGAGCAAATTTCAGATTTGATTTATGCAAATTCTTATTAGCATGAATTCTATGTGCATATGCATGAAAATTTCTGTTAACAGAATTAAAATTCTGTTTACCAAAATAAGCCAGCCAACAGTCAGCAGCTTTATGGCCTGGCTTCCCACATTCAAAACATGTAAGTGTTTTCCTTTCAAACACAAATCCATTTCTACCAGAAATGTTTCTATTGACTGGGAATTTACCAGATTTATTGTCAAACTTCCTTCCCTGAGCATGCCAACATTGGGCTGTAGTGTGGCCCATCTTGCCACAGTGAAGACATGAGTTAGAATTTCTTCCACCAGCCCTCAGCCAGCATTCGGATCTCTTATGACCCAATTTTCCACAATGGAAGCATGTCATATGCTGGTTTATTGAATCAAATTTGTTCTTGTTAACAGCATGACTGTTTGCATGAAATTTAGCATGATATGAATGTGATTTTTCCTTATCACTTGCAAACCAGAACTGTGCAATTGTGTGTCTTAATTTACCACAGTGGAAACATTCAATTTTCTTTTTCTGAAATGAAGGATTTCTATCACGAAGTTTCCTAGCAGTCATATCATCCTTCTCCATCAATTTACATTCACGCATCAGATGACCAAATTTATGACAATAATGGCATGCCATTATCTTTTTAGATGCATGTGAATGTGTGTGAGAACTGTGATCAGCATGCCCTTGTGAACCCTTTTTATTTATTTTCTATTTTCCAATCTTTTTCTGATGTTTGTTCTATTTTTCGATTTTCTGAACAATGGGCTGTTTATCTTTTGAAGTGGTGGCTACATTTGAAGCTTTTACAAAAGATGTCATCAACTTGCTCTGAAATTCTTTCTTGTTAGCATTATTGTAGCCCAGCCCTTCCTTCCTAGTGTTGATTTTTACACCTAGTAGCTTGTCTAGGTTTTTCTGCCCACTTATGAATTTTGACAAAGAATTGTTCAGATCATTTATTTCAGATTAAAGAGAAGAGACCTGATGTTCATAGTTGACTATATCTTCTTCACATACCAGAATTTGTTGATGCATCACATCATTCAAAGTTTTAAGGGTATCAATGTCTGATTTCAGTTTGAGCTCATTTTGATTTTCATCAACAGATTTTCTTTTTTCAAATGTCAGCAATCTCTCTGACATGGTGGAGTTCAACTGTTTTAGTTTCTCAATTTCCTCCTTTAAACTAGTGTTCTCCTGCTCAAGTTTATCATCATCAAATAAAACATCAGTTAGGAAACTTGGATATTCTGATTTACAATTTTCAAAGTTTTCCTGAAACTTTAAGTTCGCAACACTAACAGCCTTGAACTCTTCATTGATCAATCTGTTTTCATTCTCAAGACTGATTAGTTTTTGTTTAGATTCCTGACATTGTTTTCCGAGTTTAGTGTTTTCAGATTTAACATGATCAAGTTCTGATTGGATTCCATCTAGTTTCGACACTTGTCTTCTGTGTATTTCATTTTCAGTTTTCAGAATTTCAGGATTTTCAAGATTTTTAGTTCCAGAAATAGGATCCCCTATACTTGTTAACTTCTTTATCAGACTTTTATTCTTCTTCCTCAATTTTTCATGGGAGTGTAAAAGATTAGCATAGGCATCTTCCCAGTCATCTAAAGTGTAACTATCGAAAGGATTGATTACCTCTTCAGCATCTTCAAATTCATCTTGATCAGTGCTATGGTCTCTCTTATCAGCCATCAGGTAGCTGTCCTCATTCATCCTCTGAGCTAGCTTCAACTGATCCAGAATGTCCTTAGCGGACCTGCAGTCATAAAAATAAGAATGTAGAGCCTTGTCAGTAGCTTCTTTCATTAATTTCAAAACTTTTTGATTCTCTCCATTTCTTGATCTGTCACTTTTAGTCCATTTGGACTCTTCCTGTGGCAGTCTATGAGGACCATGTGAAATTAACTTCCACAGATCCGGATCTATTAAATTCACATAGTTATGTACACTGCTAACCCACGAGTTAAAATTAGAGCCATTGAAAATCGGTGAGGAACCCATTGATTAAATCAGCAAGCAGATTAATGCAGCAGAGAGTAAATTCAGAAATGCACCAAAGACAACAGGATCATCTGCAGATCGTTGGATCTGTTCAGTCAGAGACCTATGCTCTGATACCAATTGATAGGGTGCAAGGCCCGGATACAGAGAGGGGGGGGTGAATGTATCCCTCTTCAAATATCGCCCAAATAAAACTCTAATGCTCAAGTATGCGGAATTAAAAGCAGTTGATGAAATGTGCTGAAAATACTTAGAAGGAACTCAGCAAGACAACACAAATCTATTAGCCCTCACACGCTCCTAAGCAAACATCTAAAGAGTGCAGCAGAGAAAATAACATATAAGGAAATATAAACCACAAGTGAACACCGAGATTTTTTAGGTGGTTCGGTCCAAAGACCTACGTCCACCCCTCACTCCAAACCGGAGTGAGGCTTCCACTAGCTAGGCTAGAAACTGCAGACTCAGTATGCAACAAATTGCTGCCACACAGCTTGACTAGGGGAACAACCTCCCCTCTTCCTCCCAACCGGAGGGACACCCCAAGTGACTCCCAGCCACTTGGAAACCAGAGACGCAAGTCTCTCTTCCTCCAGACCAGGAGGGAACACCTAATCTTGCAACCCACAAGACCAGAACCGGAGGACCAATCCTTCCTTCCTCCAAACCGAAGGGGAACCTAGAGACCTAAGTCTCTCTTCCTCTGAAACCCAGAGGGAAGCACAGGTGACACCAAGTCACCTGCAAACTAGAGGTCTCGGACCTCTCTTCCTCCCAACCGGAGGGAACCTGACCTCACACTACAGAATCGGAAGAACAACTGGTGAATGGATAAAAGGAAAAATAAAAACGTAGCAATAGAAAGCTGGAAGAATAAAATGCACAAAAGCTCTCGTAGGAGCTGGCTGGCCTGGATTTGATCCACGGTCCAGCAGGAACTGATTTTCAGTTGAGGCTTCCTTTGCTCTAGCTCTCTCTTCTTCTCACTCTTCTTTTTCTTCTCTTTCGCAGGCTCTCTCTCTGTCTCTTCTTTCTTCTTTCTTCTTCTTCTGCTCACTGCCTTTCTGCAACTCTATCTTCTATCTCGATCACTCTCTTCCTCTTTCTTATCTGATCTCTTATTCGTCTTCTCCAGATGAAAGCGATTGTGTATTTATAGCTGCAGCAATTAGGGCGTTATCCTCGATTCACGTGCCAGGTGCCAACCTCGGATCACGTGCACTTCATAGGCTTTACGAACAGTACCTGTCACACAGACATAAGAAGATATCAGTTGGATGTATATACATGGTTCAGGCTATTAACAAAGTGTGTATAGGCATGATGCAGCTTGAGTGTATAGACTTGAAGGTTAACTGAGTGTACAGACTTCGTGTGAAGGATAGAGTGTATAGGCTTGAACATTTAACAATCGAGTGTATAGACTTGAGGTTAACAATCGAGTGTATAGGGTTGAAGGCCTAACAATCGAGTGTATAGACTTGAAGGTTAACTGAGTGTACAGACTTCGTGTGAAGGATATGCACATGTGTTGAAGTGTGTACAGTCTTCACAGAAGGATGTTCAGACTTTAACTTCTGAAGAGTATATACTCTGCTGAAGAACGTTTAGTTGATGTACAAGCCACAGGCTGTATAGACTTCGATGCAAAGGCTTAACAACGAGTGTGTAGACTTGAATGCTTGGAAGGATGTATACACTTCGTCTTTGAAGGGGATGCACATATGCTGAAGTGTGTATAGACTTGCTGATCAAAGGAACAGAATGTATAGACTTGGTTGAAGACAATGCAATGTATGGACTTTGATGAACATATGCATTGTATGGACTTAACGACCCAACCGATGTATAGACTTAGAAACAGCAATGAAGCAAGTGTGTACAATGTGAGAGAGTGTATAGACTTAGCCAACTTGAGACACTATACAGACTATGATGCACAAGCAATGCATAGACTTCGTGATGCCAACAGACAATGACTGTGCAGACTTGTTTTGAACAATGCACGCTGTATAGACTTGCAATGCAAAGGCTGATGTATAGACTTGGTAGTCTGGGGGGTCGACCCATCAAAGAAAGGGGTCGACCCATGATGCATGGATGTATGGACTTGAAGATTCGAAGCCCCACAATGTTTAGACTTTAAGATGCATACGCCAAGGCTGTACATACTTGAAGAGACAATGCACTGTAGGCTGCCAGACTCTGTACAAACTTGCAGCTTGAGACGCTTACAAAGACGGACCACTGTATAGACTTCAAGTCCAAGTGAGACAGTGGTTGTACAGACTTGGGAGGCTTGACACAGTGATGTACAGACATTGTGATGTATAGACTTAGGAGCATTTGCCAAGGCTGTACAGACTTTAGGCTGAACGTGTGTGCTGTGAGCAATGTATAGACTTGGTGAGCTACAAAGCACAATGTGTAGACATGAAAAGGGAAAGGGCTGTACAGACTTGAGCAATGCAAAGGCAATCGGATGTATAGACTTCATGATGAGTAGACATGCCAAAACAACTGAACCGTGTACAGACTTGAACAAGCAAAGTCTGTACAGACTTGAAGATTCACGATGTATAGACTTTGGCAAGAGACTGGCTGTATAGACTTCAACACAGCTGCGATGTACAGGCTTTGACAAAGCAGCGTTGTACAGACTTGATGAAGCTTCAGATGATTGAATGTATAGACTTCCCAAACGAATGTACAGACTTCAGAAGATGAAGACTCTGTATAGACTTGAGTGCCTGAAACAGTGCTCTGTACAGACTCGCCACCGACCAATGTATAGACTTAAAGAAGCTGAGTGAACAATGTATAGGCTTTGAACTCTGTACAGACTTGAAGACCCTGAGCCAATGTATAGACTTTGCCTTAAAAACGAATGTATAGACTTTGAAACAGAAGTCAGGCAAGCGATGTGTAGACTTGGCCAGAACGTAGGGAAAGGCGCCAATGTGCAGACTTGATCATCCAGCAGTGCATAGACTTTATTTCGAGCAACGTAGGTAAAAGAGACAATGTATAGACTTTGCACAGGAGTGCCTGAAGCGATGTACAGACTTGGAGAATGGCTTGAGACACAGAAACACTGCTCGCTGTACAGACTTGATCAAAGCAAAGGCAATCGGATGAATAGACTTGGGCTGTACAGACTTCGAAGGCTTGAAGGCGATGTACAGACTCTACCAATGTGCAGACTTTGCCTAAATGCAGTGTGTAGACATGGAGATATGATGCATGAACAAAATGGTGTTGTATAGACTTCCCGATCTGGGGGGTCGACCCATCAGGAAGGGGGGTCGACCCACTTCTGTCCAGACAATGCTGAAAGGTGTATAGACTAACATCAAACAATTCAGATAAAATGCAATTATGAAATGCATCAACAACTAGGAAATGCACCAATGCACATACCACACAGCCTCAGCATGTTCGTTGGTTATGTCATTCAGATAAGATGTTCAATGAAACATGCATATGCAACACAATGCAACGCAAACGGATTTATATGCAGATTCAAACAGATGATGACTTATAGTGTTTGCTATCATCAAAATCACAGGGACACAACAATCTCCCCCTTGTTGATGATGGCAACACTATGAGTCATATTGACTTGATCCAAATTCTCCCCCTTTGACTTCAGCAAAAAGACATGAATTGAAGAGGAAAGAATAATCGGCTTTGTTTCAAGATGAAGCCTAATGAGACTTGAAAGCCTCTTCAAATATTGCCCAAATAAAACATAAAGCGATGTGTAGACTTGGCTAGGGAAAGGCGCCAATGTGCAGACTTGATCATCCAGCAGTGTATAGACTTTGTTTCGAGCAACGTAGGTAAAAGTGACAAAGTATAGACTTTGCACATGAGTGCCTGAAGCGATGTACAGACTTGGAGAATGGCTTGAGACACAGAAACGCTGCTCGCTGTACAGACTTGATCAAAGCAAAGGCAATCGGATGAATAGACTTGGGCTGTACAGACTTGGAAGGCTTGAAGGTGATGTAGAGACTCTACCAATGTGCAGACTTTGCCTAAATGCAGTGTGTAGACATGGAGATATGATGCATGAACAAAATGGCGTTGTATAGACTTCCCGATCTGGGGGGTCGACCCATCAGGAAGGGGGTCGACCCACTTCTGTCCAGACAATGCTGATAGGTGTACAGACTAACATCAAACAATTCAGATAAAATGCAATTATGAAATGCATCAACAACTAGGAAATGCACCAATGCACATACCACACAGCCTCAGCCTGTTCGTTGGTTATGTCATTCAGATAAGATGTTCAATGAAACATGCATATGCAACACAATGTAACACAAACAGATTTATATGCAGATTCAAACAGATGATGACTTATAGTGTTTGCTATCATCAAAATCATAGGGACACAACAAAAAGAAGAGCAGAAGGGGAAGAAATCTTTAGAAGAACAAAGTGCAGAACCGTAGATGAGCAGTAAAAATACAGGACATAACCTTGAAAAACTTGAAATAACATGAAAATGAGAGAGAGCTAGAGGACGACGAAGATTAAGAAGAAGTTGAAGATCTTTTAAAAATAAAGAACTTTCATGAAGAAAGCAAGAGGAGAAAATGAACATAAGGGGGAGAAATTGGTGACCTAAGAAGAAGATGTGAGAGGGAGAGGGAGAGAAAAAAATGCCAAAGGAAGCACCCCCTTTCTCCTCCTTGACATGCCCTATTTATAGGGAAAATTGGGTCCATGGAGGGTGGAGATTGTATCAAAAGGAGATGGATGGCTGAGATTTAGTTAGAAGATGATGCATGGGAGAAAGGAAAAGGAGGTGGGCACCCCCTCCTTGGGCTTTGGGGCAACCCCCTTCCCAAGACTCATCATTTCTCTCCTTTATTTTAAACTTTGAATTCTCTTTTCCCTCCAACCAAAATACGTGCTTCTTCTCCTCTATTTCAAACTTTGAATTTTCTTTTTCCTTAAACCAAAATATGTGCTTCTTTGTTTGACTTGGTCAAAGTGGTGATGACACTTTTGCCCCCAGCTTCTCTTACAATTACCTCCAGTGTCCTGCACACACATAATTACAATTTAATCCATAAAAATTATCACAATGTGCATAAATGCTCATGATTATGCAATGGAGAATTAATGCTCATGGCCCTCAACTTTACTTTATTAAATGATATCACTGAATTAATCAATTTACGTGAAATGCCCAATTTACATGCGAAGTTGAGATTAACGATGGGACATGGATAATTGCCTAATTATATGCTCATAAAATGGTGCATATGCAATGAATTATCATAGAAAATGGGCACTTATTGTTGGCCCAGAGAGATGGCAGACAAGAAGGGGGGTTGAATTGTCCCCTTACCGAGATGGTGGATTTTTACAACTTTCTTAACAGATGTAGAATTAACAACATTGATTAACAAAAACTTCAAGTGAGATTAAGATATTCTCTCAATCTATCTGATCTCACTCGGACAACCAATCCAACAAGCGATGAACGATTACTAATAACAGATAGCAGAGCTAGCAAAGTGTAGTGGTGTAGTGAAATAAAAATCAATAAGATAACCTGTGAAGGGAGATAGGAGAAATAGACAGTCACACAGGCAATCACAATGAACACAGGGATTTTTAGGTGGTTCGGGACCACGACGGGCTCCCTACGTCCACCCCTCACCAAACCCGGTGAGACTTCACTAACACGGTACCGAAGTAGCAACATGGGGATGAACCCCAACCACACACACGTTGCTTCCACAGCAATACACACACGAGGCCTTGCCTCAACACGCTGCCACTGTAGCACACACACACACATGTTCGGGGAACGTACCCCGGACACAGCAACCACACGGAGACACAGCTCCGCACACACACACAGATATTTGAGTTTAACAAAATCAAAGGATATACAATATTCCCCCACAGCAGTATGTAGATGAAAATAAACTATGAAGCACACAAGGAATTAAACATAAATAAAATGTAGAAATATCCCCTTGTTTCTCCAATAACCGTAAGAAGATCTTTCGTGAAGCCTAGGTTGGAGAAGCTCTCATCCGCAGTTGGATGGAGCAGTAGGTCGTCCTCCTTAAGATCCAACATATATTCCTTCAAATCTCAGCTCCAATCAAACCTGCAAACACCAAGAGTAGATAAATCAATATGCTCAAAACCTTGTATTTGTTAATAGGGACATTACAAATGAATGAAAACATATGTATGTGTATTTGTGTTCCCCTTTAATGTCCCACAACTCCTCTTCGTTCTTCTTCTTCACTACAAGAGCAGATAGAACAATCTGTCCAAACTTTAAGCTAATCTCAAACAAGAATATAGAAATGAAAGATATGGATATCCCCTAAATCTTCACACAACTCGGAGATGGAATAGAAGAGTGCTTTAGAATGATAAGACTATGAGAGAAGAACTCAGCCCCTTTGATAGATACGTCCAAGCCAGCAACAGGTGAAGAGAGTAGCGACGGCTTCCTCCCGTTACAAGCTCGGGATCATGAGAGACGGTCGTTGGCGGCTGCGTCTTCCTTCTCCAGCCGATGCTAGCGCCTTCCTCTTCCTCCTCCAGCAGGGTGCGGTGCCCTCTTTTCTTCCTGCAAGCAGATACAATGTGTTAGCACTAGGGGAAATTACATCTTCCGATGAAGATCGTAACCCTCATATACAAGATGGAAAAGCACAAAAAAAGACCACAAGGCCCTTGATAAAACCCTTCTAAACAACACACAATAGATGTAAAAAACCCTAAGGGTGTTGGTGCAAAACACCACCCAAATCGGATCTCAAACCAATGAGTTCGCAACCAAACCGGCAAACCCGTTTTGGGTCGCCCAGAGAAAGTGTCGACCCCTAGGGTCGACACTCGTATCAACGAGTTCTGCTAAAAACACGAAATCCAGAATTTAGTCAAAAGTGTCGACCCATGGGGTCGACCTTTTTTTTCATGAGGTTCTTTCCTGAGACAAAATCAGGACCCTGGGTAAAAAGTGTCGACCTCTGGGGTCGACCTTTTTTACCGGAGGTTCTGTTTTAGTTAAAACAGCATAACCCAATATAAAGTGTCAACCTCTAGGGTCGACACTTTTTGTCAGCATAATAGAAATCAATACAAAACAGCATACCGTGTAATAAGTGTCGACTCCATAGGTCGACACTTTTACTGACATTAGTGAAATAAAACTCAATTGAAACCCAGAAAAAACCATCCAAACATCGGCAACAAATAGCCATTCATAGAAACAAGATGTTGGCATGATTTAAACCTCATTACACCAAAGGGTAATAAAAATGTATTAAGCATCTTGCAAACCCAAATGAGAACTCATTTTGTCAAAGCATGAAACTTTTTATAGCTTTCAGAACCAAGGAAAGATATGCATGAAGGCACTATGAAAACACCTATTTGAACACATGATTTGCCAATCAAAAAGACATGCAATTGAGGTACTAAAAACATCAATCAAAACTAGACCTCACCAGGCAATGTGGGATACAAGATTAGTAATGCATTTCAGGAAACTTGCATGTAATTCAATGAATTAAAACCCGAAAGCCTTAATGTATGAAACATACCCAATCTTGCCACATGGAAATTCATATGAACATAAACTTACATCAAGAGTTCAAGGGAATGTAAACAACAGTGGAAACTTACCATGGATTCACGGAATTGATAGCAATATAGAATCTGCACATCCTGAAAGTTTGGATTCAAGTCAATGTAATTTGATAAGAACAATTATCTTGCATTCTATCATCCACATACATCCATCCCAATTAAGCCATTAACTTGCAATCCAGAAAATTTCTCCATACATGTAACAACACTTTGGAATTCAAATCAAACCAAAACCATGGAGAACCATTCAACGCTATTCAACTATAGTCTAGTGGCATGAATAAAGAGAATTATGAACCATCATTTAAACTTGTTCAAACAGGATTCATACAAAGCATGTTTAGCACAAGGCCACTCCAACCACATTTAAGGTTGCCAAAACTGTCAAGTTCAAGGACACAAAATTCAGTCCGAAACTTCTAAGTTCAGTCCAAGAATTTAGGTTCAGTTTCAATGAAGTTCAGTTTTATAATCTCAAGTTGATCATGAAAAAACCATATGCATGACTGTGAAACACCCAACACAGGGTCGGTGAACATATGAGCAAGGTCAATGCAAAAACATTAAAGATATGTACCTGTAGGACCATGCTTCATAACAAGGTAGGGACTAAAGCTCAATGAGCCAGGGGTCGACCCAAGGGGTCGACCCATTCTAAGGGAAATGGAAAACTATTTTAGCAGACCAATGCATAGCTATTCATGTTTAGTCCAATCAGAGATAGGGGCATTTCCAAAGCAAGCTAAGAAACCACTATCACTAAATAATCATGAAAAGCAAGCGTAAAGTCATATCCACTAAAACCAATCTTCTCACATTGAAATGCAGTCAATATAAGTCCAGGAACATGAAGGGGCTTTTAACCCCAATCAAGACAGTATAAACGAAATCCACATGAAGGCTCCAACTCCTCATGCACAGCACGCATGAGTCGACTTCCTAAATATATTCAGGAAGGACCTTTGAATTTCAACCTACAAAATAAGATATCATCATGTTAGCTTGTTTATCATGAAAATGCCATTAAGCATAAAACACACAATATATTAGAATCATCAAAACCATTGTCAAGGACAACAAGGGGCGCACAGAACCCAACAATCTCCCCCTTTTTGATGATGACAATATATTGTGGCTATTCAAAGTTCTCCCCCTTTGATATTATCAAAAAATGGGGGACTGAAAAGCAACTGGGACGCTTCTAATAATGAATAAGACATGAGCGCACGAACCCAGCAATAAACCTCCCATGAAGGGAAGGTGCATAGACCAATAACAGTAAACAATAATTTGGAAGTTGACGTGCAACAAGCAGATGTGTGAAAGAAGTGTAAATGCTCAATTTTGTAATTTTTGCTATATGTGTAATTAATTATGCACAAGTAGTATAAGGAGACTCTATATGTGTAACTAATTTTGCTATATAGTGCTAAAAAGCACGTTAAACTCCCCAATTGTCAAGAACAAAAACCAACTGACAATGAGTTATTTAACCTGTTATATACAAGTATAATCTATAGATGCAAGTAAATGAAATGAAGCATGATATGAACAGACAGATCAAGCATTCAGGCACTCAAGCATGCATAGTTAAGTATAGACTCATGCAAGTCCCTTCGGGACGGGTGTAAGGATAATGCAATTGATCGTTGAACATGAAGTGCATGAACAATAGTAAGAAGGTCGTGCTTACATAAATAAAGTACTACATTAACCATGAAAGATGAATGATTCATAAGCGACATTTAAACAATCAAACCTAAGGTGCATAAGTGAAGATTGAGCAATGAAGTTCAAATCAATATGGAGAATCAGATATTCTAAAGAACACTAAAAAGAACTTCTCATCCATACACTTTCATACACAATGCTCGAATATTGGTAGTTACGTATGACCCTAATTTTTAATTACTAAAAATGATGTGACTAACCTTTTGACACGAGTCATGCCCTTTGTTTCAGGGGCAATTCCCGGTTACTCAGTTTCGTCACTTTTTATGATGTGGATGAGACACTTTTCGACGCGAGTTGTACCCTTTGTCTTAGGGGCACTTCCGGGCTACTCGGTGGTAAATCACACTTATTTTCATATGGATTAGTTTCTCCTTTCGACGCGAGTTTCCTCCTTTATTTCAGGGGGGATTCCCGGCTACTCGGATCCACTTCCACTTATACAACCTTTTGAAGGGGTGAACAACTCTTTCCTCACGAGACATGTGATTTCCATGTAGAGAATCAATAGTCCTCAAAAGTGTAGAGTAGAAAATAGTAATCCTTATTAGATTTAATCATTATCTCAAAAAGATGCATTTTGTGTGGGTGGTTGTATTGAATGTAAAAGATGAATTAGTCTCAACATAGTAATGTCTCCCCCTAAATGTATGCACGGTTATAGAAAATCTCCCCCTTAATATATGCCATGTAACAAACATGTCTAAACTAGTGCACTTTCATTTAGCAAGGGATGAGTCATAGAAGGAGTCAAAAAGTGGTTGTATATTATATATATTCAAACAAGCACTGAACTGACGTTTTCAAGCAAGTTGATTACCAGTACGTGGCGGAGAACGTAGGTCCGAAGACCACCATCACACGTGAAGAAAGTTTCCACTTGGACATAATCTAACCTTCCACAATCATCATTTGATATACCGGGTAATCATGGCATTCAAGCACAGAAGTATGCAATGATATGCAAGTGTATGCATATAACTTGAAAAGATGATTGAAAAATTATTCCTATTCACAAGTATGCAAAGATGTGTATGATATGTGCATGAAAGTAAGTATGCAACCTGTGTATGCATAAGTGAACTGTTATTTACAAGAAGTGATTGAAAGTATAAAAACATTTATGTTCAAACTAAAGGATTCAAGAACTGAATTGTTATTTGCAAGATGTAAAACAGAGAGTGTGAAAGACTCTATGCACAGTGTAAAGCGTTCAAAACCAAATTTTTATTTGGGAAGCAAAAGAGAAGGTGTGTATTAAAACTAACTATGTATATCCAAAGTAAAGCATTCAAAAACCAGACTTACTCACAAAATGTGAGATAGCTCCAAACACAATTTTTTACCTTTGTAGGTCTTTGAAAGTGAACCTAGGCAAATTGATTTTCAATTCCAAGCCAATTTTCTTTCTTATCTTGAGAGCCCTTTGTTAATTATCAATCCTTGGTCTCAAGGCGCCCCTACAAAATAAATTCTCATTTTGGTGATTTGGGTACCCAAGCCATCTTGGGTCCCGAGGGGTTAGTTCTAACATGACCAAATGTATTCTTTTTATTTTTCCTTTCATACCATTCATCATCAGCCCTCATCATGGCACAATCATCCATTGAATGTCCATTCAGGCCACAATAAAAACAGTGAGAAGATTTTCATCTCATGGACAGCTTTTCATCATTTTCCATTAAAGAGCAATTGTTCATCTTATGTCCAAAGCCACCATAGTACTGACAGGAGATATTTTTCCTGAAAGATCACTCATCATCATTTCTTTTCATGAAACAATTTTCAAAAACATGACCATGCATCCCACAATAAAAACAGTGAGTGTTCTGAGTTTTCTTCGTGGGTTTCTCATGGTTTTTAGAATCAACATTCATTTTCATTCTTGATTTTAAAGCTTTATCATCATCAAACTCCATTAAGAAGTAATCGTACATGTCGTGACCAAATTGTCCACAATAGTAATATGAAACATTTCTTCTTTTACTTGGTGCATGATTGTGTTTGACAGATGAAGTTTTCTCATGCACACAAAGGATTCAACAACATGTTTTTATTTTTCAATTCGTTTATCACACAATTGCAAAGATTCATTTAAACTCTTGATTTCGTTTTGTAGATTCAAGATTTACAAGTTAGAGTTAGCAACCTCTTGTTCACATGAAGCAATCTTCTCATTCAATAGGAAATTAACTGTTTTGTGACTTTCAATTTCTTGTTCAAGAATATGTAGTTTGTCACAATCATCATCAATCACACATTTTCCTTTTTCAAATTTTTTAAGACTTCTCAATTCTCCTTCAAGCAGTGAAATTTGAATCAACAGAGCACTATTTTCATTTTGGAGCTTTTCAAATGGATTTTTGTTCATGGAAGTGTGTTCAAGTTCTTTCAGTTGAAAACTCACGTTATCGTTAACAATTTCATTCATGGCTTTGTTGGATTCAAATTTATCATTCAAATTCCTAAAGCATTCTATTTCCTTCCTTAATTCCTTCAACTTTTCAGATTTGTCAATAGACAAGGATTTCTCTTTTTCAAGAGTAAGCAGTTTTTCAGACATGGCTGTGCTTAACATCTTTAGATTCTCATTATCTTCTATTATTTGTTGGAGTTCTGAAGATTTAGCCAATCGAGTTTTGTTTTCAGTTTTTAAACATGAAGTGGTTTCTTTATGCATATTGACTTCAAGCAATAGACTTTCAATCAACTTCCTAAGCTCAGAACATTCAATACATGGTGAGTTAATGTCACAAGCATTTTCAATTTCAAAGCACTTTACACATGAAGAGTTAACATGTGAAACATTATCAAGTTTGCTTTTCATTTTTCTATTTTCAGATTTTAGTGCTTTGTATAAATCAACTAGTTCATCGTAAGCATTTAACAATTCATCATAACTCAATTCATCTTCTTCCTCGGAATTAGAGTTAGAATTTACCTTCGAACTCTCCTCGCTTTGACGCTCAAATCTTGAGCGGCTGTGCCCCAGCCGCACATCCCTTGAGCGGCCCAGGGTGAACCGCACATGTGTCAGTCTAACCCGGTGTTTCCGTTTTGACCGATTCGAGTCCCAGGTGTGTGGTTCTCGAACCACGTGCCGACCCGTGGCCTGACGGATGCTGTGCACTTCGTCGGGGCCAGGTGTTGTGGTACGGTGTGGTCCCGGGTGTAGCGTTCTCAACTCGTGTCACCGTGTGTGTGGCCTTAGTCCTGTGGGTTCCCTTCCCGAGGGAATGGTCACGGCAGCTTGTGAGCTACCTCGGTACGCGTGCTACTATGGTTTTAGACCTAGAGATTGGACTACATTGACGATATTGTGCTGTTGCGTGTGACGGTCTTGACCCCAAGTCTTTTGACTCAAAGACCGTTGGCTGTAGTGCGTCTAGAGGACTGCCTGAAGTCCAGTGGCTTATCGTCACTTGGGTTTTCTCGACTCTCGCGTAGGGTGCGTGTGTGGCCGTGGACTGTGAGTCCCTTTTCTTCTCCGACTGTGGTCACCGTGTGACGATGCTGGTACATGGGACGGTCCCCGTACTTCGTTGGGTTCGGACGTTATTTTTCGTTGTCTTGAGAGTCTACTCTCTCAGTGACCCTCCACTAGTCGTAGCCTGCTTACACGCGAGTGATCCCACCAGGGAGTGGTGGAGAGGCTACCCTTAGAGACAGTTTGTGGACCAGTTTCCATCGGGCCCCGCGTCTACCAGCCAGAGTCCGGCTGAGGGGAAAATCGGTCAGAGGGCCAGACCAGGGACGCATGGTCTGTTTGTGCACATGTGGTTGGGGGCAGTTGGACCCACTTCGACGGGCGTGACCACAGCTAGTCACTTATTTGTGGTTACTTGTACGGTGTCTCAGTTCCCGCTGGGCCGGAGGGAGACACCTGAGGCGCGGACTAAGACATCAGTGGACGCATTCGGCCTTACTTCTAGAGGGAGGTACTCCTATTCTGGACAGAGAGCGATAGACTGTCAGTCTTATGACTTCGACCTTCTGGTTTAGTCGTGTTGACCGTTGAGTTTCGGTGGTCTCGCGGTGGCGCGTGTGTCGGTTCTCGTGTCGTGAGACTAGTGCTCGTAGCTTTACCAAGGTTGCATCCTGCTGTGCGGTACCCGTGACCACGTGGTTGGGGTTGTGCCTTGGATAGCGTGTCCAGGTTGGCTGTGTCCTGGGAGACAAGCCTCTGCGGTGCGATTACCGTGGGCTTTTGCTTTTATAGGTGGCACTGGTGTGCTTCGGTAACCTCGAATGCGAGCTCGAGGTGTGCCTTCCGACAGTAGGAGTAGTTGTAGTGCCATGTTTCGACCGGCCACCGGGTTCACTATTCTCGCTGTTACTGTTGCTCTCGTAGTTACAGCTTTCTATGCCGCCATCAGGTTCTGGGTGGGGTTCCGCGGGATCCCTGCTGAGTCTCTATTTTGGAGACTCACTCCCTGCCTTTCAGGTTGACGGTTCTTCCTCGAGGTTCGAGGTTGCTATTCGGAGGTTCGAGGTTGCCAGCTCATCGGGCCGAGTGTTCACTCGGCATGTGGTATGTTTTTACTGCTTTTGACTGTACTTTCTGTTGGACTAGACTCTATTGTAGCTGTAGTTGTTCTTTCTTTCAGCTAGTTGTTGTTGGTTGTCCTGCTTTATTTCCTATTTCTTTATGCCTCCACACTCCTTTTAGCCCTTCCGAGCCCTTCCGACTCGTGGGCGGCGGTTCGAGTCTCGGGTTATTGGGCCTTCCTGGTAATCGGATTCTCGGGTCGTTACATGTTCCAAGGAATGTCTCGACCTTTTCTAACATGGTAACTATCTCCTCCTCTGTGATGTGCAGGCTGAGACTTGGATGGTTGTCGATTCGTTTGGGATCGTTTGTGATCCTTTTTGGGTTGTTGGATAGTTATGTTAATAGGATCTCCTATCTTTTCTTTTCCTTTATTTTTAATATTTTCTTGGTGTGTTGATTTTGAGGTGGATGCTTCGGAAGATGAGACAACGGTGGTGGTTTTTAGCCCAAAGGTTTTCTTTTTGGTTGGCTCATATCCTAGCCCATCTCTGTTGAAGTTTACTTTGGTTCCTAGCAGGGCATTCAGGTTTTCACTTCCATTAACAAATTTTTCAAGAGAGGTTTGTTTATCTGCCAAGTCTTTTTGAAGCTTTTCATTTTCTTTTATTAGTTGTGAATTGACATGTTTAAGGGCTTCTGACTTTTCATTACACAAGCAATTGTCCTTTTCATAGTTCTGCATTTTCAGTTTCAATTCATCAATTTCATCTCTTAATCTTTCATTTTCATCTTCCAAGTCTCTCATTTCTTTTCTTCCTTCTTCAAGATTTTCATTCATTTTTCTTAAATCTTCAATTTCAGTTTCTAGAAGGATTATCTTTTCATTGAGAGCTTTGTCATATCCATAGGATTCAACCTTCCTTTTTAACTCAAAGTAAGCTTCTTCCCAATCATCAGTGGAGAAATGCTCAAAGGGAGAGCTCACCTCGCTGTCATTTTCTCCTTTGGCCATTAGGCAGAGATCATCCTTTTCTTCTTTAGAAGAGTTGTCTTCAGTTTCTTCTTCTTCTTCATCACTCCAAGTGCACACCATGGCCTGCTTCTTCTTTCTCTTCCACTTGGGCATAGCTTTCTTAGTTTCTTCAGGACATTTAGACTTGATGTGTCCTGGTTTCCTACAAGAGTAACATACAAGCTTTTCAGTTTTTTTAACATTTTCAGGTTTTGGCCTGAAACTTCTTCTTACCTGGGGCTTCTTCTTAGTAAAACATGTACCTTCCTTTCTTAAAAAGTTTCTAAACTTTCTTGTCAGTAGGGCCACTTCATCTTCTTCAGTGTTGCTGCTTGAATGCTCATCATCAGATAGGTCCTTGGTGCTTGGTCCTACTTTAAGAGCCAAAGGCCTTTTTTTACTTGTCTCAGCTTCTTTATTCTTCAGATTCATCTCATAGGTCATCAGGGACCCTACGAGTTCTTTTACTTTGATGGTGGTTAGGTCTTATGATTCTTCAACCATAGTGGCCTTTGTATGCCAGATGGGAGTTAGTGATCTGAGTATCTTTCTTACTATCTCCTGTTCAGTGTATGTCTTACCTAGCTCAGTCAAGCCATTAGTGAGCGAGGTTAGCCTAGCATACATGTCCGAAATGGACTCATCAGATTTCATTCTAAACTTCTCATATTTAGATACCAACATATTAGTGTTGGTTGCACGTACCTGCGGTGTCCCTTCATATATTACCTCAAGGCGATCCCACATTTCTTTTACAGTTTTACAAGTTGACACCCTTGAGTATTCAGTTGGATGAAGGGAGCACTGCATGATATGATTGGCACCCCAGTTCAGAGTTGATTGCCTGATTTATTCTTTAGTCCTTGTATCTTCATCAGGAGGCAGCTCAAAAGGTCCCTTGCTGATCACTCGCCAGACTTCATGATCCTAAGCTCTAATGAAGACCTGCATGCAATTTTTCTAGTAAGGATAATTAATCCCAGTGAAAAAGGGAGGCCTATTTACAGAATGTCCTTCAGCCATAGGACCTGTAGAAGCCATATCACCAGTTCTCTCAAGATCGTTAGATCACATTCAGAGAGCCTTGCTCTGATACCACTTGTTGAGTGGTGATAGGCAGATCTAGAGGGGAGGGGTGAATAGATCAGCCCCCTTTTGCCCTTCTTTGCATAATTAAAAACAATGACTAGCACAACAGATAAAAAGATAGATTTTAATCACTATCTGAAAGACATGATGCACACAGGATACTTGGAAGCGGTCCTATCAAGTTTCTATCGATGGAGCAAGAGAGAAGACAGACCACAAGGCAAGATCTTTAAGGTGGTTCAGTCTCAATCTAGAGACCTACATCCACCTCTCACACAACACAATGAGGCTTCACTAGTGCCAAAGCACAACCGCTGATTCACAGCTTCAAATAGAGAGATACACTCTTACACACCGCTGTCACACAGCTTGAGGGATCACACCCCTGACCACACAGATAAGCAACCACGCCTTCTGTCTTCCTACACGCAGGTAGGGATCTAATGATGAGAAGTTTGTTCAGAAGAAAAAGGAAACAAAGGATGAAAGGTCCAGACAGAGTATCGTAAAGAAAGTGCAATGACTAAGAGATATCCTGTCTGGAAATGAGCTTGAGAGAGCCTTGGCTTTCTACTTCTTTTTGAATCTTTATAGCAGCTAGGAGGCTTTCTCTTCATCGTGAGGAATGGAGAATATCTTCTTCTGGATTTACTCACGCATGCAGCATCAGGACCAGGAGAGCTTGAGCAGCAAGCTTTTTCTTCTTCTCCGTTTTCTCCTCAGCTCATTCTTAGCTCATGTGCTTGCCTTCAACACCAACTAACTAGAGCCCATACTCCTTATCTATATTCATGTCTTAGGGCGACACCAACGTTGTCCGCTATCCAAGCAACACCCAGAATGTCACATCCACATTATTAGATTTGCTTCAACTTGCATAGTTGACTCTCTTCTTGAAAGGTTAGCAGGAATGTGGGTAGGTAGGAGACCATTTGAGCAAAGGTACGATTTTCTTCAGCAAATATCTCTGCCAAAACATTGTCTTCTGATACCAACGCAATATGATGGCTTTTTCAGAGCAGATGGATCATCTGGATTAAGTTTCGGATCTTGAAATCAGCTTTCGTCGGATTCGGATCGGTTCTGGACGATCACAGTGTGTCGACACTTTCCTTGAGTGTGTCGAGACATCCCTTTGAGATCTTGAAGTACTATGGTTGATGAATCGAGATAGCACCAAACAGTGTCGAGACAAGTGAGCCTTGTGCAGAGTTGATGTAAAAAGGTGCCGAGACAAGAGCGCCTTGTGCAGAGATTTTCACACGAATGTGTCAACACTTTACGCCCAGTGTGTCGAGACATTGGTGAATCTAGATACTTAGTCAGAACGCTTCAGCTTGAATTCTTCTGGATGTGTCGAGACATAAGTTGAATGTGTCGACTCATTTTGGTATGCCGGAACTCAATTGTTGGAATTTCAACACAAGCTCTTCTGAATGTGTCGAGACATGATTGGGCCGTGTTGAGACATCACTTGGTGAGATTCAGATGCACTTGTTTAAACCATTCATCAAACCAAATAAAGTTAGATATATCTCAACTACCTACTAATGATTTGTGATTTGTTATCATCAAAACCTGGGGACACAACAAGGGAGTTGACTGTAGTCTGTTGGGCTAATTAAATGGATGAGGACCCATTAGCAGCCGTTCAAACCCAATAGCTTCGGGTTTGAGTTTGCCTATTTACCCAATAAAAGACCAAACAATCTACGTTTGACGAAGGTATGATCAGATTTTTGTTAATTCAAACCTAGCACATTCTTCAACTATATTAAAGTCAAGTTGAGGACAAATAAATTATTTTTTTAACTTTATTTTTTCTATGAATGTTACTGCCAGGGTTTTGTTTTCATCTATTTTCTAGCAATCTGAACACTAGGGGCCTGTTTGATAGCGAGTTAGGGTGGGGAGAGGATGAGAGAGAGTCGATGGGTCTCACAGCTCTCCTCACACATAGTGAGGTTAACCGGAGTCGGTTAGCACAATCGACCACAAGAGGTAGCTTGCACTAAACTTACCAAGTTAGCAAAGCAGCCCTAGGACAGTGCTATAAGTTGGATACATTGGGAAAACTACTCAACATATCAGCGTCAATTCATGAACCTCTTGAGTTTGTGCTCCTGCTCAGGATGCTTATAATAGGATCATCCAACATTCTGGTAGCAGAATTCGTGCATATTTGGCAGTATTACTCTACACACAGACACGGTGGATCATGATGCATGTCTTGGGGAGCAGATCTTCTATTAAAACCAAAGGATCATTTTTCTTGGCAAAAAAATATATATTGAAGTTTTTGTGTTTCAGAGTTACTGATTTACAACTTCCATTCATGAATAAATAAATAAATAGAGCAAGACACTTCGTTAATGTGATGAGGGGTTTCAAGGCTGTATTGGTAACCATGTACACCACACAAAACCTTGCATTTTATTCCTTGTTTTGTTTCTGTTATGTTTCCAATGAAATATTCAGCTATATCTGATGGTACTGGAACCAGAGGGACATACGTGAATCAATATTGTTTATTTTGAGGGTGTACATGGCAATATAAGAATATATGATATAGTGTAGTATATGATAAATTAGATTCTGAGCTATATATGCAATTATGTTTAACAAAAGAAGGAAGAACTGGCCAATTTGACCGATCTTATTTGATCAGTACCTTTGTTTGAATACGGTTGTGGGACTGATTTTTTAGGATTTCATCCTTTTAAAGGAGTGAAGGCTGCTAGAAGTTTCATTGCATTTGGAATTCTATTCACTTCTCATGGTTCTCTCTGGCCTCCAAAATGTGCCACAGTTCTTGTTGGTTGGGGTCCGTGCGATATGAGTTCTCACTGGCCTCTAAAATGTACCTCAAGGTTTGGTTAGCACACTAATTATCTATTAGCCCTTCATTTCCGTATGCCCATAAGGGTGAAACTTCCACCCTCCTGCAAATCATGTGTAATTTTCTGTGGGCCGTTGCCAACTTATGATGTTGACATGTTATAAGATACTTCAGATTATGATGTTGGATTGCTTCATATTATTGTCATATGAATACTTTAGTCCATGCTAATAATTTTGGTTAGGGGATATTATCTTCTGCAGTTTTCAGCTCTTCGGGTGCTTCATATTATCTTCATTTAACAGTGATTTGGGCTCATTTGCATTGGCCTCATTTCCAGGTTCTTATGATTAATTACCTTCTACTCCGGACTGCTCCTTCCTGTTGATGTCTGCTTCCCCTTCATTGCTCCTTCCCCGGTGGTGTGTGGGCTCCTTCTCTGTGGTCGTGTTAGCCTAAAATTTATTTCACAGTCACATGTTGTATTTGCATTCGCCTCAGTTCTCTTTTCCTAATGATTAATTATGTTTTTTTAAATAAGTACGAGTGCATCTAAAGATGGAAAAAGTAGAGTGGCGAATTGGAACAACGAAGCAGATTTGATTTTTGTATATCTCCTAGTAGAACACAAGGTGAGCAACGACGGTTTCGCTAATGGAAATTTCACAAAGGAGGCATGGAAGGAAACATTAAAAAAATTCAATGAGTTGATCAGGTTAGGATACTCAATGGAGAATTTGAAAAATCGGTTTAAAAATATGAAGAAAAGATACTATTTAATTGTGACTATAAAGAATGGGTCAGGATGGGGATGGGATGATAACAAGAAAATGCCAACACCAGGCACAAAGGAAACATGGGATGATCTCATAGCGGTATGTAACATACGTATTGCATAGTTAATTGTTTAACTTAACTTTCTTTAAATGATCAACATGTCTGTTTATTTTTCAGACCAATAAAGAGTACAAATCAATTCAAGGGAAACCTTTCTTGATTTTCGATCAAATGGAGGTGATTTGCTCAAATTCCATGTCAAGAGGGGATGACGCCGTATGTAATGAAGGTTCCTCTTACCTTGACACACGTAGTGACCCTGGTGATGAGGAGCAGCAAACTTTGGAGCAAGAATCAGGGTTAGATTTCAATATTAACACTTTCTTGAATGACACTGATACCCCGACAAATAATCAGCAACCATCGGAAAGGGAACCTCCAAATGTTGAGACATTCACGGCCAGTCCCTCTATGGCCAAGACCATTCCTTCATCTAGTAATATAAATAGGAAGAGGAAGCGGAGTTCGCAGGGTAATGAGGATTCAATTGACAAGTTAGTAGAATTGGGTCATGAAAGGTTGACCTTGGCAAGAGAGATGATCCAACTTCAGAAAAAAACTATACCGCCAATGGATGAGGTAATTAATATGCTCGTCAACTTACCTGGACTTCCTCATCAGGATATTTATAGAGCTATTGAGCTTATCAAGTCTACCGAGGATCGTTCCATCTTCACGTCTCTTCTAGAAGATATGAAATTGGGATGGATATTTACCCGTCTGGGATACTATTGAAATCTTCATTGATATCCTTTTTAAACTTACAATTACATGTGCAATTTTATTTATTCACAGTTACTTATTTAATGAAATTAGCTTTAGCTTTAATGATGGTTCATTTCCATGAATTGGTTCATCGTATGCTATTGCACACTTATAAATGTTGCTTGTTTATGTTTTGTAGGATATTTTATTTTCCATTATCAATGGACTTGTGAACTATTGACATCGGTCCATCACTTGACATGCTCAATAAGTTTATGATGGATGAGGAGAACTATTGGGACGAAGTTGAACATATAGTTCTCATTCAAATGTTGTCCTCCGACATATGTCTCCTTAGGACCCCAATACACACATATGTTGGTCGAGGTCATAAGTGGGTTAAACAATTAATGGCCGGTCATGTTGGTAGATCATACTCTACTTTTCGGGTGCATCCTCACTTATTCTTAAGGTTAAGGGACAAATTGATGGAAAGGGGTGTACTTAATGACACCAAAAATATGTCTGCCAGTGAGCAATTAGCTATATTTCTCCTCGAGGTTGGAGATGGAGTTGGCAATAGATTACTCAGAGAATGGTTCCAACATTCAGGAGAGACGATAAGTCGACATTTTAACAATGTACTCATGGTAGTGTTATTCTTGCGCTATGACTTGATTAAGAAGCCGTCTGTTGAAGATCCAGTACATCCAAAAATTCGATATGATCCAAAATTTTTTCCCTTCTTCAAGGTGATGTACTTTATGATCATTAGCAAATAGACATGCATTAATTGATTCAATCGAATGTTTGTTAATTGTTATTAATTATGCTTCTGCTTTGTCAGCAGAATGCACTGGGTGCAATTGATGGCACACATATACTTGCAAGGGTTCCGGTGGCTGACCAGCCTCGTTATCGAAATCGGAAGGGTGAAACATCCCAGAATGTCATGGGATGTGTAAACTTTGATCTAATGTTTAGTTATGTTGTTGTTGGTTGGGAGAGATCAGCTGCAGATATGAAAGTCCTCAGGTGGGCCCTTGAAAAAGGTGGATTTACCATACCAGAAGGTAAATGTTATTCAATTGATAGATCTATCTATGTTCTGTTCCCCATACTTATTAGAATTCCATCTCGTTTGTTGTCATAGGAAAATTCTGGTTGGTGGATGCAGGAAACGCAAACATCCCCCACTTTTTAGCACCGTACTGCGGCACAAGATATCATCTGCCAGAGTACATAGGTAATAGGAGAAGGGTTGCACATAGGGATAAAAAATATTTGTTTAATCATAGGCACGCACAACTACGCAATTGTGTTGAGCGTGCTTTTGGTGTCCTGAAATCACGTTTCACAATTTTGGTAAAAAGTTGTAATTATCCAATTAAGACACAAGCTAGAATTGTAATGGCTTGTTGCGTGCGCCACAATTTCATTAGAAGGGAGCAAGGTGTTGATTTAATTTTCCAACAAGCTGAAGATGGCGTGGACAATCCTGGTGATGAGGAGGTCGATGAAGAGGATAATGTCAGTAGGACAGAGGCTACTAGAGGGAAAAGATTCCGTGAATGTTTGGCAACTCGCCTTTGGGCCCATCATAGTTCACGGGGGTATTTATTATACTGTTAACCTAATTTATAATATTTTATATCCTTCACAGTTATGTTTACACGTAACATATAACTTGTCTATTGCAGGCGTCGTCAGGTGGAATCTCAAAATGCCGAGTGACATTATGAAATTGTCAATTTTAATTAGTCAATTTTACATGTTGTGTAATTGGACATTATATATGTTGTGCACTTGGACACTTTTATTCTCTGTCATTTTTTTTATGTTTAGTTGTTTATGATTTGGAATGTGCATATATAGCATAATTTCCATGACAATTTCTCAGATATGACTTCTGCTCTCTTTTTTTTTTGGGGGGGGGGTGACCTTCAAACAACCAAAATTATACTATGCAATCTACTCCCTATCTTGGATATGAACGTTTAAACACTCACTTAATTTTTTGGAGTAGCCTGGCTCAACTGTCACTACATATGGGTTTCAGGCTGCTACACTGCACAACATGCGTGGTCGATGCTACAATTTTACATGCTTGGTTTTGTTACTAGATGTTATATCTCTGTGCTCATATTTGCTATTTTGGTGTTAGACTTGTCTACTTATAGGAATATTATCCTTGCATAGGACGTTGGGCTATGATGATGGGAAGGAGCATTGATGTGATGAGGAGGACTGTGGGGGCATCACATTCCATTCCTTTATTTGTAGGACCCGCCGATGATAGTGGGTTGGATGGCCTTATGGCAGCCCCTACTATGAGGTTGGATGGTGTTATTGTAGGGGTTCTATGGGAAGTGACTGCAGCACTTGTCTTCCAATGACTGTCATTTTTGAATATTGTCCGTCTGAGTCAAATAACATGACATATCAAATATAAGTTGGTGACCGATGCTACACTGCACATGCTTGGATTTGTTACTAGATTTATGCTATATCTTTGTGCTCATATTTGCTATTTTGGTGTGTATCTAACATTTTTTACTACTTACAGGAATATTGTCCTTGCATAGGACGTTGGGCTATGATGATGGGAAGGAGCATTGATGTGATGAGGAGGACTTTGGGGGCATCGCATTCCATTCCCCTATTTGTAGACCCCGCCGATGATAGGGGGTTGGATGGCCTTATGGCAGCCCCCTACTATGAGGCTGGATGGTGTTACTATAGGGGTTCTATGGTAAGTGACTGCAGCACTTGTCTTCCAATGACTGTCATTTATGAATATTGTCCATCTGAGCCAAATAACATGACATATGAAATACAAGTTGGTGCCTTGTACATTATAATTAAGTGTTTATAACATAATTCTTTTTTAGGATAAAACCAGTAGGATTCAAAATTAATGGGTGAGGCAAAATATGATCCTATTCAGTGTCAATGTGGCATAGGGGAATGTGTTATCAAGATTTCTCAAAGTAGCAAGAATCCCCAACGTCCCTATTATTGCTGCCCACTTGGCGTATGTTGTTTTTACCCTACTGTACTGTTTTGGTTTACATGTTATGTATGTCATTTGCTCATGTACATTTGCTCACAGCTTGGGAATGATAAGTCATGTCGGTTCTTCATGTGGGTGGATGAAGTACTACTGTGTCCTTGTGGCAAAGGACCTTGTAGAAGGCGGACCTCAAACACTAGTAAGAATAAGGGGAAAATATTTTATGTATGTCCAGAATCTAAGGTACGTGGCTAACATTGTTTATGGTTATTGTTCTTACATTCCTTATAAAATGTACCTAATGTGAATATCTTTTACTTGTAGGCTGACAAAACAACATCAAGTTGCAGGTTCTTCATGTGGGCAAAAGATCTGTCAACGGTATGGACTAATTTATGTTTTCAATGTGAATGTTAAATCATACACAGTCGAGTGTGTGCTGTGCTAGGGTAAAATTTATCCATGTCTCATAATCATAGAAGACCTTTATTGTGTACACACATCTGTATCTTTATAAAAAATGATTGCAAACATTACTAGATTTGTATTAACTATAAATCAAAAATAAATGCCATAATTCAAACATAGCAGAAAATATTAGAGATTCTATCATGGAACAAGAAGGCTTTTAGTTAATACAATTTGATTCTTTGAGGTGAGTCTTTGTGCTTCTTAATTTCATGGTTGCACAAATTTGATTCTCGCCATTAGCAAGTTGCCTCTTACTTTGGAAGTCTTCATGTAGTTCTGAAATATGAGAACTTTTGCTATTTCTTGTTGGAAGTTTAGTAGAACGTGGAGATTATGAGTTTTTCTCCTTCAAAGAAAGGCATACTTCCAATTCTTCGTTGGATGTTGACGCTTGAACATCTAGAACAGGATATCTAGGATTAGTGCACACATGCTGGTAATGGATATACTTTGTTAACTCTCCTTCGTCTAATTCTGTACTATTCAAGGGGCAACCCAATTTCTGTCGTGTGGGGGCCTCATAAGCAGTTGATTTAGGCCTATCATGATATGCAACTTCCGATAATTTCATTTCCTTATAACTACTCACCAAAGATGATTGACAAATACTGTGATTCTCATGACTGAAAGTGTCAAGTGTTCTTGATATCTCACATCTTTCACTAAACAATGAAAAAGAACTCTTCTCAGAAGCACTTTCAGATATGTGACCTACTCTATATTTTGGGAACAAATGCTACAGGCTTCTAGGTGTTGTACTTGATCAAACTTTTGTTGTCTGTCTACTTGCAAATTAACTTGTGAATTGCATGAAGATTTACTTGGAGAACAATTATGTGGTGAACCATTAGCCTTTTCCAACATCATGGAGTCACCAGCAGAATTAGGAGGCAATGCTTCCACATCTCCAGCACAGGAGAGCACATCAGTTACCATAAAAGTCTTTTTAGCATGGGCACTGCAAGAAGATGAAACCACCTGACTGACCTCATCCAAACGACCGGATGGTTCAATAGGTGACCTGTTTGACGTTAATACTGAAGATCTTGGAGTATCACAATTCATAGGATGGACAACAGAGTTGCAAATTTCACTAACAGAACTCCACAAAGAACTGGAAGGCAGGAGGGACTGCACTAGAGATGGCATCAGGGGAAATAAAGCCACGTCCTAGGAAACATTCACCAAATTTGTTCATCCTAGAAGGGGCTAGTGGTAAACTATGCATCTTGCTACTAGTGACCACAGAACTTTGCACACTGCAATGATTGTTCAACAGGGTCACATCCATTCCTGTTGAACTGTTGGTGACCCTGAAGACCCAATGAATGACAAGCTACATTATCTTGGACATCACTTGCAAATAAATGTAGGCCAGAAGTGCCAGCACCAGAGGTAGGCATGTTGGAGTTAGATGGAAGGCTCTTTCACCACAGAATGTGGATCTAGAGGGGGGGGTGAATAGATCAACAGACTAATTAAAAATTATGCCTAGATTCAAATGCGGAATTAAAAGAACATTGGACAACCATAGTCAAAGCACCGAATGATGGAAACAAGATCTACGAAACAGACAAGCAAACACACGAGAGGCACAAAGACTTTTAGGTGGTTCGGTCAATCCGACCTACGTCCACCCCACATTCAACTCGAATGTGGATTACTGTTGATACACAGCTTCAATCTGCTGGGCACTACAGCTTGCCAACAACAGCTGGGGCTTACAGCTTATCTCGACCAGAGGAACACCCTCTGCAATAGCTGAGCTTCACAGCTTGCTCTGTTGGGCACTATAGCTTAGCCGACCAGAGGTAACACCTTTGCACACCGCTGCCTCACAGCTTGACACCGCTAACTAACAGCTTGATCGAACAAGAGTTTTCAAAGGAAAAATAACAAGACTGAAAAGTAATAAAACACAATCGAATGGAAGAAAGTCAAAACGACTGTAGCTCAAATTGAGCAATATCAGCTCTGGTATCTGGACCAAGACGCTGATTCACAAACTCTCATATCACTCTCTCAACTCATTTCTTCTCACTTTCTTCTTCTCTCCTTTTCTTCTCTTTGGATCTCGATGGCTCTCTGCTGTCTCAGGTTTGTCTCACTGTATAGACTTGCCACTCTTCGATCAGCCTTCAACAGAAGATGAAGACTTCTATAGATACAGCAACAGATTGGATAAGGGCGCGTGGCTTCCACATTTTCCTACCCAAGGAATTCGCCAGATCCGAGGTGCTTTCATCCATGTGGCAGCATCTGGTCACCTCGTCCTCCTGGGATCACGAGCCATGTCAGAAATCTCAGTAGCAAATCCCTGTCAGATAGAGTATCAGATTATCAGGTTAAGTGAAGAACTCTGTACAGACTGTAAGATGAAGTGCATTATATAGACTTCAGTCTGTATAGACTTCAGTCTGTATAGACTTGTGAAGGCGAATGCAATGTACAGACTTTGCCCCACTGTGTAGACTTCATATAAGAAGCCAAAGGCTGTACAGACTTTGAAGAACATCAGCCAATGTATGGACTTGCTCAGCCTGAAGCAATGTATGGACTTCAACTCAAAACCAGCTTATATACTTCAATCATGATGCATGCAATGCAAAGCAGACCAATGTACAGACTATTGCGAAGCAAGAGGGTGTACCGACTTCAACTAACAGATGTACGATGTACAAACTCGTCCAATGTATACACTTGCCTCATTGTTCAGTCTTCACGAATGATGTACAGACTTCCAATGTGTAGACTTGGAAGAATCAGTGAAGGATGTACAGACTTCACCTCGTTGTACAGACTTGGAAGTCTGGGGGGTCGACCCATCAAAGAAGGGGGTCGACCCATGATGCATGGACGAGCCTAATCAATGTATAGACTTTACCAAAGGAAAGGTTGTATAGACTTGAACAAATCAAGGCTGCTAATGTATAGACTTAACAGTCACCCTGGCTATATAGACTTCGTCAGAAGCTGAACAGTCTGTTGTATAGACTTGCACAAACCAAAGGAAAGACTGTATAGACTTGAACAAATCAAGGCTGCTAATGTATAGACTTAACAGTCGCCCTGGCTGTACAGACTTGGTCACAAGCTGAACAATCGGTTGTATAGACTTGCACAAACCAAAGTCTGTACAGACTTGAAATGAAAACCAATGTATAGACTTTCAAAGCTGAACGTAGGTAAAGAACCCAATGTGCAGACTTGGAATTGCAACGTAGGAACAGATGCCAATGTACAGACTTTGGCAAGCAACGATGTACAGACTTGGCCAAACAGTCCAATGTATAGACTTGAACTATCAACATAAGGATGTACAGACTTGGCCAAACATTCCGATGTATAGACTTGAGGCATAGAGGCCAATGTACAGACTTGGAAAGCTAAGGCCAATGTACAGACTTCGAAAGCTGAGGCCGATGTACAGACTTCACCTCGTGCAAGCTATAGAGAATGAATGTATAGACTTCATGAAATGCTAGACATTGAATGCTGTACAGACTTGAGCAATGTATAGACTTAGCTTCATGCATGCTACAGTCCAATGTATGGACTTTGAACTTGATGCAACATGAACAGTGATTGAATGTGTAGACTATGAACACTTTGAACTCTCTGAACTCTGTACAGACATTGCAATCGACAGGTAATGTATAGACTTGCAAGCCTGAAGGCCAATGTATGGACTTGTATAGTAGCCCAATGTATGGACTTGGCAGGGTTGAATGAGTGAATGAGCAAGCCACAATGTGCATACTTCACGATGTGTGGACTTGAGTGAGCGTGCAAGCCAACAGCCAATGTACAGACTTCCTCGTGCAGGTAATGCAGCAATGTATATACTATGAACTTGAACGTGTAGTGTATAGACTATGCTATGCAGTGTATAGGCTATACTAATCTGAGGAGTCAACCCATGTGAACAAGGGGGTCGACCCACAACTGTCCAGACTACACAATGAAATGTATGGACTCTATGTTCATGCTGCAATGCAATGTAGACCTGTGGGTGTGTGCACGACAGTATAGACTCTGACTGCATTATGTACACAGACAACCTAATAAAAACAATTTCATCAAAATAAGAACAGTTGCCAATCAATCAAAACAAGTTGTTGCCAATGAAGTAAAACTTATTGTCAACATCATCAACACAGAGGGGTCACAACAATCTCCCCCCTTTTGATGATGGTAACACCCTATTATATAGAATAGCAACATCCTGTCAAACAGATGTATTTTTGATGAAGGACATGATTCGTTATTCAGATTGTCATGCAGATGCTATGAATGACATGCTGAGACATGAACACAACTCTCTGCTCACAAGATCTCCCCCTTTGCCATAGACATGATGCATACACTTCCCTGGAATGAATTCATCAAGTAGACAATATATTCTCCCCCTTTGCCATCAACAAAAAGAAAAAGAATACAAGGGAAGGAATAAGAAGAGTCAGCTGACTGGCATTCTTAGAAAGTAGTTCAGAAATTAAGCAGCTAAAGCACAGAACCGTCAGTCATATGAATTTAGAAACTGCTTAGAAAGTGAGGTTCTGGTTTAAAGGTTATAAAAATGAGAGTTCATGCACTACATTCATTGGATAAGGTAGGTGTGCATGATAAAACAATAAACCAGAGTTATGTTTACATGAGAGATTCAGTTTCAGAATATCTTACTTTCATAGACTCAGTAAAATGTGTTAAGAGAAACCAGGTCATGTATTGAAATTAAACAATTGACACCCATGAAAATTCTTTGAAGGAACAGCATTTTCACTATTATTTCATGTAGGGCATTCAGGTACGATAAGTCTTTTTGCATAAGGATATACATTTATCAGACGCCAATACCCCTAGATACTCAACATGATGGACCATCCTGCCTATGATCAAACTCAATAGAATTGATTTACACCTTTTTGTGTGAGGGTACACGTTTATCAGACGCCAGTTACCCCCAGGTACTCAGTGAAACCAACCTACTGTTTTGATCATTTTATACAGAGATAGCTGATACACCTCCTGACATGAGTGTTGTCCACTTCTTTGATAGATCACTCAGTTTCTCAGTGATTTACCAGTCATTGCTCTGCCAATGCTATTTTTCAATTAATTTTTAATGTTTTTCAATATCTTTCTTAGCTGCCCTTTATTTGTTTCAGAATGACTTGTTTAAGGACAATACACATACTTAGCTTCTCTAACATGATTTCAGAGGAGTTTTCAGATTTCAGATATAATTGGCTTTGTCTGACATGAAATAAGATAAGGGTTGAGAGCTTTATCAATTTTCAGCATCCTTATTTACTGATTGTAGTCTTTCAACTCTAAAGATTATAAAATTTAAACCAAGTCAGTCTTTAAGCAATTAAAGTTCTTATGAGGGAAGAGATCCATTTTCTATTGCTTAATATTAGAACTGACTAAAAGATTACCATACTGTCAGACTCAACTCTGAATCATATGCAATACTCCCCCTGTCTATGTGCATGTGGTTTTACAAATGATGACTGAACAAATGATTTCAAAGTTCATGCTTATTCAGACTACACTATCATGCAATATGACCACCAGGGTTATGCAGAGTAATGTAGTGCAAAACAATTCTATATGCATGTGATTTTAGACACATTCATGACTAAATGATATGCAGTGATGATCATGAGAAAACAATATGAGTGTCATGCATGATCATGAGTCTGTTGCACCCTTCAACCTACACAGAGTTTTATACAAGCTATTAGATGCAAGTCCAAATCAGAGATTTTATTCAAAACAGCTGAAAATTTTATTCATCATGCTGAAACTTACACAAGCCAAGTTCTCTTCTAGGAAATTTAAACTTTTCATTTTCAAGTGGCTTAGTAAAGATATCAGCAATTTGTTTGTCTGTTTTAATGAAATTCAGTTCAATTTCCTTTTTATTCACAGCATCTCTAAGAAAATGATGTTTTATCTCTATGTGTTTAGTCCTAGAATGATGAACAGGATTTTTAGCAAGGCATATGGCACTAGTATTATCACATAAAATTGGAATACATTCCAGTTTTATCTGATAATCATCTAGTTGGTGCTTGATCCATAGTACTTGGGCAGCACAATTACCAGCTGCAACAAATTCAGCCTCAGCTGTAGACAAGGCTACAGTGTGTTGCTTCTTAGATGCCAAAGATACTAGACAGCCACCAAGGAATTGACAATAGCCACTAGTGCTTTTTTTATCTACTCGACACCCATCATAATCAGCATCAGTGTAAGCTAGAAGCTCTAACTCACACCTAGCAGGATACCATAATCCTAGCTCTTGGGTGCCTAGCAGATATCTAAAAATCCTTTTTACTGCTTTAAGATGAGTTTCTTTAGGACTGGCCTGAAACCTAGCACATAATCCTACAGCAAATTGAATATCAGGCCTAGATGCTGTTAAGTAGAGAAGGGATCAGATCATACCTCTATATAGCTTTTGATCAACAGGTTTACCTTTAGCGTCTTCATCCAAGCTTGTAGAGGTACCCATTGGAGCAGCTATCTCATTGAGGTTGTCCATCTTGTATTTCTTGAGTAGATCCCTTGTGTACTTGGACTGGGTGATAAACATTTCTTCCTTTGTTTGTGTAACCTGCAGTCCAAGAAACAATTTGAGCTCACCCATTGAGCTCATTTCAAACTCATTAGTCATTGTTTTAGAAGATTCCTCACACAATTTGGGGTTAGTTGACCCAAAAATAATGTCATCCACATAAATTTGTACAATAAGAATGTCAGAATGACTCACCTTTGTAAACAAGGTCTGATCAACTACTCCTCCAGTGAAATTTTGATCAGTAAGGAACTTGCTCAACCTGTCATACCAAGCTCTGGGAGCTTGCTTAAGACCATAGAGAGCTTTATTTAATTTGTAAACATGATTAGGGAAATCTAGACATTCAAACCCAGGGGGCTGTCTTACATAGACTTCCTCACTAATTTTCCCATTCAAGAATGCAGATTTTACATCCATCTGCTGGAGGATTATTCCTACGGAGCATGTATAAGCCAATAAAATCCTAACAGCTTCTAATCTGGCTACAGGGGCAAATGACTCTTCAAAGTCAATACCAAACTCCTAGTTATACCCCTGAGCAACAAGTCTGGCTTTATTTTTAACAATATTACCTAATTCATCAGATTTATTCCTGAATACTCACTTAGTCCCTATGACTGTTCCATGATCAGGAGGTGGGACCAAGTGCCACACCTTGTTCCTGTCGAACTGATTAAGCTCCTCATGCATGGCATTAGTCTAATGCACATCCTTGAGGGCACAGTCAATGGACTTGGGTTCAATTTGAGAGACAAGAGCATATGTATTTAATTCATCCTGAATTCTAAAGTGACCTCTAGTCCTAGGGGGATCATTCAGATTGCCAATGACATTATTCACAGGGTGATCTTTAAGATATCTGATGTTAACAATCTGAGTTTCAGGAATTTCACTTACCTCCCCCTGAACTTCAGATTCTTCTTCATTCTGCTCTTCTTTTTCTTCCTCACCATCAGACTGGTCTGCAGAGTTATCATCTTTTAAAATGTTCCCATCTTCATTCCTGCAATGACCATGGTTAGTTTCCATCAAGGATTCATCAAAGATAATGTATGGAGATTCTTCAACAATTTTTGAGTTTAAATTGAACACTCTATAAGCCCGAGTGTTTTCAGAATAACCGAGGAAGATTCCTGGTTCACCTTTTGGCTCAAATTTATCAAGGTCCCTCTTGTCATTTATATGTATAAAATATTTACAACCAAAGACCTTGAAGTGGGCGATTGAAGGTTTCTTATCTCTCAACATCTCATAAGGGGTTTTCTGGGTGGAAGGTCTTACCATTGCCCTGTTAATTACATAACAGGCTGTGTTGACTGCTTCAGCCCAGAATTTTCTTGGCAGTTGACCTTCAACTAAGAGAGTTCGGTCCATCTCCACTAGAGTTCTGTTTCTCCTCTCAACAACACCATTCTGCTCAGGCGTCCTGGGTGAGGAGAACTTATGATGAATCCCATTTGACCTGCAAAATTCTTCAAAGTTTGAGTTTTCAAACTCACCTCCATGATCAGTCAAAATATTTTCAATTTTCTTATTTATTCTTATACAGAACTCCTGAAATTTTGAGAATGCATCATTCTTATGTGACAGAAAAAATACCCAAGTATACCAAGAAAAATCATCTACTAAGACAAACCCATACCTCTTCCCTGATAAACTGATAGACCTAGTTGGCCCAAATAGGTTCATGTGTATCAGTTCATAAGGTTTAGTGGATAGGTTTTCTATCCTAGATTTGAATGATTTTCTAGTTAACTTGGACTGAATGCGTGCATTACAAAATTTATTTTCCTTTTTAAAAGAGACTTCAGGGAGTCCTCTAACCATGCTATGCTTGTTTAGTTTATGCAAAACAGTATAACTCGCATGGCCTAACCTACGATGCCATAAAAATGCTAAATCTTCTCTACTGGCAGTAAGACATAGGTTAGAATGCTGAATATCATCTAAATCTATCATGTATGTGTTATTTATTCTCTTTCCAGAAAATTTGACAATATCAGAATCAGGTTCAAAAACCTTACACCATTGAGAATCAAATAAAACTTTATGTTCCTTATCACACAACTGGCTAATACTGAGTAAATTATAAGCTAACCATTCAACCAGCATAACATCATTAATGCAGTAGGTAGAACACTTACCTACCTTACCTGATCCAATGATCCTACCCTTTGTGTTGCTTCGAAAGGTGACAAGGCCTCCTAGCTTTTCAGTCAGCATGCAGAACTTGGCCTTATCTCATGTCATATGCCTGGAGTAGCCACTGTCCAAGTACTACATGTTGCTCTTGGCTGCCAGGCATACCTACACACACAATTAGGGCAAAGAGTTTGGAACCCAAGACTGATTGGGCTCCAATGCAGATGAAGTGCAAGTAAAGAAAGAAAGCATGGCTTTGGGAATCCACATTTGTTTAAAAGAACTTTGTTCAGTGGATTTTGCAGATTTCCTTCTGTCATTTCTTCTCTTATTTTTGTTGTTCTTCCTTTTATTCGCACCAACAGAGTTATTCACAAAATTGTTGTTATTGTGCCAATGCTTCAGCCATGTAGCATTCATAAAGTTTTGATCAAGGTAATATTTGGGTTGGCTGTAGGATTGGAAATTCCTGGTTGTTCGACTACCATACCCATTACCCCAATTTCTGACATAGGGTCCGTAAAATTGTGTAGGTTGTTGAACATACTCTGTATGCATCCCTTGAGTTCTAGTCCACCCAAACCCATTAGGATAGATTGACTATGTGGGGTAGTAGGACTAGACTCTAGGTGGATTGAATTTGTTGGGCTGACTCTTGAAAGCATTTTATCTTCCCTGCACTCTTGACCCTGCTGACATGTTCATAGGTTTTTGTTGGGTCTTTTTCTGTGATGGTGTTGGTGAAGACTTTTTGGCATTGACATGGGGTTTATTTACCAGAGTAGGCTGACCCCTAGCCTTGGGTTGAGCACTAGAGCTAGGTTTGGAAGTGCCAATTCTACTAGGCCCACCAACTTTCTGTTTGCCCTTCTCCTCTGCATTGGGCTTTTTCAGATTCACATTAGTGTTCACAGCATTATTAGAATTCATGTTAATCAGAGGTCCTCTCTCCTTTTGTGCAACGAAGGAAATAGTTTTCATTCCAAAGCTCTTAGTTGCACTAGAGTTAAATCCTAGGCCCTCTCTCCTGAAATTAACCTTCGACCCTAATAGAGCATTTAAAATTTCAGATCCTTGGGTCATTTTCTCAATGGTTTTCAACTTATCCTCATTGTCTTTCTGAATTTCATCAATAGACTTTTTCAATTCATTTTTTACATTGAGGACAACTTCATATTTTTTAGAGGTAATTTTTATCTCACTTTCATAATTCTAAATTTTCAATTTCCATGCATCAATTTCATTGTCTAATCTCACATTTTCTTCCTTAGAGATTTTCAGTTCTTTCTTGATTTCTTCAAATTCAGAACATGTGAGTTTCAGCTTACTATTCTCATTCTCTAAGCATGCAATTTTATCAGACAATGAAGTATCATTTTGCATGATGTTAATTTTTCTTCGTAGATGCCTATTTTCTTTTCTGACATCATCTACTCTATCAGCAAGTTCATTATAAGCATCCATCCAATCAGCAATAGTAAAGTTTTCAAAACGAGAGGATACCTCATCAGATTCTTCCTCTCTATGTTCTGAGCTGGTTGCCATGAGATAGATTGGCTTCTCAGCTTCAACTTCACTGTCCGAAGTGTTGCTCAAGGATCCCTCATCCTCATCACTCCAGGTACTCACCATAGCTTTCCCTCTTGTGTTCTTTTTCTTGGGCTTGTCCTTGAGGTTCTGATTTGTCGGACATTCTGCTTTAAAGTGACCAACCTTCCTGCATTGATAGCAAACATTAGTTTCAGCTTTCTTTACAGGGTTTGATTTGTACCTTGTGTCTCGGCGGCCACCACTGGGATTTCTTCGGCTGAATCTTCTTCCTTCTTTCTTGAGAAAACGCTGGAATTCCCTAGTAATCATAGCCATATCATCATTTGCCATTTCTTCTTCAGACAAGCTCTCTTCAGTTGATGATCCGTTGGGGCTGGATCGACTGGATTTGCTAGCACCAGCCTTCAGAGCTATTGGCTTCCTCTTTCTATCAGCCTCCTCTATCTTCGGCAGATTCATCTCATATGCCATTAGAGATCCGATAAGCTCATCTGCCCTTGTATTGTGCATATCTCTTGACTCTTCCATAATGGTGACCTTTGTGTGCCAAATTGGAGTCAAGGATCGCAAGATCTTCCTGACTATATCATACTCAGAATACTTCTTCCCGAAACCTCTGAGACCATTTGTGATAATAGTCAACCGAGCATACATTTCTTTGATTGTCTCATTAGGCTTCATCTTGAATGCCTCGTATTCTAAAACCAGTAGAATAGTCTTGGTCTCTCTGACTTATGAAGTCCCCTCGTAGATGACTTCAAGTGCATCCCACATTTCCTCCTTGGTCCATACATCTTCATTAGGGGACAGCTCGAAAGGTCCCTTGCTAACCACCTTCCATATTTCATAGTCTTTAGCTCTCAAAAATACCTGCATACAGTGCTTCCAGTATGCATAGTTGGTTCCATCGAAGTACGGGGGCTTGGATGTGGAGTGTCCTTCAGCTATCATCCCTCTTTCATACATCTGTGCTTATCCACTTCGGGCGGTAAGTCCCTGTAGAAGAGTAGCTCTGATACCAATTGTTGGAGTTAGATGGAAGGCTCTTTCACCACAGAATGTGGATCTAGAGGGGGGGGGTGAATAGATCAACAGGCTAATTAAAAATTATGCCTAGATTCAAATGCAGAATTAAAAGAACACTGGACAACCACAGTCAAAGCACCGAATGATGGAAACAAGATCTGCGAAACAGACAAGCAAACACACGAGAGGCACAAAGACTTTCAGGTGGTTCGGTCAATCCGACCTACGTCCACCCCACATTCAACTCGAATGTGGATTACTACTGATACACAGCTTCAATCTGTTGGGCACTATAGCTTGCCAACAACAGCTGGGGCTTACAGCTTATCCCGACCAGAGGAACACCCTCTGCAACAGCTGAGCTTCACAGCTTGCTATGCTGGGCACTACAGCTTAGCCGACCAGAGGTAACACCTCTGCACAGCGCTGCCTCACAGCTTGACACCGCTGACTAACAGCTTGATCGAACAAGAGTTTTCAAAGGAAAAATAACAATACTGAAAAGTAATAAAAACACAATCGAATGGAAGAAAGTCAAAACGACTATAGCTCAAAGTGAGCAATATCAGCTCTGGTATTTGGACCAAGACGCTGATTCACAAGCTCTCATATCACTCTCTCAACTCATTTCTTCTCACTTTCTTCTTCTCTCCTTTTCTTCTCTTTGGATCTCGATGGCTCTCTGCTGTCTCAGGTTTGTCTCACAGTATAGACTTGCCACTCTTCGATCAGCCTTCAACAGAAGATGAAGACTTCTATATATACATCAGCAGATTGGATAAGGGCGCGTGGCTTCCACGTTTTCCCGCCCAAGGAATTCGCTAGATCCGAGGTGCTTTCATCCACGTGGCAGCATCTGGTCACCTCGTCCTCCTGGGATCACGAGCCATGTCAGCAATCTCAGTAGCAAATCCCTGTCAGACAGAGTATCAGATTATCAGGTTAAGTGAAGAACTCTGTACAGACTGTAAGATGAAGTGCATTATATAGACTTCAGTCTGTATAGACTTGTGAAGGGGAATGTAATGTACAGACTTTGCCCCACTATGTAGACTTCATATAAGAAGCCAACGGCTGTACAGACTTTGAAGAACAGCAGCCAATGTATGGACTTGCTCAGCCTGAAGCAATGTATGGACTTCAACTCAAAACCAGCTTATATACTTCAATCATGATGCATGCAATGCAAAGCAGACCAATGTATAGACTATGGCGAAGCAAGAGGGTGTACCGACTTCAACTAACTGATGTACGATGTACAGACTCATCCAATGTATACACTTGCCTCATTGTTCAGTCTTCACGAATGATGTACAGACTTCCAATGTGTAGACTTGGAAGAATCAGTGAAGGATGTACAGACTTCACCTCGTTGTACAGACTTGGAAGTCTGGGGGGTCGACCCATCAAAGAAGGGGGTCGACCCATGACGCATGGACGAGCCTAATCAATGTATAGACTTTACTAAAGGAAAGGCTGTATAGACTTGAACAAATCAAGGCTGCTAATGTATAGACTTAACAGTCGCCCTGGCTGTACAGACTTGGTCACAAGCTGAATAGTCGGTTGTATAGACTTGCACAAACCAAAGGAAAGGCTGTATAGACTTGAACAAATCAAGGCTACTAATGTATAGACTTAACAGTCGCCCTGGCTATACAGACTTGGTCACAAGCTGAACAGTTGGTTGTATAGACTTGCACAAACCAAAGTCTGTACAGACTTGAAATGAAAACAAATGTATAAACTTTCAAAGCTGAACATAGGTAAAGAACCCAATGTGCAGACTTGGAATTGCAACGTAGGAACAGATGCCAATGTACAGACTTTGGCAAGCAACGATGTACAGACTTGGCCAAACAGTCCAATGTATAGACTTGAACTATCAACAGAAGGATGTACAGACTTGGCCGAACATTCCGATGTATAGACTTGAGGCATGGAGGCCAATGTACAGACTTGGAAAGCTAAGGCCAATGTATAGACTTCGAAAGCTGAGGCCGATGTACAGACTTCACCTCATGTAAGCTATAGAGAATGAATGTATAGACTTCATTAAACGCTAGACACTAAATGTTGTACAGACTTGAGCAATGTATAGACTTATCTTCGTGCATGCTACAGTCCAATGTATGGACTTTGAACTTGATGCAACATGAACAGTGATTGAATGTGTAGACTATGAGCACTTTGAACTCTCTGAACTCTGTACAGACATTACAATCGACATGCAATGTATAGACTTGCAAGCCTGAAGGCCAATGTATGAACTTGTACAGTAGCCCAATGTATGCACTTGGCAGGGCTGAATGAGTGAATGAGCAAGCCACAATGTGCATACTTCACGATGTGTGGACTTGAGTGAGCGCGCAAGCCAACAGCCAATGTACAGACTTCCTCGTGCAGGCAATGCAGCAATGTATATACTATGAACTTGAACGTGCAGTGTATAGACTATGCTATGCAGTGTATAGGCTATGCTAATCTGAGGAGTCGACCCATGTGAATAAGGGGGTCGACCCACAACTGTCTAGACTACACAATGAAATGTATGGACTCTATGTTCATGCTGCAATGTAATGTAGACCTGTGGGTGTGTGCACGACAGTATAGACTCTGACTGCATAATGTACACAGACAACCGGATAAAAATAATTTCATCAAAATAAGAACAGTTGCCAATCAATCAAAACAAGCTGTTGCCAATGAAGTAAATCTTATTGTCAACATCATCAACACAGAGGGGTCAAAACAAGGCAATCACTATTTTTGTAACCCTATTCAAAGCCTTGTTTGACGTTTGATTGTTAACATGATTATCATTTTCCCAGTGGTTAGCAGTTTGAGAATCTCTCTTACCTTGCCCCACACTTTCCTTCAGACAAGCAATTCTTCTATAGGTACCAGCTTTAGAGGAATTTTTTCTTGTTATATATTCCCTTCCAAAGCCTTTATCAGTTTCTCTCGAAGACTTATTAGATTGGTCCTTGGGCTTTGGTTCTGAAAAGGGCAGCAAGCACATCAAAAGCCTCCTCCGATTGAGATGGACTGAAATTTGACCTCCTGAAAAGTGATTCCAACGACCTTGCCAAATCAATGTTACTTCTATTTGCAGGAAGGCTGTGTTGCCTGCAGAGTCCTTGAGAAGTTCTTTACGTGAGAGACTAAGGTAACTTTGCTCATGTTCCTGTTGACCTATGACTGATTCAGATATATTTTTGTTCTTTGGGCTGGGTTTTACAGTATAATTAGCTACTATATTCTGTTGTCGTAGCAGGTAATATATGGGAATTATATCAATGATTGAAGTACAAGTGATCTACTTTGTACATCACCCTACTGATCTACTTTAGTGATGAATGCTTTGTCGAGTACTTGCATCCATGTAATAAGTATCTATTTGATTGAATTCTTTTCGTTCATTTTAACAATGGTTTTGCTTTGTTCTTTCATGTAATAAGTAGATTACCCACCCCTATTCTAATCCATTATCAAAGTGGGGAAATAATTGACTGCTTAGGTGACTAAACACCTTGTGAAGTGATAGTAGTTCTCAATTTTGTTTCTGCCAGATGGGTGGGTACTGCTCAGCTCAGTTATTGGTTTTGTTCCGCGAGGTTGTTAATTTGATTTCACCTGGTAGCACTAGCACCTGTTGCACATATTACATGGGATATAGGGGGCTTTCTTGGCTGAATGTGGGTTTCACTTTGAATTTGGTGCACAACTCAGTTTTGGAAGCTCCGACCTGCTTATCCAAGCCAAATTGATAGAGCCTTTGATCATGGCAGCTTAGATCTCTTGGTGAGGTGCCTGGGGAGTTTCCTTCCATCTCTTGAAGAAAGGTGTTTTGCCAACCATAGCATGACATGCTTATGTTGTCCTGCTTTCTTCTGGGGAAGGGATGCCAAGAACAGTGCAAGGTCATGCTAGGTAAATCTCAGGGAGGACATGCATCATATTCTATTCTATATATGCTAGTTACTACTTACTTCCGTGATTAAATGAATAAACATATTTCACACTGTGCGTAGAGTGATGGAAGCTTTCATGTGTTGTAAATGTGTGCATTATGGGTGGGATCTAATTCTGGGTTTTCCTATGCGATTTTCAGGTTGCAAGTTTCAACTTTTTTGGGTGTTTTATCATTTATGATTTATCTGAGGATAAAATATCGTATCTACTTGCATCCAGTTCTTTCATGTCTATATAAATTTTAACTTGCATCCATGTAATACATCTACTTGCATCCAGTTCTTTCATGTCTATACAAATTTTTGACAGCTCTTCTTCCAAGTGCACATGGTAGTTATTAAGATCCATCTTCTAATAGTGTTCGCAGTTATTAAGATCCATATATTGCATGTTGTTAAATAGAACTCCTGAGCATTTTATTGTGTGTCCACATCAATGGAATGGGTGATTTATTAGTCAGATGCAAGTATGTGATGCCTATTACAGGGCGCGTGTGTGTGTGGGTTCAGTGAAGACAGATTCTTCCTTGCTCCCCAAAACATAATGCAATACCTTTATAAGTTCTTGCATGGTCCAATGGCAGCATGTGCATGTGCACGTGATTTAATGCTTCTTCCCATTGTGTGGATTCAGTGAAGACACATTAATGTGTGTGAATTGCTCCTTCCCATTGTTCAGTGCTCCCAAAGTTCAATGTCGATATTATACTCCGTCCCAATGTCAAACTCTCGTGGTTGTCTTATCAGGTATATATGAGGCAATGATGATTGGGTGGATGGCTTAACGATAACCCCCAACTAATATGATGGAACATGATCCATGTGATTACATTATCTCATATTATTCTGAGCCTCATCTCCTTACTCTTCTCAAGTTCATATACTTTGCACTCAATGTTATAATTTGTGATTATATCATACACATTTTTCAGGAAAAGTGTTCAAATCAACAGGCAGTAGAAATCTCTAACATATCTACAACCGGACATATTTAAGAACGTGCACTAGTGGAAGATTTAAGAAAAACAATCGAGATGGAAAAAATTTCAGCCGATCGAATTGTGAAGTTATGTGAAATTTTGTTGGCAAAATTTGATCAATTGAAGCTATGTAATAAAAAGTGATATGTTTTTTTTATGACTATCATTTGTGAGGACATGTACACATGAAACTCTTTTTTGTAAAAGTATATCCTTTTGTAAATTATTTTTAATTGTGATGCTACTTATGTCAGGATCATTTACACCATTTGGCTAATATTCACATGGATTGCAATGTCTACGAATGTTATTTGGTGCACCTGTAATTATTTTTTAAGATTATATGGGAATTATTCATCCTTTATGTGCACGTATAATAGTATATAAAACACACCATTTTAACCAAAGTAAAGAATCTAATTATAAATAGTTACAACATCGGTCATATTTTGAGTGATCATACAATATATTTAATTACAAAGAATTATTCTATTTTGTAATTATATTTTATGTAAGTCAAATCAAAGATAGGGAAAAAAGAAAAGAAAGATTAAAATAATTTTTTATTATTGATGTACGTTGACGATGAATTACAAATCTTTTAGAGCACTACAGTAATTAATTATATTGATATTAATTAAGAACAATAATTACTTATTGAAATGTATTATTATCACTAATATACTTTTAAAGGAGGGAAAAAGTCAACATCATTAGTGCTAATTATTTTAAATGTAAAAAATAATAGATATTGAAGAGGGGCGATCTCGCGTTGGTCCTGAGCTGGGGAGATGATCACCGATCAGTGAACTGCAAGGAAGGGAAACAGATCAGGGGGCCCAAAGGTGGTTCCCTGGGGTAAACTCTCTGATGCCTAAGTCAGTAGAGCAGTGGAGGAAGCTATGAAAAGAGGAGTGGGGAGATGCACGAGATCCCTCTCCACCAAGGTGGTGAAGTGGTTCCTGCTCAGGGAGTTTTAGGCGTGTGTAGGCCTTACCGTTTGCTGGAGGGAGTCCCCGGTTTAAATAGTGCGCTAGCCTCATGAGTCCCGTAAGCTGAGGAGTTTCAGGCGAGAATTATGTCCTCAACATGGGCTCTTTACGTCCTCATCGTGAGATCTTTATAGCCTTGAGGAGTCGTGGGTCCCTTATCTTTGTAAATTCCTGCTCATAAAGGGCTCTCAACGGCAGCGTGGATAAGCAATCGTCGCTCGACCCAAGCATGAAGAGTGCCAACCCTATCCGGGTGATAGGCATAGCTCAGATGAGGCTCGACCGGAATGGGCGCGGAGCGCTAGCCTTTATCCCGGCGAGGGGGATAGGTTGGGTTTGGGTCTTCCTCTGACCAGACCGACACTCAGGCCTTCCGAGCCTAATGGCCGCCGAGGAAGGGCTTGATCCCGAGTGACTTTATTGGGCTTTGATGCTAAGTGGGCCCTGCGAGGCTGTCACTTAGATGAGCTGGGCCTCGTTTGGTCCTGGTGGACCTAGCTCGGCCACTCTTTGATGGGCTACAGAAATCCCCCTCTCCACTTGTCCCCCTCCTACTCTCGAGCCTTGGTAAGCTCGGAAGATTAGCCGTTAGGGTTTTGGACCAGTGTGGCTCGGGTGGGTGGAGATATGGCGGTGTTAAGAAGCCACGTGTCATGGTCACCTGGGCCCGTAATTATGATGATCCTGATGGATTTGAACTGAAGGGGCTCCCTTTTCTCGGAAGTCGGAAAGACGCGCCGCCTTCCGCGTGGGAATATAGGCATTGTGCGCTTGTCGTCGCTCTAGACTCCCTCCGTTTTAGGGTTTGGCTCTCTTTCATGCTTGCTTGGGGGCTCTTTGATGCGTCGTGAGGACACGACGGAAGAGCAAAGGCTTGCAGCGGCATTCGCAGAGTTGGCGGAGATAACCGCGGAGGCGGTCTGACAGCTTCCTCTTCCTCCAGAGTCTTCAGAGTCTCGGGAGCATTTCTCTTCAAGTTCCTCTCCAGATTCCATGGCAGATCAGCGTTTGGAGGTCGAAGAGTGGGAGGGCGAGCCTGCGGCGAGGGCGACGGTGATACAGCCGGCTCCAAACTGCAGCGAGCTGGGGGAGGCGGAGGTGAAACGGCTGGAGCACCAGTTTCGCCTACCCTATAAGTTTTACTTCACTGTGGCTGCCCCGCACGAGACGAGCTTGGATTCTCATACGGGCCATATCTGCACCTTCCTTCTGTCGTGGAAGGGTGGGTTCCGCCTTCCCTTTAAGCCCTTTGTTCTTAAGCTTCTCGATTTCTTTCGGTTGGTGCCTATACAGTTGGTAGCCAACTCTTATCTTCCTCTTTCCGCCTTTCGCATCCTTTGTCGCCAATGCAGGGTTCCTCCTTCCTTGGACCTCTTCCGTTATTGTTTCGAGTTAAAGGCGCACCCCTCGACCGGGAAGGGCTTCTATTTCATCCAGGCGAGGCGGAATAGGAGCTGTGTCTCCTTGGCCGTGAAGGATTTATCGCACATGGGATGGAAAACTTAGTTCTTCTGGGTGGGGATTTCTTTGGTGGAGGAGACTTGGAGGTGTCCCGTAATCCCCAATTTCCATCCGAACATCCCTCCGAGATAGGACAAGTTTTATTTGGATGTGGAGAAGTATGCGGCCATTCTGCTAAAGCATCGCCAGTCCACGGAGGAGTTGATTACCCCAGAGAACATCAAGCGGTGCCTTCTCACATGGCTACAGTCGACCGGTTCGGATGCTACGGATCAGCTTCTTCGTCGGATGACGAGACCATTTTCTTTTCCTGACCATATCTTCTTCTACGCAGATGCCAGGCGGCCGGCTGTGGAGGAGGAGCCTGCGGTCGAGCAGGCAGTAATCGATCTCGACGATGATTTGGCTGTCGACAAGCCTCGAGCTTCCGAGGGGCGCTCCCGAGCCCGAGAAAAGGGCAAGGGAACGGCCCAGGAGGGGACTTCCAGGCCGCGGGGATCCAAGCGCAAAGATCCCATAGAGGGCATGATACGGGATGCCGTGAAGGCCAAGAAGCAGGCCAAGAAGGCCGGGTTCGACCCTATTATCGAAGGGGACTCTGGCTCGGCGGCTCTACCCTCTTCCGAGCGAGATAGGGCCCACCCTATTGGGCTGGCTCCCGTATCCGTCGAGTGAGGGGGACGAGGAGGCTAGGATCGCTTCTGGGGGTGGCGGCGTCGCTGGATTGGCTCTCCCCTCAGTGGGAACCGAGGGGGCCGGGGTTGAAGCGAGCGATGCTGGGACCACGGCCGAGACTGGGCCGTTGATTGAGGCGGGCGACGCTCTGGGTGGCGGTGCAGGTGCCGAGCCGGTCGAGGCCGGGGGGTTGTGAGGAGCGGCGACACAGCCCCAACCGACCAAGGCAAGAGGGGCAGATGAAGCAGTGGCTCGATCCGGGCCAGCCGGTGGGGCTCCCGAGGAGATGCTGCTCGGAGGTGGGGCCCTTATTTCAGCAGTTCTGGAGAGGCTAGGCATCCAGGGCCCTCTGTATCAGGTATGTCGTAGCATAGCTGCGAAGGTGGTGTAGGGGGGAGATAGGCAGTGCTCCCCGCCCATGGCTCTCGAGCTGGTTATGAAGGGTGGCTTGCTCTTGGCCCAGATGGGGGCCACTCTGGCTGAAGCTTACGCTCGATCGGAGTCGGAGCGGTCGACCCTCGCCTGGAACCTTGGTGGGTCAGACAGGAAGGTGGCTCAGCTCACCGAGGAGCGTGACGGGCTTCGATGGGAGCTCTCCTCAGTTAAAGAGCTGGGGTTCTGTTCCCATTAACTGCTTTATTACAGTCCATGGCTCTATAATTCTATTTGAGAGAGAGATGGGGATCTGTTCCCATTAACTACTTTATTAAAAGGGCCCTCTTGGTGCCCCCAAGAGATGCGAGATGAACCTTTTTTGGTGCCCCCAAGAGGTATTGTCCCTGCCACGCCGGAGGGCGGCTAGGGTTTTTATCCTTGTAAAAGGGCCCTCTTGGGTTAAGAGGTGAAGACATTCTTTATAAACACTCGGTTGATTTCTCAACATCAGATGTGGGATTAATCATGTGACCCTAGGTCCACTACATAAGCCCCCTCTTGAGAAGGCAAGCGAGTGTGAGCTCAGGGTTCCCACAGACGGTGCCACTTTATAGATGCGAGATGAAACTTTTTTGGTGCCCCCAAGAGGTATTGTCCCCGCCACGCCGGAGGGCGGCTAGGGTTTTTATCCTTATAAAAGGGCCCTCTTGGGTTAAGAGGTGAAGACCTTCTTTATAAGCACTCGGTTGGTTTCTCAACATTAGATGTGGGATTAATCATGTGACCCTAGGTCCACTACAATAGGCTCATAGTCATAGGTGTTTTTTTAATTAAGTGTTTGGTTAATTCATCATTTCGCTATTTTCTTTAAGCAAAGCAAAATCACAAGTGTTTTCCAAAGGAATCCAAAGTTTTTAACTCTAAAAATCTCTTCTTCCCGGTGGATTCGACCATTCTCGCCACCATATTACGTCTTTCTTTCATCTAGTACGAGTTGAAAATTTTAAGATTGATACGCGTATTTTAAACGACGAGCTTTCGCGTTATCAATTTTTGGCGCCGTTGCCGGGGAAGAATGATGATTTTTGATTTAACAACTTTGTTTTCCTTGTGTTTATAGTGTACCAATAAAGCTCTCTTTTCTTTTTTTTTTGCAAAAAAAAAACTCAAAAAAAAATCAGAGGTAAGTTTGCCTTTCTTTCTTTCATATTTTGATTTTCTTATTCATTTCCAAAAAAAAACAAGAAAGAACGAAGGATTTCGTTTCAAGTAAGTATCCTAAACTCTTCTCATTTTGTGTCATTTCCTTAATCTTCTTGCATATTGTGGTTAGATTGGTTCATAAAAAAAAACTCTTCACTTGTACTCAATAAAAGTCTTCATTCCAAGAGTAGAAATCACACTTTCATGTTCTAGGTCATGCATCATTTAGGATATAATTTCTTTTTCCTTGTTGTTTAATTTATGTTAATTGCATTTGTTGAAGAGTGCGGGGTGTTGAGTTATGGTTTTGATGATAACTAAACTTCATGTGTGATTAAGTGATGATAACTAAACTTAATGTTTGAATGATTGTATTATTCCAAATGACTGTATGCATTCATGTTGTTGAAATATGGTTGAGATGCCAAATGAGCTTTTGAGGGCTAAATGCATGGCTATATGGTCTTGATCCTTGGGTGACTTTGTTGATTTTACAAGAGTTTTCAAACCTACTCTGAATGAACCAAGTCCTTTGCAATTCATGATGAATTAACCTTGACTACTTTGACTTGTAGGATCAATCTCATGGCAGTTGCCTGGTAAACTAAACGATCAAACTCATGGCAGTCGCCTGGTAAACCAAACGTGTGGATAAGCACCTTGCTTCTCTACAATTCAATATAGGTGGTATATGTCATTTACTGTCAAGAACCATTGGTAAGATTCTTGCCTTGTTATAGCATCAATCTCACCAAGGGTATTCCATATACCTCTCCTTTATAGACTTCATTCATGGTAATTGAGGTTCACAATGATTGCATGGATTGATAACTTGCAAGTTCAGTTTGAATGCATAAGTTCTTCAAATGCATTAGTTCTTCATTCCAATCATGGTCAAATGCTCAAATGGTCTAAACTTTTCCAATGCATAAACCAAGTTAAATCCAATCCCAAAATGCATTAAATGAATGAGGACATGAAGCTCTTTTTTTTAAAGCAAAGAACTGGCCAATCTGGAGCTGGACCTTATCAAGTGCACTCTTCCTCAGAAAGGAAGAGTGTTCTCACTCCCCCAGGCAGCACCAGGGCCCTTGATTTTATTACTTTTGCTGGAAAAAAAATTACAAAGTCCTTGAGGTATACCCTTGAGGAAAAGAGGAGCCATAGCCCCTTATGAACCCAACAATAATATAGTAGAAGAACCAAAATATAACCAGGAAAAACTAGAAACGAAATGCTGGCAGTCCTGCCTTATCTATCCTGAAAGCACCCCTGGTCGGCCATGGAAGATCTCTATCTCGAATAAAGACTGAGTTAGAATATGCATTACATGCGTATGATGCCAAGGAATCAGCCACTTGGTTTCCTTCCCTGTATATATGCTGGACCAGGCAGCTATTCTCCTGGAGTAGCAGCATAATCCTCTTCCACCATGGGAGTGTCATCCAACTTGGGGCAGTTTCCTTCCTTGCTGCCTCCACAAGAACAGCACAATCCGAAAAAATGGTTGTTAATCTAATGCCACACTGCTTTGCAACAGTAAGGCCATCATGTAGTGCTCTTGTTTCAGCCACAAGGCTGTACCCAATGCCATAAGTGAAAGCAAAAGCAGCCATCAGTCTTCCTGGTGTATCTCTTATACAACCACCTCCCCCACTTCTGCCAGGATTACCTTTCGAGGCTCCATCAAAATGTAGAGTATAGCCTTGCATAGCTAATTTACATGAGACAATAATTGGCTTTTTGACTACTATCCGGGGGAATGAATCTAGGTCAGCAAGGCATCTGGATTGGACAGGTGACAGAGGTTTATGGAAAATTAATCTGTCCAAAGCCATGGTAATAGAGTATATAATTTTCCTTTTGATAACTGCATAGTTGATAGGCACACCTTCAAATATAGCTGCACATCTGAACTTCCATATTTCCCATAACATCAGAATAACAACAAGGATCCCAATAAAGCTAAAGGCTGACTGCATATTTGTAACAGAAATGAGATTCCAGAACTGAGCTGTAATTTGATCACTAAACCATGCTCTGTTATTGATCAGAGGATATACCCATCTCCATAATTCAATAGCCATCTCTCCAGTGACAAAAACATGATTAAGATCTTCCTGGCTAGGATGGGAGCAGCAATTACACTTGGAAACCATATGGATCCCACAGTCCATAACCCTGCTATCAACCGGGACAGCTCGATGTAGAATCTTCCAAGCAAATAAAGCAGCCCTCGGGGGTATGGCAGAGTGCCATAACTTGGCCCAAGCTGGCCTCCTCAGGCCCTTAGACTGAATCATATTGTATACTGACTTGATAGAAAAATTACCCTTTAGAGATCCAGTCCATACACATATATCAGTTTCATTGGTCAATTGAATGTTAGGGAGTTGAGAAGGACCATTGAATTCTCTAGCAGCATGTCGAGGGTCCAACAAGACCTCTCTTACAGAAGCCAAGGGGGGACCTGCACCCCCATTGACACCACTGTCTGAGACTACACTATACAAAGGCCCATTCCCAATCCAATTGTCCCTCAGAAAATTAGGTCCATCCCCACAACCAATAAACCATCTGCTATGCTGTATAATAATATCTCTAGCTTGCCTGAAAACAACCATAGGCATACCAGCAGGAAAGGGCTTAGAACAGCTAGCAAAATGGAATTTGATGAATCTGCACCTGGCATAAGCAGACCAAAGAGACGACCCTTGTAAAATATTCCACATCATCTTAACAGCCAGGGAAATTTGAACTCCTATCAAGTCCCTGATTCCCAGTCCCCCCTCCACCCGAGGCTTTTGGATAGCATGCCAAGCTACCCAATGTCTCCTAGTTGTGCTTTGACCATGCCAATAAAAATTAGCACTCAGACTTTCAATGATATGTATTACCTTATTTGGTATAAAACATGCTGAGGAAAGGTAGACTAGCACACTGTGTAGGACAGAATCAATTAGCACTACCCTTCCTGCTGCTGACAATAGACTAGATTGCCATCCTTCCAACTTGGTTTGTATCTTGTCTATTAGGAATTTAAAATCTGAACACAGATATCTGCCTTTCTTAACAAGAATGCCCAGATAATTCAAGCCATCAAACTGATACTTATAACCTGTAAGAGAGCGGATGGATTGTCTAAGAGAATCAGGAGCCTTTGAGGATAAAATAAAACTGCTCTTTATAACATTGACTTTCTGCCCTGAACTGTTTTCATAACAGCTGATAAAATGTTTAAAAGCCTCAATATTATGCCTACTAGCATTTAAAAAAACCAAGGTGTCATCTGCATATAGTAAGTGAGTAACCTGTTTACTGTGCCTTGGCCCTTTATAGCCTTTCAGATGACCAGATTGAAATAAAGTAGAGAGGCCCCTACTTAAGACTTCTGATGCTATTATGAACATGAAGGGGGCAAGTGGATCTCCTTGTCTTATGCCTCTGCTAGACTGGAAGAAACCAGTTGTCATACCATTAAAGTTGACCGAGAACCAACTGTTGTAAAGGATCATACCAATATATGAAGTAAATCTAGAGTTAAAACCCATTCTCTTCAAAACTGCTATAATGAAATCCCACTCCATCCTATCATAGGCTTTAGCCATATCTAATTTAAAAATCACATTATGGCCTCTCACTTTCCTGTTCAAATCCATCATAAGTTGTCGAGCTAGTGCTATATTGTCCAGAATGTATCTGCCTTTCACAAAAGCTCCTTACTCCAACGGACATGTTTCATTAGGCTAACTATTCATTTTTGCAGGTCTGGGCAACTTCGGTCGACCAACGGACCTTGGTCGGTCGACCAAAATTGACAGAACCAAAAAATCTCATCTCTGCAGATTTTTGGTCGACCGCCGCCACAGGGTCGGTCGACCGATTTTGGCAGAATACAAAAATATGAAGTCTGTAGATTTTCGGTCGACCAACCCAGGTGTACCGATCGACCGACAGCCCCGAAGCCCCCATTTTTGACTTTATATTTCCAGCTCGTGGAGAGATGTCCTTCCCCATTTCTTTAATCCCACTACCCCCAATCAAGGATCTCTTATACAACCACCTCCCCCACTTTTGCCAGGATTACCTTTCGAGGCTCCATCAAAATGTAGAGTATAGCCTTGCATAGCTAATTTACATGAGACAATAATTGGCTTTTTGACTACTATCCGGGGGAATAAATCTAGGCCAGCAAGACATCTGGATTGGAAAGGTGACAGAGGTTTATGGAAAATTAATCTGTCCAAAGCCATGGTAATAGAGTATAGAATTTTCCTTTTGATAACTGCATAGTTGATAGGCACACCTTCAAATCTAGCTGCACATCTGAACTTCCATATTTCCCATAACATCAGAATAACAACAAGGATCCCAATAAAGCTAAAGGCTGACTGCATATTTGTAACAGAAATGAGATTCCAGAACCGAGCTGTAATTTGATCACTAAACCATGCTCTGTTATTGATCAGAGGATATACCCATCTCCATAATTCAATAGCCATCTCTCCAGTGATAAAAACATGATTAAGATCTTCCTGGCTAGGATGGGAGCAGCAATTACACTTGGAAACCATATGGATCCCACAGTCCATAACCCTGCTATCAACGGGGACAGCTCGATGTAGAATCTTCCAAGCAAATAAAGCAGCCCTCGGGGGTATGGCAGAGTGCCATAGCTTGGCCCAAGCTGGCCTCCTCAGGCCCTTAGACCGAATCATATTGTATACTGACTTGACAGAAAAATTACCCTTTAGAGATCCAGTCCATACACATATATCAGTTTCATTGGTCAATTGAATGTTAGGGAGTTGAGAAGGACCATTGAATTCTCTAGCAGCATGTTGAGGGTCCAACAAGACCTCTCTTACAGAAGCCAAGGGGGGACCTGCACCCCCATTGACACCACTGTCTGAGACTACACTATACAAAGGCCCATTCCCAATCCAATTGTCCCTCAGAAAATTAGGTCCATCCCCACAACCAATAAACCATCTGCTATGCTGTATAATACTATCTCTAGCTTGCCTGAAAACAACCATAGGCATACCAGCAGGAAAGGGCTTAGAACAGCTAGCAAAATGGAATTTGATGAATCTGCACTTGGCATAAGCAGACCAAAGAGACGACCCTTGTAAAATATTCCACATCATTTTAACAGCCAGGGAAATTTGAACTCCTATCAAGTCCCTGATTCCCAGTCCCCCCTCCACCCGAGGCTTTTGGATAGCATGCCAAGCTACCCAATGTCTCCTAGTTGTGCTTTGACCATGCCAATAAAAATTAGCACTCAGACTTTCAATGATATGTATTACCTTATTTGGTATAAAACATGCTGAGGCAAGGTAGACTGGCACACTGTGCTGGACAGAATCAATTAGCACTACCCTTCCTGCTGCTGACAATAGACTAGATTGCCATCCTTCCAACTTGGTTTGTATCTTGTCTATTAGGAATTTAAAATCTGAACACAGATATCTGCCTTTCTTAACAGGAATGCCCAGATAATTCAAGCCATCAGACTGATACTTATAGCCTGTAAGAGAGCGGATAGATTGTCTAAGAGAATCAGGAGCCTTTGAGGATAAAATAAAACTGCTCTTTATAACATTGACTTTCTGCCCTGAACTGTTTTCATAACAGCTGATAAAATGTTTGAAAGCCTCAATATTATGCCTACTAGCATTTAAAAAAACCAAGGTGTCATCTACATATAGTAAGTGAGTAACCTGTTTACTGTGCCTTGGCCTTTTATAGCCTTTCAGATGACCAGATTGAAATAAAGTAGAGAGGCCCCTACTTAAGAATTCTGATGCTATTATGAACATGAAGGGGGCAAGTGGATCTCCTTGTCTTATGCCTCTGCTAGACTGGAAGAAACCAGTTGCCATACCATTAAAGTTGATCGAGAACCAACTGTTGTAAAGGATCATACCAATATATGAAGTAAATCTAGAGTTAAAACCCATTCTCTTCAAAACTGCTATAATGAAATCCCACTCCATCCTATCATAGGCTTTAGCCATATCTAATTTAAAAATCACATTATGGCCTCTCACTTTCCTGTTCAAATCCATCATAAGTTGTCGAGCTAATGCTATATTGTCCAGAATGTATCTGCCTTTCACAAAAGCTCCTTACTCCAACGGACATGTTTCATTAGGCTAACTATTCATTTTTGCAGGTCTGGGCAACTTCGGTCGACCAACGGACCTTGGTCGGTCGACCAAAATTGACAGAACCAAAAAATCTCATCTCTGCAGATTTTTGGTCGACCGCCGCCACAGGGTCGGTCGACCGATTTTGGTAGAATACAAAAATATGAAGTCTGCAGATTTTCGGTCGACCGACCCAGGTGTACCGGTCGACCGACAGCCCCGAAACCCCCATTTTTGACTTTATATTCCCAGCTCGTGGAGAGATGTCCTTCCCCATTTCTTTAATCCCACTACCCCCAATCAAGGAGGGATTTGTGGATCTGGTCTGGGGGTTGTCTCCTAACCTTCCAAGATCTATAAAAGATCTCATTGGGGTCATAAACCCTAACAACTCCAAGGGCTTCAAGGAGAGATCCAAGGGGAGGCTGTCCAAGGGAGAAGAAGGGTACTGTAGCTTCGTGAACAGTACTTCGTGCAAGAGTTCATCATCCATCTCCAAGGTGATTCAAGCTCAATATGAAGCTAGCAACCTCAAAGGAAGTGAAGAAGCAAGCAAGCAACGATTCAAAGGAAGATTGTCCAAGGGAGAAAGAAGAAGAAGCAAGCAAGCACGGATTCGAGAGAAGGCTGCTAAAAGGTGAAAGAATATTGTTTCTCAAGATCCATCTAAAGTCTTTCAAGCTTCTCTCAAGTGAAGATTGAAGCCACGTTAAAATATCAGCAACATACATTCAAAGGGAAGCCAAATCAGGAGTTTTCTAAACTGTGCCTCATTGTCTTTATGTTTTGGGTGTTATATTTGTGTTCCTCATAAACTGTAAGCATTTGTGTGTGTGTGGATCATTTTGGATCCGTGGTCGTGTGTGTGTGTCGTGTCTGATTTGTGTGTATGCGTGGATCTTCCTAGATCTACGTGTGTGTGTGTGGATCTATCTAGATCCGGTCATTCTAGTGTGTGGAGTGCTACATCTATCGTAGCGTGTGTGTGTGTATGTTGTTGATCCGGTTGTCAGATCGTGTTGGAGACCTTGTCTCCGTGTGTGTGCGTGTGTGTGTATGTTGTTGATCCGGTTGTCGGATCATGTTGGAGACCTCATCTCTGTGTGTGTGCGTGTGTGTTGGGGCGCGTCCCCGTGTGTGTGTACGGGCATCGTCCTGTGTGTGTTTAGAGCGTCATCTCTGTTTGAAGATTTATCCCCGAGTGAAGTCTTATCGGGTTTGGTGAGGGGTGGACATAGGATTGCCGTCGTTGCATCCGAACCATCTTAAAAACCGTTGTGCATTATGTTTTAAATTATGTGGTTTGGTCCTTTTCTTCTACCTCCATTCTACGTGAGTGTTAGTATAAATTGTTGTTCCGGATTTATCCACGTATATCTTGCATAATCCATATCATCATCAAATTAAGTTTGATAAATCCAATTTGTGAACAAACAGATTTGGACCGCTTGATTAACATTGTATCACATTCTTTAAAAAGGCCAAAAGGTTTCTTAAAATTTGTAAACACCCAATTCACCCCCCCTCTTGGGTGTCATTGATCGCGGGACTTCACGGGGGGGCAAGGTGAATTTTTCTAAACTTTTCTTTAATCACATGCTCATGCATACTTGCATAGAACCCCTTGTTTGAGATTTGTTTGTTGCATATCATTTTTAAAACATCTTAAGGGTAAAACCCATAATCACATAAGGTGGAGATTTGATCACCATTCCTTGGCCCACAAATCACAATTTCCTTCATCTTTGCATCACTTAGACCCTAATAAAAATCAATAGACATTGGCCCTAGGATCACACTGCGATTATGTGTGGCTTGAGTCTACAATCTTTTTTGAAAATTGGTGTCTAAGGCTAGAGGTCAATGGCAAACGCCATAAGTGGGCAAGTGGTTTTTAATTACGACCTTACGAGAGTAAGGGGAGCCTCCCACTACCACACCTCTTACTTGGCCAATTGACAAATTAGAAAGTGGACTTAGGTTGTATCTAGTCTCTTTGTGAAACCTAACTTGTAAGTCTAAGGAGCACATATGTGTCTTAGGTTAATTGTGTTACAACTTGTTTGTATTTGTTAAACAAAAAACAAAAAAAATAAAAATAAAATAAAAAAACAAAACAAAACAAAAATAATATCTCTCTTTGTTTTGGTTTATGCAAGGGAGAAGATCTCAACTCCCCGATTTAGTTGAGCCCATTAGTGAGATTGAGCGATTCATTTTTAATCAGTCTCAAAATCAAATCTAACCCATGGCTGAACAACACCAACTAGGGGTGCCCAAACAGATGAAGGAATATTTTATTCCTTCGAATTATCAGCCATCCACTTTTATCCAACTGCCTAATGTCCATCCTTTGCAATATAAGATCAAATCTATCACCATTCAGATGCTCCTATCCTTTTATGGGAAGACCAATAACGATCCTTATAAACATCTGGATGAATTTCTAGAAATTTGTTCCACTGTGAAAATTTAAAATTTCACAGATGATGCCCTCCGCCTGACTTTATTCCCTTTCTCACTTAAGGACAAAGCCAAAACTGGCTAGGGACTTAAGGGAAACCTATTGGCACATGGGCAGATATGCAGCATGAGTTTCTTAAGAAGTTCTACCCCATCGATAGAACCAACACCATGAGATGCGCAAACACAGGATTCGTGCAACTCCCAAATGAACAAATACATGAATTATGGGAGATATTAAAGAAACTCCTCAGAAAATGCCCACATCATGGGCTTTCCAAATGGCAAATAGTGCAAGCTTTCTATGAGGGCTTAGATGATTAAGTTATGCAGATTGTAGATGCATCATGTGGTAGAGCTTTTATGAGCAAGAGTGAGGATGAGGCATATGCCTTATTTGAAATTTTGAGCGAGAATTCAATCAACCATGCTTCCTTATCCTCATATGAGAGAACCATTGGGCCCTCTAAACAGGTCGGGATGTATCGTGTGGAACCTGAAGCTAGAGTGGATGTGAATTTCATCCATCAAAAATTGAACATGGTGGACCTCATGGCCCAAAAGGTAGAACAGGTTGATATGCTAGCCCACAAGTTAGACAAGTTCCTGGCCCAAAACAAACAAGAAACCACAATCTCACCTACGTCCAACCCATATCCGGACCCAACAAACCATGAGGTGTATGCTTTATGTGCTAGCACAGACCATCCTGTTTCTGATTGCCTAACAGCAGCCCAGTTACCACCTTTTAAATAGGAGCAAGTCCAAGCAGCCCAGGGGTTCTCTAAGCCCAACTATGACCCATTTTCTAACACCTATAATCCGGGCTGGAGGAATCACCCCAATTTCAATTGGAGAAATCAACAAGCTCCCAATCAGCCTACCATCCCCTCCGCGTCTCAAACTCACAAACCACCCATCCAACACCAATTCCAAGCTCAGCCACCATTTCAAGGAAATGCTTATGGTCGGGGACCGCAAGCCCAACAACTACTTCCCCGATTCAACTAGGGTCAGGCCTCATACTAACCTCCTCACCCCAATTACGGGCAGTCTTCCAATTCCTAACAAATCTATCAACATCCTCCGCAACATCACTAGGACTCCTAAACTGATGATAGATTATATCAGTTACAACAACTAATTCTGGCCCAAAATCAATCCTTCCAACAAACCATGCAAGCCCAAAGTCAATCTTTGCAACAGACCCTCCATGCCCACAAATAAACTATTTCTAAGTTGGAAATCCAATTGGGCCAATTGGCTGAAGCCACCATGAGAAGGGAAATGGGCCAATTGCCAAGTCAGCCTATTGCCAACCCACGGAATAATCCTTTGGGCTTCCCACAACCAAACTTCCCCATTAATCAGCCAATTCCTCCTCTCCTCTAGCACCCATCAGGTCAAATATCAAAAAAGGCCCACAACTTAAAAATGCGAAAGCAATTTCGACCTTAAGAAGTGGTAAAGTCCTCCAAGATCCCCAGGGGTCCACTCCTACTTCATCAATCCAGGCCCCTGAAATATCTTTTGATAGTGAAGAGGAGCCCAGCCAGGAAGAGGATGTCAAGGGAAAGAGGAAACTAGAGGAAGGGCCTAGCACTTACCAACCTACAGTGCCATTTCCCAATGCCTTAAAGTCCAAAAGGAAACAACCAGCCCATAATAAGGAGATGATGGAGCTCTTCAAACAAGTACATATCAACATCCCTCTCCTCGATGCCATCAAACATGTCCCGGCCTATGCTAAATTCTTAAAGGAAATGTGCACTCCTAGGTAGGATCCACGAGTGACCCCGGAAAAAGTTCGGCTCCCTAAGAACATTAGTCCTGTGGTCCTCAACCTACTTCCAAGGAAGTTAAAAGACCATGGAGCGCCCCTTATCTCTTGTAACATTGGGAGTGTGACCTTTGATATGGCTCTCCTTGATTTAGGAGCCAGTGTGAATTTACTCCCCACCTCCATCTATGAGCAGTTTGACATCAGTGAGCTCAAGCCTACACCCATTACTCTCCAGCTTACCGATAGATCAATCAAGACTCCAAAGAGCCTTATTGAGGATGTCATTGTTAAAGTTAATGAGTGCTACTTCCCTATCGACTTTCTTATTTTGGACATGGTTTCTCCCCAAGAAATCAAGCATACTCCTATCATTTTGGGTAGACCATTTTTAGCAACGGCTAGGGCTAATATAGACTGTACTTCAGGAATTATAGACATATCTTTTAGGGACCAGAAAGTCAGCATCAACATTTTCAAGGCGTCTAAATTCCATGATTAAAAAGGAGATTGCTATGCTGTTGACACCATTGAGGAGTTATTGGAGATTGAAGGGGACAATAGGATCAGAATGAGAGAAGAAGTTAACATCTTGTCAACTCAACTTAGGACGTGGCCCCCAGTTGAACATTTGTCTCAGCTTAAATATGAACCAACTTTGCCATCTTTGCAATCCCCTCCCCAGGTTGAATTAAAACCATTGTCGGTTTCTCTTAAGTATGCATTCCTAGGCCCAGACCAAACCTTGCCAGTCATCATAGCATGTGACCTTGAACCTAACTATGAGGAGAAACTAGTTGAGGTCCTTAAATCTCATAAGGGGGCTATAGGTTAGTCTGTCGCTGATCTTAAAGGGATTAGTCCATCCATTTGTCAGCACCACATTTATATGGAGGAGAATGCAAAATTAAGCAGAGACATGCAGAGGAGATTAAATCCACACATGAAAGAGGTAGTGAAAAATGAGGTGGTCAAGTGGTTAGATGTCAGGATCATCTACCCAATTTCTGATAGCCAATGGGTCAGTCCAACTTAAATAGTCCCAAAGAAATCAGGACTGACTGTGATCGCCAATGATCAAGAGGAGTTGATACCTACTAGGTTGACCACGGGATGGAGGGTATGCATTGATTATAGGAAGCTCAACTCCATGACAAAGAAGGACCATTTTCCCCTCCCATTCATTGACCAAATTTTGGAAAAATTAGCAGGGTAAAAATACTTCTATTTTCTAGATGGGTATTCTGGGTACAATCAGGTGCCTATCTACCCAGAGGATCAGGAAAAAATCACATTTGCATGTCCCTACGGAACCCTTGCTTTTCAGAGAATGCCCTTTGGACTATGTAATGCGCCCGCCACATTTCAAAGATGTATGTTAGCCATTTTTTCTGACATGGTGGGCAACTTTTTAGAGGTTGGCATGGATGATTTCTCCATTTTTGGGGATACATTTGATTCCTGTCTAGATCACTTAGCCAAAGTCATGAAGAGATGCATAGACACTAATCTTGTCCTCAGTTGGGAAAAAAGTCATTTCATGGTTAAAGAGGGCATCGTTCTGGGCCATAAAGTGTCAACAAAAGGAATCGAGGTGGATAAAGCTAAGGTTGAGCTCATTGCCAAACTACCACCACCCACCTCAGTAAAACAAATCCGCTCCTTTCTAGGCCCTGTCGGCTTCAATCGTTAGTTTATTCAAGATTTCTCCAAAGTTGCTAGACCTCTCACTAATCTGCTGCCTAAGGAAGTCTCATTCCATCTTGACCAATCATGTCTTGAGGCTTTTGAATAGTTGAAAATGGCGTTGACCAATGCCCCAATCTTGCCAACTTCCAATTGGTCATTGCCTTTTGAAATTATGTGTAATGACTAGGATTGTGTTTTAGGTGCTATTTTAGGACAAAGGGTGGGCAAAAAGCATGTGGTGATTTACTATGCGAGCCGCACACTCGCTGATGCCCAACTCAGGTACACCACAACAGAAAAGGAGTTACTTGCTATTGTCTTTGCCCTTGAAAAGCTTTGATACTATCTGCTAGGGGCCAAAGTCATTGTGTTTTATTACTACTCAGCTCTTAGACACCTGCTGTCTAAAAAAGATGACAAATCAAGGTTGATTAGATGGATCCTGTTGCTATAGGAATTTGATTTGGAAATTCGGGATAAAAAAGGAAGTGAAAATGTTGCTGTAGATCACTTGTCCCGAATTATGACATCAGACACTTCACCCTTACAGGACTCATTTCCAGATGAGCACCACCTTAGTGTATCCCACATTTCACCCCCTTGGTATGCGCACATTGTCAATTACTTAGCCGTAGGAAAAATTCATAAAGGTTGGTCCAAACAAGAAAAAGGCCGCTTCTTTGCTAAGCTCAAGTACTTCTTTTGGGAAGACCTTGAGCTATTCCATTTAGGACAAGACCAAATCATTTGGAGGTGTGTCCCTAAGGTGAGCAACATAGCATTCTGACATTTTGCCATACCTTATCTTGTGGGGGTCATTTTTCAGGTAAGAAAACGACAGCCAAGATTTTGCAGAGTGGGTTCTACTGGCCCACATTATTTAAAGATGCATTCAAATTTTGTAAATCTTTTGAGCGTTGTCAGGCTATGGGGAACATGTCACGCAAGGACATGATGTCTTTAAACCCTATCCTGGTTGTGAAAATTTTTAATGTATGGGGAATTGACTTCATGGGACCGTTTCCACAATCTTTTGATCATGAGTACATCTTGGTAGCAGTGGATTACATGTCTAAATGGATAGAATCTATAGCCACGAGGACTAACGATCATAAAATTATCATGAAATTTGTTCGTAATAATATTTTCTCTCGATTTGGGTGTCCTAGGGCTATCATTAGTGATGGGGGTTCACATTTCATCCATTCTCAATTCTGGGCTTTGCTTAGGAAGTATGGGATAACACATAAGATTGTTACCCCCTACCATCCCCAGACTAGTGGCCAGGTGGAGGTTTCTAATAGGGAGATCAAGAACATTTTGCAAAAGTCTGTTAGGCCCGATAGGAAAGATTGGTCAGAAAGATTAGATGATGATTTATGGGCCTATCGGACCGCCTACAAAACTCCCATAGGCTTGTCCCCTTATAGACTCATTTTTGGAAAGCCATGTCATTTGCCAGTCGAATTAGAACATAGGGCCTATTGGGCAATCAAACAACTCAATCTTGATTCAGCACAGGCTAGTTCCCATAGAGCCCTTCAACTAAATGAGTTAGAGGAACTTCGCAATGAGGCCTATGAGAACTCTAGGATTTATAAAGCCCAGACTAAAGCATTCCATGATAAACACATTTTATGAAAAACTTTTCAAATAAACCAAAAGGTATGGCTTTTAAACTCTAGGTTGCGATTATTCCCTGGTAAATTGAAATCCCGATGGAATGGACCATATGTGGTAATTAAAACATTTTACCATGGTGCAGTATCAATTCTCGATCCTAAAACTGGTCAAACTTTCACTGTCAATGGTCAACGTTTAAAACCTTACATTGAAAATCTTTCAATGCTGCAGGAGGACTCTCTTAGGCTGAGTGACCCATTGTGAGCTCTATTGCGTCTGGCGGAAGACGTAAAACTTAGCGCTTATTAGATGGCAACCAAATTACTCTTTCTCCTTTTCAAAAAAAAATTTGATTTTCTTAGGAACCTGGAGCAACATTCTTCTGAAGACAGTATCTCTCTCTCATGTCGTATCTATCCTTCCCCTACTTTTCATGGCTTTATTTTATTTCTATATTTTATTCATGCCATTGGGGACAATGTCACCTATGTTGGGGGGTAGCTTGAGCTCTAATTTTCTCAAAATGCTTGCAACCTTTCATCACACTCCTAACAAGTGTTTCATGTTCATGTTTCATGATGTGAAACTTTTCTTAGAATGATAGGACTTAGAGTCTTACTTGTGAGCGTATGAAGTTAAAGGGGTGAATTAATTAGTTATGTCTTTAGCCTTTTCCTCAAAATACATCTAAAAATTCTATTGAACTTGCACACAATTGCATAATAACAAGATTGGTAGATGACAAATATTAGGATGATGGGAATTTTACTTAACACTTAGGTGATGATTGATATTATGCCCATTCGTTGAAAGTAATCGTAAGAAAAAAGTTACCTGCCAACTTATAAAAAAAAATATGGAAAATGCCCCCGAACTTAGTAACCAAGTCTACTTCTCCTACGACAAGAGTTGAGGTTCGCGTCAAACGGTGAAGGGATGTGTAGTACCATGTGTCAAAAAAAAAAGAAAGAAAGAAAGAAAAAAGAATGAATAAATAGGCAGAGTGAAGCTACCTGTCATTCGAGAGCCTAATTCGAGTGTGGGTAGAATTGAAAATCATCTTAAAGTGAAAGGTAGAAGACTCATTCATCTAGACTATTTGGTAGTCACTAGTCAAGTTATATCACTCCTACAGAAAGAGATATTTTTGAGTGTATCATGAGGAAAGGTCTAAACACATGGACTGATGAAATTCGTACCGAATACATACTACTTGAACTTGTAATACTCCAAAGTCTAAATCATTTTGCATAATGTTCTTGCTATGAACTGTGACAAAGGAATGTTTGCTAGTCCTAATTCTATAGTTGTTTACATTGCTAAGGGACTAGTAATGTTCAAGTTGGGGGGTGTGATAATTGTCCATTTTCTATGATAATTCATTGCATATGCACCATTTTATGAGCATATAATTAGGCAATTATGCATGTCCCATCGTTAATCTTAACTTCGCATGTAAATTGGGCATTTCATGTAAATTGATTAATTCGGTGATATCATTTAATAAAGTAAAGTTGAGGGCCATGAGCATTAATTCTCCATTGCATAATCATGAGCATTTGTGCACATTGTGATAATTTTGATGGATTAAATTGTAATTATGTGTGTGCAGGACACTGGAGGTAATTGTAAGAGAAGCCGGGGGTAAAACTACCATCAGCACTTTGACTAAGTCAAATAAAGAAGAATATATTTTGGTTGGAGGGAAAAGAAAATTTGAAGTTTGAAATAGGGGAGAAGAAGCACATATTTTGGTTGGAGGAAAAAGAGAATTCAAAGTTTGAAATAAAGGAGAGAAATGATGAGTCTTGGGAAGGGGGTTGCCCAAAGCCCAAGGAGGGGGTGCCCACCTCCTTTTCCTTTCTCCCATGCATCATCTTCTAACTAAATCCCAACCATCCATCTCCTTTTGATACAATCATCACCCTCTATTGACCCAAATTTCCCTATAAATAGCCCATGTCAAGGAGGAGAAAGGGGGTGCTTCCTTTGACATTTTTTTTTCTCTCCCTCTCCCTCTCACATCTTCTTCTTAGGTCACCGATTTCTCCCCCTTCTGTTCATTTTCTCCTCTTTCTTTCTTCATGAAAGTTCTTTTTTTTAAAAAAGATCATCAACTTCTTATTCTTCGTCGTCCTATAGTTCTCTCTCATTTTCAAGTTATTTCAAATTTTTCAAGGTTCTATATTGTATTTTTACTGCTCATCTACGGCTCTACACTTTGTTCCTCCAAAGATTTCTTCCCCTTCTCCTCTTCTTTTCATCTGAGTCTATTCATGAAACTTCTTCATTTTTCAAAGATCTAAAATTTCTTCTTCTTTATCTTTCTCTAATTCTCTCCTGTTTTAAGTTATTTCACATTTTTCAAATTACTGTCCTGTGATTTTACTATTCATCTAAGGTGCTACCTTTTGTTCCTCCTATATTTTCATGCCCTTCTGCTCTTTTTTTCCTTATGAACTCTTCATTAAAGTTCTTCCTCTCTTCAAGATCTATATTTTCTTTTTCTACCACATCCTCTAATTCTTCTTATTTTGTAAGTTAGTTTTATTTTTCGATAGTTCAGTTTTTTACACAGTTACTGTTCATCCGCGCAGACCACTTTTGTTCCTCTCTAGTTTTCACCATCTTCTGATCTTCTTCTCCCTCTGCACTCTTCACAAAACTTCTTTCTCTTCCTCTGTTCTTCAACTTTTATTTTTTCTTCATCTTCTAATTCCTTTTGGTTTTATAAAGCTATTCACCCTCCAAAGGCGGCTCCAACGGTGAAGGCGAAGTCCACACAACGTAGACAACATCTTCCATGAGGTTGTACGTGATCCAAGGCAAAGGAGGGATGGCGTCATCATCACCATTGCTACTACCATATTTACACCACATGCTCCTCTTGTTGTTATTACTTTAGTTTTATTTTGCTTCATTGTAATCTCGTCACATCTTTATTGTAAGCTTGTCTTGCATTTCATGTACTTGTTTATTTATGTTAATGAAAGAAGTGATCATTTGATCTAGATCTAGTTCATCTTCCCTCTTTTCCTCCTTCTACCTCTTCTTATCCACTTTATGCAATTATTGTCTATAGCATAGGCTCATAGTCATAGGTGTTTTTTTAATTAAGTGTTTGGTTCGTTCATCATTTCACTATTTTCTTTAAGCAATCACAAGTGTTTTCCAAAGGACTCCAAAGTTTTTAACTCTAAAAATCTCTTCTTCCCTGTGGATTCGACCCTTCTCGCCATCATATTATGTCTTTCTTTCATTTAGTGCGAGTTAAAAATTTTAAGATTGATACGCGTATTTTAAACGACGACCTTTCGCGTTATCACCCCATGAGGATAAAATCCTCTCCACACATACATGTGACGAGTCCGACACACACACACTCACAAAAACAAACAACAAGCTGCAAGTGCAGCAACCACACTTGGGACAGTCTCCCAAGAACACACAAGGTTGAACACACCCAAGGACTCACTTCCGATCTCTATACAGAGCACCGGACACACACTTGAAACATTGATTCAGAAAAGTAAAATGAAAGCCTAAGGCAAGGCAGGAAGAATGCACTGGCTTCTGATCACTGTGATGAAGCACTACTAAGCTTGGGGCAAGAGGGGCTGCACTCCCATCAACTTCTTCTTCCTTTTACACCAATGGTTTAACTCTAACCAGGGTTGGGCTGCTCTCTCTCCTTCTTTTCTTTCTCACAGATATTCTTCTTGAATGCACAATGGCGTGGCTTTTTCTCTCTTCTCAGCACCTTCAACAGCTTCTCCAATAGAAGCTTCAAGTAAATATATAAAGAACCATTGGGAAAGTTTCACTCCAGAAAGTCTTATGTGATTGGCTAGAATAAAATAAGGTTCTTTGAAATGAACCTCTTCTCTAATTGGTTTAGTGTAGATAGAGGACAGTAGGGTCAGAGTGATTTTTCTTTTAGACTGCAATTTGATTAGTTCTGTAGGCACAAAAGTGGTTCTCCCTCCAAGGAGTAATTCTGCATATCATGGAGTATTCTGTGGAGCCTTCCCATTCGCTTGGAGTATTCTAAACATTATTTGTTTGGTCAAAATAAACAAATAATCAAAAAGGTCTTTTGACCAAAAACCTTTTTCCAATTGGTCCATAGAGACAGACTAGCCTTTTTCCAGATTTGAACTTCTGCCAGGTTCTTACACAAACAACAATTTGATTGGTTGTAGTCAAAAAGTAGAGTACCATGAAAAGCTGACCTTTCCCACAAACGATACTTGATAGATCTGCCTTCTCAAAAGGTGTTCTGCAGCCTCATGATGGAGAGGACAGTGGTCAGTCCTAGGAAACTCCTCCAGACCTCAAAAGACGTGTTTTTGGGCATTTGTGGTTCCTATTTTTGATCTCTACATCCTTCTCTGAAGAAACTACAGGTTTGCCAAAAATGCCTTGGGAGCCACTCACTGAGGCATTTCATCAAATAGTATGCATGTGCATCGACCTTGGTCTCTACATGTACACATACCTTTCTTCAGAGTATGCTCAGACCTTGTAAGTTGGCTTCTATGCATTGAGCCTGTTGATGCACTGACCTTGTAGTGTGCACACCTGATATGCAACAACCTTATAAGCTAATCGAGCAAAAGTGCACCGACCTTTGTGTAGCATGTGCATCGACCTTAGTCTTCAGCATGTGCATCGACCTTAGTCTTCAGTCTTCAGCATGTGCATTGACCTTAGTCTTCAGTCTTCAGCATGTGCATCGACCTTAGTCTTCAGTCTTCAACATGTGCACCGACCTCTTGAGGCAGCATGTATATGTGCACCAACCTTGTAGTGTGCACGCCTGATGTGCATCGACCCTGGTTTCTTCATGTCCACAGACTTGGATGCATCATATGCATAGACACTAGACATGCACAGACTTACATGTGCACAGACCAAGTACTGTATACTTAGACCATATGCATCGACCTTATGGTGTATGCTGCAATACGTGCATTGACGTGAATGACTCAATGCAAGGACATGCATCGACCTTAGCTGCAACAAGAGGAATGTGCATCGACCTTTATATGCAGAAAGCATATGTGCATCGACCTTTAGATGATGAACCATGAATGTGCACTGACCTTCTCCACTTATATGCAGACATGCACCGACCTTATATGCTATCTAACCGAATATGCACCGACCTTGTATGCAGGACCTCTACATTTGCACCGACCTGATATGCAATAGGACTACTGTGCATCGACCTTGTCATGCAATCGGACTGGATATGCATCGACCTTACTTAAGTTGATGACTTGAAGTAGCATCGATCTTAGTGTAAACAGTAGCCGCTGCACCGACCTTAGTGCTTGAACCTCATCAACTGCCAACTGCCTTGATTTCTATGCACCCAACAATATTATCATCTGCCTTGATTTCTATGCATCCAATTGTCTAGATTTGCATGCCATTCTTGATTTATTACACTTTACTTACAATGACCTGAAATGCAATAGTGTTGACATCATCAAATACAAATAAGACTCATCAAGGAGTCATAGTCAGACATCATCAAAATAACATATATCCAACATTCTCCCCCTTTTTGATGATGACAACTATGAGTCATTATGAATACATTGTAAGTCATGGTGCAAATATGTATAATCATGAATTGAAGCATAGAGACTCTCTCCCCATATAAGTCTCTGCCCTTTATGCAATCAAGACTCTCCCCCTTACGCATACCCTAGTTAATGACACATAATTCTCTCCCCCTTTGACATCGTCAAAATAACATAATAGAGAGAATATATGGCACAGTTAGGAAAGAAGGGAGTAAAGTAGGAGATTATTAGCACATGATGTTGTCGTCTGGGGTTTTTTATGCCGGTTACCGGGGTGAAGGTTGGAATACAGCGGGGAAGGAAAATACAGGAGTTTGATGTATCTCAGGTATCTCCCCTCATGGTCGCATGCCTCTCACAGCGGTACCAGGCACTCTTCTTTTACCGAAAGTTAAAAATGGTTGAATGATACGAAATGCTGGGGTGTAGGTTGGCTGGATAGGGTGCGGGCGTGCCAATCGATTTCTTGACAATCACCTATGGAACCAAGGATTGACCGAGGAAGCGTCGCCAGGACGCGGCACGTGTGATGGGAATCAAGCAAGCCGCCAGGCCAAAGCTGATCGTGGAAGCTGCTGGGCCGAAGATGAACGCGCTACCTTTAGGTAGCGCAATCTATATGAAGGCGCTAGGTTCCCCTAGCGCGATCTTAGACATAAACTCTGTTGCAGACGGTCCAACTTCCCGGCGCCGAAACTCACAAAAGTCTTCAATGTTTGCTATTTTCCATGTTTGTAATCGATGTTCTAGCGTCGTTTTGTCTTCCCCTTCCCCTATATATGTATCCCATCTCATTTGATTAGATAATGAAGCAATGAATCTATGAGAGTTTATGAGTATAGCATGACTATCTCCCCCAATCTTTGGAAACCCCCCCTTCCTCCTCCCCTCTCCGTGTGTGATGCCCAATTCTTTTCTCCTGATCCTCTCCCTTTCCCCTTCAATGGAGGATGATCAAAGCTCTGGATGCACCGGCTCTAAGACGGGGTCGGGTGTGAGGACCCATTTGGATCTCCGTTCTTCCTCCACCGCCGTTCACCTTCCTCCACCGCCGCAAAGGACGCTGCCAAGGCCAAGATGGAGCTCGGTTGCACCGGTCCTGCGATGGGTTCGGGCGAGAGGCCCCAGTCAAGCCCCATCAATGGCCCTAGTTCGCTCCATCACATCCTCTTTATCCCCCATCACTCACCCCCGTAGCCACCTTCACCAAGTTATCCTAGCTAGTATTAGGTTAGTTTAATCCCTATTTAGGGTCCCTCATGTGTCTGTTTAGGATCCCTCGTGTAATACCCACCTTCCAATGTGTTTCTCCCCTGTAATTCATTCCCTCGAAGTCTTCTACGGGCGCCCCAATGTCGAAGTTCGTCGTTCTGCCAACTTCTGTGAATGCGCTAGGAGATATAGCGCGTTCTTCAAGAAGGCGCTAGGCGTGTATAGCGCGACCATGGGCAGAATGAAGAAGACCCCCACTTCTGTCCCACATCAAATGGTATCAGAGCTTAGGGAACCAGGTTGTTCTCACATACTGGGATCTTGAGCTACGAGGTTCGAGGATGAACCTTCCAAACTGGAGGGGTTTTATGGGAATCAAGCAAGCCGCCAGGCCAAAGCTGATCGTGGAAGCTGCTGGGCCGAAGATGAACGCACTACCTTTGGGTAGCACGATCTGTATGAAGGCGCTAGGTTCCTCTAGCACGATCTCAGACAGAAACTCTGCTACAGACGGTCCAACTTCCCGGCGCTGAAACTCACAAAAATCTTCAATGTTTGCTGTTTTCCATGGTTGTAATCGATGTTCTAGCGTCGTTTTGTCTTCCCCTTCCCCTATATATGTATCCCATCTCATTTGATTAGACAATGAAGCAATGGATCTATGAGAGTTTATGAGTATAGCATGACTATCTCCCCCAATCTTTGGAAACCCCCCCTTCCTCCTCCCCTCTCCGTGTGCGATGCCCAATTCTCTTTTCCTGATCCTCTCCCTTTCCCCTTCAATGGAGGATGATCGAAGCTCTGGATGCACCGGCTCTGAGACGAGGTTGGGTGTGAGGCCCCATTCGGATCTCTGTTCTTCCTCCACCGCTGTTCACCTTCCTCCACCGCCGCAAAGGACGCTGCCAAGGCCAAGATGGAGCTCGGTTGCACCGGTCCTGCGATGGGTCCGGGCGAGAGGCCCCAGTCAAGACCCATCAATGGCCCTAGTTCGCTCCATCACATCCTCTTTATCCCCCATCACCCACCCCCGTAGCCACCTTCACCAAGTTATCCTAGCTAGTATTTGGTTAGTTTAATCCCTATTTAGGGTCCCTCATGTGTCTGTTTAGGATCCCTCGTGTAATACCCACCTTCCAATGTGTTTCTCCCCTATGATTCATTCCCCCCAAGTCTTCTACGGGCGCCCCAATGTCGAAGTTCGTCGTTCTGCCAACTTCTGTGAACACGCTAGGATGATATAGCGCGTTCTTCAAGAAGGTGCTAGGCGTGTATAGCGCGACCATGGGCAGAATGAAGAAGACCCCCACTTCTGTCCCACATCAACGTGGCTCGAGGGGTCAGGCGACACATGGATAAAAGGGGTTCCACAAGTGCGAGTACGCATGCGATTGTGGGAATCGTGTACTGGGCGTCTTTCCCCACCGGCCGCAAGTAATCAATGTTTATTTACATCGGATCGAATCCGAACACCTTTGTTCTGTGCTGAAGAAAAGTTTGTATGTGCCTGAACCCATGGGTAGAGGGCCGGGGGCATTTCGCAACGATGGGTGCACTTTCGACTTGAAGGCATTTGCTGGGATCAGGGGGATTAGACATGCGTCCCGAGTGACACGGGTAGAAGTTTGGGGGGGCCCACATACGGACACTAGTATTTAACCAGTTTGATGCCATATGAGAGCCGCACAGGCTTTACAAATGGGCCGAGGAGGCCAAAATACAATGGGCGCAAGCCGCGAGACAATTCTGACGCGTGGGTCAGTCCCCGGGTCAGTGCATAATAAGGCAGATACCCGCGTGTTTTACAGAGGTTCTCCGTAAGGAGATTGATAGAAGCCCGACTGCCTAGGTGGCAGGGGTGGTCGTGGACTGGCGCTTGACAGAGGTTGGACACGGCATTAGATGAGCAGTCGGATCTGAGCCTCAGGAGGAGAATGTCATCGTACTGGGGGGTCGAGGCTGGCCAGTGGTTCGGCTAACTCGAGTCGTCAGTCAGGGCGGTCAACACGTGGTTCCGTGATGAAGTAGGTGTGACATCATGGCTTATGCGTAGCCACTGTGGGTTGTCATACGCGAGCGGACAGCGAAGATGGACCTATGTGAGACGGCTATACGCCATGTGAGGGGAGTAGGTGTGATATACCCTCGACGTGTGCAAGCCACTTAACAAGCCAACCACACTCGCACTTAGCTCCTCACGTCCTTGACCCTTGTTGGATGCCTGTGGAGGAACTTCGAGGGTGCAGCAGTTAGGTCGTGGGTTCTCCTGTTGCTGTATTTCGCATGATCCTTCTTCCCCTTGAGCTTCTAAGGGGTGGAATTTATAGGAAGTTGAAGGGGCAGGGAAGGGTTTAGGCGGACCAAGTTGGGGGTCCAACTTGGTATGGGTAAACCCTCAAAAAAAAATTTGTTTTTTATACGGAGTGGGGGAGGGAGGGTTTAGGCGGACCAGCCTGGACCTCTAGGCTAGTCCGCCCAAACCCTCCCAGGCTAGTCCGCCTAAACCCTCCACGGAGGGGTTTTTTATTAAAAAGAACTTTTTTTATTTGGGATGGGTTTAGGCGGACTTGCTTGGGGCTGTGGGTATTTTTTTATTAATTTTTTTTTGTTTTGATGGGGTTTAGGCGGACCAGCCTTGAGGGTGAGGCTGGTCTGTCTAAACCCCTCCCCCCAGGGGGTTTAGGTGGAGCAAGTGGGAGAGAGAGGGGGGGCGGCCCCACCTTTATAAAATCTAGGTGTTTCTATTTTTTGTCCTAATTTGGCTAGGAGGGAGAGGACAAAAGGATACGTGGCTGGAACTCGTTGGCTGGAGACTGTGGAGGTTGACTTGCGTGCTTCCACATGACCTCGTGCTTCGTTCTTCGTGACTCCGAGTACGGTGAACGAATCCTTACATGAACCTTGCGCGAGACTGGAACCTTGCACGGAACTGGGACCGGGGAAGGCCGTGGGGCCTTTGGGTTGGGAGGAGGGTGCGTTCCCCAAGGGAGGGATTTGCCCTCCCAGGGCACGGCCTCATCCGGGGCGAACTCCCCCCGGGTGAGCCATGGCCCCGAGGGGTGGCCCTCGGGAGTCTTCTATTGTTGTATGGGGTTGTCCTTTGAAGGACAGAGGGCTCCGAGATTGTGAAGTCGTAATTGCCGCTCGCAAGGTGTTCAGGTAACTGCCCGACACACCCCGGGTTGTCGAACGGCCTGGATAATTGGCTGAGGGGCCTTAGATTTGGCCTCCGGTTGAGGGCAGGGGCTCATATGAGCCAAGAGGGTGACTCCCGGGTGCATGGGCGCAGGTTCCGTGGTGTGTGCCGTGTAACATGGCATGTTGACGGGCAGTCCTGGGTTGCCCCAGGTGCTTCATAGAAGTGGCTTATCGCCACGTATCTGGGGGTCGAGAGTGGTCCTGACTTGCTGGAGGGTCGTTGTAGGACCCGAATGATGCGCTGGAGCCATGGGTTGGCCCACGATTTGTTATAGAAGGGCTGGGACATACGTGCCCACAAGGTGTTCGGGGAAATGTCCGACACCCGTGTGTGACCCATATACACGTGTTGTGGGCCCCCAAAGCATGTGGTTGACTTAGTTAAGTCTCCATTTGACATTGGAGGGCTGGCAGAAGACATCTCAAGGTGGGCCCCGACCTTGTTTCAGGGTGCCGCGTGACACGGCTTGTAGTCGGGGCGCCCCCGGGTTGCCGCGGGTGGCCGTGTAGAATGCGGGAAAACCCGACACCGAGTGATCAGAAGTGATCCAAATCGATTGTTGATGTCTCTGCATATCGCGGCTAACTAGCTGGGACCTTTGATTGGGTCAGGCAAGTTGTAGGAGAGGCTGGGTCATCCATGCCTTAAAGGCATTCGGGGAAATTCCCGAACCCTTATCCTTTAATATTTTACTAGGAAATTATCTAGGTACAACAAATGCCCCCCACGGGGCGTGCGTCAGAGGCGGAGACGAGGGCGTACGATCCGTGAACTCCTCATTCTGGGTTGTTGTAGTTGTATTTTGACACTTCATATGCCTTCGTTTTGTTGCATTGCATATACTGCCTTTCTGGTGTGCTGATTGTTTTTGTGTGCTCCATCTTGCAGCTATGGCACAATTTAGCAAAGACGAGTGGGTCCCGAGGCGTGTGGCCCGGGATCACTAGGTGAGGAGGGTTGAATGGCCCATGCTTCCCTTGGGCCCACCGGTCATCACTGCGTCTGGCGTGGATTAGCTTCACTCAGGGCATACGGTAGTGGCTGAGGGCCCAGTTGGCGAGCAGGCGAGCGGAGCCGGGGCCGTGGAGTTGGCCCGGATTTCTGAGATGGGCGGGATCTACACTTATGACCGTAGTGGAGGCTATTCGGCAGGGTTCCCATTGGACCGCCACATGTTTGAGTTTATCAGGGGCTATGTCGCACCCGACATGGAAGAGGGGGACTCCCGAGTTACTGGAGCACGCCGCCGATTGGAGCGGGCGATTTTAGTATGCAGGGGCAGCTTGCACGGAATTGTTCTTTGTGACTTTTCGAGCTTTTCTGTAGATTATTGGAGACATTGCCAGTTCCCCAGTGCTGAGTGCCTGGGTTTCTTCAGTAGGGCGGACAAGTTTGGGGTTTGAGTCAGAGCGATAGGTCCCGCCTCTTGGGACTTGCACGGCCACCACCAGGCAAAGACAGAGGATATAATAGGGTTGGTGTTGGAGCCATCAGGGCTAGAATATGATGGGGAAGGCTACGATGACCATAGCCTTTTGGCCAAGATTCTGCGGCAGATTGTTGTCCGCTGGTACGGTCGTTGGGCGGTGATCCCTTCGCACAGATACCGCCAGGGAGCTACCGAGTGGTTAATGGGAATTGTGCACCACTATCGAGCGCTGCTGGACAAGGCCGATATCAGATATGTTGTGACTGTGGCCTTGTACGGGTACCCCTGCTACATCGGGTTGCTGTAGGCGTTGGCAGAGCGTTTCAATCGTCAGTGGAACACAATGGAGATGACGGAGGGGGAGACGTCACTCGACTTGTGGTCCTTGTTCAGGGTTTCTGGGTTGCCGATCAGTGGCGAAGGGTATGAGGAGGTTGTGTTGGATCACCTTCACCGTAGCCATACTGATGGGTAGGGGCGATACCGAGTTCCCTATAGTTATCGGTATCTGATGAAGACTTGGAGGGACTTAGCTCTAGATGGGAGGGAGAGAGTTGCGCAGACTCCCAGGGTGTCGCTGAATGTGTGGATCCGCCACTTCTACAATGAGCCCTTCTGCTTCTATCAGGAGTTTGCGAGAGGTCAGACTCCGTGGCAGGAGTACACAGAGGTGGAGCTGCGGTTCCGGATGTACACGAGGTACATCTACACACCACGAGAGTGGTGGAACCCCCCCAGGCTACCATATGTGGCACACTTAGCAGCATACTTGGCATATTGGTTGGCAACGTTTGTGGTCCCGTACGGGGAGGACGGTCTACTAAGAGTGGAGCTGTTGTGGCCCGCATGCCTGCTAGCGGAGGGACGGAGGCTGGCCTTAGCTCCGGCGGCCTTGGCCAACTTTTACCAGGGACTGTGGTGCTGGCGGCGCACTCGGCACCACGTGAGAGGAATCTACTTTTTCCGACCCACTACCTCAATGTCGGGGCTGGTCTGCTATTTCCGGGGTTGGTGACTCGAGAGTCGGTGGCGAACCAAGTGGCGCCCTTGCTGTTTAGCTTCACCGGACAGCCAGGCGGAGACGCGGTTGCGCCGTTGGAGGGGGCTAGGAGAGACCTGTCTTACCTTCCCGATAGGGGCGAGGAGGGGCTACCTTTTGATAGTGCCGTGAGGGACTCCTATCTGATACTAGTGCCTTCGAATGGCGGGGCGGCCTGCGCCCACCCTTACCAGCAGGAGCCGGATGCGGCGTTGTATATACAGTGGGTGATGAGCACCCGGTAGGCGGTATTGGCACTGCATCGGTCTGTGACAAGCTGCTTAGAGCCATACTACCCGCACAGGTTCGCCGGAAACTTTGGGTATGATCATGGGATCCCGGCGAACCAGGAGTTTCCTTTAGCGGGCTGACAATACAAAGGCCGAGACACCCATTTGCTGGCCGCAGCGTGGTGAGACTTCTACTATCGTCGGGAGCCGGAGCGACTGTCGACACCTGGGCCGGGACGCAGGGGACGGTTCGACGTCCATTACGCCAAGTGGTGGTTCAAGCACAGCCACTTGTATCGGTAGAAGGCCTCAGGGATCTGGAAGGCCGAGGAGGTCCATCTTGTGAGGGAGGATCTACCTCCTATTTTGCTGGATGACGAGCATATGAGGACTCGCTTCTCTTGGATTCGTCAGTAAGTAGAGCGGCTAGCACAACAGGTGCCCCGGGGCAGTCGAGGCTCGTTGTTCATGGGACCAGACGTTGAAGCCCCTTAAGCAGGTACGGCCAGTGCCTAGAGATACTTGAGCTGAGGCGTCTCGACCGAGCTTGCCGAGGACTTCGTGGGCTCAAGTCCTGGCCGACTGCGGATTTAGGAAGAAGGGCTCACTAGACCAGGTGCTCCCTTAGGAGAGCTTTGCGGACACGGCGGTTGATGACTGGAGACGACACATCGCCCATGCGATCGGGTCTGCCGGGCCCATTGAGCTCGTGTCCCACGTTGAGTGTGCTTACACCCTGAGGGATGTCAAGGAGGCGGTCACGAAGGGCACGCGAGCTGTGGGTTTGAAGCAGGAGAAACTGGTTCCCCTGCCGTTGACCCCATTCACGGCCTCAGGTGAGATGTTTTCTTGAGTATGCTATCTCGGTCTTGTGATTTTCTAATGTGTATGATTGAGGTGTTGTGTTGCTGTGTTCGATGACAGGCTCTGTGGTGGAGGGAGATCACCCCTCCACAGAGGTGTCCTCGTGATGGGGACATCAGAGCACTAACATTTTTTTAGTTTGTCTTTATGTCCTTTTGTTTGCATTTATACCCTTGTATATTTGGGTTTGCAATTGTAAGGCATCATAAGCCAATTTGTTAGTCCTTTGAGATTTTTGGGTTTCTTTGCAAAAGGCCAGTAGGTCCATCAAGGTCTCCCACCCTCTTTCCTATTGGTCCACCTAGGTTTTAGGACCCACTTGGGCTGGTTCAAAGTCCAAGATTGGACTTGGACCAAGGGGGGACAAGAATTGGAAAAATTCAAAGTTGATTACCCCTTAGTCAAGGCCCCCCCCTTACTATTGTTTATTCCTTGTTGTATTTTATTTAATTTGGTCATTTGACCACATGGGGAGAAGGGAGTTAAATATTCTTATCCCTAACCCTAACCCTAGATCTGGTTAGACCTATATAAGGCATGTATTTTCTATTTTTATAGAATTAATGCAAAGAAAATTGGAATTTCTCCAAGACGGCCCAAGGGCGCCACTTGTCTCTCTCCTCTCCCACCCCTTGTAGCTGAGAAGGCAGCCATTCCTGAGGTGTGAAGCCTCCTTATCAAGTTCTCTTCTGAGTGTGAAGCTCAGCACCGCCGCCGCTGCCGCCGCCGCCGCCATCGCATTGCCACCCCCTCGCCGTCAAAAGTCTGTCCACCCCTTGATAGCAAGCTAGTACGTGATCTTCATCTCCCCATGAGATGATCATATCATGCTAAAAATTGGAGGGTGAGTTCCTCACGTCCACCCCAGCCTCCACAAAAAAATTCAGGTCATTCCACCTTCGTTTACCATTTTTCCCAATCTATTCTTCCCACCCCTAGCAACCTGCCTCCTAAGCAGATCTGTGATCCAGCAGCCTAGTTCTTCCCATGTTTGACCCCCTTACCGATTTCAGAACGAGCTGAAATTTGGACTGGGAGTTCTGTCCACCAAAACCCCTTTCCACAATTTTTGTAAAGATTTTTGGAGCTCGTTTACATTTTCTTAAAACCACTGTCATCTTCGGTTTCTGTTCTATCTAGTGCAGTCCAGATCCGACCCCTGCCAGCCATAAATTCCACTTCCCCTGTCAAACCACCTCAGAGAATTACAAAAAAATATATCCTCGTGTTCCTTACTTCCCCCTCCATCTCCCATAAAAATCCCAACTTCCAGATCCAAGGTTTGAGCCTCAGTCAACGTGCATCTTCAGGCAGATCAGAATCTGCCTAGTCAGATCTGAGCCAGAGAGTTGACCTGTTCAAAAATACCCCACGAAACATCCAGTGCCCTAAAAATGCATGTAACAGCCTACGGTCGTAGATCTCTGAGAGGGATTCGTAACGGCGCCAGCTTCACATCGATCCGATTTCAGATCTGACCGCATGAATTTTTATCGCTGGGTCGCACAGCCCTGAAACAGCCAAGCAGGTCCGGGACAGCAAGTTGCACCGCCCGACGATCGGAACCACCCCGTCTCTGACCAGAAGCTCCAGCCCGGCTGCTTTCCAAGGAGCGGTCCTCCAGGCATCCCCGTCACAACGGGACCTACCTCGTCCAGGTCGGCCGTCCGAGCCGCACGTGGACCCCACAACCGTCATCTCGCGCCGTCCGGACAGCACCGAAGGAGCGGTTCAAATTGCCGCCTGTCAACCCGAGTTCGCTACTCCCGGACCCACATTGTAGCCCTTTACCTCCCTACGTGGAGTGGGTAGTGAATTGTATTTCTGAAATTTTTGTAATTATTTGTACCGGGAGTACGAAGTTTGGCCGGGGTCGTCTTCCCCACGCCCGGAGCGTGGAGGTAAACTCGCTCCTCTCTATATCACATTTGCTCATTTCATATATGTTCTTGAATGCCACTGCTAGAATGATAGGAACGTAGCTCCATATATTTTATCACCGCTGTGAGAGAGAGAGCGTGACCATCCCGTGACTCAGTCCGAGTACACGGAAGAGTTTGACTACCCGACTCGCTGCCGGTTCCTCAACGGCGTAGGTCCCACGTTTCCCTCACTAGGGACGTCCGCGAGCTCGTCTAGAGTCTCAGGTCCAATTATCTCAAGTCGCGTGTCCGTCCCACATCAGATTGATATCAAAGCGGGTTAGAGTCTAGAGTAGTCGGTCCGAGGTGTCATATTGCATCTCATTATTCGGTATATTAAAAGGTGCCTCCGGAATGATAGGTTATGCCTATCAGGAAGGTCGCACACTTGCGTCGAGAGGATCTTCGGATCTGGCAACTCCGCCAAGTACCGGATATGGGTTGAGTATATGTTTATAGTCGAGTCTGCATTTTACCCCTTTTCACCATTAGAGTCGTGTCTAGGTGCTTGTATTAGTTTGCATAAAATTTTGCATATAAAAACAAAAAAAAAGAAAGAAAAGAAAAAAAATACCATTGCCTGCCCATTCCTAGGGGATCCAACCCCATGTTTTGCCACAATGGCCAACCCATGCACCCCGTCCTTGGTTAAATCCATACGCACCCTCATGGATAGGATGGACAAACTTGATCGAGGCAGACGGGAATATTTTTGCCGTGCCGAGGGTAGGTTTAAGGCCATCAAGGATAGGATGGACGCTACCGACCGAACTCTCCAAGGTCTAGTTACGTGAGTCCCCGCCCTAGAGGAAGCTCCGATCAGACCCGTCTAAGGCAACAAGACCGTGGCCGAGTACATTAGGGACAATGATGAGTACATGTTGGGATATGGAGCTGGCGAGGAGAGCACCAAGTCAGCCTTTTTCTTTCGGAGAGGTTTGTGGCTTCATTTCCAATATGAATTGCTTTGCCGCAACGTGTTCACTCTGGAGCGTTCTTATCAGGTCGCTCTAGGGGTTGAGCCTTTCGAGGCAAGGTTTGATGCTGCCCTTCGACGAGCATCGACCTCTCAGCAGAGTCCTGAGCCAGTTGGACAGCCTTCCCCACGGCCTCACCCACCCCAGTCGGGGAACCCTTCCCCTAGAGCTCCTTTGCCACCTACTTCTGATCTTTATTCAGAGCTACCACATTTGGAGCCGCCCGTGTTTCTAACGGGAGCACTTTTCATCGCCGAGCCACTACTTAGTTGTCTCAAGATAGGCTTGGTCCATAGAGTACCACACTACCCATCCATGGACCCCACCCTACCATTAGTGCACGTCAACTCATTCCATACAACATTCCGACCTTGTCACCATGTTGATAGATTGGATGACCTTCTTAAGGGATTAGACCGGTAGTTGCAGTTGACGCACATGCTGGCCCCAGGCTTCGATTGACCCATAGGTCCTAGCTTCACACATCCAGCCTTAGGGTCCATTACCTCCGTGTGCACCGTGGGTCGCATCACCACGGAGGTCCTCTTATTCCTCCCCACGCTGGCCGAGCCCGACTTTATTCCCTTTTGCCCGAGGGAGGAACCGTACATTCTATATGAGACCACCGTCCCATCTCCCCTAATGGATGAAGGTGACCATCTACACCTTCAAGAATTTCTTACATGGGACCGTGACATGTGGGAACTCAGTTCGAAGGGTCACACTTTCTTTGACCCCTTTGACCCCTTCCCTAGTGAGCCTTATGACCTACCTTATCCATTCCACCCTTTTAGGGAAGTCCCCTATCACACCTATCACACCCCTACCCCACGGGCCAGTCCACCCACACTCAGCCAGGGGCTCGTTCCATGGTCATCATATAGGGGTGACGAAGAAGGTGAATTCGGTTCTCCAAGCCCTCCCAAACCTATCAAGTCCACTAGGGAGCCTGTGCATGCATGGTGCATCTTAAGGTGTCTAGGATTCCATGATTCTACCGACATTTGGTTGCGTCTTGTGTATGCATGGCACACATTCGGATGTCCTGGTCCACCTTTGCATATGTACGGGTCGGACTAACAGTAGGTTTGTCTAGGGTCTTATGTAAGTTTGTGTTTTTTTTATTTGTTCAGTTTGTTGTGAGTCTGCATATGTCGAGTAGAGTCAGTCTTATGTAAGCTCGCGATGTCAGTCCCTTTCGAGTGCGAGGCAAGTCAGATCTAATGCGTACGTTGTAGGCTTGCTGGATGAAAATGGGATCATCTCTACCACAATGTCTCGGATCTAGTCACATAAATGGACCCAGCGGTGATTCCTAGTGAGTCTTTGAGTAGCCTCCCTCCTTTGAGAGTGGCCCCACCCCATTGCCTAACCCATCACCATCGTCTTCACCGCTTCCTCTCCCAGCGACCCCTCTGCCATCACTTCCACCATCTCCACCGCCTTTACCCTCCCCTTCGCCATCGTTGCCCGAGCCTGAGCAGGCTATACCTATACCCACACCTCTACCTTTGCCTTTACCCTCACTTACGCCTCCACCTTTGCCTTTACCCCCACTTTCGCCTTCCGAGCCTTTACCCACGCCTTCCAAGCCTACCACCTCCACCTCTCCATCCGCTTACACCCCACGGAGCGGGTGTGCATTATCTCCGATGCCTCTTAGGTCTGGTCCCCATGGAGACGATGAGTCGAATCAAGATGATGCATTACCGGTTCTGCATTTCAAGATTCAGGATTATATCTATCGGATGCCGATCCGCATCCTGGGCCCTAGCCATTTTGGGGATGATGTGCCTGCACTCCTGATAAAAAGAGTTCCCTTGCACTGATGCCAATGTCTTCAAGAGCGAGACCGGTGGCAATCTCATTGCTCGCCGAAAAGTTCACCATTGATGCTATTATTTTTTTTTTATATAAAAGCCCTGCCTAGAGAGAAGGGGGTGGAGTAGGATGTCTACTCCAACACCTTACCACTAGGGGGAATTTTATTGAATAATGATAAAGATAAAAAACCAATTACATCACACGAACACTGGGCATACCCAGCTTGTCAAGTCTGATAGCACCCTTAATGACAGAAGGAATCTCAGGGAAAGGATAAAAAGAATTACATTTCAAATAACAAGCTAAAGAAGCCAAGGAGCCTGCCACTGTGTTCCCTTCTCTGTAGATGTGAGTGATAGAATCTTCAGGGGTTAGAATGCTCCATATCTCTTTGACAAAGGAGAGGATTGACCAAGGGTATGTAGCTTCTCTGTTGATAATGTGGACAAGTGTTTTTGAATCACATTCTATAAAGGTGGCAGCAGAACCAGTAGTTCTTAAATATTTTAGACCGTCCAAGAGAGCACGGGCTTCAGCAGTAATGCTGTTTGATTTACCATAGTAGTGGGTGAAAGCAATCAGAACATTACCTTTATGATCTCTTATGACCCCACCTCCACCAGATTCACCATTAAGTTTTGAAGCACCATCTGTATTTAGCTTGAGAGAAGGCCAAGGAGGACAAATCCATTTAACGGCCAGGAATCTAGGCTGTCTGGGTTTATAGTGTTGCAGGCCAAAAGCTTCTAAAATTTTGATGCTACCATGATTGGCTTCGGTTAAAGCAGCAACCTGGCAAATCTCGTTGACTTTGTGGCAGATTTTATGGAGAAGCCTCTATTTTGAGACAACTAGCCCATCAAACTTAGCTGAATTTCTAGCACACCAAATCTCCCACATGCCAACACCAATAGCAGCAAGACTAAATAAACCAAACAAGGATTTCTTCTGAGTGGAACATATAGAATGGAGAATATTGTTGCTTACAGAATTAGCATCAATTTGCATGCCTAAGGATTTGAAGTAAGACCAAGTGTGAGAAGCCCAGTCACTCTGAATGAATAGGTGGCTGTAATCTTCAGACTGAGCATTCTTACAGCAGCTGCATTTAGAACATAGCTGAATACTAATCCTTTGTATATTGGAATCCAATGGGAGACATCTATTTAGGATCTTCCAGAGATGAACTGAGATTTTTGTAGGAAGCCATGGAGACCATAACCAAGTCCATTGGTTATTCAATTGTATCCTGTGGTTGCTTCTGATAAAATTATAGGTAGATGAAACTGTACAGTTCCCTGAAGAAGAAAGACTCCAGGCAGCTTGATCATGCTCTTGATTTAATTTTGTATGCCTTAGAGCAATACAAATATCAGTAGGGAAAATCCTATTATGCATAATTGAGTCTTCCACATTTTGCTGTAATAGAAAGTCTCGGACTGACAGGCCAGGGTTAAGAATGTTGTCTGCAGGCATAAAATCAGCAAGGGTGTTATTTCCTAACCATCTGTCATACCAGAAGCTAGTCCGGCTGCCATCTCCAACTACAACCCTTTTATGCTGCATGATAAGATTTTTTGCTGTAAGCCAACACCTCCTTTCAAATCCTTTCATGTTGTTGAATTGAACCTTGTCTAAGGGACAATCCCTTATGTATTTGGCTCTGAAGTACACAGCCCATAAGGAGTTTGAATGCAGAGCTTGCCACAACATTTTAACTCGCAAGGCTATCTCCATATGTCTTAGAGACATAATACCAAGGCCACCTTGCAAAATTGGATTACAAATATTTTTCCAGGATCTCCAATGTTTCTTATTTCCATGTGCAGATGAACCCCAGAAAAAATTTGCAAAAGACTGCTCAAGAACTTGGTGGGTCCCAATATGCAAGGATGAGGAAGTTAAAAAGTATATTGGCAAAGAGGACATAACATGTTTGATAAGAGTCAGCTTTGCACCTTGGGAAAGCATCCCTGGTTTCCATCCTGAAATCCGTTTCTGAATAGTACTGATAATACCATTGTAATGGACCTTCTTGCATCTGCCTTTTACCAGGGGAAAGCCAAGATATCTGTGAGGAAATGAATGTCTAACAAAACCTGTGGCTTCTTCTCGCTCCATTGCTGTTCAGTTCACTAGCCAAGAAGGGTTCTCCACCCGTATTTTTCTAACTCATACGGCTGCCAAAGGATTGGTGAATTCCATGTTCAAGGGGCAGTTGGCCATATTTTCTACACTTTCGAAGGACATTCTGCACGTTCTATGCAATTTCTCTCGATTTATTAGTGTGCCGGCCACGTCAACGTCGTGTATTACCCTCCCTCACTTTCATCCTTCTCTACTAGCAAGGGAGTTATGCTTCAAGTCTTATCACCGTGTGGAGTTGCCAAATCTCATGCTACTTGTGCCAAGTAACGAGACTCCATGGTTCTATGATATTAAACATTATGAGGAGTTAGTTGTTCAAGAATGTTCGTCTACTGTTGTTAGCGCCGGGTGTCCAGGGGCAACCGCCCCGATGAAGCTGCATATTCATAGCCGGGTCAGGTCCTCTGCCAGATGGGCCCGTTATTTAAGGAGACACTACAAAATAAGAGGCCTGAAGGTCCACGCCCGCTCCAAGCAGGTCCATTTCAAGCCAATTTCAGCTAAGAAGAGACGGCGACGCAAGTTCAAGGGCCATCGATTGTGCACTCAGGGGTCCACCCCCTCTTCCCCGTCTATTTATTCATCTTTCATTTTGCTCAGCTCCCACCCTTGGGTGGTGTACTTTCCTTATTCTAATCCCACGTCCATGATCTTTTCCTCTCTTCCCGGGTCCGCAAACCCCCACTCTTCTCATCCGATTTCTTTGGATTTTCCTTATTCTTACTATCTTAGGCCTCGGCCCACGTCATCCTTTCATCCTGATCTAGGGATTTCTTTTTCTGATCCTTCTCCTCCGGTATCTCCGGGTTCTCATTCTTCTTCCCCGACCTTGTCGAGTGTTTATGCTTCTCCTTCCCCGACGCTGTCGGGTGATTCTAATTCCTTTTCTCCCACCACATCGGATGATCACTCCTCTTCCCCCTTATTTTTGCCACAATCTTCTCATGATTTGTCTATTCCCTCCTCTTCACCCTTTCGGGGTCATCACCATTTTTCTTACTATTTTTGAGGCTTTAGCCCACCTTGATCCCAGCTAACCTTTGCTTATTCTATATCTGGTTCCCTGTTATCAGGGTCTCTGCGCCTTAATGAGGGAGTTCTAGCCCTCGTCTCTCTTCCTTTTTATCCTTCTTCGTCCAGTTTGGTGTCTGTCGCTCCTCCGTGTAGAGGAATCTTTAATCCTTGCTATTCTCTCCCTTTCATCCTGTCAAGCAAGGAATATGAAGCTTGTGCTGCGCGAAGCTCGATGATCAAGATTGCTTCAGGATGCTAGTTTTCGTTCCATGGATTTGTAAGGTATCTTTATTTTGTGCAAAGAACATGCTATTATTATCACTGTTATTCCTGCGCATTGTTAAGATAAATGTTGGTTCCTCACATGGTTTGAGTGGCTTTAGAAAGTTTGCTTAGTTTTGTCAAAAGAGTCAAGTTCGCTTCTGCAGCATCCTTAGGCTGGTGATAGCTCCGTGCTGGGAGTCTAGTTTCATTCTTTGATTATTGAGGGTTACCTTTTGCATGAGTTTTCACACACCACACGGCAAGCCATAGCCGATCTCTCTGAGGCACACCGTTGCTGCTTTGGTCATACTTTGGGTATGCACAAATATCTTTTCTTTTCTCTGCTCGGCCAAGTGCAGGGGCAAGAGATTGATGGATGAGATGACCGACCTAGGCGCTCCCTAATATGAGAGATGTTTCAAATAGGGGCAGTCTTGACCCTCTTCAAAAGTGAGCTTTCATGCAATATCTAGCCAATAAGGGCTCTCAAAATCAATGATGAATCAAAAAGAAGATTATAAAATCAAAGGCATGGCAAGAGTGGCAGTACAGTTCCCCGCGGGATGCCATGAGCCCGGTTGCATGCATGCTTAGTAAATATGGGTCTCAAAATCAAGGACACAAAGTCCCGGTGCAACAGACTGTATCTTTGAGGGATAGTGCCCTGGAAGGAATTCAAGTCCTGATATCTCCCATCCTACATAAAGCTTATCTCCAATTTTTCTTCTACTCCTCTCTCTTAGGCTGGGTTGTATCCTGGGTATGGCCATAGTAGGGGCACCGTTGTTAGAGGCGGTTGGTTGTGGCGAGCCACCCTCACATGCACGCCCTGCTTAAGGGAAGCCTTTAATGAGAGGGGTAGGAACGACGATCCCTGGCCAGTAGTTCAAGCCAGTATTTGGGTGCTACGGATTGCTATTTCAAAAATTCTAAAAAAATGAAATATTGTCAAAATTCTAAAAAAATGAGATATTGTCAAAAACCTAAAAAATTTAGATGTTGTCAAAAATCTAGAAAAATCAAATATTGTTGAAAATCTAAAAAAAAATCAAAAAATTACAAAAATCCAAAAAATGTGTCATTTATTTTCTTTTTCATGCATTTGCATTTGTTTTAAATATAGATACGTAATTCGTTTGTTAAGTCTACAGGTTGTAGGTGTTCGAGTTTCCTTGCTCTATCTTTTGTTCTATCTAGTTCCTGTTCACATCTTTCGGATCTGTTATCTCTTTCTTCAATCATATCTCTCGATCTGTTCTGAAGCTTGTGTCCTTCTCAACTTTTATTTGCAATGATCATATCATTATGAGAGGGCTTTGCCTCACAATTATGAACCTCGCGGTTCTGCGTCATCTGATCTTGGGTTTTGATTGAAGGGAGTATTCGTCATGTCTTATGTCCCGCCATGTCCTTGTCACGTGTTTATGTCCCTCTGTGTCATCCCACGCATGTTGTTTTGTCCCTCACCGCGTGTTGTTAGTCATCTTGTATATGTTAGTCGTCCCTCTATGTCTCGTGTGTTGTCCCAACCGTGTGGTCATCCTACGTATTCTTGTCACAACCGTGTGTTTTTCCACCGCGTTGTTATCTTGTCCCACCACGTTCATCGTGCATACATGTGGTTTGTTCATGCCATTGCATATATGTGCTTGTTTATCTTGTTGCATTGTTTTCCATTCATTTGATCGTTATGTTATATGGTGTTGTCTGTCGTTCAGTTGGTTGTTATGTTATCTTTGTTATGTTATGCTTACTTATTTGTCATGTCTGTCTTATTTGAAAATCCATAAAAATTAGAAAATCAAAATCCAAAAAATGCCATTTCACCTACACAGGTAAGTCATGTATGGCTCTCTGTCCCTGCTCATTGTTACATTACTATATGATATATACGTTATTATAGCCTCTCAAGGACCGGCTGGTTGTCCATGTGTTCTGGGATCTGATGTTCCCCTTTAACAAAAACGATGGTGATCTAGGAGCATACGGTTAATCGTTGGATAGGCCGCTCGGTTGAGTCAGGTGGGGGACGATGGACTCTGTCTTGCACGCCGTGGTTGCAAGAAGACTCTTGACCCCGTCTTGCTCTGTCTAGCAATAGTATCCTTGAGTACTTTCTATTTTATCTTTCTTTGCATTCGTTTTGATGATTTCTTTATTTTAGCCCAGCATGCATCATGTCATTTTGAGCACTCACGTCTCGTGATCCTCTCAAGATTTTTCCTCAACAATGGTTAATTGCACTCCAGCTCTCTTGGATAAGAGATTTCTCATTCCACTCTGAATTCGAACGTTCTCTCTGATCTACCCGCTTGGTCTGGTTGGCCAGCGTGATTCCTGTCTGGATTTTATCTCAATTTTACTTTCTCATTTCTAGCTTGCAGCTGTGTTCTTTCCGACCCACTCATTGTCCATGGATTGTGTCCCCGATGAGGCTGGTCGTGTTTCCTTTTCCCTTACTTTAGCTCTCCAGATATGTCTCATCCGCGTCATCCATTCCTTGTGGTTAGTTCGACGTTTTCGGGAGAATTCATGTCGCTTGTTAGTTGTGACGGGTGTCTTTTACCTTGATGCCCACTTATCAATTCTCTCCGCTTCATCTCTGCTTCATCTCTATTTCACATCGCTGTCGCTTTCGCTCATTCCCTTGCATGAGGTCACGCTCACTTTCGCTCATTCCCTTGCAAAGCGGACATCAAGGAGGGGCATCTGTTGACACCCGTTTTTAGCCCACAAGTCGCGTCATTTCTCTTATTCATCATTTTTGATGTCCCGAATTAACCATTATTTTGGAGCCTTCCTTGGTTGGATTTTAAGCCCATTTTGTCATTCCCTAACCTTTAGACTTTGGAGATCATGATTTCTTAAAGTCCTGAAGCTTATCTTATCAACTTCCGGCTTCCAAGTCAGCTTACGGCCCATTTAGGCCGGCTTCCATCAAGCATTCGGCTCTCTTTTACTGCACAGTCTTGAAGATGGTCCTTTTTCAACCCCTTCCTTTTCTCTATTCAAAACGTTGTCTTCACCAAAGTTGTTCATCTATCAAAGATCTACAACTTCTTATTCTATGCCATTGGCTAGTTCTCCACCTATTTCATGTTATTCGTGTTTTTATGGCATGCTACTCTATTCACCTACGTCTCAGAATTATCTCTCTCTATTCTAGCCCCATGTTCTCCCTCTTCCAATCATTTTCTCATCTTTCTCTCTTCATGAAAGTTGTTCCTCTTTCAGTTATCTACAATTCCTTCTTCTACCACTTTCACTAGTTCTGTACCGTTTGACAGATACAGTCCAATTTCCAAAGTCATGCACAGTCTACCCAAAATGTTCCTCCAGCCGCCAAGCGGTCTATTGGTAGACCGCTAGGGCCCAAGAAGTGGTCTATTAATAGACCGCTAGACCACAAGAAACGGTCCTACGATAGACCGCTAAGCCCTAACTTGCCCGAAATCATCCCGTTCGACCCCTAGAGTCTTGCGGTCACTCCCTAGACCGTTTGTGGTCCTCATGCGGTCCTTTAATAGACCGTTTTCTCTGTAGGCAGTCTTAAGATAGACCGTTTGCCAGATAGAGAGTCCTAAACTTCCTGAACTCTGATTTCTTCACCGTGGGACTCTTTAGAGACCTTGTTTGATCTATTTTCTCCTAGGAGAAGCTTCCAGATCGTCTCTAATTGATCTAGGACTCTTATCCCCACTATTATCTAGAGTTTTGTGCATCTAAATCCCCTATTTTGGGTGTTCATCTCAGATTTAAACTTAATGCCTTTTCTGCTCTTATAAATAACTGCCCAGTTCGTAGTTGCAAAGGAGGGCTCTTTCTGGACATAGGGCGAAGCCATGCTGCACCGCCGACCCACAACTTCGACCCTAGCTTGAAGAGGGAAGTATTGAATTTCCATTGCATCCTTTTGGGCTTGATTTCGTGGTCTATGCTCTTAGTTCTATTCCTCTCAAAATCACAAATCATCACAAAACACTGCATTTTCTGCTACACATGCGTTTCCCCCCGTTTTGCATCAACGATTTCTCCCTAGTCTTTGCATCTTAATCCGTGATTTCAACTCTCATGCATCCATAATACACACACCTATCTTTTGCACCCTTTCACAGGGGTTAAAAATCTTCCCCCGGTGAGTTTGCCCTCAATTTCTACCCCTATTTTATCACTCCGTGATTGATACTACACTTCATGATCTAATGGGTTTTTCTCTTGTGATTTTGCTTTGTTTTGCAGGAGAGCATGAATAGAACGTGAGGCCTTCTTCTTCTAGCCGGCTGGAAGATGAAGAGGTGTAATCCACAACATCCCCTGCACCCTGTTTCTTAAGCGCGATCAAGTCTTCATCTTCTTTCCAAGGTGCACGACGCCATTCTCATATCTTCATCTTTTGGCATTGTTAAATCCTTGGTGGCGATCACGGTATGTTCTTTCTATCTTTCCATCTCCCTTTTCTTTGTTCATATTGTTGCATGATTCATGCATACCTATTAGTCTAAGGGGCGGGGTGATACATAAACTATCAACACTGCCATTCTTAATGGGAACATAAGAGGATGTTTTTGTAAAATAACCTCCAGGATCCAAAACATCCACAACATTTGTACAAACTGCAGAAAGTCTTGTACAGACTGAAGCAAGCACCAAGGGCATGGTATGAGAGGCTCATCTCACTCTCACCTGAAAATTGACTCACGAGAGGTAAGGTTGATCAGACCCCATTCACAAGAAATTCAGGTAAAGACATGCAAATGGTTTAGGTTTATGAATACTATATCATCTCTTGAACTATCTTGAACTATTAACTATGTCTTGTGTGATGGATCTACAAAAATCACCCAGGGTAAAGTTGAAATGAGCTTAATTAGTGAATTGACATCTTTCCTTCTTTGACTTGCAGATTAAGCAAACGCTCCAAGGAATCCTCATAATCTAAGCCAAATACGCTGTTGAGTTTCTAAAAGAATATGGCATGAAAGAAGCAAATCCAATGTCAGAAGCAAAGACAATGTCAACTCCGATGGCCACAGCCACGAAGTTAGACAAAGATAAAAAGGGAGTAACTTGAGGGCAATGAAGAAATTGAGAAAAATAAGGGATTCTCAAGGCCAAAGTAAGAAAACAAAAACCTAAAATACTGACCTTCATGAGGTTAGTGATTTTGGTGCTTGAAAGCATATGGTACTGCCTGCTGAACTAAGGTAACTCAACCTTTTGCTATAGAAATGAAATTTCATACATTAGCTTATGGCATTAGGTGGTATTGTTCTTATGACAGGAATTGAGTCTGAAAATCTTGAACTGTTGTCCCTCTACTATGTTGTGCCTATCCAAATGATTATTTGAATAATTCTTGATTGGAACTGCATGTCTTGGATCACACTTGAGCTTAACTACGTAGCTGGTATCTAAAATGGTGTGTAGTAGAAAGGTGGATTACATCCACCTGAAAACTCTCACTATGCGTGAATTTGGCCTTCGGATCTTCCCCTCCGCCTCGTATCAATACTTCAAATTTGAATGGCTTATGAATGGTGTTTGAAACTTCTGAAATGCAACTGAAAATCTATTTTTGAATGTTTTTAAAAATAATTGGGTTGCATTGCTTAATTTTGATCATTTCTGCACCCTTGCTTATAAAAGTCATGGGATGAAAAATACTTGTGGTCCATCATCTGACACTGAATATCTTTTTATGGAATCTGCCAAAATGGTCTGAAAAATAAATGTTTGCATCTTGCATTTCATTCTCATGTTGTTATAGGTTGCATGCATTCGAGTTCATGCATTAGATGCATTTAGTTCATTCAAATGAAAATATGAAATCTTGCATCACATTGCATTTTACATTACATCCCATTGTGTGCTTGCATGTTATATATGCTATTCACCCCCATCCTTGGAATTTCTAAGACCTCATATTTCTTACTAAATAATGTTGCAATTGAGTCATCACTGGAGTGTTTATTCTCATACACGCAGGAGGAGTAAACTTTTGATAAGTGCATCTACTTAGGGGGAGCTGCATTGTTATGTGTTCATAATATTTTCGGTGTACATGCTGAATCAAATTCGCACACATCATGCACAAAATGTGAAAAAGAGTGTTAAAGATAAGGATATAGGAATTTTTTTTCAACACTCTAGAGATATTAAACTTGTTGTATGTATGTTGAAGAGGCAGTTGAGGAAAAAGATGTCTGCCTAATTTTCGAAGAAAGAATTTGAAAAGAAAAGGTAGAGCAATGCTTAGCTTCACTGAGTAAATTGGATGCACGTCACCTGAGACGTGATGTGGTTCTTTTCTGAAAAGTTTTGACTAAAGTACCTCTGTTCAAAATGAAGTGAAATGGTTCAATATTCTGAGTAACCGGGGATTCTGACAAGAGCTCCATACATCTACTCGCGTAAAAAGGAATTATCTGAACCTGATCATTCTTAGAAAAATTCTGATTGTCTTTGTGAAATCATTGAAAAATTTGATGTAAAAAAATATTGAGGTAGAGCGTAGCCTCCAATATGTGTCCCTGTGGTTTTGATGATAGCAAACACTATAAGTCATCATCTGTTTTAGTCTGCATACTGTTTGAGTCTGCATATAAATCTGTTTGAATCTGCATAATCATCATTTGTTTTAGTCTGCATACTGTTTGAGCCTGCATATAAATCTGTTTGTGTTGCATATGAATGTTTCATTGAACATCTTATCTGAATTATATAACCAACGAACAGGCTGAGGCTGTGTGTTGTGTGCATTGGTGCATTTCATAATTGTTGATGAATTTCATAATTGCATTTTATCTGGATTGTTTGATGTTAGTCTGTACAATGGGTGATGCTGCTATACCCTTTCAGGAAAGTCTGTACATCCGTAGACAACCTGCCTGAACTTTGTTGAATGAAGTCTATACACTTGCCAACATGTCTCTCATGAATTATGTCTAAAGTCCATACATTATACTGTCTACACTTTGTTGCAGCTAATCTGAACATTCTTCAATGAAGTCTATACATCGTCAGTGCATGAGCGTCTTCCAAGTCTATACATCGCTTGCCTTGCCTACGTTCACTGCCCTTGCATGCACACAAAGTGTGTACATTCGTTGAAGGCTATCCAAGCATTCATTGGTGTAATGTCTATACGACAGTTCAGCAAGTCTGTACATTGGACTATGCTTGCACATCATTGTAGAGTTCAAGTCTGTACATGCATCACTCATCAAGTCTGCACATTCATAGCTGAAGTCTATACACTTGCTGCTGGCAAGTCTGTACATTGGCATAGCATGCAAGTGTCCAAGTCTATACATTGAATGTCCTGCACGCGCTGCAAGTCCATACATTGTCTGCCCTGCACTCAGCAAGTCTATACACTGCTTCTAGCATGCACGGGTTCAAGTCTATACATTGCTTATCTTTACCTACGTTCAGACACCAAGTCTATACATTGCTCACATCACACACTAAGTCTGCACATCGTCCCCTTGCTTCAAGTATGTAGATTGGCCAAGTCTACACATCGCCCTGTTCACTTGTTTCAAGTTTGCACATTGGTTCAGGCTTTCCAAGTCTGTACATTGGCCCTCAAGCTTTCCAAGTATGTACATTGGCCTTCAAGCTTTCCAAGTCTGTACATTGGCTAAGTGTCTTGTGCTTTGAAGCTTTATCAAGTCTATACATTTGTTTATCATAAGTCTATACATTGTCTTCTGCACAAACACTAAGTCTACACATTGTAGCTTGCACGATCAAACAACTCTGTACACACTTCAGCACTCAAAGGCTGAACACTCTTCAGCAAGTCTATACACACTTCAGCACTCAAAGGCTGAACACTCTTCAGCAAGTCTGTACACTCTTCAGCACTCAAAGGCTAAACGTTCTTCAAGCTTAAGTCTATACATTGTGTTGCATCGTTGCACGCCAAGTCTATACATAGTCTGGCTGCCTGCACGCCATGTCTGCACATCGGTTGCACAGCACAATTAAGTCTACACATTGTGTTGCATCGTTGCATGCCAAGTCTATACATAGTCTGGCTGCCTGCACGCCATGTCTGCACATCGGTTGCACAGCACAACTAAGTCTATACATCCAGTTGCATCGCATGTCTACAGAGTCTAGACATTCGTCCCACAGCATGCAGCTAAGTCTACACAGCCTCCACAGCAAGTCTATACAACGTCCCACAGCTACGCTGCAAAGTCTATACATCGTGGCAGCCGGCACGCAACAAGTCTATACATCGCTGCCAGCCTGCACGCAGAGTCTATACACTACGTCCGCCAGCCTGCACGCAGCAAGTCTATACATCGCTGCCAGCCTGCACGCAGAGTCTGTACATTGCGTCCGCCAGCCTGCACGCAGCAAGTCTATACATCGCTGCTAGCCTACAATGCAGAGTCTGTACACTGCATACACACTGCATCCTTAAGTCTAAACTCTGCTGCTTTTATATGAAGTCTATACAGCCTGTGGCTTGTACATCGACTGAACTCTTCATTAAACCTGCAGGTGTCTGGGCACGTGATCTGAGGTAGGCACTCGGCACGTGATCCGAGGACAATGCCCTAATTACTGCTGCTATAAATATGAAGCCTCCTCCATCTGGAGAAGACTGATCAAGAGAAAAAGAGATTGATCGAGAACAGAAAAAGGAAGAGTGATCGAAGTGGAGAGAAAAAGAGCAGAAAGAGCAGAAGAAAGAAAAGATGAAGATAGAGAGGAAGATGAAGCAGATAATGCAGAGTGTGATTCTGATCGAAATAGAAGAGTTGGAGCAGTGAGGCAGTGAGCTGTAGTAGTAGGAAAAGAAGAAGAGAAAAGAAGAGACAGAGAGAGCCTGCGAAAGAGAAGAAAAAGAAGAGTGAGAAGAAGAGAGAGCTAGAGTAAAAGAAGCTTCAACTAAAGATCAATTTCTGCTGGACCGTGGATCAAATCCAGGCCAGCCAGCTCCTGCGAGAGCCACATTTTGATTTTATATTTCCAGCTTTTAGTTGCTGTATTTTCTTTTATTGTTTTCTTTTCAATCTGAACATTGTTCTTCCGATTCTCTGGTTGGAGATCGGGTTCCTCCTGTGGACTCAGGAGAAGGGAGACTGTGTCTCCGGTCTACAAGTGACTGAGTGTCGCTTGTGAGTTCCCTCTGGTTTCAGAGGAAGGGAGTCCTTGACTCCGATTGCAGGTAGTGGTTGCTACCTGTGTGTTCCCTCCTAGTCTGGAGGAAGAGAGACCTAGTCTCTGGTAGCAAGTGGCTGGGAGTCACTTGTGGTTCCCTCCGGCTTTCAGAGGAAGGGAGACTTGGGACTCCGGTTGCTAGTGACTGTGTGTCACTAGTGGGTTCCCTCCGGTCTAGAGGAAGAGGGGAGGTTGTTCCCCTGGTCAAGCTGTGTGGTAGCAACTTGTTTGCAGACTAAGTCTGCTTTCTAGCTTATTGCTAGTGGAAGCCTCACTCCGGTTGGGAGTGAGGGGTGGACGTAGGTCTGTGGACCGAACCACCTAAAAAATCCCTTGTGCAGTGGTTTGTTTTATTGCTTGCTTCCGCTAGATGCATGCTAGGACTATGATCTGATTGATTATTCATGTCCTAGAGTTTAATTGGGTTTGCATCTTTTATGTTTGAGCAATTGTCCACTGATCTTTTGCTTATCATTTCATACGAATTTTAAATTGGTCAAAACTCTTTAGAAGATCCATTCACCCCCCCCCCCTCTGGATCTGTGTTTATCTATCGCACCAAACTATCAATTGGTATCAGAGCGGTTCTCTGACTGATCTGATCCAACGATCTGCAGAGGATCCTGTTGTCTTTGGTGCATTTCTGAATTTACTCTCTGCTGGATTAATCTGCTTGCCGATTTAATCAATGGGTTCTCCACCGGTTTTCAATGGCTCTAATTTTAACTCATGGGTTAGCAGTCTACATAACTATGTGAATTTGATGGATCCAGATCTGTGGAAGTTAATCTCACATGGTCCTCACAGACTGCCAAAGAAAGAGTCCAAATGGACTAACAGTCACAGATCAAGAAATGGAGAGAATCAAAAAGTTTTGAAATTAATGAAAGAAGCTACTGACAAGGCTCTACATTCCTTTTTCCATGACTGCAGGTTCGGTAAGGACATTCTGGATAAGCTGAAGCTAGCTCAGAGGGGAAATGAAGACAGCTGCCTGATGGCTGATAAGAGCAACCATGGCAGTGATCAAGATGAATCCGAAGTTGCTGAAGAGGTAACCAATCCTTTCTCTAGTTACACTTTAGATGACTGGGAAGATGCCTATGGCAATCTGTTAGAATCCTATGAAAGACTAAAGAAGAAGAATAAAAAACTGATAAAGAAGCTAAAGAATCATGAGGATGCTAAATCTCATCGTGAAAACCCTGAAACTCTGAAAATTAAAAATGACATATTTAGAAGACAGTTAATAGATTTTGATTCTATTAGTTAAGACTTAGATCATTTGAAATCTGAAAAATAAACTCTTATGAAACAAATTGGATTACACAAAAAGGAGAATCAAGAGCTTGTTTGTGAAATTGCTGAACTAAAGGAAAGACTCAGCTCAACTGATGATGATCAGGCTCATAACAATGATGTTGTTCAAAATGAAGAACTGGTGAGAAACTTAGAGCTTGTCAACTCTGAATTGGAAAACATGAAATCTGAAATTGAAATACTCAAAAACCATCTCAAAGAATCTGAACACAAATAAAATAATCTTGAAAAAGTAAATAGTTTGGTTTCTGAGAAACTGGAGGCTGAGAGAGTAATAAACTTAGAGCTTCAGAAAAATTTCGACAAACTTCAATCTGAAAAATAACAAGAAAAGTTTTATGAATGTCAGTTTTCTTCAGATGAATGGGTGCTTGATGATGAACTCCTAGAGCACAACAGTAAACTGAAAGAGGAAATTAATAAGCTGAATCACCTAAACTCAGCAATGTCTGAGAGGCTAATCACTTTAGAAAAAGGGAAGAGTGTAAGCCTGGTGAGCTCTAGTGAGTTGCTGAATGCTGAACATGAAATTACAAATTTGAAAAACATCAACCTAATGTTGAGTGGGAATGTCACTTGCTGTGAATAAAAGATAGCTAAATATGAGTTAACAATCACATCCCTTCAACAAGAAGTTGATGATCTTTATAAGTCCCTATCTGAAGCTGACAATGAAATAAAATTAAAACAGGAAGTTGAAAAACTCAAAAGGTTGAATGATGCCTTGCATCAACAAGTCATTTCCTGTGAAACAGATCTGTCCAAATATGAAACTAATATTTGTGGCTTAAATTCTGAAATTCAAGATTTGAAAAACTCCTTGTCAAAATATATCAAGGGAAAGGACAATCTGAATAAGCTTCTGGGAAAGAGTGATAACTCTCAGAGAGAGGGGCTGGGTTACAGTTCAACAAACAAAAGGATCAATAGTAATAAAACTTCAACTGTGTTTGTAAAAGCTTCTGATCAAAACACAACTACTGGTTCTTCTATTTTTCAATTTACTACACAAAAACCCACTGTCAGTCCCAAAACTGTAGGACAAACTCAAAAATTAAAAAAGGATGAAAACCTACAGAAAAAGGACAAAACTACTCCAGTTGGTACAAAGACTGCTGCACACAATTCACATGACCTCTCAAACACTCATACTAAAAAGGGGTCGTGCTATTATTGTGGGAAAGTAGGTCACATAATGGAAGATTGCAGATTAATACTAAAAGATGAGCATGGTAGTGAAACATCACATTCTAGAAATTCTTTTGATAGAAACCATGCTGCTAAGAAGCCTGATGCTTCATGTTATTATTGTGGGAAGCATAGTCATCTCATGAGTGAATGTTTTATCATGAAAGAAGACAATAAACTGCATGCCAGGTCTTCCATTCATTTTCATGGTCCATATGGATCTAAACACAATTCTAGTCAGCACATTGTGTGCTTCAACTGTAATAAGCCTGGGCACAGGGCTGCTGAGTGCTGGTTTAGATCCACTTGGAGTAAAAATGGTTTTAAAAGTAAGCAAATCAGATGCTTCGAATGTGGGAAAAATGGGCATACAGTCAAGGACTGTTGGTATGTTCAAAAGAATTCTGTTAACCCCCATTTTGTCAAATTCTCTGCAAAATCATTTGTGAAAATTTCATGCTATAACTGTGGGAAGCCAAGCCATAGATCTGCTGAATGTTGGCTGAGTAAGAACAAGCATCAAACTGTCCATGCATACAACAGAAAATCTTATGAACATGTTTATAAACATCATCATGCTGTTAATATGCATCATAAGAACCAAAAACCAGCCATTTCATGTAGATATTGTGGAAAATTTGGACATTCTATGGATGACTGTTCACTACTGAAATTTGATGATAATGTTGCTATGAAATTGTTTAGAACACCTGTTAGGGGTAAGGCAGGACCCAAAGCTGCTTGGGTCCCTGCAGAATCAAAATGATCAATATTTTGCAGGTGTGCCTTGGAATGAACAAAAAGGGGTAAATAAACCAAGGCATTCAAGAATGAAACCCCTAGGATTGCACTACTCAGGTCAGTTCTGAAAACTTATCTTAAATTACATATCTGAAATTATGAATCTTGGATAACTGCATATCTGGTATGAACTGTCCATGCATAATTGTCATATTTTTTTACATATCATGATTCATGCATACATGCTCCTTTATTTGTTTGACACTTGCATTGAGCTTCATGGAATTACTTGTTTGCATTTTGAGCTGTGTGTGCATATATGTGAATTACATATACATACATTAGACATACAGTCATTGAAAACCTGATGCAAGTAGGACTGTCAATATTGCACTGTCATTCATGACCACTATGGTATATTAAATGGTAAGCTACCAAAAGGTAGGGAAATCTGTCTGGAGGTTCTTACTATGTGAGAGGTGGTCTTTTAGACCAAGTGCTCCGCCAAGTACCATGGGTCATATTATTTAGTAGGGCAGTCTGAATGAACATGAGTCTCTGCATATCTTTGTATACATGTAGTTAATTGCATTGCATTTAATTTCATTGAAAATGTCAAAAAGTTTATCTGAATGCATATTGTCAAGAGGAGTCAATGCATTGCATGCAGGTTGTCAGATGCATACTCTTTTGTCAAAATTCATTGCATATTAAACCTTGAAGATTTTGAAACATGTCTGACCTCCTGTTACCTTGCATGAAATACATATTGAAAAATAAAAAAAGAGGTTGCATGCATGTACTCAGGGGGAGCATCCATAGGATTGTCAGTTTTCCATTTGATTTGATTCTGTCTCCCCTTCTTGTCAGTCTCCCAGTCAAGTTTGCATTGAGGATTTCAAATTGATGTCTCCATGATGTCTCTTTTATCTTGTCAAAAGGAATCTCAGCTCAATAATCAAATGATAAGATTTCAATCTGCATATCATGATCATAAATCTGATTTTGCTATCAATAAAGAAATCTCGCATTATGTGGAATTATGAACATCTAAAAGGACTTGAATTGGTTTAGATTTAATGCATTCTGCAAGTTTGAAGATGAATTTCTTGAAAATATCTGAATCAGACTTAATAAACCTTAACCATGCACTTCATGTCATACTTTGAAAGACCTTCTAAAATCTGTCATATTGAGATCATGACCCAATTAGTTGAAATGCATGGAATCTGTATTATTTTTAAACAAGTCTTTCTTCAACACCTTGGGTAACTGTTTAAATAAAAAAATTATGCTAAATGAATGGCAGAGTAATGATCAAATGCGCTGAGAAACTAGGATCCTTGTCAAAGATAATGGGCCCTAAGTCATGAGGCTTCTTGATCAACTCTGTTCAGAATTTTTATTTAAAAAAAATATGATATCATGTCTGAAACAGAATGGGAGTTTCTGCTGAGTAAGCTAGGGGTACTGGCATCTAACCAGCGTCTACCTTTACGACAAAAGGCATGAACCATCCCTGACAGTTCTCTAAATGAAGTGAAATAATTTTTTTTTCAGCTAAACCCATTAAGTGTTTATCTCTGAAATGATTTTTTGTTTAACCTCAATACTGATGTATGATTTTTCCTAAAAGAAGTCATTGAAATCAATTGATTAAGATGCTGGGAGGTTAATTGAAGTAGTGTTATGTATGCTTGGTTCATTTCTATTAAAATCTGAATTCAGATGTGAGTATAATTTTTATTGAAAAACTAAGTTTGCATCACTTTTAAACTAAGCTTGACTTGTTAAGTTTCATTCATAAGTCTTCATAATGGAAGTCTCTAAAGCTGTTACATCTTCAGATTTATGAAATTGATATCCCATTGAAAACCTTTCTCATTCATTCTGAATGCTTACTTCCTTTCATTGGACTCCATTCTGAAATAGATTCATTGTTGATTTCTTTATGTCTTGTGCTTCATTCCAATCACTGTCCATCTAAGGGGGAGAATTTTTACTGTCCCTGTGGTTCATCTGACTATCTGTGTCTCCTTCTCATCTACACTCATAAGTCTCCATCTAATTACGGGGAGCTTTCCTGTCAGGCTGAGTGTCATTCATAAAGGGGGAGATATAGTCAGCATCATTAATGTCCCTTTCATTACTGTTGTTAAAAAAAAGGGGGAGAATAAATTTCATGGCTTAGTCAAAGGGGGAGTCTTTAATTCCATCATCTTATGCATTCTTATACTTCCCTCTCAATCTAATGTCTTTTTGCTGAAGTCAAAGGGGGAGAATAAATTGACTCATAGTGTTCATAGTGTTGCCATCATCAAAAAGGGGGAGATTGTTGTGTCCCTGTGGTTTTGATGATAGCAAACACTATAAGTCATCATCTGTTTTAGTCTGCATACTGTTTGAGTCTGCATATAAATATGTTCGAATCTGCATAGTCATCATTTGTTTTAGTCTGCATACTGTTTGAGCCTGCATATAAATCTGTTTGTGTTGCATATGAATGTTTCATTGAACATCTTATCTGAATTACATAACCAACAAACAGGCTGAGGCTGTGTGTTGTGAGCATTGGTGCATTTCATAATTGTTGATGCATTTCATAATTGCATTTTATCTGGATTGTTTGATGTTAGTCTGTACAATGGGTGATGCTGCTATACCCTTTCAACAAAGTCTGTACATCCGTAGACAGCCTGCCTGAACTTTGTTGAATGAAGTCTATACACTTGCCCACATGTCTCTCATGAATTATGTCTAAAGTCCATACATTGTACTGTCTACACTTTGTTGCAGCTAATCTGAACATTCTTTAGTGAAGTCTATACATTGTCAGTGCATGAGCATCTTCCAAGTCTATACATCGCTTGCCTTGCCTACGTTCACTGCCCTTGCACGCACACAAAGTGTGTATATTCGTTGAAGGCTGTCCAAGCATTCATTGGTGTAATGTCTATACGACAGTTCAGCAAGTCTGTACATTGGACTATGCTTGCACATCATTGCAGAGTTCAAGTCTGTACATGCATCACTCATCAAGTCTGCACATTCATAGCTGAAGTCTATACACTTGCTGCTGGCAAGTCTATACATTGGCATAGCATGCAAGTGTCCAAGTCTATACACTGCATGTCCTGCACGCGCTGCAAGTCCATACATTGTCTGCCATGCACTCAGCAAGTCCATACAGTGCTTCTAGCATGCACGGGTTCAAGTCTATACATTGCTTATCCTTACCTACGTTGAGACACCAAGTCTATACATTGCTCACAGCACACACTAAGTCTGCACATCATCCCCTTGCTTCAAGTCTGTAGATTGGCCAAGTCTACACATCGCCGTGTTCACTTGTTTCAAATCTGCACATTGGTTCAGGCTTTCCAAGTCTGTACATTGGCCCTCAAGCTTTCCAAGTATGTACATTGGCCTTTGTAGCAACCCTAATAAATGAATAATTGAAATGAATTAAAACATATATATTACAGAAGTAATATATAAAAGGAATAGGGTTAATTGGACGAAGTAAAGCAAAATTAAAAATAACGCCTCTTATTAAGGCGTTAATTTATAAAGAAACGCCTCTATCAATGGCGTGACTAAAGAAAGGACGCCCACATATGCGGTCGTCAGTTCTCATACGACCAAATGGGTAAGTAAAAGAAACGCCCCTATCTTGGGCGTGTTTTAAAACACGAAACGCCCTTTGTCAAGGCGCTTTTTAAGAAACGCCCTAAAGTAAGGCGTCAATTAAAGAATAGACGCCCTGACCAAAGTCGTTAATTCAGTTCGAGAACCGATCGAACCCAGAACTTATCCAAGGAAAGATTAACCTAATCTAGTAAGTGTCTATTAGAGTAAGGACTCTATTAAGGATATATTACCCTCAATCAAACACTACTCTTGTTAGGACTTCAAAATCCTATAAATAACATGTTCGATCGAACCCTAAAACCCATTTGATCGAACGTCTGCTGCTAGGTACGTGAAGAACAAACTATTCCTTTGATCTCTGCTTTGCCTACACGAAGAACTAATGATTCTTCACTCTCTTTTCTTCTTACAGGTTGAGGAAGCCTAGACATCGTGAAGAACAAGGGTAAGTTCTTCTAAACTTCCATCTTCAGCCAAGCTTATGAAGAAATTTCTAATATCTCTTCATATTCCTCTGTAGGAAAACTCTAGGGATCGACCAAAGAACAAAGGTTCTCTGCCTACTGCTGATTCAGTTTATCCTTATCAACGTCTTCACGTGACTGTCACCTTCAAATCCATTGTTAAGGTAGGATTTTCTCAAGTTATTGTAGCCCAAATAAGAATTAATGCAAGATATCTATACATACGTATATGAGCATGGCATGCAGACTGTTTATAAGGTTTTATTACGTTTTCTGCAAAATTTTGAAAGAAACGCCCTTGATTAGGGCGCTAATTTAAAAGAAACGACCATGCTAGTGGTCGTCAATTTAATATTTGACGCCCTCTACGCAGGCGTTAATTTCATAAGAATCGCATGTGATTAATAATTGATCCTGTTTAAAAATTACAATACATATGAAATATTGATTTTTAATATCTTGCATGACTCTGTGAATTCCTGTTAAATTTTACTGCCATGACATGTCTCCTGTCTCTCGAAATATTATTTATTAAAATAGCGTAAATCCCTTGAAATTAACGACTTGGACAAAGTCGTTTTCCATATTCTAACGCCCCAGTACAAGGCGTGAATCTGAAAAGAAACGCCCCTTCCTAGGGCGTGTATCTGTTAAAATCCTGAAATTCACATATTCTGTAAAATGGAATTAGAAAGTAACGCCCCTTCCAAGGGCGCGTTTTTGATAAATTTCTGAGAATAATTATATCCTGTCGAATATGTAAATGATGAGACGCCTGCCTCTGCAGTCGTCAACTTTGAAGAAACGCCCCGAGGAAAGGCGTGTTTTTGATAAATTAATGAAATAATGGAAATTCTGCAAATTGGCAATATATGTAAACGCCCTTCTGTTAGGCGTTAATTATTCAATAAACGACTTTACTTAAGTCGTTATTTTACTGTAAACTGATTTTATCCTGGTTCTATTACCGATGGTTTCATATTATACATATATATATATATATCGGCACTATTCTCCACTCCGTGAGTATAGTCCCACGTTTCATGTTGATTTATCGATCACACTCAACTCTCATTGACATACAAGCTCTCCATTGGACATTCCGTTCCTTTGGACTAGCGAGTTAGTCATAGAGACCTCCGTAAGACTCCTCGTAGCCTTGGATTCCCTCAAGGCCGACTGAGCTGGTTGTACCCTAAAAACCCGTTACACGATCCTTGCCATGTCAATCTAAAGAAACATGGTATACCGGCCCTTATGATTATACAAAGAGTATATCATAAGAAATTCTTAATGGGATGATGATATCATGCCATATCATGTCATTCTTGTAAACCTCAATTCTATGATAAGAATGAGGGTATCTTGCTTGATCTTATGTTCATGTGGACCTAAATTCTATATAAAGAATGTCCATATTGATTTGTCATGGTACCTAAGTTAAGGGAACCATATTCTACCTAGTTTTATCGACATCGTGATTATACCGTTATTATCGCCAGTCTATGTCCTTTGTCATATTTTGGACTCTATTCTATCAAAGTTGTCATACGTGTCTACAAGCTTGATTATTGAAATTCTATATTGGCTATATAAACAAGAGTGGATGTCAAAACACATGATAAATGCCTGCGCATATAGGGCCCGATCTGGTCCTGGGAGGAGCACCCGAAAGTACTTGTGCCCATGGGAGTTAAAATGATAAGGTATCTGGCATTATACCGAGTACTTGACTTGCTTGATTGGACATTCCACACACATCTTGTACTTGAATCGTACTTGACTTTACATGAAATGCGTGGCCCGAAAAAAAAAGGTAATTTACTTGCTTGATACATGATAGCCAAAGTTCTTGACATGACTTGTTAAACGTGCTTGCTTGAATACCTTGAATATACTTGTCATCTTGTTGGAAGTTCATGATTAAGTTCATCTTATTTCTTTGATATTACATTCTCTCTATCTTGTCGTTTTCACGCGAGCATGCATAGCTTTATTGCATTCATGAAAATGTAATTATTTAAACCCCTTGCTAGTACTTGAGATATAATTTCCTACTGAGCGTTCGCTCATTCCGTTTGTCCCTTTCTACTTTTCAGGTAAGTCCGACGACGATGGAAGTCAATCGGATGGGAATGGTCAAGAGTGAAAGTGATAGAGCTTCTACAAGTGTCGCCTAGTCCTTTCTATAGTTTCTTGAGTCAAATATGTATTCTTTTCCTTTTTGTTAAACAGAGTATTGGATTTGTAATAGTCTATCCATTATGAAATAAAGGATTGGGTTATCTTGCTATTTTGCGCATCTCTGTCTTTGTGTCGAGTACACGACCACTCTGATTGACATGATTGATATAGACACGTCGCGCATCTCCGGGTATCTTCCGCGCTCGGGGCGTGACAGTCTTTGTGGTATCAGAGCCTAAGGTATTCAATTCCTAGGAAACCCAAGTCCAAGGATAGGTTTCAAAACCTTTAACCAAGTGAGAGTGGGTAGAACCAAGGGTTAAATAATCAATGAGTCCTTTATAAGATCATAGTGATATAATACTAACGTAGCTATCGTAATTGTAGGATAATGGCTGCCGAACGTGCTCAATGGCGCAACATGCAGCGTACCCTTCAAGGGATGACCCAAGTGCTACAACAGGTAGCACAAGGTGGTGCTCCACGAGCTGGAAGCTTACACCAAGCATTCAAGAATATGAATCCCCCGAAGTTCATGGGATCGACCGATCCAGACGATGCCGAGCATTGGGTTCGGGAGATTGAACGTATATTCCGTGTTATGCAATGCACGGATCAGGACAAAGTCTTATTAGCTACTTTCCAGTTAGAAAAGGATGCTAGATGCTGGTGGGAGTCGATTGAAGCTACTATTGACCCAACTCAAGTTACATGGGGTGAATTCGTTGAATATTTCAACGCCAAATATTTCTCTGATAGGGTCCAGGAAAAGAAGGCCGCCGAATTTGCCGCATTAAAGCAAAGATCTTTATCGGTGGCTGATTATGAAGCACAGTTCTCTAGACTGTCTAGATATGCTAAGCATTTGATTAGCACGGAAAAGATGAAAGCCCGTAGATTTCTTAATAGGCTTAGGCCCCACTACATTACTCAACTGGCGCCTATGGATATTCAAGTTTATACTGAAATAGTGCGCCGAGCTCAGTTGCTTGAAGATGCCCCGGAACTATCTGATAGGATCCGTGGGAAAGACAAAAAGGAGCAAGTCACAAGTTCGGGTTCTTTTAAACCCAACTTTAAGAAGAGGCCCAATAATGGAGGTTCTTCCTCTCAAGATCAGAAGTACAAGAAATCCAAGCCTTTCTCTATCACCACTACCCCTTCAAACGTAGTATGCAAGCATTGTGACAAGGCTGGTCACAAAACAGAAGAATGCTGGAGGAAACTAGGAGCATGTCTCCGTTGTGGGAGTCGTGAACATCGGATTCCCGATTGTCCATTAATGAATGACCAAGCCGGTGAGGGTAAACGTCCAGTGACAAAGAATGCTCGTCTTCATGCAATCCAAGGGACCGAACCAGAAGAAGAAGGCGGATTGGTGGAAGGTACATTAAAAATTTGTTCTAAATATGCACATGTTTTATTTGATACGGGTGCATCGCATTCCATTATTTCCAAGAAGTTTGCTGATCCATTACCTCTAGAACCAGAATGGATGAAAATAGTGTTGTCTACTCCTCTCGGAAACGAGACGGATATCACACATCATTACCAAAATTGTGAGGTATTGGTTCGAGGAAAGAATTTTCCTATTGATCTTATCTGCTTAGATCTAAAAGAATATGATGTTATACTAGGGGCAGATTGGTTATCCAAATACCAGGCAACGGTTGATTGCCGTGATAGCAAGATTGTTTTCAAGGAATTTCCGGAACTGACTTATACTAGTCCTAAGAGTCGAAGCAAATCCCCTCTTATCTCGGCTCTTCGAGCAAGCAAGCTCGTCAAGAAAGGATGTGTATCCTTCCTTGCTTTTGTCACTATTAAAGAAGCTAAGGAAACCGAGATAGAAGACATTCAGGTAGTGCGAGAATTTCCAGACGTATTTCCGGAAGAATTGCCGGGATTACCCCCGCAAAGAGAAGTGGCCTTCACCATTGACTTAGTCCCTGGTGCCGGTCCTGTTTCCAAGGCACCATATAGAATGTCCCCTGCTGAACTCAAGGAGTTGAAGGAGCAGTTGATGGAACTAATCCGAAAAGGGTTTATTAGACCAAGTACTTCCCCGTGGGGAGCACCAGTCTTATTTGTAAAGAAGAAGGATGGGTCCATGAGATTGTGTATCGACTATCGACAGTTGAATCATCTTACTATCAAGAACAAGTATCCACTGCCGAGAATCGATGAGTTATTTGATCAGATTTCAAGATCCAAATATTTCTCCAAGATTGATCTCAGGTCGGGATATCATCAATTAAGGATCAAGGATGATGACATTCACAAGACTGCATTCAGAAGCAGGTATGGCCATTACGAATTTGTTGTTATGCCTTTTGGACTAACAAATGCCCCTGCTGCCTTTATGCAGTTAATGAATAGCATATTCAGGCCTTACTTGGATCAATTCATAGTAGTCTTCATTGATGATATATTGATATATTCTAAGACTAAGGAAGAACATGAAGAGCATTTGAGGATTGCATTGCAAGTCTTGAGGACAAATCAATTATATGCTAAACTCAGCAAATGCGAGTTCTGGCTTGAAGAAGTGGCTTTTCTCGGACATGTCATATCCAAGGACGGTTTATCTGTGGATCCGTCAAAAGTTGAACCTGTGAGAAACTGGGAGAGACCCACTAATGCAAGCGAGATCAGAAGTTTCTTAGGTCTTGCAGGCTATTATCGGCGATTTATCAAAGATTTCTCTAAGATCGCCGTACCACTTACAAGATTAACTCGTAAGGAGATCCGATATGAATGGAGTGAGGAATGTGAAAGCAGTTTTCAAACTCTCAAGGATCATCTCACCACAGCTCCGGTCTTAGCCCTACCAATTGAAGGAGAGAAATTCGAGGTCTACACTGATGCTTCTGGCATTGGCCTCGGATGTGTTCTAATGCAACATGGGAAGGTCATAGCATACTCTTCTCGTCAACTGAAGAAGCATGAGGAGAATTACCCCGTCCATGACTTGGAACTGGCCGCGGTAGTATTTGCCCTAAAGATATGGAGACACTATCTCTATGGGGTACAGTTCACTGTATACTCCGATCACAAAAGTCTCAAATATCTATTTTCACAAAAGGAGCTGAACATGAGACAAAGACGCTGGCTAGAATATCTCAAGGACTTCGACTTCAGTATACAATACCATCCCGGAAAGGGTAATTATGTGGCTGATGCCCTTAGTCGAAAGCCGAGAGCAAGGATAGCAAATTGTATGATACAAGAATGGAGGTTACTTGAACAATTCTCCGAGCTCAATATAAGCTTGGACACGGAATCCAAATTTATCACATTATCTCATGTAAGCATACAGTCAGACTTATTATCTGAAATACAAACACTTCAGGATGATGATCCTATGTTAGTAGAAATCAAAGGCAGATTAGAAGGACAATCTGATTTTCAACTAACTTCTGATGGAAGATTATCGTTCAAAGATAGAACTTGTATACCCGATTGTCCGGAATTAAAGAAGAAGATCTTAGATGAAGCTCACCGATCCAGGTACACTATTCATCCAGGATCAACCAAAATGTACCAAGATGTAAAGAGGAACTTTTGGTGGCCTAATATGAAAAGAGAAATAGCGGACTATGTATCACGCTGTCTCACATGCCAACAGGTCAAGGCGGAACACCAAAAGCCTGCGGGAAAACTACATCCTCTAGATATTCCTAAGTGGAAATGGGAGGATATTGGTATGGACTTCATCATGGGTTTGTCTAAATCTAAAGGAGGACATGATGGAATCTGGGTTATCATTGACCGATTGACTAAATCGGCACATTTCTTGCCAATCAAAAGCCGATGGTCAATTGATGTGCTAGCTGCACTATACATTAAAGAAATAGTCAGGATACATGGAATTCCTGTCTCAATCGTGTCTGATAGAGATCCTCGTTTTACTTCTCATTTTTGGAAGGGATTACAACATTCGTTGGGGACAAGGCTCAACTTTAGTACTGCTTTTCACCCACAAACGGATGGTCAGACCGAGCGAACTAATCAAGTTGTTGAAGATATGCTGAGAGCATGCATTATTGACTTTGGAGGAAGCTGGCATGACCACTTACCTTTAGTTGAATTTGCATATAATAATAGCTACCAAGCTAGTATCCAAATGGCACCTTTCGAAGCCTTATACGGAAGGAGTTGCCGATCTCCCATATGTTGGAACGAAGTTGGAGAAAAACAACTATTAGGTCCAGACATGGTAAGGGATACAACCGAGAAGATACAAGTAATCAGGGAAAGATTACAAGTTGCTCAGACCAGACAAAAGACTTATGCAGATACAAGAAGAAGAGATCTTGAATTCCAAATCGGAGATCATGTATTTCTCAAAATATCCCCTGGACGTGGCATACGAAGATTTGGTGTTAAGGGCAAGCTTACGCCAAGATTCATCGGACCATTTGAGGTACTCGAAAGAGTTGGCGAGGTTGCTTATCGCATCGCGTTGCCTCCTCAGTTGTCCGAGGTACACAATGTATTTCACATATCTATGTTGAAGAAGTATGTGCACGATCCGTCACATATTATTGAGTATGGAGATCTGGTGATCCAGAAAGATCTCACATATGAACAGAGGCCTTGAAGATATTAGATCGAGAAATACGAGCTCTAAGGAATAAGGTTATTCCCATGCTCAAGGTGCAATGGAATAAGAATCCTGAACGCGAAGCGACATGGGAGACCGAGGAATCTATGAAGAAACGATTTCCCGAGTTATTCTAAGAGGTATATGTCCTACACTCTCCGCGTGTATAATTATATATATATTGAATTTGGGGACCAAATTCTTTTTAAGTGGGGGAGGGTGTAGCAACCCTAATAAATGAATAATTGAAATGAATTAAAACATATATATTACAGAAGTAATATATAAAAGGAATAGGGTTAATTGGACGAAGTAAAGCAAAATTAAAAATAACGCCTCTTATTAAGGCGTTAATTTATAAAGAAACGCCTCTATCAATGGCGTGACTAAAGAAAGGACGCCCACATATGCGGTCGTCAGTTCTCATACGACCAAATGGGTAAGTAAAAGAAACGCCCCTATCTTGGGCATGTTTTAAAACACGAAACGCCCTTTGTCAAGGCGCTTTTTAAGAAACGCCCTAAAGTAAGGCGTCAATTAAAGAATAGACGCCCTGACCAAAGTCGTTAATTCAGTTCGAGAACCGATCGAACCCAGAACTTATCCAAGGAAAGATTAACCTAATCTAGTAAGTGTCTATTAGAGTAAGGACTCTATTAAGGATATATTACCCTCAATCAAACACTACTCTTGTTAGGACTTCAAAATCCTATAAATAACATGTTCGATCGAACCCTAAAACCCATTTGATCGAACGTCTGCTGCTAGGTACGTGAAGAACAAACTATTCCTTTGATCTCTGCTTTGCCTACACGAAGAACTAATGATTCTTCACTCTCTTTTCTTCTTACAGGTTGAGGAAGCCTAGACATCGTGAAGAACAAGGGTAAGTTCTTCTAAACTTCCATCTTCAGCCAAGCTTATGAAGAAATTTCTAATATCTCTTCATATTCCTCTGTAGGAAAACTCTAGGGATCGACCAAAGAACAAAGGTTCTCTGCCTACTGCTGATTCAGTTTATCCTTATCAACGTCTTCACGTGACTGTCACCTTCAAATCCATTGTTAAGGTAGGATTTTCTCAAGTTATTGTAGCCCAAATAAGAATTAATGCAAGATATCTATACATACGTATATGAGCATGGCATGCAGACTGTTTATAAGGTTTTATTACGTTTTCTGCAAAATTTTGAAAGAAACGCCCTTGATTAGGGCGCTAATTTAAAAGAAACGACCATGCTAGTGGTCGTCAATTTAATATTTGACGCCCTCTACGCAGGCGTTAATTTCATAAGAATCGCATGTGATTAATAATTGATCCTGTTTAAAAATTACAATACATATGAAATATTGATTTTTAATATCTTGCATGACTCTGTGAATTCCTGTTAAATTTTACTGCCATGACATGTCTCCTGTCTCTCAAAATATTATTTATTAAAATAGCGTAAATCCCTTGAAATTAACGACTTGGACAAAGTCGTTTTCCATATTCTAACGCCCCAGTACAAGGCGTGAATCTGAAAAGAAACGCCCCTTCCTAGGGCGTGTATCTGTTAAAATCCTGAAATTCACATATTCTGTAAAATGGAATTAGAAAGTAACGCCCCTTCCAAGGGCGCTTTTTTGATAAATTTCTGAGAATAATTATATCATGTCGAATATGTAAATGATGAGACGCCTGCCTCTGCAGTCGTCAACTTTGAAGAAACGCCCCGAGGAAAGGCGTGTTTTTGATAAATTAATGAAATAATGGAAATTCTGTAAATTGGCAATATATGTAAACGCCCTTCTGTTAGGCGTTAATTATTCAATAAACGACTTTACTTAAGTCGTTATTTTACTGTAAACTGATTTTATCCTGGTTCTATTACCGATGGTTTCATATTATACATATATATATATATATATCGGCACTATTCTCCACTCCGTGAGTATAGTCCCACGTTTCATGTTGATTTATCGATCACACTCAACTCTCATTGACATACAAGCTCTCCATTGGACATTCCGTTCCTTTGGACTAGCGAGTTAGTCATAGAGACCTCCGTAAGACTCCTCGTAGCCTTGGATTCCCTCAAGGCCGACTGAGCTGGTTGTACCCTAAAAACCCGTTACACGATCCTTGCCATGTCAATCTAAAGAAACATGGTATACCGGCCCTTATGATTATACAAAGAGTATATCATAAGAAATTCTTAATGGGATGATGATATCATGCCATATCATGTCATTCTTGTAAACCTCAATTCTATGATAAGAATGAGGGTATCTTGCTTGATCTTATGTTCATGTGGACCTAAATTCTATATAAAGAATGTCCATATTGATTTGTCATGGTACCTAAGTTAAGGAAACCATATTCTACCTAGTTTTATCGACATCGTGATTATACCGTTATTATCGCCAGTCTATGTCCTTTGTCATATTTTGGACTCTATTCTATCAAAGTTGTCATACGTGTCTACAAGCTTGATTATTGAAATTCTATATTGGCTATATAAACAAGAGTGGATGTCAAAACACATGATAAATGCCTGCGCATATAGGGCCCGATCTGGTCCTGGGAGGAGCACCCGAAAGTACTTGTGCCCATGGGAGTTAAAATGATAAGGTATCTGGCATTATACCGAGTACTTGACTTGCTTGATTGGACATTCCACACACATCTTGTACTTGAATCGTACTTGACTTTACATGAAATGCGTGGCCCGAAAAAAAAGGTAATTTACTTGCTTGATACATGATAGCCAAAGTTCTTGACATGACTTGTTAAACGTGCTTGCTTGAATACCTTGAATATACTTGTCATCTTGTTGGAAGTTCATGATTAAGTTCATCTTATTTCTTTGATATTACATTCTCTCTATCTTGTCGTTTTCACGCGAGCATGCATAGCTTTATTGCATTCATGAAAATGTAATTATTTAAACCCCTTGCTAGTACTTGAGATATAATTTCCTACTGAGCGTTCGCTCATTCCGTTTGTCCCTTTCTACTTTTCAGGTAAGTCCGACGACGATGGAAGTCAATCGGATGGGAATGGTCAAGAGTGAAAGTGATAGAGCTTCTACAAGTGTCGTCTAGTCTTTTCTATAGTTTCTTGAGTCAAATATGTATTCTTTTCCTTTTTGTTAAACAGAGTATTGGATTTGTAATAGTCTATCCATTATGAAATAAAGGATTGGGTTATCTTGCTATTTTGCGCATCTCTGTCTTTGTGTCGAGTACACGACCACTCTGATTGACATGATTGATATAGACACGTCGCGCATCTCCGGGTATCTTCCGCGCTCGGGGCGTGACAGCCTTCAAGCTTTCCAAGTCTGTACATTGGCCAAGTGTCTTGTGCTTTAAAGCTTTATCAAGTCTATACATTCGTTTATCATAAGTCTATACATTGTCTTCTGCACAAACACTAAGTTTACACATTGTAGCATGCACGATCAAACAAGTCTGTACACACTTCAGCACTCAAAGGCTGAACACTCTTTAGCAAGTCTGTACACACTTCAGCACTCAAAGGCTGAACACTCTTCAGCAAGTCTGTACACTCTTCAGCACTCAAAGGCTGAACGTTCTTCAAGCTTAAGTCTATACATTGTGTTGCATCGTTGCACGCCAAGTCTATACATAGTCTGGCTGCCTGCACGCCATGTCTGCACATCGGTTGCACAGCACAATTAAGTCTATACATTGTGTTGCATCGTTGCACGCCAAGTCTATACATAGTCTGGCTGCCTGCACGCCATGTCTGTACATCGGTTGTACAGCACAACTAAGTCTATACATCCAGTTGCATCGCATGTCTACAGAGTCTAGACATTCGTCCCACAGCATGCAGCTAAGTCTACACAGCCTCCACAGCAAGTCTATACAACGTCCCACAGCTGTGCTGCAAAGTCTATACATCGTGGCAGCCGGCACGCAACAAGTCTATACATCGCTGCCAGCCTGCACGCAGAGTCTATACACTACGTCCGCCAGCCTGCACGCAGCAAGTCTATACATCACTGCCAGCCTGCACGCAGAGTCTGTACATTACGTCCGCCAGCCTGCACGCAGCAAGTCTACACATCGCTGCTAGCCTACAATGCAGACTCTGTACACTGCATACACACTGCATCCTTAAGTCTAAACTCTGCTGCTTTTATATGAAGTCTATACAGCCTGTGGCTTGTACATCGACTGAACTCTTCATTAAACCTGCAGGTGTCTGGGCACGTGATCCGAGGTAGGCACCTGGCACGTGATCCGAGGATAATGCCCTAATTGCTACTGCTATAAATACGAAGCCTCCTCCATCTGGAGAAGACTGATCAAGAGAAAAAGAGACTGATCGAGAACAGAAAAAGGAAGAGTGATCGAAGTGGAGAGAGAAAGAGCAGAAAGAGCATAAGAAAGAAAAGATGAAGATAGAGAGGAAGATGAAGCAGACAATGCAGAGTGTGATTCTGATCGAAATAGAAGAGTTGGAGCAGTGAGGCAGTGAGCTGCAGTAGTAGGAAAATAAGAAGAGAAAAGAAGAGACAGAGAGAGCCTGCAAAAGAGAAGAAAAAGAAGAGTGAGAAGAAGAGAGAGCTAGAGTAAAAGAAGCTTCAACTGAAGATCAGTTTCTGCTGGACCGTGGATCAAATCCAGGCCAGCCAGCTCCTACGAGAGCCACATTTTGATTTTATATTTCCAACTTTTAGTTGCTGTATTTTCTTTTATTGTTTTCTTTTCAATCTGAACATTGTTCTTCCGATTCTCTGGTTGGAGATCGGGTTCCTCCTGTGGACTCAGGAGAAGGGAGACTGTGTCTCCGGTCTGCAAGTGACTGAGTGTCACTTGTGAGTTCCCTCTAGTTTCAGAGGAAGGGAGTCCTTGACTCTGGTTGCAGGTAGTGGTTGCTACATGTGTGTTCCCTCCTGGTCTGGAGGAAGAGAGACCTAGTCTCTGGTCGCAAGTGGCTGGGAGTCACTTGTGGTTCCCTCTGGCTTTCAGAGGTAGGGAGACTTGGGTCTCCAGTTGCTAGTGACTGTGTGTCACTAGTGGGTTCCCTCCGGTCTGGAGGAAGAGGGGAGGCTGTTCCCCTGGTCAAGCTGTGTGGCAGCAACTTGTTTGCAGACTGAGTCTGCTTTCTAGCTGATTGCTAGTGGAAGCCTCACTCCGGTTGGGAGTGAGGGGTGGACGTAGGTTTGTGGACCGAACCACCTAAAAAATCCCTTGTGTAGTGGTTTGTTTGATTGCTTACTTCCGCTAGATGCATGCTAGGACCGTGATCTGATTGATTATTCATGTCCTAGAGTTTAATTGGGTTTGCATCTTTTATGTTTGAGCAATTGTCCACTGATCTTTTGCTTATCATTTCATACGAATTTTAAATTGGTCAAAACTCTTTAGAAGATCCATTCACCCCCCCTCTGGATCTGTGTTTATCTATCGCACCAAACTATCATGCTGTTCTCAAAATTGAAGTGCAGTCTGTAAAATATCTCCTTGTGTTGATCTGAAAATTAGAATATCCATATTGCAACTATCGCTTTTCATGTTACTAACTTACACTTCTAGAAATTTGATTTATTATGTACTCAGAAAATTGATTGACTGCTTTAACAATTGCATGAATCTCCTATATGATTTCACAATCTCCTATGTGCTACACATGTGCATTCCGGTTGTCATGACTCTCGTGCATCTTTCTTATACCCATTCCTTTCTTAAATAAGTAAGGGGGAGATATGTTGCATGTATATATATACATAACTATCTGGTTGCATTGTGTGCATTTCATATGTCATCATTTGTATGTATCTAGCTTCATGCATTTCAAAAGAAAATGTAAAAATCTGAACATCAATAAAATTCTAAAAATTTAGACTTCAAATTCTTTACACTTGCTACATGGGGTGTTGGCTTTGAATGGTATCATCTTGATTTGTGAATCTTGGGCTGCAACTCTTAAGACTACACACTTTTCTGTCTCCATAATCAACAATTGGAATCACAAAGAATCAACATGTCTTTTGTTCCCCATATCCTTGCCTTACTATTGCCTCATTTGAACTTCTGAAGTGGGCTCTTATTGATTTATGAATCTGCTTACTGAAACTCGAACTGCATTGCCTTCCTCCCACTTTTTGATCATGTCAAAGGGGGAGAAGAATATGATCTTGTCTGTGTCAGTCATAAAGTTTGTCATCATCAAAAAGGGGGGATTGTTGTGTATGCCTTGCATATGTTTTTGATTATAACTAAACTTTATGTTTGTTTGCACATGTTCTTGCTTGCACATGTTCTTGATGTCAGTGTGCACTCATGTTGTTGTTCAAATATGGTAGAGATGGCAAATGGCTTTTGAGGTAGGCTCAAATATGTTGGTTAAATGCATTGCTGTATGGTCTTGATTCTTGGTTGAAATTGTTGATTTTCTAAGAGATTTCATAGCTTTTAACTGTGAACAAAGTCTTTGTGCATCTAATGATGTATTAACCTTCTTTGTGCATCTCATGATGTATTAACCTTGACTATCTTGAATTGTAGGATCAAACCTCATGGTGGTCGCTTGGAAGGTAAAAACGTGTGGATAAGCACCTTGCTATCTACAACTAAAACAAGTGGTAAACCATGTCTACACTCTTCAAGAACCCTTGGAAAGGCTATGGCACTCTCAATTCTGGTAAATCAAGTAAAGTCGACTTGCCTCCATGGAAAGTTGATTTGGTCTGATGCGAAAATGTTCTCTATGCTTGAACATATGGATTTGTTTGTTCGTGGATCTATTGACTTAACCTTGATCAATAGATTGGTGTAGACGCCTAATTTCAGACATCCCGCGGATCCCCAATGGACCTTCGTGTGAATGACGCTTAGTTATGGTACTTGTTTTACCGATGTTTTGAGTTTTAAAGCCCAACCCATAGCCTTAAAGCTATTGGGCCTCGTCCACTTAAGGGGCCCAAGGAGCATGGTCTGAACGGCCAAAGACTTGGCCGCCCCCCAGTCCTGGGCGGCCAGGGCAATGGCCTCCCTCCCCTACTGGGTGGCCATCTTCTTGGCCGCCTTCCCCTTTAAGGAGGCCAAAGACTTGACCGCCCTCCTCTGTTTACTCAGTCAGAGAACGTGGCCCAGCTCGTGGGCACGTTTTTTCCCCTATTCTGCACGATCTTTCCCCACGATTTGAAACTCCGGGCTGAATGGACAAAACTGTCGATCTCCAATGTGGAGAAAGGATGGTAGAGGCCATTTCGGGGGGGGGGGGATCGAGGTGGAAGCCATTGAGGAGGATCGGAGCAGTTTGGCATCGGGGAAAGAGTCTTGCGGAGTTCCTCCCAGAGGGTGAGAAGAGCCGCATCGGTCGACTTCCTCCTGCTTCCCGTGCTTTGGTTTGAACTCCTTAGCTCCTACTTCCTACTTGCATCATGGCTTCTAGGTAAGTACGCTGCATGTAGTGTAACCCCTTAGCTCCTACACTTAGAGGTTTCTTCCCAAAACAAACAGGAAGTTGGGCGGTCAAAAGCCTCGGCCATCCCTCCTTCCCACCACCCCCAGGTAACCTTGCCACTATCATTCCCGTTCTGTTCATTCTATTAGAGTAGATACTACACCTTTCATTTTACTAATGGCCTTCCTTTTCTTTTTTCTTTGAGCTACGTTGCAGGACTTCAGCATAAGGGACATAACAGGGCTCCTTGCCCTTGGCCGGCCGAGGATGAGGAAGAGGGAACCCATCATCTCCCTATTTGGATTATCTCCCCATGATCATCACCCCTATGAGGTTCAGGTAAACACCACTGGCGATCACGCCGTTCTAATGTTTCTTTTTGTTTCTCTATAGGTACTCAGGAAACATTCCCCATTCGTCCATAAACTAACCACATCTCCAGGCACCTACAAGCGAAGTGGCGATCACGGTGGGACCCTCTATTGCCTACTGTAAGTCCCTGATGCTTGAAGTCAAAGATTAGGTGAACCATGCATTTACATTAGTCTAGTTTCCGTAGCTCTGTTTTTATATTTTCTAAAAGTCGGACACACGGAGGCCAAACTCATGGCCGCCTAGGCCCCTGGGCGACCAACCCAGTGGCCGCCTAGGCCATCTGTTGGGCGACCAGCACCCTGGTCGCCCTAGGCCCCAGGTGAAATTTGACGTGGCCGCCCTCATCCTTGCTAGGAGGCCACCACTCTGGCCACCTTCCCCTCTGGGCGACACTTGACCTGGCCGCCCAGGTTTGTGGACGGCCATCACTTTGGCCGCCCTCTGTCCTCTTCTTGTGTTTCCCCATAACAGTGTTCGTTCTCTGTTAGTTTGCTTGTGTATTGTGTGATTAATCTCTGCAGGTTAAGTAACGTGGTTGGGTTTAGGAAGAGCCGGCATCACCTTTGTTAGGAAACCCTCCCGTTCGAATTGAACCCTTCACTTGAGGATTCCCACTCGGGTGCAATTGGTTCAGTCCATTCGGGAACCTCCGCGAGTCCTCGCGAACTTTGGATTTCCACACGGTCGCCAGGCAGGTTGTACCATCTGGAAGTCCCTGTAGATAGCCTTGGGTTTTGAGTGAGAGGTTTCTGCTAGGCTCCCGGAGCTCATCCCACACCCTTAGTTTCCTTCTCTCCTCGAGTGAACAAAAGAAAAGATAAAAAAAGTGAAAAAGAGAAAAAAGAAAAAATTGGGACGTTGATTGTGGTCACCACTTTGTTGTGTTTAGAAATACTCACCCCCGATAAACCTTTTATTTTATTTGTTCTAAACCAAGTAATAATTGATTTAGGATGGAGAGAGTTTATACAAATCCGGGATATGAGCAGGAATTTCCCCCCCAATTTGAGCCCGGAATTAGGGGCAATCCTCTATTTCAAATGGAGGATGATCATCTGGCTACCTTCATAGGCATGTTTTCAGCCACACCAAATGAGGCCGTTCACGCTGATTCGGCTTCTTCTTCAAGTGACCATGATCATGGTAGCTCGAGGGCTCCTACACTCTCTCTGCACGAGGATCAAGAGTTGATTAATGTTCTATCCCGTTATTCTCCCGAGGACTTAGTCGCGATGGCTTCCCATGGGAAGGCTCCAGCCGTCCCACACGTCTCCACATCTCACACCTCCACGTGCTCAAACTCCCTTCAAAGGGTCCACGAGCCGACCCACTCCCGAAAGTCCAATTCAATTTAGCTATACAACAGCTCCACAAAGGGTTCCTTCACCTCCAATTCCGCCTACCATGGGTGCCCCGTTGAAAGGGATGGACCCATCACTCCGGCAAGAGATTTAAAGCTACATTCGGCAGGCAGTGGCCAAGAGTATGCCAAACTCACATCCCCACTCTCTACCCCAGTATTGCAAGCTCCCTAACGCTTACTTTCTACCCGCATTCAAGGCTCCTAAGTATAGGGGATATGATGGCACCACCGACCGTCATCATCACCTTTTGGGTTTCTTTATGGATTCCCATCAATGGCTCCACGACCAGGTTCTATTGGTCCATCTATTTCAAAAATCCCTTTAGGGCGAGGCCCTACGTTGGTTTGCCTCCTTGCCAGCTATTGATCTCCTCAACTTTGACATAGTCTCCGAGCAATTTCTCGCTCACTTTGGTCACATGTCTTCCATTTCTCCCACATTCTTTGACCTAGTCATGGAGAAAATGAAGCCCGACGAGGACTTCATTAACTTTGCAAATCGTTGGAGGATCATGGATTCTAGGGCGGAGGTTCCCGTCCCCAAGTCTCAGGGTGTCACCATGCTAGTGAATAATGCCACTCCTCAACTTAGGGCCATTCTAATGCTCAATGAGCTCCATACCTTTCACCAACTCTACAACCGAGCTCGGATAGTTCAAGCCCAGGTAAGGGATTCTACCTTGCCTCCCTTTTTTGAGCCTCGCACCAAGAGTAGGAAAACCCCAGTTGTCCCCGCCACCGAGGGCGTCACGATAAATGAGCAGGTCAATGCGGTTGGCCAGCCCTTCAAGTCCAACAATCGCCAGGTCTCCCATCCCACTCAGGCTACGGCTAACCAGGGGCAAGGTAATTCCAAGCCTTATGCCAATGTCCCTCCACCTCAAAGCTATGGGCCCGCTAGGCCAAAAAGGGCTTCTTATCCTCCGTTGCCTGAAACTTTAGGTGACATCTTCTTTGCCCTTATGTCCTCAGAATCTATTCAGCTTTCCCCTCAATGAGATCGGGTCCATCCCAATGCCGACACCTCTAGGTATTGCCCATATCACCGAACTCCCGGGCATGACATATTCAACTGCTTTCAATTCTGGGATTAGGTACATGATATGAATGACGAGGGGAGAATCAACTAGGCAAATGTGAAGTTAGCTATCGCCAATCTCAAGAAGCCCAACCGGGACCTTGGTATAGTGCATAACCCACTGCCAACCCATCAGTCAACCAAAGATCCCTCGAGCTCGAGGAAGAACGAGCAGGTGAACACCGTCATTGGAATGGAACCACGGGTTCTCAAAAGAACCCAAATGTGGGGTGTCGAAGGATTCTCGGGCTGGAATGGGAAGATAGAAGTGGAAGCTAATGAACCATGGGCGGATATCAACATGTTCACCCAATCCCGAAATCTGATCTCACCACCATCCAGCCAGTCTCCGAGTGCCACCCAAAAGTCACTCACCTTGATCAACCCTCCTCAAATACTGTGCCAAGAACCCTATGTCTTTCCAAAAGCTCAGTCAGTACAGGAGCGCCCCTTGGTCCTCCTTAAGCCACCTCAACCAAAAATAGTCCCTTCTCCTTCTCTAGTTAACTCTGGAGACGATTCAGCCTCTCTCTCATACATATTTAGATCTCCAGCTCCTTTACAACTCGTTCGCCCAAAACATTTGGAACATGATGACCCAAAAGAAGCTTCGGTCAATGTCACTCTCCAGAACCGCATCATTCCCCCATCCCAAAGGCCATCCCAGTCGGAGGAAGGGGTCTTTTCTCAAAGCCCTCCCGCGGAGTACGGCATTCTCCAGCATCTGGACAGGACCCCTGCTAAGGTTTCCATCTTGGATCTCCTTAGGAAATCTCCGTCACACCAAGCCACTTTGCTTCAATTCCTCCAGAAAATTATGGTCAATGAAGATCTTCTGGCAAGTGGTGTGACCGAGGCCATCATGGCCCTTACATGTGGACCATCTATTTCATTGTCTGATAAGGACCTTGCTTTGCCAGAAAGCAGGTCACTCCCGTTGTGCCTCACAATCTCTCTCAATGGAGTCAAGGTCGACTCCGCCCTCATTGACACGGGAGCATCAATTAATGTTTGTCCCATGAAGACCATCAAGAAAATTGGCCTCCAGGAAGAGAACTTAGAGGAGGTATGCACCACCATCTCAGCCTATGATAATTCAAAAATGATGTGACACCACCTTGGGGGTGATAGCCACAAGACTGATGTGCCTGGTACCTTGACAAGCAAGCACAATTTGCAAGAGAAACGAACCGATACCGGCGGCCACTCACCCGACACTCACCCAAAACCTGGGTTACTCGGTGATGCCGAGTCAAGATTGTGACGGCTGGACCCTTGCTGGTAGAGGGCCAGCAAAGCCAAAGTTCTTCCCAATGGTATGCAGGCCCAATTCAATGGGGCCGATCAGGTGCCGAGGGCACGGGTCACACTCTCTCTCCACGGTGGCCACTCGAAAGCAATGATGCTCACGGGACTGGGCGCTCACTCTTCCTGACCAGCGGAGTTTATGAGCTAATATTGAACAAACAAGCACTAAGGGAAGCAAGGGGTAGAGCACTTACTTGACCGGTTTGAAAATACCGGTCCTGTTCGGAGACGTGGGCGAGTAGGGAAGCGTGGGTTCCCCACACGCTGCGCTGGTGAAGCTTCCACCTATTTAAGATGTTACACCACTATTCCCCATGCAAGGGGGTTGAACAAAGAGATGGGAAGCCAAATTTACATTCAAACACTACCTCCCATAGGGAGGGGCTGTAATCCGGCCAGGCGGGGAGGGAAAAATTGATCTAGGAACTAATTGATAGAAAGTCGTCGATTCTGCCCGCTCTTTGGAACAGAGGACAGACAGTCGATGTTGGCTCCGCTGCAGCCTCCTCCGAACTCCGTCGGTGACGAAACCAGTGGTAAAACCTCCTGGGTTGGCCTAGGAGGACGGTCAATTTTTGGGGGAATTTCTGATTGACGGTGATGGCCGGGGCAGAGTCGCGAATTGGGTCACTATCTTCTTGTTCTGGCAGCTTTTGCACCACTATAGCAGGAAGGTGAGGTCACCATGGAGGCTCCCGAGCTCTGATTCAGGCGTAGCTAGAATTGTTGGATTCATGGTCGAACCCTCTTCTAACGAAGACCTGTGAGGACACCGAAGGAGGTCGGAGTTTATGGCGAGGGCCCTAACAGTGGTCGGGTGTTAGATCAGTTCCAGAGGGAACAGATTAGCGCACCTGGGGGAGAAAAATGGGAACTCACAGATCCGAACGGCGAACGGAGTGCCGCTTCTTGGGACTGGAAGGAGACGCATTGTAGAAGCCATCAGCCAAGCCCCACTTCCAGAATTTCAAGAGGGTAGCCGTGGGAGCCTCTACAAGTTGCTTATGGTTGACTATCAGAAAGAGGATGCCCAGTTCGGCGATGACGGCTCCTCCGGGCAGCCACGAACGCAGACAGGGACGATACCACCACCGCTGCGAAGAGGACAGGGAGACACTTCCGTCGGTGCTTTTTATGCTTCCAGGGATGCCGGGATGAAGTTGTGGCTAGCTCTGCAAGATGCTGGATCTCTGCAGGTCCTCATCTATGAACAGGGTTGCCGGTGCAGCTCCAAGTGACCATGAAATGGGGAGAAGGGTTGCTAATTGGTGAAGGGAGATGGAGGGATGGTAGGAGGGGATGTGGGGGAGGTGTGAAGGGGCTAGAGGGTGGTGGAAGTGCAGGGAGAAGGGGGGGACGTAGGGGATGGGGGTGCTGCTCTATGCTCAAGGTGGAGAAGGAGGGGAGGTGGGGGATGCTCTTGGGGAGTGGAGATGGAGGATGGGGGCGACCAGATCAAGGGGGGGATCCCTCTTTGGGGCGGCCTACGGTATGGGAGAGGAGAGAGTGGAGGGAAAATTTTAAAACCTCTCTTGGGAGTTGGAGGATTACATGGGGGAGGGGGAGGATTGTGTTGGGAAGGCCAAGATTCTCCTAGGGAGGGAGGAGATTTGGTGGGAATTGGTGGGAGCAATGAATGCACCTAGGGAAGTGAAAAGGTGGTTGAGGTGGCAGCTCAGGTGGCAGGGTTAGGGCTGATGTGCAGCTGACATGGGCTGGAGGGAGGTGAGAGAAGAGGGGCGGCCAAGGGAGGAGGAGAGAGGGGGGGTGCACCCCTTAGAGAGAGAGAGAGAGGGTAAGAGAGGGAAATGGGAGGGATTCTCACCCTAGGGCTTCACACCCCACTAATGGATTCTCTCCATAAGAAACTTGAATTTTGGAAGTCAATATATGGTAATTTCATTCGCTTTCTCAAATGGGGTTGGGGTCCTATTTATAGGGACCCAACCTTTTACATGATCAAACTACCTCTGGCTTTACATGTAATGACAAAAGCAGTCCAATAAGCCAACCAAGGGGATAATGACTCAAACATAGTGAAATAAACCGAAGACCTAGGGAATAATGACTCAAACATAGAGAAATAAATCACAGACCTAGGGAAATGACTCAAATAAAATGGAAAATAAATCAAATGACTCAAATAGAAAGCTCAAATTGGATAATTTGGCCCACATAGAGTGATGCCCAAACTCACACAACTCCGGGGTGTGATGACGACCCGAGCCAGAGGGAGTCATGGGTGATGCCTCCATCAAATCCCCTGGGCTGTGAAGAGCTCGACTCCGTCAAGTAGGGGTCCATCTTGTTGTGATACTACTCGAGAAGGTCGGGATCCAGCTACTGGAGATCTTCCCGACTCACCCACTAATCCTCCGAAGGAGGCCGATCCTTCCACATGACGAGATAGCGCTCGTACACCTTGCTCCTGGTGGTAGTGACCTGTTCATCCAATATTCGCTCAATCCGCTCACACTGGCTCTCCTGGCTGGTGGACTCTTCTCACAGGTGGGTGCTCTCTCAATGGGGGGAATGGGCTCAATATCCTCACTGGGTACCACCGTGGGACCCTTATATGGCACTAGGTCAGCCACGTTGAATGTGGGGCTCACTCCGTACTCTTCGAGAAGATCTAACTCATAGGCATTAGTGCCAATGCGCCTCAGAACCTGGAAGGGACCAGCCCCACGAGGCCTCAATTTGGAGGTGGCTCCCGTGGAGAGCATCTCCGTCCTCACCATCACAAGGTCACCCACATGGAATTCTTGGTGACACCGATGAGAGTCAGCCTGTCTTTTATAAGTCTCATTCTTCTTGCTGATGTGCTTGCGGATTTTTTCATGCAACTCTCTAATGTGTTGGGCAAATGACTCAGCCGAAATAGACACTCTAGCATGTTGGGGAAGGGGAATGAGATCTGAAGGTTTCCTTGGCTTGTACCCATGCACAGCTTCAAATGGACTCATTCCTATGGACTTTTTGACAGAGTTGTTATATGCAAATTCAGCCTGAGGTAGAATGAGATCTCAATTCCCTGGATGACCCTTGATAAGTCACCTAAGGAGGTTCTCTAGACTCCGATTAACAACTTCAGTTTGGCCATCAGTTTGAGGGTGGTAGGCTGTGGAGAATTTGAGGAGGGTACCCATAAAGTGCCAAAGGGTCTTCCAAAAGTAGCTGGTGAACTTGACATCCCTATCGGAGACTATGGTCTTGGGTAACCCGTGGAGTCGAACAACCTCATCAAAGAACAACCTGGCTATTCGGGAGGCATCTGAGGTTTTGGAGCATGGGATGAAGTGGGCCATCTTAGAGAATCTATCAACTACCACAAAGATCGAATCATGTTTCCTTTGAGTCCTGGGTAGGCCTAACATAAAGTCCATGCTTAAGTCTTGCCGTGGACAGTCGGGGATCGGGAGAGGGGTGTAAAGCCCGGTGTTTTGCTTCACCTGTTTGGCCGAAGCACATGTGCGGCATTGACCCACTATCTTGGCTACGTCTCTCTTGAGACTTGGCCAAAAGAATTGACCCTCAACTAGAGCAATGGTTTTGTGAACCCCAAAATGACCAGCTAGTCCCCCTGCATGTAACTCCCAAACCAAGAAATCACGGAGTGAGCTCCGTGGAATGCAAAGCTTTGGTCCCTTGAAGAGGAACCCATTCTCTAAGATAAAACCCTCATGTTCCCTGCTAGACTGGGTGGTCAAGGTGGAATAGATGTGCCCAAAGTCAGGGCAGCCAGGGTACTCATCCTTGAGCCTCTCAAACCCGGTAACCTCCACATGGATGGTAGATAACAAAGAGATCATCCTATTGAGTGCATCCGCTGCACAGTTCTCAATTCATGCCTTGTGTTTGATTACAAAGGTGTAGGATTAGATGTACTCCACCCAACAGGAATGTCAAGCATTCAACTTTTACTGGGAGTTGAGGTACTTTAGGGCCTCGTGGTCGGAAAAGATGACAAATTCTTTGGACAACAAGTAGTGCCTCCAATGTCGAAGGGACTGAATCATGGCATAGAACTCCTTGTCATAAGTGGAGTATCTTATCCTAGCATCACATAGCTTCTCACTGAAGAAGGCCACTGGGTGCCCTTCTTGACTAAGGATCCCTACTATTCCTATTCTGGATGCATCACATGTGACTTCAAAGACTTTGGAGAAATCGGGTAGGCATAGGACCGGGGCTTGGGTTATCCTCTCCTTAAGCTCTTGGAAGGCTTTGGAGGCTATCTTGGTCCACACAAAAGTTCCCTTTTTGAGACAATCAATGATGGGGGCGGTGATGGTGCTAAATCCCCGGATAAACCTCCTATAGAATGTGTCCAACCTGTGGAAGCTTCGTACCTCATGGAGGGTGTGGGGTTCCGGCCAATCAAGGATAGCTTGGACTTTCTCGGGGTCCATGGAGACGCCCTCGGTAGAGACTACAAATCCTAGGAAGGTAATGGAATTGGTCATAAAATGACACTTCCCTGGGTTGGCAAATAGACTCTCATGTCGAAGGACAGTTTAAACTTACCTAAGGTGGTCAAGGTGGGCCTCTTGGGACTGACTATAGATGAGTGTTGAACCCCATGCACAAATGTATGCTAAGGAATTTTGATGATGATATAAATACCATGTGATTGTGTTCCATGTAAATAAATGCATATGTGGTTTGTGGATGAGAAATGATATGCTTTAATTTCTTTATGGTTGAATGATGCTCATTCCCATATCTTTACAATTGTTGAATGGGATGCCTTTAGTTCAAGAATTATGTGCCGAACTAGACTGACATTGTCTTGGCATTTGCACAGGGAGAGATGAAGACTGGGTGTGATTCAAGCCAATTCATGGAATTATCCTACTGTGCTTTTGGTTGATTCAGATTATGGTTGAATCATTTGATTCACTTAATGGTTGTGATGCAGGATCTCAAGTGTGTATTGAATGGCAATGAACATAACGACAAATTGGAAACCTTCCAATTGGATCTTCACATGCATGTGGACCAACAAAATGGTAAGCTGTTTTGGTTGAATGGTTGGAGGAGGCTTGTTGTGTGGATTGGATGAACGAATCCCTAGGTAATTTCCTATCCATACCTACCTTGTAAGTCTGTGATTTAGGGCAGGTAATACTTAATTCTTTCATCCGTGCATGTGTCTTTAATGTATCATCCTTTTAGAATTACCCCTTTGTGTGTTTTATTAAGTTTGCATTATGTCAGGAAAAGTGTCGACCCCATGGGTCGACACTTTGTCCAAGGGTCTGGTGTTTTAAGCCGGCCCTCTTATGTCTTCGAACTTGGGGATAAAAAGTCGACCCAAAGGGTCGACCTTTTTATCGCGAGGTTCTGTCTGGGTTCATGTTTCAGAACCCTGGACATAAGTGTCGACCCACAAGGTCGACACTTATTCCGGGACTTTCTACCATGGCCTTTTATTATTGCCACAGGTGGAAAGTGTCGACCCCATGGGTCGACACTTTCTACGCTGGGCTCTGTTTGGGCTTTGTTCTATCTTGCCTAAACGCGAGTGTCGACCCATGGGGTCGACACTTTCCGACAACCGGGAAAAACGCCGGTTCGCGCGGCAGCCGGAGCCCTAGCTCGATCCATTCTTTTTGTGCCTAATTGTGATTGGTCCTTGGGGGATAATATCCTCTACGTGGCCCTTCATTCCCTTGTGGTATAAATTGGAAGAGATAGGGTTTATTGATAGGAAGGAAAAGCTTCTAATGATATATACATTTTTGGGTTTTGCAGGGAGAAAGGTAGCAGAGGACGAAGCTTCATCTCCTTCATCTCGAGGGTGAGCTGGGTGCGATTCAAGGCTGAAGATGATGAAATCCCACCTAGTTGAAGGTGTCTTGCTGAAGCTCCACGGCTATATCTCCTCCAAATGATCAATGAGCTGATAGTTTAAGAACCTCGATCGTCGATCTTTCAAGCTGCAACAACAACGAACCTATTGATGATTCTACTGCGTGCTTCAACCAAAGTCTGACTGAAGAGAAAAAGAAACCCAGTTGCCCAAGAACCCAGTTCCATCATTTTGATAAGGAGTCTTCTGAACCATTTTCTGTCCCTGCTTGTGCTTATCCTTTGTCTAGTTCATGTTCATTGAGCTTGCTTGTATATCTGTGATCACTCCTTTAACTGAAAAAGATTGTGTGTGTTTTCGGAGCGGTGTCTCCGAGTGTGGATTCACTGTTGTGGCACATTCCCCATCTTAGTGTGTGTGTGTGGTGCTGAGCACCGTGTTGAGGGTTCGCCCTCGTGTATGTGCTACGTAGCAGTGTGTTGAGCCTTGTGCTCGTGTGTGTGGTTTGCTACCGTCGTGCAGCGTGTGGTGTATTGGGGTTTGTCCCCGTGTGCTACCTTGAGTAGCGTTCTAGTGAAGCCTCACCGAGGTGGTGAGAGGTGGACGTAGGGTACCCGTCGTTGTCCCGAACCACCTAAAAATATTTGTGCTGGTGTGATTGGTTGTGTGTTTGTTCCTTATCCTCTACCACCATTCACAGGATGGATTATGAACTGTGTTGCACATCGATGCTAAATTTGTCAATGTATACGGCTAGTTCAAATTGCTAATTCTCCGTGTGTGATCTTGTCACCTGCACGTTTGGTGAGGTTTGATTGAGAAGTCTTTCAAGTCTTTTTAATTGGCTATAATTTTTAGAGAGGGATCTATTCACCCCCCTCTAGATCCGTGCCACTACACTATGGGACCCAACAATTGGTATCAAAGCCCGGCTCTGTTATATTAGATCAAACGATCTTCAGAGGGATCCTAGTGTAGTTTTGAATGATGAATACTTCTTCAGATATTGCTTCTTTGACTTCCTTACCCTTTTATAATGGTGATGACTTTAACTCATGACTGGGAAGAATGTGCAGGACCATAAATTCAAATGATCCAAATTTGTGGAAATTAGTTAATGATGGTCCTCATAAGTTGCCTCGCGATGAGACCAAGTGGTCCAACCGAGATAGACTAAAGAGTCATGAAAATGCTACAATTTTGAGGTTGATGAAAAATTCTGTCAATGCTAACAGGTTCACGTTTGTCTCCTCTTGCAGAACTGCCAAAGAACTTATGGACAAATTGATGCAAGCTCAAGAGAAGCAAGGACTAAAAGGATTAATGGCTGATGATATCTATCAAACTTGTGATGAAAGTGCTTAGGAGGTAAGCTCTAAATCAGATGAAGATGAATTATGTTTTAAAGATTTAGTAGATGCCTGTGAAGAACTGTCAGAAAAATATAAAAAGGTGAAACATGAAAACAAAGCATTGAAAAAAAGGTCTAATGAAAATATCCATGATAATTTTTCTTGTGTGAAATGCATTGATCGAATTTCAAAAATTGAAGAACTGGAAAAAGAAAAAACTTCTGACATGCCAAGTTTCATTGCTTAAGGAAACTGAAGAGAGTCTAAGAAGCAAGTTAGATTCTTTATCAGATGATGATAAACTCTTTGATAAACTTCTTGATTCTGAGATAGATGCCAAGTCCCTTCTGGTTAAAAATGAAAAACTAAAAGGGGACAACGATATTTTGCTCATTCCAATCTCCTTGCTAGAGGGAAAACTGAAGTACCTCAAGAAATCTGAAAAAGAAAATGATCTGTTGAAATCTGAACTTGAAAATCTGAAACAATTAAATTCGACCATGTGTGAAAGACTTTTGACATTTGAAAAAGGCAAGTCCATGGTCGCTCAAGAAAGTGAGAATGTAAGTATTCTAGAACAGGAAATAGAATCTTACAAGACGATAAATGCCACTCTAAATGAAAAGGTCACTTCTTGTGAAAATGAAATTCTGTCTTGTGAACTTGTAATTGCTTCACTTCAAAGTGAAATCGTTGACCTGAACAAATCATTGGGCAAGTTTGTGAGTGGTGAAGAGAATCTAAACAAACTCTTGTGAACTAAGGTGAACTTCCAACGGGAAGGTCTAGGATACAATCCTAGTGAAAAGGAAGCATTTAATCTGAAAACAAAAACTTCGTTTGTGCATGCTTCTAGTTCCTCAAGTACACCAAACACTTCTTCATCTGTCAAACAAAAGTCCCTTATGCATGCAAAGAAATTTGATGTGAAATCCCAAGCTCCAAAACACAACAATACTTCATGTCACTATTATGGTGAGCTTGGACATTTAATGCATGATTGTAGCTTAATGAAAGAAGATGATTTGAATGCTTGTAGGATGCATGACAGTAAATTTCAAGTTCATCAGAAAAAGAAGGTTGAATGCTTTCATTGTGGGAAAATGGGTCATACTATGAAATTCTGTTGGTTGTTAAATGTCGAACCTAAATTTTACACTCAAAATTATAGATCCCCCATACATGCTCAAAAGCCTAATGCTTATGTCCAATCAAAGAAATTGAATCAACGCGTGTATTGTCATTACTGTGGTCATGTGGGACATCTTATGGATGATTGCTCTTTATTGCACCTTGACGATATGAATGCAAGGAAAATGTGGAAAGCTGTCAGTCATGGTGCAGCTAACCTTCAGGGACCCAAGATGGCTTGGGTTACCAAAACCTCAAAATGACAATCTTGTTTTGCAGGGATGCCTTGTGATGGAAGAAGCTGTCAATAGAATAAAATTCCTCCAAGGCAAGAAATTTGATGAGCTATTGTGGTAATACATGCCACTTTTACTTCCACGTTTGAATAACAATCTTTTGCAATTGTTCATAGAGTTTATTAGCTTTCACTCATGTTCTCTTGTGTGAATAACTATAATTTTGTAGTTGTTCACAGAGTTGTCTATAGTTCACTCGTCTCTTTTTGTGGATAAAAGTTGAACTTTACACATAGAGCACACACACTCTTACATCCATACGCATCACATCTTTTTGAACACTTGTGAGTACAAATAAAAATTAGTCATCTGTCACTTTGATGTACAGACTTGCATATACTTCATATTCGTGTGCATGAATGCCATGATTCACCTGTATATAAAATGACGTCAGTGGAAAGGTGGATTAAGTCCACCTGGAAGCTTTCGTTATGCGTGAGTGTGGTCTTCGGACCTACGTCCTCTGCCACGTACCGGTAATCAAATTACTTGAATACATCATTTTGACATGCTTGAATGTATATAATATACATCCGTTTCTTTTTGAACTCTTCTATGACTGAACAACCTTGTTAAATAAATTTGCATTGATTCAGGCATGAATGACTCATGACACATGTTAACAAGGTCTTTTTGGCTTTCAACTGTGCATACACTTAGGGGGAGACAAAACCTTGAAAAGGCTAATTCATGTTCTACTATCTGTTCAATCACTCACTTCATATGGAACCTTGATACAACTGACTTCATTCAATAAGGATCTCTGTTATTCCACTAAATACTTTTAAGGATTCTTAAATCCCTACGTTAATGTCTAATGACTCGTGAGGAAAAAGCTGTCAGTCCCACCAAAAATTGAATAAGTGTGATTTGACATCGAGTACATCAGGAATCCCCCCTAAAATAAAGGAGGAAACTCGAATCGGAAAGTGTCTTATCCACATTATCATAAATGACGATACCGAGTAATCGGGAATTGCCCCTGAGACAAAGGGCATGCCTCGTGTCAAAAGGTTAGTCATGTTACTATTTAATAAATACAAAATTGTATGGGACTGTGTGAAGCTACCAAAAGCCGAGCATTTTGTATTAAAATGTAGGGAGGAGAGATTCTTGTTAGTGTTACTTAGAACATATGATTATCCATATTGTTTTAAAAGTCATTATTCATTGTTCTCATGTTGAATCTGAGCTTGACTGTTTGAATGTACTCCCTAAATTAAACTGCATACCTAGCCTGGTTCATCAGGATGATAACAAGATGTTATGTGCTATCCCCTCATATGATGAAATTCACGAAGCTGTTTTCACTTTATCTTCAGATAGTGCTCCAGGTCCAGATGGCTTTACAGGTTCTTTCTATCAAACTGCTTGGCCCATTATAGGTGGTCTGGTTGTCAGTGTTGTTAAAGAAGCTTTCAGTACTCGCCTTCCCCTGCCCAGAAGTGTGACTTCTACCTTAATCGCTCTCAACCCCAAGAAATCAAATTCAACAGAAATCTCAGATTTTAGGCCAATTAGCTTATGTAATTTTTTCTATAAAATCATCTCCTTCATTGTTAACAAAAGGTTGGCCTCAATTCTACCCAAGATTATTTCCTTGGAGCAGACTACTTTTGTGAAAGGAAGGCATATCATAGAGAATATTGCCTTAGCACAAGAATTGACAAATGAACTGGGAAGGAAAACAAGGGGCAAGAATATTATGTTCAAGCTAGACATGGCAAAGGCTTATGATAGACTAGAATGGGATTTTCTACTTGCTGTTCTCCACAAATTTGGTTTTAGCTTGTCTTTCATCAATTTGATTGAGAAGATGGTAAATAATTACTGGTTTTCAGTTTTATTAAATGGGGATCCAGCAGGCTTTTTTAAGTCAACCAGAGGTGTAAGGCAAGGAGATCCAGTTGCTCCTTCCCTATTTATCATTGCTGAGGAATCTTTAAGTAGATCTCTAAAAGAGGCCTATTCAAATGGCAGTGTTGAATGGTTTTCAGGGCCCAGCAGATGTCCCCCTATCTCACATCTATTGTTTGCTGATGACACCCTTCTCTTCAATAAAGCTAGCATCACTTCAGTCAGGAATCTGATCAATGTTCTAAAAACTTATGAAAGAGCCTCGGGGCAGTCAATAAATGTCAGCAAAAGTGGGATTTTCATCCACCCCAAGATCCATATGACAATTGCCAACCGGATTCAGAATTACACAGGCTACTCTCACCATGCATTCCCTCATAAGTATCTTGGCTTTCCTTTGATGCTTGGCAGAAAGAAAAAAGTTTATTTTGCTGGTATAATTAGTTCCATCCACAAAAGAATAGCAGGCTGGAAATCAAATTTATTATCACAAGGAGCAAAATTGATTCTGATCAAACATGTTTTGTCCTCTATCCCAATTTACTCTCTATCTTCTTCACCAATGCATTCAGGTACTCACTCCCTTCTTGATAAATCTTTTGCAAATTTCTTCTGGGGTTCCTCAGTAAATGGAAACAAAAGGCACTGGCGAGCCTGGAAGACTATCTGTAGGCCTATCTCCCAGTGTGGCCTGGGCATTATGTCCCTCAGACATATGGAAACTGCTTTAAGGGTGAAGATGTTGTGGCAAGCTATGCAATCAACATCCCTGTGGGCAATTTTTTTCAGAGCAAAGCACATTGGGCTGAAACACTTAAGTGAGGTTCACTTCAAAACTATGAATGGCTTTGAAAGAAGAAGTTGGATCAAGGCTAAAGATATCATTCTACAATATAAGAAGGTTGTAGTTGGAGATGGTAACATCACATACTTTTGGTTGGACAGCTGGATTGGGAAGCAAAAATTGACTGATTTTGTCCCTACTTCTGTCATCCCAAATACTAGCATCACAGTCAATGACTTCTTACTGCATCCTACTGGTGAAAATGTTGATCTCTTGGATAGACTGGTACCAGAGGATATCAAATCGGCCATAGAGAATGATGAGGACATCACCAACACTTTCATATGATCAAGGATCCCGATGCTCGCCACCTATGCTACATCTTGTTCGCCACTTTATTCCGAGTCATATGATGTATTTTTCATTTTCTTATTATGTAATTTTCCTTTTATTTGAGTCAAGTCCCTAGGTTAAGGTGTCATCTACCTAGGTTAATTGGCATTAGAGTGGTTAATGAGTCAGTTGGGCCCAATTATATGGGCTAGGCCCAGGGGCGCCCCCTTCCCCTTGGTTTAGTGTTAGAAGTCCAAAAGTTAGGGACCTAAGTTAAGCTGTGGGAATCCTATAAATAGGACCCCAATCCCTCATTTGTAAGGTAATGAAGTATTGAGAAAAGTTTATCCACAAGAATTGTCTCCCCTCTCTCTCTCTAGCCCTCTCTCTCTCTCTCTAGCTCTCTCTCTCTCTCTAAAGGGGGCGAACCCCTCTCTCTCTCCTCCCCTCTAAATTCACTCTCTCTCCTCCCTATTCACCTCTAATTAATACCCCTCCCCCTTCCCCATACCTCCCATTTAATCCCCCTCCAACCCCTAGGTGGAAGCCCCTTCTCCTAGGCACCTCTCCCTCCTCCCAAGCAACCTTTCCCCTTCCCCATACAACCCTTCATTTTCCCAAGAGAGAATCCCCTCTCCCAAGTAACCTTTCCCCTCCCCAAGGCAACTCCTCCCCTTCCCAAGGCCACATTAACCAACCCCACATTAAACTCAGTTCAAATTTCCCTCTCCCTCCAAGCCACTTGCGCCCCCCTCTCTCTCTCTCACCCTCCACCCTTGGCCGCAACCCCCTCCTCCTCCACCTGCTAGCTGCCACCCAGCCCTCTTCTCCAGCCTCTCCACCACCTCTATCCACCTCCATCCAAGCCCCACAGCCATTAGCCCTCTCCCCATTGCAGCCCCTTCACCCCTCCCGCCACTATCAACTTCATTCACCAACCTACTCTATCCAGTTCGCAGGCAGCAGAAGAAGCTCCATTTTCAGAGATTGCCCCGGTGCTGTCCCACATCATCTGGAGGTGCACCATACATATCCGGAAAGGTCTTCCAGTATTCTTCGCAAGCGAGGTGGAATCGTCTCATTCTGACTTCCCTACAGATCGTGGTGCTCATTCTCGTCCGACTGCGCAACCGGGAGCAGAACCTGGACCAGAGCTGCAGTGCAGAAGCTACCACGGCCACACCCCTCAACTTCTGAAGGCGCCACTTGGCCGACAGCTGCTACTACAAGGAATCTACCATCACCAACAAGCGGCATCCCGTTCGGCATCAGGAAGAGTAGTTTCCAATTTTTCTCTCCCAGGAGCGCAGAACAGGCCATCAAGGTCTTATCCTGACCCCCCCTCACTCAACGGACCGCTCTTCACCACCCCAACATCGTCTGGTGCCCATCTTAGTTGCTGCTCGGAGAAGACTCATCCACGGTCGTCCTCGACTTGGTCCTGCCACGTTTGGACTTCAGGCACTGCCGTGGTGACTTCATCCATCTTCTGCTACACCCAGGGAGCAGTCCGAGTCTGATCGCAGGGACCCTGTTCCAGAGCCTGTCCCGGCCGGTGTCGACTTCGGAAGCGCCAACAAAAATTCACAGACGTACCTGGGTCTGTCAGTGACGTTTTGGCGCCAGTCTCGTCGAATTCTGAGTTCGGAGGAGTGCACGGTGGTGACCACTCCGACCCCCTGTTCTGCTGTTCCAGACCGGGACAGAATCGGCAAGGTGCTACATCGGCGCGATCCACGCTAATCTCCCCTCCCCGCCTGGCCGGCTTAGCGCCCCTCCCTGCGTGGAGGTAGTGTTTGCTTGTACCCTACTCTCCCCACCCCAAGTTCCCCCTCCTGCGTGAGGAGTAGTGCATGTATTAGCAGGTCATCGGCCGAAGCTTCATCGGCGCGGCGTGCGGGTAACCCACGCTTCCCCACTCGCCCTCATCTCCGACTGGGATCGGCATCTTCACGCCGATCAGGTGAGCTCCTGGCTGCGCTCCTCTTGGTTAGCACTTCTTGCTTAACTAGTATTGCTTCTTAGTTCCGTCGGTGGCGAGGGAGTGCCCGATCCAAAATCAATAAAATCGAGTGTCCACCGCGGGGTGAGTTGTGAGAGAGCCACTACATCCCACGCTCTTGGCGTGCTGGCCGCCCACGGAATTGGGCATCCTAGGCCATTAGGGGTTCATCCCAAGCTAGTAAAATCCCCGGAAAGGCGAGGTCCATCCTCGGACCCTCACCACGATCGCCGGTCCACCTACGGACCCGGGTGTGCGCGACGCGAGTGAATCCGCTTGAGTGGGTCCGCCGTTCGGTTCGATTGCTTGCAAATTTAAGTCCGAGGGGTCGTGTCACATCAAATGGTATCAGAGCATGTTCACAACTTGTCTCTCTACAAGTTGGTCCTAGGGCGCACTCGCATTTAGAGTCAGTATTGGGCCACCCAGTGCATCATCATGTACACTCCACATTGGTTAAGTCCCCTCAACATGGCCTCCCACAAGAGTCCGATTGACCCCCTCCTCATGGACATCATCCTAGAAGGGGACCTTAGTTTTGACGGATCCAGTCCTAATGCCTACCTAAAGTGGGAGACTACCATGGATAAACACTTTGATAGGACTAGGACCTATGGACACGCTAGAGTCCGCAGGGCCACAGGGCGGCTTCGGGGACAAGCCAAGAAGGAGTGGGATCGCGTAGTGGGCTTAAGAAGGATTTGGAGGAAAGAACCCATAGGATCATGGGAAGAGATGAAGATTGAGCTTAGGAACATCTACGCTCCCCGACCTTCCCACTCCTACCTTGAGAACTATAACCCGAGGAGCACTCCCACTCCTCCTTTCTCTCCCAGTCAACCCAAGACCACCCTTAAGACCCAAACTCCATGACCCAAAGGACCCTTAGATTCATTGGAAGAGATAAGGATTGAGATTAGGAAGATCTTCACTCCCCGACCTTCCCACTTCTACCTTGAGAACCATAACCCGAGGAGCACTCCCACTCCTCCTTTCTCCCCCAATCAACCCAAGACCACCGTTAGGGTCCAAACTTCACCACCCCGGGTAGACCATGCCCCAACTTTCATCACCCCATCCCCAAAAGACCTTCCCATTCCCTTGGAGAGTAAGACCCCCACACCCCAAAGGGATAAGATTGTAATCGAGGAACATGAGGCCTCCCCAGATTGGGAAGAAGAATACGAGTCACAATGTCATGAGTTAGGCCAAGAAGATCCCATCCCATGTGGAAGAAGCATCATGGCTCACTCCACCCTCACCATTCAAACCCACATGGACCCCATGTCCACCCCTCCACCTAGGCCCGTGACAGCCACCATTCCCCAACACCTTCCGCTTCCAACTCCTATCCTACCCAAACCTAGCCCTCCACTACTTCCACTCCCAACCCCAACCCAAGTCCGGCCTCACTCACCACCCTGGGTACACCATACCCCAACCTTTATCATCCTGCCCTCAAAGGACCCACTCACCTCCTTGGTAGAGGAACCCATACCCGACCCCATGGTAGTGAACACTCCGGACCAAATCCCCGCCATGGAGACCACCCATGTCCAAAAAGAAGAAGAACCCACACATGGTGGTCTTCGCCTTACACCACCCTCTCTAGATGGGACCGAGATCATCTTAGGAGAACCCCTTGTTAATTGGCTAAAGGAGAGCCCAATTAGAGAGATCACAGCCCATGTTTTCTCCCCCATGGAGCGAAACTTTCCCATAGTTCCCTTCTCCTCCTATCACACTACCATCCAATCCTCCTACCAAATAGAAACTTTAGGAGACCTCCTTCACGGCCTAGCATGGCAAGTGGAGCTGACTGGTATGTTGACCACGGTGATTGACCGACCTAGGAGCCTTGACCTCCTACACCTATGTGTCGGGTCCATCTCCTCAATCTACACTGTGGGTTGCTACACTAGTGACCTTCTTTTACTCCTCCCTACACCCGATGAGCCCGATGCTATCCACAAACTTGAGTTGCTTATCTCGGGTAGAACAACCAGCCCTCTATTCATGGCCGACCATTCCACAGAAAACTTTGGCCCGATCACTTTACTAGAGGAGGAGAATCCGCCATCAAGGGGTTGTGAGGACCAAAAGGACCTAGAGTTCCTCTCCTTAGGTGACCCTTACCATGACCCCTTCGATCCCTTCCTATACCCACCCACCTTACTCACCACCAACCTGTCCCTACCCCATCCAACCTTATTGGACCAAGCCCACTCCATTTTCCTAGACCCCTTTGACCCCTATGAGTGGAAAATACCGCACCAAGCCATACACATAGAAGGAGCCATTTAAATGGGAATGCATGTGCCACTACATTTTGCATCATTTGGTAGGGCTAGTAAGCCCAGTCATCTCATACATATCACTCACACTGTAGGCCCAATGCATGAGTGGCTCACATTTGGATGTGCTGGTCCTCCCACATTCGTCATAACTCTTAAGCATGAAAGGAGCATACATGGATGTCCGGGTCCCCCGGTAATTATCACAATCATGCACGATAGATCCACTTATGGTGTCCCCGGCCCCCCCGAGTCCATAAGAGTCTTTATCACATCTATGCACGATAGGTCTATGTACGGTTGCCCCGGTCCACCTTTGCATGCTATCCACTTTCACACCCACTCACCGCATTATGATGCATGGCATGAGCATACACGCAAGCAATTCTTGATGAGCGGTGAGGTTCACAAAGAGCAGACAAGAGCTCGCGAGCGCCGCTTGGAATTCCAAGTAGGCAATCTGGTGATGATGACATTGGAGTGGCTCTACCCTAGGGTCACCTCCAATTCGAGGGCACGTGGACTTCGACCTTCCCAAGTTCCGAGTGACTTTGGCAACCCGGCTATCAGGTTGGACTTACTAATGGGTTTTGGGATTCACCCCATTTTCCACGTGGCGGATCCGGCACCCTATATGGGCACCGCGGAGGATCCTAGTAAGTGCCTCAAGCCTTTATCTTCCTTTGAGAGGGACACCATACTAGGCAAGCAGGGTTCCATCGCCAGCAAGAGGGTGCGCCTGAGCCACCTCGAGAGGATGAAGGACCGTACCCTGGTCGCGGACGCAGGGTTGAGTTTGGAGGTTGAGGTTCACTCTGAGCTGTTTGAGAGGACCACTTCCTCGGTGGGCCCGTACTCGACGGAGTCGAGTTTTCCGCACCCCGGGGGTATGATGAGGACATCACCAACACTTTCATATGATCGAGGATCCCGATGCTCGCCACCTATGCTACATCTTGTTCGCCACTTTATTCCGAGTCATATGATGTATTTTTCATTTTCTTATTATGTAATTTTTCTTTTATTTGTTGTGCCCCTGGTCCCTGTGGCTTGTGGTTTTGATGATTGGCTTTAGGGGTTTGTGATGATTGGTTTTAATGTGAGTTAATCACTGTGAGTCACCATAGTTTTATTCAGTCATTCTATATTCAGTCATTCTTATATTCAGTCTGTCATTCAAATGTTCATTCAGTCTTTCATATGTTCAGTCAGTTTATCTGCTTACACTGTGAGTCATTACATTTGAAGTTCAGACTGATTATCTGCTGCATAAAGCATTGATATGCATTAATAGAGTCTGCACATTTGCATCAGGCAGCAAGTGTGTACAACGCCCTGTGTAGGCACGACAAGTCCATACACTGGTTGCACATTGCACAGCTGCATGCACTTCTAAGTCTACACATCGTGTAGCTTGCTGGCATAGTCTGTACACTCATCTGTCTGCATGTGTCACCAAGTCCACACATTGCATCATGTGTTTCTTCATGAAGTCTATACATTGGCATGCTGCATCTCTTGAAGTATGTACATCCTCTTCAAGCATTTCAAAGTCTATACATCGCTTGGAGTTCTTTCAAGTCTATACTTTGCTGAGCGTCTCACTGACTGTCTCATGCAAGTCTATACATCCTGCACCGTCTCATGCAGCATCTCAAGCCAAGTCCATACATAGTTCATCAGCACTTAGAAGTCTGTACATCGGTCCGTCTTGTTCAGCGTCTTAGTGCATTTAAAGTCTGTACAGCGTCCTTCTCAGCCAGCGTCTCATGCTGCGTCTTAGGCAAGTCTATACATCGCCTTCAGACTTTCAAGTCTATACACTCCATGATCTTCCAAGTATGTACATCCACAGTGTAACTTCAAAGTCTGAACATTGTCTCACTCCGTCAAAGTCCATACATTTGTCTTCTCTTCAAAGTCAGTACATTGGCGTTGGGCATCCAAGTATATACATCGCCTTCTGCAAGCTTTATTACGAGTCTGTACATCGCCTTCGAGGCATCAAGCCTATACACTGGACAGTGCTCATAAAGTCTGTACAGCATGCCTTGTTGTTCACACCCTTTAAAGTATGTACATCGACTTCGCATCTGCAAGTCTGTACATTGGCTTCATATCATAAAGTCTGTACATTGGCTTCGCATCTGCAAGTCTGTACATCGGTTTGATATCAACAAGTCTGTACATTGGCTTCAACTCTCCAAGTCTGTACAGCCACACTTAATAAGTAAAGTCTATACATTCTTCAGCTGGAACTGTGCAAGTCTGTACATCGTTATTTGCCAAAGTTTGTACATTGGTATCTGTTCCTACATTGCACTTTCAAGTCTGCACATTGGGTTCTTTACCTACGTTCAGCTTTGAAAGTCTGCACATTGGCAGTTTTACCAACGTTACCTTGCCAAAGTCTATACACTCGCTGTCTTCCATTGTTTCAAGTCTGTACAGCCTTTCCATTGGAAAGTCTATACATTGGTCACTGAATGATCTTCAAGTCTATACAGACCTTGACTCGTTCTAGTCTGTACATCGACCAGCTATAATTGGCAAGTCTACACATCGTGATTTCATCGCTTCAAGTCTGTACAGTCTCTCCCTCAGCAAGTCTATACACTAGGGTCGTTCAGCTGCAAGGATAGGATGTCTGTACTTTGGGTGCTCATGCATTGCTCTCATCGAAGTCTACACATCCGATAGGCTTGTTACAATTCTGTACACCTAGGAAGCTTGAAGGTTCTCAAGTGTATACACTCTACACACTTGGTTAACTAATGCACTTAACTGCAAGTCTATACACTATGCTCGCATGAAGATATCCAAGTCTATACACTCTTTCCGTGTACACACTTACTGATGTGATACCACTATGGGGTATGCAGCAAGCAAATGTAAACTTAGGACCTATTCCGCATTCACAACCACATAGCAATTAAGTTGATAAATCAGGGCCAAATCGCCGTCGCACACACGCGAGCCCGGGGTGACTAAATGATGCTAGGGGGAGGTGATGGATCAAGACCCTTGCTAGTAGAGTGCCAGCTGGGCTAGGGTTGCCCTCCCGAGGGTACGTAGCCCACGCTTATGGGGCTGGCCGGTGCCAATTGGGGCACTAGGTCCCACTCTCTCACTTTAGCCACAGTGACCACACTAAGATGGTGGCTCCGGGATCGGGCACTCGCTCGCATGCACAACGGAGCTATGTCTGCGGATATTAAATGAACAGACACTAAATAGTAATGGAGCAAAGTTTTAGAGCTCACCTGGTTGGTTTGAAGAAACCAACCCCGTTCGGAGACGTGGGCGAGCGGGAAAGTGTGGATCTCGCACACTGCGCCGATGTAGCTTGAGCTGCTTAATACAAACACTACTCCTCACGCAGAAGGGTTGGACTAAGGGTGGGGAAATCAAGCTTACATCCAAACACTACCTCCACGTAGGGAGGGGCGCTAAGCCGGCCAGGCGGGAGGGGAAAACTCGCCGAGGTTGTAGGAGGGGAAGCCGACGTAGGATCTGCTCGCTTGCTGTGAGAGGGGATAGGCCGCCGCTGTTGCAGTCGTAGTTCTTACTCTGGAATTTCTCCGGTGACGAGACCAGGAGGGAATTCTTCGTAACAGGAGCTGGGACGCCTCTGAATTTTACTGAATTCTTCTAACGTCGTCGCTGGCTGCGGCAGAGGCTCGAACAGGACGAAGGAATCTGGGGTTGACAGCTTCAGATCTGATGCAGTAGGGTGCAGAGGTTGTACCATGGGCTCCCGAGCTCGGAATCTCGAACCGTCAGAATTTCTGGAACCGTGGATGAACCCTCTTTGCAGAAAAACTGGTGGGGAGGCCGTCGGAGGTTGGGGTGTCCTGGGGGACACCGATGAGTGAGTGCTGATCGCAGAAGACTGGAGAAGGCAGTCCCGCGCGACTGGAGGGGAAAAAATCAGAACTTTGGCTCCCGGATGCCGAATGTAGCTCTGCTTCTTTCTCCTTGTCGGGGACAGGGGGAGGAAGAACTTTGAAGAAGGAACTTTAGTCAGAATCCTCAACTGTGAATCGTGGTTCAGCTTCTGGTCGAACTCTGGTGCTCTGCAGATGGAGCTTGGTGCAGTCGAGGGAGAATGGCTCTCCCGGGCAGCTCTGGACTCGGAATGGTACGATTTTTTCTCGCCTGCGTAGTGGACTGGACGACCTTTCCATAAAGGTAAGGCACGCCCTCAGATGTCACCAGATGAAGTCGGGGGAGCTTCTGCAAGATGGGCCTTCTTCTGCCACCTGCAGATGTGACCGAATGAATGGGATGGTGGTGGGGTTAGGTTAAGGGGGATTGGAGTTTGGCAATGGAGGGAAGGGTGGAGGTGATTGCAGATGGGGGAGGGATGTGTGGGGGTGATGTGAGGGGCGGAGCAGGTGGTATGGAGGTGCAGGAGGGTGGAGGGGAGTGGGGGCTGAAGAGGCGAGATCTCGCGCTGAGTCCTGAGCGGGCTATGGATCACCAGAAGATGAATCTGCAAGAGAGGGAAACGTATCAGAGGGCCCAGGGGATCTCCCTGGGGGAAAACCCTCCGATGGCTAAGTCAGTAGAGCTATGGTGGAAGCGATAATGGGGGGAGGAGAGAGCTGATGCGCGAGAATCCTCTCCACCAGAGGGTGAAGCGAATCGTGCTCAGGAGCTTAGGGTGTGTGAATGCCTTGTTTCTCTTACCTTCTTCCGGAGGGTGTCCCTTGCTTAAATAGTGCGCCGCCTTCAGGAGTCCTGCAAGCTGAGGGGTTCCCGGCGGGAGTTACGTCTTTAACGGGGGCTTTCATGGCCTGATCGTGGGAACGTTATCCCCTTGGAGTCCGGCGGCTCCCCTGACTCTCCCGCTGGCGGGGGACTCTGAACTGCACATGCGGATAATCAACCGGCCTTACCGAGCCTCGGGGATGCTAGCTCTTGTCCGAGCGATAGGCATGGCCCGGCGAAGGTGGGGTCGGATAGGTCGGCTAGAGCCTATCTCTCTCGGACGGGGAGAGGGCTTTAGGCCGGACCTTCCTTGGGACCTGACCGTTGGCTCGGGCCCTCCGAGCCTAGAAGGCCGCCGGGGAGAGTTAGTTCCTCGAGTCTTATTTATTGGGCTTTTCTTCCCTAAGTGGGCCCTGTGGGCTATCACTCGGGCGGGCTCGCCTGGTTGGAACTTGTGGGTCTTGTTGGGCTGCCTTTGTGGTGGGCTGCGGAAATCCCCCTCTCCACTTGTCCCCCTCCTACTCCCGAGCCAAGGAGGCTCGGATGAGTAGTTTTTCGAGACTTTGGACTGGCGTGGCTCAGGTGGGTGGAATTCCGTTGGCGTTATGGAGCCGCTTATAGCGGTCGCCGAGGCCCGTAATGATGATCTTGACGGATTCGAAACGAAGGGGCCCCCCTTTTTCTCGGAGCACGGAACGGCGCGCCGCCACCCTCAGGGGTTTTTAGGGGGCGCTGTTCATCGTTCTAGGCTTCCAGGGTTTTAGGCTTTCCATGCTTCTTGATGCGCCGTGAGAGCACAGCGGAGACGCGGAGCCTTGCGGCGGCGTTCGTGGAGTTGGCGAGGATAACCGCAGAGGCGGTCCGGCAACTTCCTTATCCCACGGAGTCTTCGAGCTCGTACGAGGGATCTTCCCCCGACTCGATGGCGGGTCAGAGTCCGGAGCTTGTGCCGGCGAGGCGGGAACCCGTCCCCAACTGCAGTGAGTTGGGGGAAGCGGAGGTGCGGAGGCTGGAGCATCGTTTTCGCCTGCCTCTCAGATACAGCTTTGCTGCCGTCGCTCCGCACGAGATGAGTCTGGATGATCACGGGGAGCACATTTGCACCTTTCTTCTGGCTTGGAAGAGCGGATTTCGTCTCCCTTTCGATCCTTTCGTGCTGCAGCTTCTTAATTTTTTCCGGTTGGCGCCTATTCAGTTGGTGGCCAACTCATATCTTCTGCTCTCGGCCTTCCGGTTTCTTTGTCATCAGCATGACATTTTTCCTTCCTTGGACCTCTTCCATTTCTTCTTTGAGTTGAAAGCGCACCCGTCGACGGGGAAAGGCTTCTACTTCATCCAGGCGCAGAGGAATAGGAGCTGCATCTCGCTTGCGGCGAAGGACTCCTCGCACAAGGGGTGGAAGACCCACTTCTTCTGGGTGAAGGCGGTGGCGATGGACGAGATCTAGAGATGCCGGACCTCGCCCAACTTTCATCCGAATATGCCCCCTCGCCAGGAGGAATTCCCTCCCCACGTGGAGCAGCAGGCTGCCCGTCTACTGGAGGACCGTCGATCGACCGAAGAGCTGGTGACGCCGGAGAACATCGAACGGTGTCTTCTCTCGCGGTTGACGTCGACAGGTACTGCTCTTGAGGCTCTTTTTCTGGGGTGGTAGCTCATTTCCTCCTCCTGACTGGGGCTTCTCCTTGTTGCAGACGTGAGGCGGGAGCCTCTGGAGGAGGCGGCCGAGGTCATCGATCTGGGAGATGACTCAGCAGCCGATGAACCTGATGCCTCGGCGGGTCGCGCCCAGGCCCGAGACAAGGGCAAGGGGGTGGCCCCCGAGGGGTCTTCTCGATCGACCGGCCTGAAGCGCAAGGATCCCCTGGCGGGGAAACTACGGGAGGCCGTGAAGGCCAGGAAAAGGGCCAAGAAGGCTGGCCTTTCTACCGCCGTCGAGGGTGATTCTGGCTCGGCGGCGCTCCCCCCTCGGGGGCAGGATGGGGCCGACCCCTCCGGGCTGGCTCTCCCATCTACCGGGCGAGAGGGGGCCGAGGAGAACATGGGCCCCTCAGAGGGAGGTGATGGGTCGGCTCTCCCCTCTGCGGGGGCAGAGGGGGCCGATGCCGGTGTGGCCGGCACTGGGACCGAGGGATCGGTCTGCGCGGATGGGGGTTCGCCCGCGGGGGCGTTGCGGCCCCACGTGCCAGAAGTTTCTGGTGCGGCCGATCCCGCGGCGCCGGTCGAGGGTGGGGGTTCGCCCGGGGAGGCGTCGCAACCCCAACCGACCGTGGCGCGCGGGGCGGTCAGCTTCGCTGCCCGAACAGGGTCTTCTGGCGGGGTGCCCAGGGTGGAGCAGTCCCCTTTGCCAGAGCCTCTGGACAGGCTCGGTATCTCGGGCGACTTGTACCGGTTATGCCGGTCGATCACCGAGAGGACGAGGGGGGGAGAAAGGCGCAACACTCCCGCTGGGGTCCTTGATGTCCTGATGGAGGGCGGCCTGGCCATAGCTCGGACAGTGGCCGTGATGGCAGAGGCGCACGCCCGGACGGAGGCGGAACGGTCGAGGCTTGCCTAGACCCTTGGTGGACGCGAGGGAAAACTAGCCCGGCTCGAGGGGGAGCATGAGGGGCTCCGGCGGGAGTTCCTCGCATTCAGGGAGTTGGCGCGGTCGAGCTGACGGGAAGCCGAGGCGCTAGCCGAGCAGCTAGCAAGGGCCCAAGAATCGCTCGAGAGGAAGAACAAACGTCTGGAAGATGAGCGTCAGCGTCACATCGAGCTGGATGGCCTCTGGGAGCTTGAGCGCGGCGAGCTGCAGGATCGGGCGGAGGACGCGGAGCGCCTTCGTGCTGAGGCCGAGGCGGACCGAGCCCGGGCGGAGGTCCGGACGATCGAAGCCGAGCGGAGGATGACCGAGCTAGAGGAGCGTCTGGCGAGGGCAGAAGAGCGTGCAGCCGAGGCGGAGCGGGCTCGGGTTGAGCTTGCCGGAAGGGTAGGGCAGGTCGAGCCGGAGGCGATCGAGCGTTACAAAGGCTCGGAAGCTTACTCGGCCAACTTGATTAAAGCTGCCCTCCCCTACTATGAGGTAGCGCTCCGCCGGGGTGCTCGAAAGGGATTCAGGCAGGGCTATCGCCGGGCGATGAGCTATGCCAATGAGCACCTTGCCGGGGGCGATTTTCCTTACGGCCAGAGTTATGACTCGGATGAGTCAGTTTCCAGCTCCTCATCCTCGGCCGGGGAAGAACCAGAGGAGTCACCTTCAGCGGGGTCACCAACTCCGGAGGCTCCGGGAGGGCTCACGACCGGGACAGTTCTCGCACAGGCGAGGTCAGTGTCCGGGCCGACCGTCACCGAAGGTACCGGGGGTGACGCATCCCCTACTGCTGTTCCTGAGCTTCAAAGTGGGCCCGAGGCATGATGTAATTTGCTTTATTTTGCCCCTTCCCCTTTTTGTCTGTTTTTTCTTTTGTAAGAGGACTTCTTTATGGGAGGCAATAAAGAACTTACTTTGTTTGATCGATATCTTTGCCGTGAATTGGCTGGCGTATCGGGGGCAGTTGGAAAGTGCCGATATTCTTTGCACCATTTTCGCATGCCGATTCGAGAGACTTCTGGCGGGGCGTCCTTTCATTCCACCATGCTTTGAAAGTCGAGGCGCTTTGCGAATCCCGCTAGGGCGGGGACCGAGGAATTGGAGGTGACCTTCCAGGGGAGGTCCTGTAGCGTGTTTTCGAGGGGGGACTCATTTAAGGCGCGTGGCCTCCCTTGGCCTATAAAAAGGACCGAAGGGTGCTCCTTCCCTCTTAACACTTAGGACTCTCGCCGGCGGTCTGCTCCTATTCCCTCGTTTTCGCTCTGCGTTAAGCCGCCGCGATCGGAGCATGGAGGACCCTTCAGAAGGTGACGCCGCAGACGACGGGGAGCGGCCGATTCCAGCTGTCCTGGAATATCGATCGGATCCCACGGTCACCGCGCGTGCATGAGACGGGTCCGACGGTCGCCGCGCGGATCTGGAGAGGGCTTCGACGTGTCGGGGCACGTCGTTTGCCTCCTCTTGGCTCCAGCGAGGCTTCCGGGCGGACGCCGAGATGGAGGGTGGATGGGGGAGTTAGGGATGCCGGCCGCCATTCCCCTCCGTGGGAGGGGAGGAGGCGGCTCACCCCTATCCGCAGCCTCTTTCTCTCTCTTTTGTTCTTCATTTCTTTCACTCTTCGGGGGCTGCTTGCTTTCTGTTAGCCTCCAAGGAGTTGGTGGATTGGCAGAGAGGAGACCTTCACGGCGCTCCTTTTTCCAGGTTGTTGCCAACTTGGAAGGTAGCCATCCTCGCATGAAAGGTGGCCTTCTCCTTGTCATCCCTCTGTCACCCTTGTCACGGTCCACCCGAGCCAACTGGGTCGACCATCTCTTGTCCGAGCCAGTTTCTACGCGAGGCAGAGTCAGTGGCTGGATGCGAGAAGGTCAAGACCGGGTCGGCCGGGCGATGGCCGTCTGCCGTGGTGTTAGATGGATTTTTGATTTTCACTATGTAATGTATTGGCAGTTGCCTTTCTGATGTACCAACAATTATCTTGAATGAATGCAAAAAGGGGGTTTTATTTTACCCGATTTGTTGATACAGTTTTCAGAAATAAAATCTGCGTAGTGTGGTTGCGTTCCATGTCCGGGGAATGGGTTCCCCTTCCATTGTGGCCAACCTGTACGCACCTTTCCCGAGCATCTCGATCACTCGGTAGGGGCCTTCCCAGTTGGGGGATAGCTTGCCCGCCGCCTCCAGTGGTCGAGAGGCTTCGGTCTTCCTGAGGACGAAGTCCCCTGGTCAGAATTGTCTGCCTCGGACCTTGGCGTTGTAGTACCGACTGAGGCGGCGCTGGTATTCCGTAGCTCAGACGTTCGCGATCTCTCGGAGTTCGTCTGCCAGGTCGAGGTTCTCGAGCAACTTCTGCTCGTTTGCCTCGGGTGAAAAGCTGATCACTCGGAGAGACGGATTGGCGATCTCTAACGGAACGACGGCTTCGGTGCCATATACCAGCTGAAAAGGGGTCTCACCGGTTGCCGTCCTGGGGGTCGTTCGGTGCGACCATAGTACGCTAGGCAGTTCCTCGAGCCAGCTACCCTTAGCCTTGCCGAGTCTGGTTTTTATGCCCTTCAAGATGGTTTTGTTGGCATTTTCAACCAGCCTGTTGGCCTGAGGGTGGGCCACCGAAGTGAAGTGGTTGCGGATATTTAGGTCGGCGCATCTGTCTCGGAAGTACCGAGAGTTGAATTGCCGCCCGTTATCGCTCACTATCACTCGGGGGATGCCAAAGCGATAGATGATCGATTTCCAAACGAAGCCCCAGGCGACTGTCTCGGTGATCCTTGCTGTAGCTTCAGCCTCGATCCACTTGGTGAAGTAGTCGATGGCGACGATGATGAACTTCTTCTGGGATTGAGCCGTTGGGAATGGCCCAAGGATGTCGATCCCCCACCGAGCGAAAGGGTAGGGCTCGGTAAGGGTGATAAGTTCCGTGGCCGGCTGATGGACCAAATGGTCGAACCGCTGGCAACGGTCACACTGTTGTACATAAGCCGTGCAGTCGCGCTGTAGGGTAGGCCACCAGTACCCCTGCCTTAGCAGGATTCTGGCCAGCGACCGACCTCCAGAATGTGCTCCGCACAGGCCTTGATGAATCTCTTCAACAGCTTGGCTTGCTTCGTCGGGACCGAGACACTTCAGAAGGGGCCCGGAGAACGATCTTCGGTAGAGAACGTTGTCGAGGATGACGAAGCGCCGAGCTTGGTACTTCATTCGGCGGGCTTCCCGAGGATCGGAGGGCTCCTGGGAGTCCCGTAGCCAGGACAGGCAGGGGGAGCGCCAGTCACCGGGAGTGGCCGAGTCAATGGCGAGGAGCTCCGAGTCTATGCTCGGGCGCTCTAGCTCTTCTAGGAGGACCGATCGTGTACCTTCCGAGTCTAGGGAGGAGGCCAGTCGGGAGAGGGTGTCCGCCCGAGAGTTTTGCTCCCGAGCTTTCGGACTACCTCGAACTCCTCGAACTGCTGGGCCAGGCTCCGGACCAACTGTAGGTATTTGATCATAGGTGCCTCCCGAGCTTCGTACTCGCCATTGACCTGGCTTGCAACTAGCTGGGAGTCGGTGTGGATCCTGACTTGCTCGGCCCCCAACCGTCGGGCCATGCGGGCTCCCGAGATAAGGGCCTCGTACTCGGAAGCATTGTTAGACGCCAGAAAGTTGAACTTCAGGGCGTATTGCAATTCTATTCCTTCGGGGGACTTTAGGAGGATCCTTGCGCCGCTGCTGACCGAGTTGGACGATCCATCGACGAACAGCTCCCAGGTTGGCCCGGTTGCTGTCGGAGGCCTGTCCTCGACCGGAACGGTGCTCTCGGTGATGAAGTCAGCGAGCGCTTGTCCTTTGATAGCTGATCGTGGCCGATACGAGATGTCGTAGGCCCCGAGCATGATGGCCCATTTGACGAGTCGTCCCGAGGCTTCGGGATGGGCCAGAATCTTCTTCAGTGGCTCACCGGTTAGCACGGTGATGGGATGCCCCTGGAAGTAGGGTCGGAGGCGCTTTGCGGAGGTAACCAATGCTAGCACGAGTTTCTCGGTTGCGGGGTACCTCCGCTCGACCTCGTTGAGCACCTTGCTAGTGTAGTAGACCGGCCTCTCAATTCCCGAGTCATTTCTGACTAGGACCGAGCTGACCGTTGATGGCGTCGCTGAGAGATAGAGCAACAAGACCTCGCCCGGGATGGGCTTGGAAAGCACCGGGGGCGAAGCCAGGAACTCTTTGAGCTCGGCGAACGCTGTCTGGCATTCCCCATCCCATGCGAACGTGGCAGATGCTACCTTGGGCCCCCTTATCAGCTTGAAGAAGGGCAAGCATCGTTCGGCCGCACGGGACAGGAAACGACTGAGAGCAGCAACACGCCCCGTCAGACACTGGACGTCTTTAATACATGCGGGCGGGCGCATGTCCAGGATGGCCTGGACCTTGTCGGGGTTGGCTTTGATCCCTCGCTGAGTGACCAGGAAACCGAGGAACTTCCCGGATCTTACTCCAAAGGCGCACTTGGCGGGATTGAGCTTCATGCTGTACTTCAGGAGGGTGCCGAAAGTCTCGGCGAGGTCGGTGAAGTGGTCTTGGGCCCTCGGGGTCTTGACGAGCATGTCGTCGATGTAGGCCTCGACGTTCTGACCTAACTGTCCCTCGAACATATGGTTGACCAGTCGCTGGTATGTGGCTCCAGCATTCTTCAATCCGAAGGGCATCCGGGTGTAGCAGTACACGCCGTAGTCGGTGATGAAGGCGGTCCTCTCGACATCTTCAGGGTTCATTCGGATCTGATGATAACCCGAATAGGCATCCAGGAAACTGAGTATCTCGTTGCCCGAGGTTGAGTCAACCAGTTGGTCGATGCTCGGTAGCGGATAGCAGTCCTTGGGGGTGGCCTTGTTCAGATCGGTGAAGTCTACGCACATTCGCCACTTGCCTGTGATTTTTGGCACCAGGACGACGTTGGCTAGCCACGTCGGCTACAGGACCGGTCTAAAAAGACCAGTCTCTTGTCCCTTGGTGACCTGCGCCTTGATGATCGCCTGTTTCTCGGGCGCATGCTTCCTCCTCCGCTGCTGTACAGGTCTCACGGTGGTATCGAGGTTGAGCTTGTGCATCACAGTTTCCTCTGGTATACCAGGGAGTTGATCATCGGACCAAGCGAAGACCCGAACGTACTCAGAAAGAAAGTCCTTGTATTGCTGCTGTTCCTCTGGTGGTAGGTCGGCGCCGATCCTTACTCCTAGGGCCGGGTCGTCGTTCAGTAATACCGTTAATAACTCGCCACCGGGTTCGGTGGTGACGGCTTTTCCTTCGACTCCCCTGGGGCCCTTATACTTCCCGTCCGGCCTTGAGGCTTCCACCGAGATATTGTAGCACCTTCTAGCCGTGGCCTGGTTACCTCGGACTTCCCCCAACCCATTTTTGGTGGGAAACTTCATTTTTTGGTGATAGGTAGATGGTACGGCCTTTATTCGGCTGAGAATTTTCCGGCCGAGAATAGCGTTGTACACTATCATACCTTTAATCACTATCAAGTCCACTATGACCGTAACGGTTTTGGGTGGGGTGCCGATAGTGATCGGCAGGCTTAGGGCTCCCTCGGGGTAGGTGGCCAGGCCATTAAACCCGCAAAGGGGCGTTCGGATCGGGCGGTGTTAGCGCAGCGAGAGTGATATAGAAGGGGGGGATGAATAGATCACTCCCAATTTGCAAAGCTTAGGCGAGAAAATAAATCTACCGCTTATGCCCCTTCTAAACTAGCACACAAAGAATTGCAAATGCAGGTACCAATCAAGATCGAATAAGAAAATGATGATTAAGAGCTGAACACACAACTAGTCGAAGAGACAAGCAGATAGAGAGCGCTGATAAAGATCGCAAACCACAGAGAAGACAACCGATTTTTAGGTGGTTCGACTACAGTCCGCAATCTACATCCACCCCTCACTCCAACTAGAGTGAGGATTCCACTAGCCACTGCTAGAGCACAGCAGACTTAGTCTGCGAATAACTTGCTGCCAAACAGTTTGAAAACCCAAGGGAGACAAATCCCTCAACCAAGCTCTGCTACCCACAGAGCTTGTAACCTGTTCTAGCACCCAGCATGAACAGAACAGGAGAGTGCCTCTCCCTACCTCCACACACCGGAGGGAACCTGCTAATGACAACCCGTCACTAGCAACACCAGAGATCAGCGATCTCTCTTCCTCTGCAACCCAGAGGGAAACTGGAGTTAGACTCCCTTCCTCCACACACCGGAGGGGAACAGATCAGAAATAGACGAAGAACACATAAAGAAAATCAGAAAAGAAACTAAAGACTGATCGAGAAAACATTCGATACTGAGAGTTAATACAAATGTAGCTTCCTGGGAAGCAATTTCAGAAACCTGATACTGCAAACTCTCTTTCTCTCTTCACTGCTATCTCTCTTTTTCTTTCTCTCCACTGCTATCTCTCTTTTTCTTTCTCTTTACTGCTGGATCGAGCTCTCTGCAATACTGCCTTTTCTTTCTTGGCTCTGATCACCTTCATCGGTGGACGAAGGTTTCTATTTATAGCGGCAGCAGGTGGATAGGGCACAAAATGCGTGTGCCTCCCACGCTCGATCCAGAACCTTCCTGCCACGTGACCTCATTGGATTGGTTCCTCTTGTCTTGGATCACGTGCACCCCTTTTATTTGGGAATAATCTTCCTCGTACCTGTAAGAAGATAAAAACCATTAACACGCAGTATGGCCACTAAAACTAAAGCTGCATGAGGTATATGATAACAGCACGACGTGACCAGTACACGAGATAGGAAAAGAACGACACGAGATACACTGTAACAGAACAGACACAACGAGGAGAATGACACGAAGTGAGATTATAAAATAAGAAGGACACGAGGTCTAGGAAAGGCAACACGAAGACATAAGGGTGACACGAGGTGGTACATTCAACAGCACGAGGTGCTACAGTGTTCAGTACGCAAAGAAACAACTAACGATATGAAGACGAGGACAACACGGACTGAAACCAACTCGAAGATGAAAAACAGAAACCAACACTAGGTGTGGTCACAAGGCAAAAAGTACACTAGGTCAGAAAGACAACACGAACTAACAAACGGCAACAAAAGATGACACGAAGTGAAACAACACTTGAAAACATAAGAAAAGCAACTCGAGCATAAAATAGCTTGAATGAACGACTCGAAGACGAGGCGACACGGGCTGACCACGACACGAAGACAAATAACTATAAATGACACGAATACAGAGGACTCGAAGACATAAGGGTAACACGGGGTGGTACAGAAAACAGCACGAAGTTAGAAGAGTGACACGGCTATCGCGACACGTGATGAAGCAGTGACACTAAAACAAAACGACTCGAGGAGCAATAGTAGTTGACACGAATTTAAACAAGCAGAGAGAAAAAATGACACGAGATGAGGTCACAAAGCGACAGAGACACGAGGTCTAGAAAACACGACACGAAGACATGAGATAGACACGTTCTTCAACAACACGTGATGAAACTGTGGAAGCAGAAGAACAACTCGAAGTATTACCTCATACAAGTTTTCCTGTCAAGCATGGAAATCAACACGAAGTGTTGTACGCTCAGACGACACGAAATCATTTCGTGTTGGTGAGGGAAAGCAACACGAAGTGTGGCTTAAGTGACACGAAAACAATTCCCAAAATTACCTGAAGCGGCTCGAGGATTTACGTTAACACAGAGAAACATTTTTGTTCACAAAAATTCATAGTGTTGAAACCATCAAGACATTAAGACTCAGGCAACACTAAAATTCATTTGGTCAAATTATTCAATTGAACAGGACATTCCCTTATTGTATAACCCATTCACTTACATGATGAAGCATGAGATTATCTTGAGATAAAGAAATGATTTATAGTGTGAGACATCATCAAAATCATAGGGACACAACAATCTCCCCCTTTTTGATGATGGCAACACTATGAATCAGGCAATATCAAGGTTTATCAGGATTTAACATGAAATCAATACCATCTGCAACAACATATTAAATTCAAAGCATGCTCATGCAAATGAATTAGAATGCTCATGTAAATGAATTAGACAAACCCTACAACTCACTCTCATTAACTCACTCTCATTTCCCCCACAACTCATAATCAGGAACTTCCCCAAGGTGACTAGCCACAACCAACTGATTAAATCATTGATATAGCAGAACCTCTCTCCCCCTTTGACATCAGCAAAAAGAAATGCAGAAGACATAACAATGCTGGAGACATGAAGAAGAAGTGCAGTAACGATCTTAGTGCAGAAAGTCACGAATAGGTCTTAAGAAAATAAGTGAGGTTCTAACATCAAGAGAAGATTCTTTAAGCTTCAGTACACAATGGAGAAATAGAATTATGAAGAGTATATCAGCATACATAGTGTATGATGTAGAGCAGGAGTTGACAAGTATGGCCAAATAGAGCTGATCATTCAACTATTCCACAAGACAATAAGAGTCTAAATCAGAGAGGTGTTCTCAAGGTATTGAGGACAAGCAATCCATTAGTTGCATAACAACAAGGAATGTTTGTTGGAGATGATTTCCAAGAAGATCAATGAGTAAGTTGGTAGTTCACTTCTTTTGACATTAGGGAGACACCTTGATCAGAGGCCTGAATCCCCAGTTACTCAGAGTGAGTACCTCATTACTTCCCCTTTTTATTTTTATTTTTAAAGGAACAGAGTTAGTAACTGTGGCTTTTGACATGAGGAGACACCTTGATTAGAGGCCAGAGTCCCCAGTTACTCACCAGCAAGCCACCATTGCTCTGTCATGACTTTTCATTTATTTTAAGTATCTGACACCTCATGACTTGGGAGAAATATTCATTTCATTGATGAAGCTCCCAGTTTCTCAGTGATCAAAAACAGAACATGTTTGTTCAGTTAAGCCCTTGAGTTAAAGAGATAGAATGATTGAAGATAATACCAAAAGAGAAGGATTTTTCTTGTATTGAGTCTTGAAGTCTAGATTTCAAGTTGATTGGGTCAGATATCAAGACATACGTGTTTTTGGCCTGAACCATAATCAATGACAATGTAGGAAGATATACTTTATGCAATTAGTCCAGATCTCTGAGTGAGTGCCAAAGGAAATATTCTAATTGGATTTTAGAGACACTGACTTATTGACTTAAGAGATAAGTGACACTCTACTGTCTGAGAGAACTACACTAGATTAGTCATGAAAAACCAGCAGAGATACACATCTGGACACTCCTTTTGAATTTGTCAAAGAACTTCTCTTCTCACATTACAACTCAGCACCCCCTAAGACATAGCATACCTCAATAAAACATTTCAGCAAAATCTCAAGGCTTCCCTCAATTTAGAGCATTCCTGAAAGCTAACCAGTGAGCATTCCGAACTCCCCCTTAAACCAGCAAGCAAGAAGGCTAACCAACAGATAGACAAACCTCCCCCTCACAACAGGAACAGGCTTCATAATTAAGACACCTTGTATAAGCCTAACTCTCTTCTTAATGTAGTAAACTTTTCATTATCCAGAGGTTTTGTGAAAATATCAGCAATCTGATTATCTGTTCCTACATGAATCAGTTCAAAATTATTCTTAGACACCTCATCTCTTATAAAATGATGTCTTATCTCTATATGTTTTGTTCGAGAATGCAAAACAGGATTTTTAGCAAGATTGATGGCACTTGTATTATCACAGTAAATAGGTGTGCACCCCAGGTCTACTTGGTAGTCCTGAAGTTGGTGTTTAATCCATATTACTTGTGTTCCACAACTCCCTGCAGCCACATATTCAGCTTCTGCAGCGGAGAGGGCCACAGAATGTTGTTTCTTGGAGCCCCAAGATACTAAACACCCACCCAAGAATTCACAATGGCCACTTGTGCTTTTCCTGTCTAGTTTACAGCATGCAAAGTCAGCATCTGTGTATGCTACTAGATTCAATGTGTGAGAAGCAGGAAACCTTAAACCAAGAGAGTGACTAGCTGACAAATATCTGAAGATTCTTTTAACTACAGCTAAGTGTAGTTCAGTGGGTCTAGACTGATATCTTGCACACATTCCTACACTGAATTGTATATCAGTCTAGAGGCTGTTAAGTAAAGAAGTGATCCAATCATACCTCTATAAAGTTTGGCATTTACTTCTTTACCTGTCTCATCTACATCCAATGATGTATTGGTGCCCATGGGTGTAGTAATGTGCTTTAAGTTTTCCATGCCAAACCTTTTGAACAATTCCATTGTGTATTTGGTTTGGTTGATGAAGCACCCATCTTCTAGCTGCTGTACCTGCAATCTAAGAAAATATTTTAGTTCACCAACCAAGCTCATCTCAAATTCAGCAGACATCATGGTAGAAAATTCATCACATAGTTCATGCCTAGTTGATCCAAATACAATGTCATCTACATATACCTGAACTATGATGAGATCTTTACTCATGCCCTTGGTGAATAAAGTCTGATCAACTTTACCTCTTTTGTAGCCCTTGCTGATCAGAAATTCAGATAATCTTTCATACCAAGCTCTTGGAGCCTGCTTTAGACCATACAAGGCTTTGTTTAACCTGAAAACTTGGTTAGGTTGAGGAGAAAATTGAAATCCAGGAGGTTCTTCAACAAAGACTTCTTCTTTAATAACTCCATTTAAAAAAGCACTTTTAACATCCATTTGTTGGAGTTTAATGTTCTTTGAGCATGCAAAGGCAAGCAACAATCTTATGGCTTCCATCCTAGCAACTGGTGCATAAGATTCATCAAAGTCTACACCGAATTCCTGACAGTAGCCTTTGGCTACTAGTCTGGCCTTGTTCCTCGAGATGATTCCATCTTCATTCATCTTATTTTTGAACACCCACTTGGTTCCTATGACATTAATACCATCTGGTCTTGGGACAAGCTCCCAGACATTATTCCTTTCAAACTGACCTAATTCCTCACTCATAGCATTTACCCAACCTTGATCAGCTAAGGCCTCTTCTACTGTTTTGGGTTCAATTTGTGAGACTAAAGCAATTAGGTCGTCATATTTCTAAAATGAGATCTAGTCCTTAGAGGTTCTTCAGGATTGCCTATGACATTATCTAAATGATGGTCTTTAAGGAATCTAATATTTGTTGAAGACTCACCTGTTTCTCTTTGACCTTCCTGATTTTGGGAATTTGTTTCTCCATTCTGCTGAGTCTTCTCTTCTTCTTGTTGGTTTTCCAGAAAATCTCCACCATTATTGGAGTCCCTGTCAAGATTTTCAACATTAGAAACATCTTTCTTTTCACTAAAAAGAATGTGTGGAGATTCTTCCACTTTCTGATCTGATACATTAAATACCCTATATGCCCTTGACACTTCTGAGTAACCCAAGAATATTCCAGGTGAACTCTTGGCTTCAAACTTGTCTAAATCTTTCTTATCATTGTTATGAATAAAACATTTTGCTCCAAAAATTCTGAAATGAAACAAGTTTGGTTTCTTACCTTTTAGAAGCTCATAGGGTGTTTTCTTGTGTATGGGTCTTACCATGGCCCTGTTGATTATGTAGGTTGCTGTATTGGCCGCTTCTGCCCAAAACCTTCTAGGTAACTTACTTTCAATCAACATGGTTCGGGCCATCTCCACCACTGTTCTATTTCTTCTCTCCACGATCCCATTCTGTTCAGGTGTCCTGGGAGAGGAAAACCTGTGAGTTAGTCCTTCTTTGTCACAAAGTTCAGTAAACATGGAATTTTCAAACTCACCTCTATGATCAGATTAAATAGAACTAACCTTGAACTTTCCTTCTTGTTTGACCTTATTGAAAAATAGATTAAACTTTTGAAATGCATCACTCTTATTTGCTAAGAAAAATATCCATGAATATCTGGAGAAGTCATCTATGATGACATAGCCAAACCTGTTACCATTAAGACTCTGAGTTCTGGTTGGACCGAAGAGATCCATATGAAGAAGTTCCATTGGTCTAGAAGACAATGGCTCAGATCTTAATTTGAAAGAGTTTCTGGTCTGTTTGCCTAGAGCACATGCATCACATGATTTTGAAATGGAATTAAATTTAATTCTAGGCATGCCTTTAACTAAATCAAGTTTGACCAGTTTATTTAAAGTAGAAAAGCTAGCATGACCTAGACGTCTATGCCATTCAAAAGCATCAATTTCAGAGTTAGCAGATAAATAAATAGTAGATTCAGATTTCTCATTTAAGTCTACAATGTAGACATTATTAATCCGGTTGGCTACAAATTTAACCTCATCAGAATTTATTTCAAAGATTTTGCATGAAGTATCATCAAAAACAACCTTGTGACCCTTGTCACATAACTGACTGATGCTGATCAGATTATGTTGTAGCCCTTCCACAAGACTTTTTCAATGGAGTTTGTGGAAAACTTACCTACTGTGCCAACTCCAATTATTTTACCTTTGTTCTTTCCTCCAAACTTGACCAGACCTCCTGGCTTCATCTCTATCTTGCTGAACTTGGATCGGTCTCCTGTCATATGCCTGGAGCAGCCACTGTCGAGGTACCACTTGTTATCTTCAGCTGCCAGGCTGACCTACACAAGTATATCAAGCAGAGTGATTTGGAACCCAAGATGAGTTGGGTCCAAGTACATTGTTTAAATCTCTGATCAAGTGTTTGGGTACCCAGATTTGTTTCAGCATGGTTTTCTCTGGCACCCTCCTTTCTGGTTTATTAAAGTTCAATCCAGCTGAACTGGGGAAATGAGTTCTATTCCTTTCATTGGTCTTCCTATTCCTAGGAAATTTCCTGTAGGCTTGTTGATTGGTATATCTTTGACCATGAAAGTTGTTCCTCCAGTAGGTCTTGTTTGGACCCATCTGATTGTTATAATTCCAGCTCTTATTCTGATTTGTTTTCTTGGTCCAGCTACCATTTGTGTTCTGGTGAATGGACTTAATGTTATTCTTCATAAAGTTCATTCCAATCTTGAATGGTTGTCCAGTACTGGTTGTTGTGTTCTCTTTAGGACTTTGAGTTTTCTTAGAGCTGTTTGAGCTGGATGGTGTGTCCAGCTTTTCTTTTCCCTTCTCTGGACAGAAGGTGATGGTCTTGAATTGCAAGGGTCTCTTGTTGGTTGGGTCATAGCCTAGACCTTCCTTATTGAAATTGACCCTAGTTCCTAGTATAGCATCTAGGCTAGTCTTTCCTTGGACAAACTTCTCTAAGACTTTCTGTTTGTCTTCTAGCTCCTTTTGAAGAAACTCAGAATTCTTTAGAAGTTCAGCATTTACTTTCTTCACAGCTTCATATTTCTCTGAATTCATTCTGATTTCACTCATGCTTTCTTCAATTTTAGTTTTGAATTCATTGAGCTATTTTTTACTTTCTTGGATTTCTCCCCTAAGCTTATCATTCTCTTTCCTTTGTGAGGTCATTTCTTCTAGTTGTTCTTTTAGCTTTGCATTTTCCTCACAGACCAGAGTTTGTTCTTCAACATTTGTGTTAAATTTTCTTTTCAGAACTCTGTGCTCTTTGCTAAGTGAATTAAATTTATCTAGCAAGTCACCATAAGCATCCTCCCAGTCATCAATTGAGAAATTTTCAAAAACGTTTATTACCTCCTCTTCACTGTTTGCCATAAGATAAATTCCTTCTTCATATTCCTCCGAGGAAGTGTCTTCGGAATTTTCTTCTTCCTCGCTCCATGTGCAGACCATCGCCTGTGGCTTTTTCTTCTTCTGCACCTTTGTGAACTTCTTCTGAAGATAGGGACCTTTCTTCTGGAGTTCTGGGCATTCGCCTTTCATGTGTCCCTGTTTGTTATAGTTAAAACAAGTCAGTTTCTTAGGATTTCTATCCCTGTAATTGGTAAACTCAGCATTCTTGTTAAAAGAGTGTGGGTTCTTCTTCCTGAGGGTCTTCCCCTTTGTCCTCAGAAACTTTCTGAACTGACGAGTGAGCATAGCCTGCTCCCCCTGGTCGAGATCTGAAAAACCTTCAAGCTCGGACTCAGACTCGGGGCTACTACTGCTGCTCCCACTTTTACTACCCTTGTTGCGGGAAGCTCTTAGAGCTACATTTTTACCCTTCCTCTCACTACCTTCTCCACCTCCTTGGAAGTTCATCTCATAGGTCATCAGGGATCCTATGAGTTCATTCACAGTTAAGACAGTCAAATCTTTTGACTCCTCAATCACAATGGCCTTAGTGTGCCATGCCGGGGATAAAGATCTAAGGATTTTCCTGACTATATCTGCCTCAGCAAGATCCTTCCCTAGCCCTTTAAGAGTGTTAGTGATCAAGGATAACCTGGCATACATTTCGGTTATATTCTCATCTGCATTCATCTTAAACATTTCATACTTGGAGGTGTAGAGATTTACCTTCGAAGCTTTCACTTGAGCTGTACCTTCATAGATCAATTGCAGCTCATCCCACATTCGCTTGGCCATCTTATAGGCTGAGATACGGGCATATTCTTCCGGATGAACAGCACACTGGATGATGTTCAGTGCCGTCCAGTTGAGAGAGGATAGCTTGACATGGTCATCTGTCCAAGCGTCTTTGTTTGGTGGCAAATCATATGGCCCCACCGTGATTACTCTCCACAGTTTGTGACTCTGAGCCCTGATGAACACTTCCATCCTGTTCTTCCAAAACAGATAGTTATTACCATCAAAAAATGGAGGGCGACTAATGGATTGACCTTCGGCCATGAAGGTTCTAGGACCACTGCCATTTACTTTATTGTTCGTCCACATGGCGTAAACCTGCTCTGATACCAAATGTTAGCGCAGTGAGAGTGATATAGAAGGGGGGGATGAATAGATCACTCCCAATTTGCAAAGCTTAGGCGAGAAAATAAATCTACTGCTTATGCCCCTTCTAAACTAGCACACAAAGAATTGCAAATGCAGGTACCAATCAAGATCGAATAAGAAAATGATGATTAAGAGCTGAACACACAACTAGTCGAAGAGACAAGTAGATAGAGAGCGCTGATAAAGATCGCAAACCACAGAGAAGACAACCAGTTTTTAGGTGGTTCGACTGCAGTCCGCAATCTACATCCACCCCTCACTCCAACTAGAGTGAGGATTCCACTAGCCACTGCTAGAGCACAGCAGACTCAGTCTGCGAACAACTTGCTGCCAAACAGCTTGAAAACCCAAGGGAGACAAATCCCTCAACCAAGCTCTGCTACCCACAGAGCTTGTAACCTGTTCTAGCACCCAGCACGAACAGAACCGGAGAGTGCCTCTCCCTTCCTCCACACACCAGAGGGAACCTGCTAATGACAACCCATCACTAGCAACACCAGAGATCAGCGATCTCTCTTCCTCTGCAACCCAGAGGGAAACCGGAGTTAGACTCCCTTCCTCCACACACCGGAGGGGAACAGATCAGAAATAGACGAAGAACACATAAAGAAAATCAGAAAAGAAACTAAAGACTGATCGAGAAAACATTCGATACTGAGAGTTAATACAAATGTAGCTTTCTAGGAAGCAATTTTAGAAACCCGATACTGCAAACTCTCTTTCTCTCTTCACTGCTATCTCTCTTTTTCTTTCTCTCCACTGCTATCTCCCTTTTTCTTTCTCTTTACTGCTGGATCGAGCTCTCTGCAATACTGCCTTTTCTTTCTTGGCTCTGATCACCTTCATCGGTGGATGAAGGTTTCTATTTATAGCGGCAGCAGGTGGATAGGGCACAAAACGCGTTTGCCTCCCACGCTCGATCCAGAACCTTCCTGCCACGTGACCTCATTGGATTGGTTCCTCTTGTCTTGGATCATGTGCACCCCCTTTATTTGGGAATAATCTTCCTAGTACCTGTAAGAAGATAAAAACCATTAACACGCAGTATGGCCACTAAAACTAAAGCTGCATGAGGTATATGATAACAGCACGACGTGACCAGTACACGAGATAGGAAAAGAACGACACGAGATACACTGTAACAGAACAGACACAACGAGGAGAACGACACGAAGTGAGGTTATAAAACAAGAAGGACACGAGGTCTAGGAAAGGCAACACGAAGACATAAGGGTGACACGAGGTGGTACATTCAACAGCACGAGGTGCTGCAGTGTTCAGTACGCGAAGAAACAACTAACGATATGAAGACGAGGACAACACGGACTGAAACCAACTCGAAGATGAAAAACAGAAACCAACACTAGGTGTGGTCACAAGGCAAAAAGTACACTGGGTCAGAAAGACAACACGAACTAACAAATGGCAACAAAAGACGACACGAAGTGAAACAACACTTGAAAACATAAGAAAAACAACTCGAGCACAAAATAGCTCGAATGAACGACTCGAAGATGAGGCGACACGGGCTGACCACGACACGAAGACAAATAACTATAAATGACACGAATACAGAGGACTCGAAGACATAAGGGTAACACGGGGTGGTACAGAAAATAGCACGAAGTCAGAAGAGTGACACGGCTATCGCGACACGTGATGAAGCAGTGACACTAAAACAAAACGACTCGAGGAGCAACAGTAGTTGACACGAAGTTAAACAAGCAGAGAGAAAAAATGACATGAGATGAGGTCACAAAGCGACAGAGACACGAGGTCTAGAAAACACGACACGAAGACATGAGATAGACACATTCTTCAACAACACGTGATGAAACTGTGGAAGCAGAAGAACAGCTCAAAGTATTACCTCATACAAGTTTTCCTGTCAAGCATGGAAATCAACACGAAGTGTTGTACGCTCAGACGACATGAAATCATTTCGTGTTGGTGAGGGAAAGCAACACGAAGTGTGGCTTAAGTGACACGAAAACAATTCCCAAAATTACCTGAAGTGGCTCGAGGATTTACGTTAACACAGAGAAACATTTTTGTTCACAAAAATTCATAGTGTTGAAACCATCAAGACATTAAGACTCAGGCAACACTAAAATTCATTTGGTCAAATTGTTCAATTGAACAGGACATTCCCTTATTGTATAACCCATTCACTTACATGATGAAGCATGAGATTATCTTGAGATAAAGAAATGATTTATAGTGTGAGACATCATCAAAATCATAGGGACACAACAGGCGGAGCTTGGATGGGTCTTCCCCCATCTTGAGAAAATAGTCATAAGATAATACATCGGGGGCGCTCCCATTATCAACCAAAATCCTGTCTACATTACAGTGATTTATCGTGGCCGAGATAACGAGGGCATCATCATGCGGGGTGCTCAGCCCTTCCAGGTCTTGGTCGGAGAAGACTATGACCTGGGGCTCCATAGGCGGGCCTCTGGGGGGCTCTAAGGCTCGGCTGGCCCGCTCGGCATGACGTTTCCTTCCTCGGCTGGTGTCACCACCCGATGCCGCTCCTCCGGAGATGACGTTGATGTGGACCCCTCGGGGGGCGTTGTCGATCTCCTCTGCAGCGTCTCGGTCTTCTTTGTGCCCGGTCGTGAACCGGGCTAGATGCCCCAAACGGATGAGGTGCTCGATCTCGTCCTGGAGCTGATGGCAATCTCCGGTGTGGTGCCCGTGGTCACCGTGGAACAGGCAATGCCTGTCCCGCTTGCGGTTCTTCGACCTCATTGGCTCGGGCTGGCGGAGAAGTCCCGAGTCTTTGATGTCTTCATAGATCTCGTAGACTGGCGCGGTCAAGGGAGTGTACCGCTCGTACTTTCTCTTGCGCTCTCCTTCTCGATCGCGCTTCTTACTCGAGCCAGGGTTTGGCTCGGTGGTCCGCTTCTTGTCCCCCTCCCGACCCGAGCCAGTTGCGTCTCGGCAGGCGCTGAGTACTTCTTCGCACTCGGCGTGGCGCAGTGCCAGAGTCACTAGCTCGGCAAGGGTCGAGGGAGGGTGGAGGACAAGCTCGCGGCGGAGATTCTCATCCCGGGTGCCCCCGGTCAGTGCGGTTGTGGCTGAGGCCACATCCAGGCGGGGGATCCTGAGGGCTTCTGATTTAAATCGGTGGACGTAAGTCCAGAGCCTTTCCCCTTGCGCCTGTTTGAGAGCCAGGAGTCCCGCTACTGACCTTGGGGGGGCGCTACCGGCGAAACTCTCCTTGAAAATTCACCCAAATCGCCTGAAGTCTCGGATGGACCCAGGGGCTAGGGCCCGGAACCATGCCTGAGCGCCTTGGACCAGGGTGGCCGCGAAGGCTCGGCATTTGATGGGATCCGGCGTTCCATGCAGGGTCACCAAGGCGTCGAAGCTATCGTAGTGGTCGGCTGGGTCGCCCTAGCCGTCGTAGAGCTTGAAGGTTGGGATGGAGGCTCTGGGAGAGACCTCTGCCTTCAAGATGTACTCGGAGAAAGGGGATTTCTCCTCGTCCTCCGGGAAAGAGGTCTTCTGCAGGGCGCGGAGGGCGTGCTCTTGCTCTGCGAACCGTCTTTCAAAATCTCGTAGCCGGAGAGACAGCTCTGGCTGCAGTCGCGCCGTGGGGCTGGGGGGGGCGTCGTGGCGATCTCCCGGGGCACTGGTGCCCGGGCGTAGCGGCCTCGCCCCCTGCTTCCCTCTCCTCGACGTGGAGGAAGCCTCTTGCTCCGTAGGCGGAGCATGCGAGGGTCCTCCGACGTCGTTGCGGAGGAGCTGTCGGTCGCGGAGGGTGAAGCGGCCTCCGGCGGTGTGCTGCGTCGCACTCCTTCGAGGGGGACTTCCTGACAGGGCGCGGGACCTTGCGTCCCTAGCCGCCTGGGCCCTCATGAGCTCCACGAGGACGTCCATCTTTTCGTTGAGGGCCTGGAAGGCGTTGGCGCCACCGTCGAGGGGTGCCCCTGTCTCCGCCGGGGGGGGTGGTGGCCTGTTGGTGTGGATGCTGGCGTTGGAGGGGGGGCTCTGCGAGACCCTAGAGGGGGCACCTCCCACCGCTGCCATAGCCTTACCCTTCCCATCGGCGGATCTCCTCCCTGAGCTTCTTCTCACCATCTTGGCTCTTCGTGCGTTTCCCACAGACGGCGCCAGATGAAGAGGCGAGATCTCGCGCTGAGTCCTGAGCGGGCTATGGATCACCAGAAGATGAATCTGCAAGAGAGGGAAACGTATCAGAGGGCCCAGGGGATCTCCCTGGGAGAAAACCCTCCGATGGCTAAGTCAGTAGAGCTATGGTGGAAGCGATAATGGGGGGAGGAGAGAGCTGATGCGCGAGAATCCTCTCCACCAGAGGGTGAAGTGAATCGTGCTCAGGAGCTTAGGGTGTGTGAATGCCTTGTTTCTCTTACCTTCTTCCGGAGGGTGTCCCTTGCTTAAATAGTGCGCCGCCTTCAGGAGTCCTGCAAGCTGAGGGGTTCCCGACGGGAGTTATGTCTTTAACGGGGGCTTTCATGGCCTGATCGTGGGAACGTTATCCCCTTGGAGTCCGGCGGCTCCCCTGACTCTCCCGCTGGCGGGGGACTCTGAACTACACATGCGGATAATCAACCGGCCTTACCGAGCCTCGAGGATGCTAGCTCTTGTCCGAGCGATAGGCATGGCCCGGCGAAGGTGGGGTCAGATAGGTCGGCTAGAGCCTATCTCTCTCGGACGGGGAGAGGGCTTTAGGCCGGACCTTCCTTGGGACCTGACCATTGTCTCGGGCCCTCCGAGCCTAGAAGGCCGCCGGGGAGAGTTAGTTCCTCGAGTCTTATTTATTGGGCTTTTCTTCCTTAAGTGGGCCCTGTGGGCTATCACTCGGGCGGGCTCGCCTGGTTGGACCTTGTGGGTCTTGTTGGGCTGCCTTTGTGGTGGGCTGCGGAAATCCCCCTCTCCAGGGGCCGAAGCTAGGAGATGGGGGAAGGGAGTGGTCGGCCAAGGTAAGAGGAGGGGGGGTAAGTGGATGGAGGGGGTTGCGCAAATGGTAGTGGGGGTGGGGGTTTGAATGCTTGGGGATATGAATGAGTGTGTGGGGGAGTGGAAGGGCTGCTTGGGGAAGAGGGATGGGTGCCTTGGAGGTGGAGAAGGTGTATGGGGAATGGGAAGGGTTGCTTGGGAAGTGGGGGGAATTGAAGAATATTAATGGCCTAGGGGAGGTGAAGGGTTGGAGGGTGAGGTGGCAGCTGAGGTGGCAGGGGGAGGGGGAGGTGAAAGGGCAGGTTCGCCCAAGGGAGAGAGAGAGAAAAGGGGGAAGAGAGAGAGAGGGGTTCGCCCCCTAGAGAAAGAGAGAGAGAGTGAGAGAGCTAGAGAGAGAGGGAGGGTGCACTTATGCTCAAATATTCAAATATTCATTAACCATCTCAAGGGGGGTTGGGGTCCTATTTATAGGGATCCCAACATTTACAAAAAGTCCCTAGAGAAAATACTAAAAGCAAATAAGTAAGGGGGTGGGGGAAGGAAGAGGGCGCCCATGGGCCAGGCCCATCTAATTGGGCCCATATGACCCCCTAGCTTAACAAACATAGATAGATAACGTGATAACCTAGTGACATGACTCAAAATAAAGACAAGTACATCAAGATGACTCAAGAAAGGAGAAAATACATCAATATGTCTTCAGATATAAACTCCCGTGTCACCGTGGGCCCATCAAGTCGTGTAGTCGCACACTACCTGTCTCCGGAAGGGAGAGAGGTGTCGAGCCAAAGGGAATTCTGGGTGATGTCCCCATCAACTCCCCCGGGCTGCGAAGAGCTCGACTCTGTCGAGAAAGGGTCCACTCGACTGCGGTAATGCTCCAGGAGGTCGGGGTCTAGCTGTTGAAGATCCTCCCTACTCACCCATGAATTATCTGAAGGGGGCCGGCCCTTCCACCTGACCAAGTATCGCTCGTATGCTTTGCTCCGGGTGACAGTGACCTGTTCATCCAATATCCGCTCTATTTGCTCCCGTTGGCCCCTCTGGACTGGTGGAACTCTCTCATGGGTGGTGGCTCTCTCAGAAGGTGGAACAGGCTCAATTCCCTCACTAGGTGTCACCGTGGGACCCCTATATGGCACCAAGTCAGCCACATTGAATGTGGGACTTACTGCGTACTCCTCGGGGAGGTCCAACATGTAAGCATTTGTGCCAATCCTCCTCAGAACCTGGAAGGGGCCTGATCCACGCGACCTCAGTTTGGAGACATTTCCAGGGAAAAGCCTCTCAGTTCTTACCATCACATAGTCACCCACGTGAAACTCCTGGTGGCGTCGGTGGGAATCGGCCATTTTTTTATACACCTCATTGCTTTTGTTAATGTGTTTGCAGATTTCTTCTTGCAATTCTTTCATGTGTTGGGCAAACGACTCAGCACTAATAGACACTCTAGCATGTGGAGGCAAAGGAATGAGATCTGTAGGCTTTCTCAGCTTGTACCCATGCACAGCTTCAAATGGGCTCATCCCTATCGACCTATTCACTGAATTATTGTATGCAAACTCTGCCTGGGGTAATATGAGATCCCAATTCCCGGGGCGATCCTCAACAAGACAACGGAGTAGATTCCCAAGACTCCTATTAATGACTTCGGTCTGGCCGTCAGTTTGAGGGTGATAGGCCGTGGAAAATTTGAGAAGGGTCCCCATTAGGTGCCAGAGAGTTTTCCAGAAATAGCTGGCGAATTTGACATCCCTATCAGAAATGATGGTCTTGGGTAGGCCATGGAGGCGGACTACCTCATCGAAGAATAGGCGGGCCACATGAGAGGCATCAGAGGTTTTAGAGCAGGGGATGAAATGGGCCATCTTAGAAAACCTATCCACTACGACAAAGATGGAATCATGCCTTTTTTGAGTCCTAGGTAGGCCTAAGACGAAGTCCATGCTTAAGTCCTGCCAGGGAAGATCAGGGACAGGGAGTGGGGTGTATAGGCCTGTGTTCTGTCTTGTCTATTTGGCTGAGGCACATATCCGGCACTGTCCTACAATTTTGGCTACGTCCCTTTTGAGACTTGGCCAGTAGAACTGACCCTCAACCAAATCAATGGTTTTATGCACCCCAAAATGCCCAGCAAGGCCTCCTGCATGTAACTCTCAGACCAGGAAATCCCGTAGAGAGGTTCTAGGTATGCAAAGTCTATGGCCTTTGAAGATGAATCCGTCCTCTAAGATGAATCCTTGGTGTTCCTTAGGTGAGAGGGTGGACAGAGTGCTATGGATTGGACCAAAGTCCGGGCAATCAGAGTACTCCTCCTTGAGTCTTTCAAATCCTATGACTTCCACCCGAATGGTAGCTAGCAAGGAAATTCTCCTACTGAGGGCATCGGCAGCACGGTTTTCACTTCCGGCTTTATGTTTGATCACAAATGTGTAGGCCTGGATGTATTCGACCTATCGGGCATGCCGAGCATTCAGTTTCTGCTGGGAGTTGAGGTATTTCAGGGCCTCATGGTCGGAAAATATGACAAATTCTTTAGGCAAGAGATAGTGTCTCCAATGCCGGAGGGATTGTACCACGGCATAAAATTCCTTGTCGTAAGTGGAGTACCTCATCCTGGCATCACACAACTTCTCACTAAAGTAGGCCACTGGGTGTCCTTCCTGGCTAAGGATCCCACCAATTCCTACCCCGGAGGCATCACAAGTCACCTCAAAGACTTTGGAGAAGTCAGGGAGGCATAATACTAGGGTTTGGGTCATCCTTTCTTTGAGCTCTTGGAAGGCCCTAGATGCTGACTTGGTCCACACAAAGGTCCCCTTTTTGAGGCAGTCGGTGATAGGGGCTGTGACTGTGCTGAACCCACAGATGAACCTACGGTAAAAGGTGGCTAACCCATGAAAACTCTGGACTTCATGGAGAGTGCGGGGCTCCGGCCATTCAAGGATGGCTTGGACCTTTTCAGGGTCCATGGATACCCCCTCGGTGGAGACAACATACCCAAGGAAGGTAATGGATTTTGTCATGAAGTGACATTTTCCCAAATTGGCAAAGAGGCTTTCCTTCCTAAGGGTGGTGCAGACTTGCCTAAGATGACTGAGGTGTGCTTCCTTGGACTGGCTGTAGATGAGGATGTCATCAAAATAGACTACCAGGAAGACTCCAATGTAGGGCCTAAGGACCTCGATCATAAGGCGCATAAATGTGCTTGGGGCGTTAGAGAGCCCAAAAGGCATCACCAGCCATTCAAAGAGCCCATCCTTGGTTTTAAAGGCAGTTTTCCACTCATCCCCGAGCCTTATCCTAACCTGATGGTAGCCACTCTTGAGGTCTATCTTGGAGAAAATGGTGGCTCCAGCTAGCACGTCGAGCATATCATCAAGTCTAGGTATGGGAAACCTATATTTGACCGTGATCTTGTTGATGGCCCTACTGTCGACACACATCCGCCATGTCCCATCTTTCTTTGGTGTGAGGAGGGCTGGGACAGCACAAGGACTTTTGCTGAGGCGGAGGAAGCCTTTTCTAATGAGTTCCTCCACTTGTCTCCTCAGTTCAGCGTGCTCAGTGGGGTTGAGGCGGTAGTGGGGAAGGTTTGGGAGGGTGGCTCCTGGGACCATGTCAATAGCATGTTGGACATCCCTCATGGGTGGCAGTTGATCGGGAAGCTCCTCGGGGAACACATCCTTGAATTCTTCTAGGAGAGGGTGTATTTCCACAGGGTGGGGATTGGAGGGTGTTGCCTCCCCTAGACAAAGGACAACAGCACACAAGGGTGTTCCTTGAGCTAGTTCTTCCTCGAGTTCTTTCCTAGAGATGAGGTGTAGGCCTTTGGTGGGACCCTCATGGGTGGACAGTTGACTTGTTGGTTGGGTTGGGGGTGATGTGTCCCCTGGGTTTTGAGGTGGTGTGGGGAGAATTCCCTTGGAGGGTGGGTCCTTTCGGGGTGAGGAAGGGTTGAGGCGAATGGTCTTCCCCTTGTGTTCAAAGGTGCACGTGTTCGTTTTCCCATAGATGGTAGCATTGACATCATATATCCAAGGTCTCCCTAGCAGGATGCTTCCTACAGCCATAGGGATGATGTCACACCATATTGGCTCTTGGTAGGATAAGAAGGTGATGGGGATAAGACAACATGTGTTGACAGGTAGGGAATGGTTGTTTATCCATGAGACACGATATGGTTTGGGGTGGGGTGTTGGGGTAAGTCCTAGGATCTTGACGGTGTCCGGGGACACGGCATTGACACAACTTCCGTTGTCTAGGATAACCTTCCTAACATGGTCCCCAATTTTGATGAAGGTGTGAAAAATGGAAGTCCTCCTCCAATCATTCTCTTGTGGTTGGGTAAGGGTGCACCTTATTACTCCCAAGTGGGTGGGGTGGGGGTCATCTTCTACACCTTCCTCAAAGAATTGCTCCTCGTATTCCTCTTCCCACTCTAAAGTAGCCTCGTGTTCCTCAATAGTATTCTCATGGGTTTCTTGGGATGTAGTAGGTCCGCCCTCAATAACAAGGCTCGACATCCCCTTGGAAGGGCATTGGGAGGCTATGTGGCCATAACCATGGCACTGAAAACATTTAATCATACTACTCCCTGGGGTCTTTCCTTTGGAGACTTCCTCCCTTCGGGGAGGAGGGTTGAGTGGAGTGGTGTTTGTGGGGGTGGGAGTGGTTGGTTGGGGGTAGGGCCGAGTGGGGGTTCCCCCACTGGGAGGAGGTGTTCTTAACAGAGGAGGCAGGTTGGGACGGGGTCCCGGGCCCTTGGGGGGGGGCAAACCTTGGGTTCCTAGAGAATCTCTCTACATCACGGGCTATTTGATAGGCAATCTCCAAGCTATGCACTTCCCTCATAAAAAGCTCCCGTTTGATGTGGGGAAGGAGACCATTCCTAAATCGGGATAAAGTGATGACTGGGTCTTCGACCACACCACACCTCAGGAGATATGAGTCAAATTTATTAATATACTCTTCCACGGTCTTTCCCTCTTGGGTAAGGCTTTGCCATTCATCAAGGAGAAGTTGGCTATAGGAGATGGGAAGATATTTATTCCTAAGTTGATCTTTCATGTCTATCCAAGTGTCAATGGGTTCCTCACGCCTGATCCTCCTTTGGCTCTCTACCTTTAGCCAATAGGTTTTGGCTAGTTTAAGAAGGTGCATCTTGGCCAACCTAACCTTTCTCTCCTCGGACATGGGGTACCAATCAAAGTATTGGTCCATGCCATGCTCCCATTCTTTATAGGCACTAGGGTTATGAGACCCATCAAAATTAGGAGCTTCCACTTTGATCATTCTTAGTAGGAAGTCATCCGGATCCTCACGTGGTCGCCTCTCATGATATCGAGGTTGTGGGGCTCTCTCTTGCTCACGATACCACTCATCATCTAGGTCTTCCCTCTCATGTTCAGCCCGTGGAAGAGGAGCCCTTTGGGCATGGTTCCTAGGTGGGGCCCTAGCTTCTTCTAACCTCTCTAATCGGGTGGAAATTCCATTCATTTGCTCTGTGAGGACTTGGATGGCAGCCTCAATTCGATCCATAGGAGTTTGGGGAGCTTCCCTAGGGATGTTTTGGTTGCCATGCACATTGGGATCCATAGATGGGTTGGAATTAGAGGGATCAGCCCGATATATGGTACCCCTACGGGTGGACATGCATAATGATGACAACACGGGATAGAAATGCAATTACCCTTGGACCTAGGCTTGTAGAGACAAGTCTAAAACCTGGCTCTGATACCAACTGATGTGATACCACTACGGGGTATGCAGCAAGCAAATGTAAACTTAGGACCTATTCCGCATTCACAACCACATAGCAATTAAGTTGATAAATCGGGGCCAAATCGCCGTCGCACACACGCGAGCCCGGGGTGACTAAATGATGCTAGGGGGAGGTGATGGATCAAGACCCTTGCTGGTAGAGTGCCAGCTGGGCTAGGGTTGCCCTCCCGAGGGTACGTAGCCCACGCTTATTGGGCTGGCCGGTGCCAATTGGGGCACTAGGTCCCACTCTCTCACTTTAGTCACGGTGACCACACTAAGATGGTGGCTCCGGGATCGGGCACTCGCTCGCATGCACAACGGAGCTATGTCTATGGATATTAAATGAACAGACACTAAATAGTAATGGAGCAAAGTTTTAGAGCTCACCTGGTTGGTTTGAAGAAACCAACCCCGTTCGGAGACGTGGGCGAGCGGGGAAGTGTGGATCCCGCACACTGCGCCGATGTAGCTTGAGCTGCTTAATACAAACACTACTCCTCACGCAGGAGGGTTGGACTAAGGGTGGGGAAATCAAGCTTACATCCAAACACTACCTCCACGCTGGGAGGGGCGCTAAGCCGGCCAGGCGGGAGGGGAAAACTCGCCGAGGTTGTAGGAGGGGAAGCCGACGTAGGATCTGCTCGCTTGCTGTGAGAGGGGACAGGCTGCCGCTGTTGCAGTCATAGTTCTTACTCCGGAATTTCTCCGGTGACAAGACCAAAAGGGAATTCTTCGTAACAGGAGCTGGGACGCCTCTGAATTTTACTGAATTCTTCTAACGTCATCGCTGGCTGCGGCAGAGGCTCGAACAGGACGAAGGAATCTGGGGTTGACAGCTTCAGATATGATGCAGTAGGGTGCAGAGGTTGTACCATGGGCTCCAGAGCTCCGAATCTTGAACCGTCAGAATTTATGGAACCGTGGATGAACCCTCTTTGCAGCAAAACTGGTGGGGAGGCCGTCGGAGGTCGGGGTAGCCTTGGGGACACCGATGAGTGAGTGCTGGTCGCAGAAGACTGGAGAAGGCAGTCCCGCGCGACTGGAGGGGAAAAAATCAGAACTTTGGCTCCCGGACCCTGAATGTAGCCTTGCTTCTTTCTCCTGGTCGGGGACAGGGGGACGAAGAACTTTGAAGAAGGAACTTCAGTCAGAATCCTCCACTGTGAATCATGGTTCAGCTTCTGGTCGAACTCTGGTGCTCTGCAGATGGAGCTTGGTGCAGTCGAGGGAGAATGGCTCTCCCGGGAAGCTCCAGACTCGGACTGGTACGATTCTTTCTCGCCTACGTAGTGGACTGGACGACCTTTCCAGAAAGGTAAGGCGCGCCCTCATATGTCGCCGGATGAACTCGGGGGAGCTTCTGCAAGACAGGCCTTCTTCTACCACCTGCAGATGTGACCGAATGAATGGGATGGTGGTGGGGTTAGGTTAAGGGGGATTGGAGTTTGGCAATGGAGGGAAGGGTGGAGGTGATTGCAGATGGGGGAGGGATGTGTGGGGGTGATGAGAGGGGCGGAGCAGGTGGTATGGAGGTGCAGGAGGGTGGAGGGGAGTGGGGGCCGAAGCTAGGAGATGGGGGAAGGGAGTGGTCGGCCAAGGTAAGAGGAGGGGGGGTAAGTGGATGGAGGGGGTTGCGCAAATGGTAGTGGGGGTGGGGGTTTGAATGCTTGGGGATATGAATGAGTGTGTGGGGGAGTGGAAGGGCTGCTTGGGGAAGAGGGATGGGTGCCTTGGAGGTGGAGAAGGTGTATGGGGAATGGGAAGGGTTGCTTGGGAAGTGGGGGGAATTGAAGAATATTAATGGCCTAGGGGAGGTGAAGGGTTGGAGGGTGAGGTGGCAGCTGAGGTGGCAGGGGGAGGGGGAGGTGAAAGGGCAGGTTCGCCCAAGGGAGAGAGAGAGAGAGAAGGGGGAAGAGAGAGAGAGGGGTTCGCCCCCTAGAGAAAGAGAGAGAGAGTGAGAGAGCTAGAGAGAGAGAGAGGGTGCACTTATGCTCAAATATTCAAATATTCATTAACCATCTCAAGGGGGGTTGGGGTCCTATTTATAGGGATCCCAACATTTACAAAAAGTCCCTGGAGAAAATACTAAAAGTAAATAAGCAAGGGGGTGGGGGAAGGAAGAGGGCGCCCATGGGCCAGGCCCATCTAATTGGGCCCATATGACCCCTAGCCTAACAAACATAGATAGATAACGTGATAACCTAGTGACATGACTCAAAATAAAGACAAGTACATCAAGATGACTCAAGAAAGGAGAAAATACATCAATATGTCTTCAGAAATAAACTCCCGTGTCGCCGTGGGCCCATCAAGTCGTGTAGTCGCACACTACCTGTCTCCGGAAGGGAGAGAGGTGTCGAGCCAAAGGGAATTCTGGGTGATGTCTCCATCACTTACTCACTTGTTGTTCTTCAAAGTATGCACATCGCATAGCTTCACATATTTGAAGTCCATACACTGGAGAGTTTGTACATTGCATTTGCATTCACAAGCCTATACATCATGAAGTATGCACATTGCCGAATGCTCTTCAAGTCTGAACAACGGATGTCTTCTTATGTCAAGTCTATACACTGCATGCTCACTCAACTAACTCTATACACTCGTGAGTGTCTCATCAAGTCCATACACTAGCCTTGAGCTGAAGACTATGGCTGAGCAAGCCCATACATTGGCTACTGCTCTTCAGAGTCTGTTCATCGCAGTGAGTTGAAGGTTGTTATAAGTCTGTACAGACGTTGGCTTCTTATATGAAGTCCACACATTGGAAAAGCCAGTGCTTGCATTGTTCATCACCTGTCTTGTTCACTGCGTCGACGCTGCACGTTGGAAGCGTTGACGCCTTGGGCTGATGTCCAAAGGTTTCTTGATCAACATCAAGTCTGTACAGCATGAAGTCTGTACATTAGCTTTTGTCTTGAACAGAAGGCCTTAGTCTACACACTCTTCTGTTATGATAATACACTCTTCAGCAAGTATATACACTGAGCACGCATGAAGACTGCTAAGTCTATACACTCCCTCACTCTGTACACACTTGCTATATTGATTTCTGAAGTCTATACAATGCTTTGCATTCACAGAGTCTGTATAGGTTGTTCAGACTTAAACTGATGACTTATCCGATGCTATCTCTGACAGGGATTCTTACCGAGATTGATGACCTGGCTCGTGATCCCAGGAGGATGAGGTATGCAGATGCTGACACGTGGATGAAGCTGCCTCGGTTCTGGCGAATTCCTTGGGCGGGAAAACGTAGAAGCCACGCGCCCAGGGACTGCTGCTGCTGCTGCTATATATATGAGCTTTCTTCCACTAAAGAAGGCTGATCGAAAGAAAAGGTGCAAAGTCTATACATCAAGTCTGAGAGCAGCAGAGAGTATTCGATCCAGAGAAGAGAAGAGATAGAGAGAGCCTACGAAAGAAGAAGAAAAGAAAGAGAAGAAGAGCAGAAGGAGAAGAAGAGTAAGAGAGAGTTAGAGAGCTCGTGAGGGTTAAGAGAAAAGAAAGTGAGAGAGAAGAGAAGAGGAAGAAGAAGCTTCATCTGAAGACTAGTTCCTACTGGACCGTGGATCAGATCCAGGCCAGTCAGCTCCGTTGAGAGCCATATCTGTGTTTTCATCTTTTACAGCCTTCTGATTGCTGTGTTATTTTCGTTTATTATTTTCCTTTGTTTTTTGATTACCTTTGTACTTCCGATCCTCTGGACTGAGGTCGGGTCCCTCCTGGTCTAGAGGAAGAGAGGTCTGCGACCTCTAGTTTCCAAGTGGCTGGGAGTCACTTGGGTGTCCCTCCGGTTGGGAGGAAGAGGGGAGGCTGTTCCCCTGGTCAAGTTGTGTGGCAGCAACTGTTTGCAGACTGAGTCTGCTTGGTTCTAGCGTTTGCTAGTGAAGCCTCACTCCGGTTGGGAGTGAGGGGTGGATGTAGGTCTGGAGGACCGAACTACCTAAAAATCTATTGTGTAGTGGTTTGATTGCTTGTTTTGCTTCCGCTAGATGCTTGGATAGGCGCGCTCCAAGTGTTTGTATTTGAGTTGAATCGAATTGGTTCTATTCTGTGTCTATCTCTAGCATCCAAGTTTTTATTTGGCCATTATTCATAGAGGGATACATTCACCCCCCCTCTGTATCCGGGCCTAGCACCCTAACAGTTGGTATCAGAGAGGTGTCTGCTTAGAAGGTCCAGCGACCTGCAGATCCGATCTTGCAGTCTTAGGTGCTAATTTGTATTTAGTGCATCAATATTCCTGTTGCATTAATCTGTTGTGTTCACATGACTCATCCACCGATTTTCAGTGGTACGCATTTTAATGCATGGTTCACTAGTCTGAAGAATTATGTCAAATCGGTGAATCCAGACCTGTGGAAAGTAATTTCACATGGTCCTCATGAACTGCCAAAGAAAAGGTCCAAATGAACTGACAGTCACAAGTCTATGCATAAAGAGAATCAGATAGCTATAAATCTAATGAAGGCAGCTACTGATAGAGCCTTTCACTCATGTTTCCTTGATTCCAGTTCTGCTAAAGATATTCTGGATATGCTGAAGCAAACTCAGAAGAGAGATGTGGACAGCTGCATGATGGCTGATAGAAATGATCAAGGCAGCAATCAAACTGAAGAAGATGATGATGATGAGGTAAATCTCTTCGAGAACTTTTCTCTTGATGATTGGGAGAATGCATATGCTGAACTGTTAGAGTCACATGAGAGCTTAAGAAAACAGTATAAAAAGTTGAAGAAGGGTACTCGGGTAGATAGTTCTAGCTCTCCATATGAAAACTTTTCTAGTACGAAGCAATTTCATGATGCATGTCTGTCTGATAATCATATGTATAAAAACCAGAATGCAAAACTGAAGAAGGAACTTGAAAGTGTTTACTCTAAACTAAACAAGCTAAAATCTGAAGATGAATCTCTCAGAAAACTCTCCAAAGAAGATGAAGAAGAATCAGAGAAACTCAAACAGGAGAACAAGTTGCTGATTGAAAAACTTAATGTCATAAAATCTGTAAACATAGAATTACAGAAAGATCTTGAAAAACAGCAAAAGGATATGAAGGAAATTAAGTATGAAGTCAATTCAGAAGATCAGCTTCTAATAAATGAATTGGTTCAGAATGACAAACTTAAGCAAGAAAATGAGAAATTGAAAATGCTGAACTCCACTATGTCTAAGAGACTTCTAGCTTTAGAAAGAGGTAAAAGTGTTTGCTTTGAAGATTCTAATAAACTGAGCAATCTGGAAAATGAAATTGAGAAATATAAAACTGCTAACAAAGTTTTGAATGAAGCTATGAATTGCAGTGAGCAAGAGATTGCCAGTTATGAGTTACAAATCACCTCTTTAGAAAATGAAATCCAAGACTTAAAGAACTCTCTGTCAAAGTTTGTAAGTGGACAAGAAAATCTGGATAGGTTGTTAGGAGTTAAGGTCAATACTCAAAGGGAAGGGTTAGGCTACAACAATGTCAATAAAAAGGCTTTTGAAAACAAGCTGACGACATCCTTTATCAAAGCATCAGATGTAGCCACCACCTCAGAAAATAAATAACCAAATGTTCAGAAAAATCAGAAACAAACTGAAAAGTTGAAAAAGGTTGATGGATCCAAGCTGAAAACTGTTTTCATTAAAACCTCTGAACAGGAAAAGCTTTCTACTTCATCCCCAATTCAGTACAAGGCTAAGAAAACAGGAAAAGAGGATAAAAATCAGAAAAGGATTGTAAATCAGAAAATAAATGAAAAGGGTTCATCAGTATTTGCTTATCACAGTCCTCACACACACTCACATGCATCTAAAAAGAAGATTATCTGTCATTACTATCATAAAGCTGGACATCTGATGCATGAGTGTAAGTTGATGGAGAAGGATGATAAGAATGCTAGGAGATATCATGATAAAAATCCTTCATCTCAGAAAAGGAGAATTGAGTGCTTTCATTGTGGTAAAATAGGACACAAAATTTCACAATGTTGGTTTGTTAGTGATAAGAATAAATTTCATGCAAACGATCATGCTCTTAACAAGAACAAGTCTGTTCCAATAAACCAGCATATGACATGCTTTAATTGTGGAAAATTGGGTCATAAGAGATTTGAATGCTGGCTGAATGCTGGTAAGAAAAGTTCTAATTCATGCTTTCACTGTGGCAAGATGGGCCACATTGCAGCCCACTGTTGGCATGCTCAGGGTAGACAATTCAATTCTAAAACTGTTAAACTCCCTGCAAATGGAAATGTTTTTGGAAGTAATGTTTTTAGAGGCAAGCACAATGAGTGCTTCAAATGTGGGAAGTATGGTCATACAATCAAGGACTGTTGGCATATTCAGGGTAGAAATGTGAATCTCAAACATGCTAAATTCCCTGTAAGACAATTTGTAAAACTTTCATGTTATAACTGTGGGAAGCCAGGTCACAGGGCTGCAACCTGTTGGCTGGCAGGATATCAAAACCAAACTGGTTTTGGTAAACAGAATTTTTATTCTGTTAACAAGAAATCTCATGCTTATGCACATAGAATTCATGCTAACAAGAATGTGCATAAATCAGATCTGAAAACTGCTCCTAGAAATGTGCTGAGAAAATCTGCTAGGAGTAATACTGTTTTGTCAGGACCCAAGACTTCTTGGGTACCTGTTTGTGCAAAATAACATTGCTATGCAGGTGTGCCTTGGGACTGGAATAAAAAGGGGTAATGATCCAAGGCACTCAAGAAGAAAACCCCATACTGAACTTTTCAGGTAAACTTCCTGTTCTTCTTGTTTTTAGTTTTAATACATAGCAAGTTAAATCTATTTTTGCATTTTCATTCATCATCTGCCATGTGCATTATTTTCTGATCATGCATTTGCTAAGAGTTCTGTGCAAATATCAGATTAAAAAGGGTTGTATGTATCTGATGCATACATAGGCTAATTGCAATTGCTTGATAATTATGTTATGCATAAACTCTGAAAACAAATTGCATTTCGAATTTTCTGAAAAATCTGAACTGCTTATGAGTGTGACTTGAAACTTGTGTGTTGCAATAGCTCACTGAAATTCTGAATTGCATATAAGACTGCATGTTGAATAAATTTGCATGACCTCAATGGTATATAAATGGTAAGGTACCAAAAGGCAGGGAGGTCTATCTGGAGGTTCTTACTATGTGTGAGGTGGTCTATTAGACCAAGTGCTATGCCTAGTACCATGGGTCATTTTGCTTGATAGGACAGTCTGAATGTGCATGAATCATTTGGTATCATATGTTCAGTTTTCAGTGCAAACATTGCATGTTTTCAGGGGGAGTTAGTTGCATATCCTTGCATAGCATTCAATGTTGAGTCTTTGCATGTCCCTGCATACATATAGTGCATTGCATTTCCGTATATTGAAAATGCCAAAAAGAGTGATTGAATGCATGTTGTCAGGGGGAGTCAATGCATTGCTTATAGTTGTCAAATGCATACATTTGTCAAAATCATTGCATATCCTTCTTATTCATTTGGTTGACAAACCTTAATCATATTCTGAAAACTTTGAGCTTCACAATCTCTCTTAACAATTGGTATTTCTCCTATCAATTGGTATCATTTGGGTTCAGAATTCCATCAATCCTTCATGAAGATTTCAATGGGCTATCTCGATCATAAATCTGAAAATTTTGAACTAGAAATCTTCTGTTATGCAGTTTTATGAATGTCTGAAATAACTCATGTGGTTTAAGTATAATGTTCATGGAGTTTGACTTTAAAATCTCTTAAAAAATATCTGAAGCATGTTTAATAAACCTTAACCATTTGTTTCATGCTGTGTCTTGTGAAAAATTTCTGAAATCTGCACTTTTGAATACATGACTTTAATTGGTTAAGTACATGAAGCTATTATTGATTTGAAGCAAATGAATGTCTCTGAGATGTCTAAAGGGTTATATCTGTCAGAGCAATGACATTGGTCACTGAGAAACACAAGTCCAAAGGACTATGTCATGAGGTGCCTTAGTTAACTCTGCATAAAATTCATTGAAAATCAGGCAGAGCAATGGCATGCACACTGAGAAATATAACTCACTCATTAAAAAATGATTTGTAGTGTGTCATGATGTGTAAATGCTAACTCTGTTCACATAAAGCATGACAGTTAGTCACACTAAGGGCTTAGGGATATTGGTCTCTAATCAAGGTATATCCTCTAGTTACAATGTGTGCACTGAACTAGAGTGCTCGTAAAATTTGTAGCAAGAAAATTGTTGAACAAATCGAAATATCTGAATATTGATGCTAAAATCAAATTGCTACAACCCTAGATAAAATCATAAGACTTCATAATTGCTTGATTTCAATACTGATGCATGTAATTCCGAAAGAAGTCAATAAATTTGATTGTATAAGAGAAAGGGAGTTTTATCAAGATAAATATGAGGGCTTGGTTCATCTTTATTAAACCATGGTTTTAGATATCAATACAGAATTTTATTGATAAACTATGCATACATCATGTTTAAACCATGCTGTTCAATAAAGCTCATTCATAAGCCCTTATAATAGAAGACTTTGAAAACTTATGTTTTGGATTTATGAGATTGCTATCTCTCTGAAAATCTGACTGCATTTCTTGTAATTGGAGCTTCTTTGAAAAAATCTGCTACTTGAAACATTTCTGCTCAATATCATTGATTCATTGACCTGAACCTCTCCATGTTATCCATCTCATAAGATTCCACTTATTGAGGGGGAGCTTCCATGTCATATGCATCATGCTGCATAGAAACTCTTAAAGGGGGAGCATTGTGTTCTTGCATTCATATTTCTAGGGGGAGCTCTTGCATTTTGGTATCTCTTTCTGCATCTGCATTCATATTGATTATATCAAAGGGGGAGATTTTTGCCAAAGGGGGAGAATTTTATTCAATCATTGCATGCTGGTTTGTTTTCACTTCTCAAACTATTTTCTTTTTGATGAAGTCAAAGAGGGAGAATAGTTTGAGTCATCAGAATGACTTTCATAAGAATGTATTACATCATCAGAATGGCTCACTGTGTATTGTTGCCATCATCAAAAAGGGCGAGACTGTTGTGCCCCTGGCCCCTGTGGCTTGTGGTTTTGATGATTGGCTTTAAGGGTTTGTGATGATTGGTTTTAATGTGAGTTAATCACTGTGAGTCACCATGGTTTTATTCAGTCATTCTATATTCAGTCATTCTTATATTCAGTCTGTCATTCAAATGTTCATTCAGTCTTTCATATGTTCAGTCAGTTTATCTGCTTACACTGTGAGTCATTGCATTTGAAGTTCAGACTGATTATCTGCTGCATAAAGCATTGATATGCATTAATAGAGTATGCACATTTGCATCAGGCAGCAAGTGCGTACAACGCCCTGTGTAGGCACGACAAGTCCATACACTGGTTGCACATTGCACAGCTGTAGGCACTTCTAAGTCTACACATCGTGTAGCTTGCTGGCATAGTCTGTACACTCATCTGTCTACATGTGTCACCAAGTCCACACATTGCATCATGTGTTTCTTCATGAAGTCTATACATTGGCATGCTGCATCTCTTGAAGTATGTACATCCTCTTCAAGTATTTCAAAGTCTATACATCGCTTGGAGTTCTTTCAAGTCTATACTTTGCTGAGCGTCTCACTGACTGTCTCATGCAAGTCTATACATCCTGCACCGTCTCATGCAGCATCTCAAGCCAAGTCCATACATAGTTCATCAGCACTTAGAAGTCTGTACATCGGTCCGTCTTGTTCAGCGTCTTAGTGCATTTAAAGTCTGTACAGCGTCCGTCTCAGCCAGCGTCTCATGCTGCGTCTTAGGCAAGTCTATACATCGCCTTCAGACTTTCAAGTCTATACACTCCATGATCTTCCAAGTATGTACATCCACAGTGTAACTTCAAAGTCTGAACATTGTCTCACTCCGTCAAAGTCCATACATTTGTCTTCTCTTCAAAGTTAGTACATTGGCGTTGGGCATCCAAGTATATACATCGCCTTCTGCAAGCTTTATTACAAGTCTGTACATCGCCTTCGAGGCATCAAGCCTATACACTGGACAGTGCTCATAAAGTCTGTACAGCATTCCTTGTTGTTCACACCCTTTAAAGTCTGTACATCGGCTTCGCATCTGCAAGTCTGTACATTGGCTTCATATCATAAAGTCTGTACATTGGCTTCGCATCTGCAAGTCTGTACATCGGTTTGATATCAACAAGTCTGTACATTGGCTTCAACTCTCCAAGTCTGTACAGCCACACTTAATTGGTAAAGTCTATACATTCTTCAGCTGGAACTGTGCAAGTCTGTACATCGTTATTTTCCAAAGTTTGTACATTGGCATCTGAAGAGGCGAGATCTCGCGCTGAGTCCTGAGCGGGCTATGGATCACTAGAAGATGAATCTGAAAGAGAGGGAAACGTATCAGAGGGCCCAGGGGATCGACCTGGGGGAAAACCCTCCGATGGCTAAGTCAGTAGAGCTATGGTGGAAGCAATAATGGGGGGAGGAGAGAGCTGATGCGCGAGAATCCTCTCCACCAGAGGGTGAAGCGAATCGTGCTCAGGAGCTAAGGGTGTGTGAATGTCTTGTTTCTCTTACCTTCTTCCGGAGGGTATCCCTTGCTTAAATAGTGCGCCGCCTTTAGGAGTCCTGTAAGCTGAGGGGTTTCCGGCGGGAGTTACGTCTTTAACGGGGGCTTTCATGGCCTGATCGTGGGAACGTTATCCCCTCAAGTCCGGCGGCTCCCCTGACTCTCCCGCTGGCGGGGACTCTGAACGGCTGCACATGTGGATAATCAACCGGCCTTACCGAGCCTCGGGGATGCTAGCTCATGTCCGAGCGATAGGCATGGCCCGGCGAGGGTGGGGTCGGATAGGTCGGCTGGAGCCTATCTCTCTCAGACGGGGAGAGGGCTTTAGGCCGGACCTTCATTGGGACCTGACCGTTGTCTCGGGCCCTCCGAGCCTAGAGGCCGCCGGGGAGAGTTAGTTCCTCGAGTCTTATTTATTGGGCTTTTCTCCCTAAGTGGGCCCTGTGGGCTATCACTTGGGTGGGCTCGCCTGGTTGGACCTTGTGGGTCTCGTTGGGCTGCCTTTGTGGTGGGCTGTGGAAATCCCCCTCTCCACTTGTCCCCCTCCTACTCCCGAGCCAAGGAGGCTCGGATGAGTATTTTTTCGAGGCTTTGGACCGGCGTGGCTCAGGTGGGTGGAATTCCGTTGGTGTTATGGAGCCGCTTATAGCGGTCGTCGAGGCCCGTAATGATGATCCTGACGGATTTGAAACGAAGGGGCCCCCCTTTTTCTCAGAGCACGGAACGGCGCGTCGCCACCCTCAGGGGTTTTTAGGGGGCTCTGTTCATCATTCTAGGCTTCCAGGGTTTTAGGCTTTCCTTGCTTCTTGATGCGCCGTGAGAGCACAGCGGAGACGCGGAGCCTTGCGGCGGCGTTCGAGGAGTTGGCGAGATAACCGCAGAGGCGGTCCGGCAACTTCCTTCTCCCCCGGAGTCTTCGAGCTCGTACGAGGGATCTCTCCCGACTCGATGGCGGATCAGAGTCCGGAGCTTGTGCCGGTGAGGCGGGAACCCGTCCCCAACTGTAGCGAGCTGGGGGAGACGGAGGTGCGAGACTGGAGCATCGTTTCCGCCTGCCTCTCAGATACAGCTTCGTCACTGCCACTCCGTACGAGACGAGTCTGGATGATCGTGATGAGCTCATTTGCACCTTCCTTCTGGCTTGGAAGAGTGGATTTCGGCTCCTTTTGATCCTTATGTGCTGCAGCTTCTTAATTTTTTCCGGTTGGCACCTATTCAGTTGGTGGCCAACTCCTATCTGCTGCTCTCGGCCTTCGGGATTCTTTGTAGTCAGCACAACATTTTTCCTTCTTTGGACCTCTTCCACTTCTTTTTTGAGTTGAAAGCGCACCAGTCGGCGGGGAAAGGCTTCTACTTCATCCAGGCGTGGAGGAATAGGAGCTGCATCTCGCTCGCGGCGAAGGACTCCTCACACAAGGGGTGGAAGACCCAATTCTTCTGGGTGAAGGCGGTGGCGACGGACGAGATCTGGAGATGCCGGACCTCACCCAACTTTCACCTGAATCTTCCCCCTCGCCAGGAGGAGTCCCCCCCCCCCCCCACGTGGAGCAGCAGGCTGCCCGTCTGCTGGAGAACCGCCAATCGACCGAGGAGCTGGTGACGCCGGAGAACATCGAACGGTGTCTTCTCTCGCGGTTGACGTCGACAGGTACGGCTCTTGAGGCTCTTCTTCGGGGGTGGTAGCTCTTTTCTCCTTCTGACTGGGGCTTCTTCTTGTTGCAGATGTGAGGCGGGAGCCTCTGAGGAGGCGGCCGAGGTCATCGATCTGGGAGATGACTCGGCAGCCGATGAGCCCGATGTCTCGGCGGGTCACGTCCATGCCCGAGATAAGGGCAAGGGGGCGTCCCCCGAGGGGACTTCTCGATCGACCGGCCTGAAGCGCAAGGATCCCCTGGCGGGGAAGTTGCGGGAGGCCACAAAGGCCAGGAAAAGGGCCAAGAAAGCCGGCCTTCCTACCGCCGTCGGGGGCGATTCTGGCTCGGCGGCGCTCCCCCCTCGGGGGCAGGATGGGGCCGACCCCTCTGGGCTGGCTCTCCCATCCGCCGGGCGAGAGGGGGCCGAGGAGACCAGGGGCCCCGCAGAGGGAGGTGATGGGTCGGCTCTACCCTCTATGGGGGCAGAGGGGGCCGATGCCGGTGTGGCCGGCGCTGGGACCGAGGGATTGGTCAGCGCGGATGGGGGTTCGCCCGCGAGGGCGTCGCAACCCCAAGTGCGGGCAGTTGCTGGTGCGGTGGATCCCGCGGCGCCGGTTGAGGCTGGGGGTTCGCCGGGGAGGCGTTGCAACCCCAACCGATCGTGGCGAGCGGGGCGGTCAGCTTCGCTGCCCAAACAGGGTCTTCTGGCGGGGTGCCCAGGGTGGAGCAGTCCCCTTTGCCGGAACCTCTGGTCAGGCTCGATATCTCGGGCGACTTGTACCGGCTCTGCCGGTCGATCGCCGAGAGGACGAGGGGGGGAGAAAGGCGCAGCACTCCTGCCGGGGTCCTTGATATCCTGATGGAGGGCGGCCTGGTCATAGCTCGGACAACGGCCGTGATGGCAGAGGCGCACGCCCGGATGGAGGCGGAGCGGTCGAGGCTCGCCTGGACCCTTGGTGGATGCGAGGGGAAACTAGCCCGGCTCGAGGGGGAGCATGAGGGGCTCCGGCGGGAGTTCCTCGCATTCAGGGAGTTGGCGCGATCGAGCCGACGGGAAGCCGAGGCGCTGGCCGAGCAGCTAGCAAGGGCCCAAGAATCGCTCGAGAGGAAGAGCAAACGTCTAGAAGACGAGCGTCAACGTCACATTGAGCTGGATGGCCTCTGGGAGCGTGAGCGTGCCGAGCTGCAGGATCGGGCGGAGGACGCGGAGCGCCTTCGCGCTGAGGCCGAGGTGGACCGAGCGCGGGCGGAGGGTCGGATGATCGAAGCCGAGCGAAGGATGACCGAGCTAGAGGAGCGTCTGGTGAGGGCGGAAGAGCGTGCGGCCGAGGCGGAGCGGGCTCGGGACGGGCAGGTCGAGGTGGAGGCGATCGAGCGCTACAAAGGCTCGGAAGCTTACTCGATCGACCTGATTGAAGCTGCCCTACCCTACTACGAGGTAGCGCTCCGCCGGGGTGCTCGAAAGGGATTCAGGCAGGGCTATCGCCGGGCGATGAGCTATGCCAATGAGCACCTTGTCGGGGGTGATTTTCCTTATGGCCAGAGTTATGACTCGGACGAGTCAGTTTCCAGCTCCTCATCTTTGGCCGGGGAAGAACCGGAGGAGTCACCTCCAGCGGGGTCACCAACTCCGGAGGCTCCGGGAGGGCTCACGACCGGGACAGTTCTCGCACAGGCGAGGTCAGTGTCTGGGCCGGCCATCACCGAAGGCACCGGGGGTGACCCGTCCCCTACTGCTGTTCTCGAGCTTCAAAGTGGGCCCGAGGCCTGATGTATTATGCTTTATTTTGCCCCTTCCCCTTTTTGTCTGTCTTTCCTTCTGTAAGAGGATTTCTTTATGGGAGGCAATAAAGGACTTACTTCGTTTGATCGTTATCTTTGCCGTGATTTGGCTGGCGTATCGGGGGTAGTTGGAAGGTGCCGATATTTTCTGCACCGTTCTCGCATGCCGATTCGGGAGACTTCTGGCGAGGCGTCCTTTCATTCCACCATGCTTTGAAAGTCGAGGCGCTTCACGAATCCCGCTAGGGCGGGGGACCGAGGAGTTGGAGGTGACCTTCCAAGGGAGGTCCTATAGCGTGTTTTCAAGGGGGGAGTCATTTAAGGCGCGTGGCCTCCCTTGGCCTATAAAAAGGACCGAAGGGTGCTCCTTCCCTTTTAACACTTAGGACTCTCGCCGGCGGTCTGCTCTTGTTCCCTCGTTTTCGCTCTGCATTGCGCCGCCACGATCGGAGCATGGAGGACCCTTCAGAAGATGACACCGCAGACGACGGGAAGCAGCCGGTTCCAGCTGTCCTGGAATATTGGTCTGGTCCCACGGTCGCCGCGCGTGCATGAGACGGGTCCGACGGTCGCCGCGCGGATCTGGAGAGGGCTTCGACGTGCGGGGGTACGCCGTTTGCCTCCTCTTGGCTCCGGCGAGGCTTCCGGGCGGACGCCGAGATGGAGGGCGGACGGGGGAGTTAGGGATGCCGACCGCCATTCCCCTCCATGGGAGGGGAGGAGGCTGCTCCAGTTCCTTCCTCACCTCTGTCCGCAGCCTCTTTCTCTCTCTTTTGTTCTTCATTTCTTTCACTCTTCGGGGGCTGCTTGCTTTCTGTTCACCTCCAAAGAGTTGGTAGATTGGCAGAGAGGAGACCTTCACGGCGCTCCTTTTTCCAGGTTGTTGCCAACTTGGAAGGTAGCCTTCCTTGCGTGAAAGGTGGCCTTCTCCTTGCTGTCCCTCTGTCACCTTTGTCACGGTCCACCCGAGCCAACTGGGTCGACCATCTCTTGTCCGAGCCAATTTCTACGCGAGGCAGAGTCAGTGGCTGGATGCGAGAAGGTCAAGACCGGGTCGGCCGGGCGATGTCCATTTGCCGTGGTGCTAGATGGATTTTTTCTTTTCACTATGTAATGTACTGGCAGTTGCCTTTCTGATGTATCAACAGTTATCTTGAATGAATGCAAAAAAAGGGGGTTTATTTTACCCGATTTGTCGATACAGTTTTCAGAAATAAAATCTGCGTAGTGTGGTTGCGTTCCATGTCCGGGGAATGGGTTCCCCTTCCATTGTGGCTAACCTGTACGCACCTTTCCCGAGCGTCTCGATCACTCGGTAGGGGCCTTCCCAGTTGGGGGATAGCTTGCCCGCCGCCTCCAGTGGTCGAGAGGCTTCGGTCTTCCTGAGGACGAAGTCCCCTGGTGGAATTGTCTGCCTCGGACCTTGGTGTTGTAGTACCGAGTGAGGCGGCGCTGGTATTCCGTAGCTCGGACGTTCGCGATCTCTCGGAGTTCGTCTGCCAGGTCGAGGTTCTCGAGCAACTTCTGCTCGTTTGCCTCGGGCGAAAAGCTGATCACTCGGAGAGACGGATTGGCGATCTCTAACGGAACGACGGCTTCGGTGCCATATACCAGCTGAAAAGGGGTCTCACCGGTTGCCGTCCTGGGGGTCGTTCGGTGCGACCATAGTACGCTAGGCAGTTCCTCGAGCCAGCTACCCTTAGCCTTGCCGAGTCTGGTTTTTATGCCCTTCAAGATGGTCTTGTTGGCATTTTCAACCAGCCCGTTGGCCTGAGGGTGGGCGACCGAAGTGAAGTGGTTGCGGATATTTAGGTCGGCGCATCTGTCTCGGAAGTACCGAGAGTCGAATTGCCGCCCGTTATCGCTCACTATCACTCGGGGGATGCCAAAGCGACAGATGATCGATTTCTATACGAAGCCCCAGACGACTGTCTCGGTGATCCTAGCTGTTGCTTCAGCTTCGATCCACTTGGTGAAGTAGTCGATGGCGATGATGATGAACTTCTTCTGGGATTGAGCCGTTGGGAATGGCCCAAGGATGTCGATCCCCCACCGAGCGAAAGGGTAGGGCTCGGTAAGGGTGACAAGTTCTGTGGCCGGCTGATGGACCAAATGGTCGAACCGCTGGCAACGGTCGTAATGTTGTACGTAAGCCGTGCAGTCACGCTGCAGGGTCGGCCACCAGTACCCTTGCCTTAGCAGGGTTCTGGCAAGCGATCGACCTCCTGAATGTGCTCCGCACAGGCCTTGATGAATCTCCTCAACAGCTTGGCTTGCTTCGTCGGGACCGAGACACTTCAGAAGGGGCCCAGAGAACGATCTTCGGTAGAGAGCGTTGTCGAGGATGACGAAGCGCCGAGCTTGGTACTTCATTTGGCGGGCTTCCCGAGGGTCGGAGGGCTCCCGGGAGTCCCGTAGCCAGGACAGGTAGGGGGAGCGCCAGTCGCCGGGAGTGGCCGAGTCAATGGCGAGGAGCTCCGAGTCTATGCTCGGGCGCTCTAGCTCTTCTAGGAGGACCGATCGTGTACCTTCCGGGTCTAGGGAGGAGGCCAGTCGGGAGAGGGCGTCCGCCCGAGAGTTTTTCTCCCGAGCTATTCAGACTACCTCGAACTCCTCGAATTGCTGGGCCAGGCTCCGGACCAACTGGAGGTATTTGATCATAGGTACCTCTCGAGCTTCGTACTCGCCATTGACCTGGCTTGCAACTAGCTGGGAGTCGGTGTGGATCCTGACTCGCTCGGCCCCCAACCGTCGGGCCATGCGGGCTCCCGAGATAAGGGCATCGTACTCGGAAGCATTGTTGGATGCCGAAAGTTGAACTTTAGGGCGTATTGCAACTCTATTCCTTCGGGGGACCTTAGGAGGATCCCTGCGCCGCTACCGACCGAGTTGGACGATCCATCGACGAACAGCTCCCAGGTTGGCCCGGTTGCCGTCGGAGGCCTGTCCTCGACCGGAACGGTGCTCTCAGCGATGAAGTCGGCGAGTGCTTGTCCTTTGATAGCTGATCACGACCGATACGAGATGTCGTAGGCCCCGAGCATGATGGCCCATTTGACGAGTCGCCCCGAGGCTTCGGGGTGGGCCAGAATCTTCTTCAGTGGCTCGCCGGTTAGCACGGTGATGGGATGCCCCTGGAAGTAGGGTCGGAGGTGCTTTGCGGAGGTAACCAACGCTAGCATGAGTTTCTTGGTTGCGGGGTACCTCCGCTCGGCCTCGCCGAGCACCTTGCTGGTGTAGTAGACCGGCCTCTCAATTCCCGAGTCATTTCTGACTAGGACCGAGCTGACCGTTGATGGCATCGCCGAGAGATAGAGCAACAAGACCTCGCCCGGGACGGGCTTGGAAAGCACCGGGGGCGAAGCCAGGAACTCTTTGAGCTCGGTGAACGCTGTTTGGCATTCCCCATCCCATGCGAATGTAGCAGATGCTATCTTGGGCCCCCTCATCAGCTTGAAGAAGGGCAAGCATCGTTCGGCCGCACGGGACAGGAAACGACTGAGAGCAGCGACACGCCCCGTCAGACGCTGGACGTCTTTAATGCACGTGGGTGGGTGCATGTCCAGGATGGCCTGGACCTTGTCGGGGTTGGCTTAGATCCCTCGCTGAGTGACCAGGAAACCCAGGAACTTCCCGGATCTTACTCCGAAGGCACACTTGGCGGGGTTGAGCTTCATGCAGTGCTTCAGGAGGGTGCCGAAAGTCTCGACGAGGTCGGTGAAGTGGTCTTGGGCCCTCGGGGTCTTGACGAGCGTGTCGTCGATGTAGGCCTCGACGTTCCGACCTAACTGTCCCTCGAACATGTGGTTGACCAGTCGCTGGTATGTGGCTCCAGCATTCTTCAATCCGAAGGGCATCCGGGTGTAGCAGTACACGCCGTAGTCGGTGATGAAGGCGATCTCTCGACATCTTCAGGGCTCATTCGATCTGATGATAACCCGAATAGGCGTCCAGGAAACTGAGTATCTCGTTGCCCAAGGTTGAGTCAACCAGTTGGTCAATGCTCGGTAGCGGATAGCAGTCCTTGGGGGTGGCCTTGTTCAGATCGGTGAAGTCTACACACATTCGCCACTTGCCTGTAGTCTTCGGCACCAGGACGACGTTGGCTAGCCACGTTGGGTACAGGACCGGTCTGAAATGACCAGTTTCTTGTCCCTTGGTGACCTACGCCTTGATGATCGCCTGTTTCTCGGGCGCATGCTTCCTCTCCGCTGCTGTACGGGTCTCACGGTGGTGTCGAGGTTGAGCTTGTGCGTCACAGTCTCCTCTGGTATACCAGGGAGTTGATCATCGGACCAAGCAAAGACCCGAACATGCTCAGAAAGAAACTCCTTGTATTGCTGCTGTTCCTCTGGTGGTAGGTCGGCGCCGATCCTTACTCCTAGGGCCGGGTCGTCGTTCAGGAATACCGTTAATAACTTCGCCACCGGGCTCGGTGGTCACGGCTCTTCCTTCGACTCCCCTGGGGCCCTTATCCTTCCCGTCCGGCCTTGAGGCTTCCACCGAGATATTGTAGCACCTTCTAGCCGTGGCCTGGTTACCTCGGACTTCCCCCAACCTATTTTTGGTGGGAAACTTCATTTTTTGGTGATAGGTAGATGGTACGGCCTTTATTCGGCTGAGAATTTTTCGGCCGAAAATGGCGTTGTACGCTATCATACCTTTAATCACTATGAAGTCCACTATGACCGTAACGGTTTTGGGTGGGGTGCCGATAGTGACCGACAGGCTTAGGGCTCCCTCGGGGTAGGTGGCCAGGCCATTAAACCCGCAAAGGGGCGTTCGGATCGGGCGGAGCTTGGATGGGTCTTCCCCCATCTTGAGAAAACAGTCATAAGATAATACATCAGGGGCGCTCCCATTATCAACCAAAATCCTGTCTACATTACAGTGATTTATCGTGGCCGAGATAACGAGGGCATCGTCATGCGGGGTGCTCAGCCCTTCCAGGTCTTGGTCGGAGAAGACTATGACCTGGGGCTCCATCGGCGGGCCTCTGGGGGGCTCTAAGGCTCGGCTGGCTCGCTCGGCATGACGTTTCCTCCTCGGCTGGTGTCGCCGCCCGATGCCGCTCCTCCGGAGATGACGTTGATGTGGACCCCTCGGGGGGCGTTGTCGATCTCCTCTGCGGCGTCTCGGTCTTCTTTGTGCCCGGTCGTGAACCGGGCTAGGTGCCCCAGACGGATGAGGCGCTCGATCTCGTCCTGGAGCTGGTGGCAATCTCCGGTGTGGTGCCCGTGGTCGCCGTGGAACAGGCAATGCCTGTCCCGCTTGCGGTTCTTCGACCTCATTGGCTCGGGCTGGCGGAGAAGTCCCGAGTCTTTGATGTCTTCATAGATCTCGTAGACTGGCGCGGTCAAGGGGGTGTACCGCTCGTACTTTCTCTTGCGCTCTCCTTCTCGATCGCGCTTCTTACTCGAGCCAGGATTTGACTCGGAGGTCCACTTTTTGTCCCCCTCCCGACCCGAGCCGGTTGCGTCTCGGCAGGCGCTGAGTACTTCTTCGCACTCGGCGTGGCGCAGTGCCAGAGTCACTAGCTCGGCAAGGGTCGAGGGAGGGTGGAGGACAAGCTCGCGGCGGAGATTCTCGTCCCGGCTGCCCCCGGTCAGTGCGGTTGTGGCTGAGGCCACATCTAGGCGGGGGATCCTGAGGGCTTCCGATTTAAATCGGTGGACGTAAGTCCGGAGCCTCTCCCCTTGCGCCTGTTTGAGGGCCAGGAGCCCCGCTACTGACCTTGGGGGGGCGCTACCGGCGAAACTCTCCTTGAAAATTCGCCTGAATTGCCTGAAGTCTTGAATGGACCCAGGGGCGAGGGCCCGGAACCATGCCTGAGCACCTTGGACCAGGGTGGCCGCGAAGGCTCGGCATTTGATGGGATCCGGCGTTCCATGAAGGGTCACCAGGGCGTCGAAGCTATCGTAGTGGTCGGCTGGGTCGCCCTGGCCGTCGTAGAGCTTGAAGGTTGGAATGGAGGCTCTGGGAGAGACCTCTGCCTTCAAGATGTACTCGGAGAAAGGGGATTTCTCCTCATCCTCCGGGAGAGAGGTCTTCTGCAGGGCGCGGAGGGCGCGCTCTTGCTCTGCGAATCGTCTCTCGAAATCTCGCAGCCGGAGGGACAGCTCTGGCTGCAGTCGCACCGTGGGGCTGGGGGGGGGCGTCTTGGCGATCTCCCGGGGCACTAGTGCCCGGGCGCGGCGGCCTCGCCCCCTGCTTCCCTCTCCTCGGCGTGGAGGAAGCCTCTTGCTCCGCAGGCGGAGCATGCGAGGGTCCTCCGACGTCGTTGCGGAGGAGCTGTCGGCCGCGGAGGGTGAAGCGGCCTCCGGCGGTGTGCTGCGTCGCACTCCTTCGAGGGGGACTTCCTGACGGGACGCGGGACCTTGCGTCCCTAGCCGCCTGGGCCCTCATGAGCTCCACGAGGACGTCCATCTTTTCGTTGAGGGCCTGGAAGGCGTTGGTGCCACCGTCGAGGGGTGCCCCTGTCTCCGCCGGGGGGGGTGGTGGCCTGTTGGTGGGGATGCTGGCGTTGGAGGGGGGGCTCTGTGAGACCCTAGAGGGGGCGCCTCCCGCCGCCGCCACAGCCTTACCGTCCCACCGGCGGATCTCCTCCCTGAGCTTCTTCTCACCATCTGGCTCTTCGTGCGTTTCCCACAGACGGCGCCAGATGAAGAGGCGAGATCTCGCGCTGAGTCCTGAGCGGGCTATGGATCACCAGAAGATGAATCTGCAAGAGAGGGAAACGTATCAGAGGGCCCAGGGGATCTCCCTGGGGCAAAACCCTCCGATGGCTAAGTCAGTAGAGCTATGGTGGAAGCAATAATGGGGGGAGGAGAGAGCTGATGCGCGAGAATCCTCTCCACCAGAGGGTGAAGCGAATCGTGCTCAGAGCTAAGGGTGTCTGAATGCTTAGTTCATCTTACCATCTTCCGGAGGGTATCCCTTGCTTAAATAGTGCGCCGCCTTCAGGTGTCCTGTAAGCTGAGGGGTTCCGGCGGGAGTTACGTCTTTAACGGGGGCTTTCATGGCCTGATCGTGGGAACGTTATCCCCTTGGAGTCCGGCGGCTCCCCTGACTCTCCCGCTGGCGGGGGACTCTGAACGGCTGCACCTACACATAATCAACCGGCCTTACCGAGCCTCGGGGATGCTAGCTCATGTCCGAGTGATAGGCATGGCCCGACGAGGGTGGGGTCGGATAGGTCGGCTGGAGCCTATCTCTCTCGGACGGGGAGAGGGCTTTAGGCCGGACCTTCCTTGGGACCTGACCGTTGTCTCGGGCCCTCTGAGCCTAGAAGGCCGCCGGGGAGAGTTAGTTCCTCGAGTCTTATTTATTGGGCTTTTCTCCCTAAGTGGGCCCTGTGGGCTATCACTCAGGCGGGCTCGCCTGGTTGGACCTTGTGGGTCTTGTTGGGCTGCCTTTGTGGTGGGCTGCGGAAATCCCCCTCTCCAGCATCTGTTCCTACGTTGCACTTCCAAGTCTGCACATTGGGTTCTTTACCTACGTTCAGCTTTGAAAGTCTGCACATTGGCAGTTTTACCAACGTTACCTTGCCAAAGTCTATACACTCGCTGTCTTCCATTGTTTCAAGTCTGTACAGCCTATCCATTGGAAAGTCTATACATTGGTCGCTGAATGATCTTCAAGTCTATACAGACCTTGACTCGTTCTAGTCTGTACATCGACCAGCTATAATTGGCAAGTCTACACATCGTGATTTCATCGCTTCAAGTCTGTACAGTCTCTCCCTCAGTAAGTCTATACACTGGGGTTGTTCAGCTGCAAGGACAGGATGTCTGTACTTTGGGTGCTCATGCATTGCTCTCATCGAAGTCTACACATCCGATAGGCTTGTTAAAAGTCTGTACACCTAGGAAGCTTGAAGGTTCTCAAGTGTATACACTCTACACACTTGGTTAACTAATGCACTTAACTGCAAGTCTATACACTATGCTCGCATGAAGATATCCAAGTCTATACACTCTCTCAGTGTACACACTTACTCACTTGCTGTTCTTCAAAGTATGCACATCGCATAGCTTCACATATTTGAAGTCCATACACTGGAGAGTTTGTACATTGCATTTGCATTCACAAGCCTATACATCATGAAGTCTGCACATTGCTGAATGCTCTTCAAGTCTGAACAGCGGATGTCTTCTTATGTCAAGTCTATACACTGCATGCTCACTCAACTAACTCTATACACTCGTGAGTGTCTCATCAAGTCCATACACTGGCCTTGAGCTGAAGACTATGGCTGAGCAAGCCCATACATTGGCTGCTGCTCTTCAGAGTCAGTTCATCGCAGTGAGTTGAAGGTTGTTATAAGTCTGTACAGACGTTGGCTTTTTATGTGAAGTCCACACATTGGAAAAGCCAGTGCTTGCATTGTTCATCACCTGTCTTGTTCACTGCGTCGACGCTGCACGTTGGAAGCGTTGACGCCTTGGGATGATGTCCAAAGGTGTCTTGATCAACATCAAGTCTGTACAGCATGAAGTCTGTACATTGGCTTTTGTCTTGAACAGAAGGCCTTAGTCTACACACTCTTCTGTTATGATAATACACTCTTCAGCAAGTATATACAGTGAGCACGCATGAAGACTGCTAAGTCTATACACTCCCTCACTCTGTACACACTTGCTATATTGATTTCTGAAGTCTATACAATACTTTGCATTCACAGAGTCTGTACAGGTTGTTCAGACTTAAACTGATGACTTATCCGATGCTATCTCTGACAGGGATTCTTACCGAGATTGATGACCTGGCTCGTGATCCCAGGAGGACGAGATATGCAGATGCTGACACGTGGATGAAGTTGCCTCGGTTCTGGCAAATTCCTTGGGCGGGAAAATGTGGAAGCCACGCGCCCAGGGGCTGCTGCTGCTGCTGCTATATATATGAGCTTTCTTCCACTAAAGAAGGCTGATCGAAAGAAAAGGAGCAAAGTCTATACATCCAGTCTGAGAGCAGCAGAGAGTATTCGATCCAGAGAAGAGAAGAGATAGAGAGAGCCTGCGAAAGAAGAAGAAAAGAAAGAGAAGAAGAGCAGAAGGAGAAGAAGAGTAAGAGAGAGTTAGAGAGCTCGTGAGGGTTAAGAGAAAAAGAAAGTGAGAGAGAAGAGAAGAGGAAGAAGAAGCTTCATCTGAAGACTAGTTCCTACTGGACCGTGGATCAAATCCAGGCCAGTCAGCTCCGTTGAGAGCCACATCTGTGTTTTCATCTTTTACAGCCTTCTGATTGCTGTGTTATTTTCGTTTATTATTTTCCTTTGTTTTCTGATTACCTTTGTACTTCCGATCCTCTGGACTGAGGTCGGGTCCCTCCTGGTCTGGAGGAAGAGAGGTCTGCGACCTCTAGTTTTCAAGTGGCTAGGAGTCACTTGGGTGTCCCTCCAGTTGGGAGGAAGAGGGGAGGCTGTTCCCCTGGTCAAGCTGTATGGCAGCAACTGTTTGCAGACTGAGTCTGCTTGGTTCTAGCGTTTGCTAGTGAAGCCTCACTCCGGTTGGGAGTGAGGGGTGGATGTAGGTCTGGAGGACCAAACCACCTAAAAATCTATTGTGCAGTGGTTTGATTGCTTGTTTTGCTTCCGCTAGATGCTTGGATAGACGCGCTCCAAGTGTTTGTATTTGAGTTGAACCGAATTGGTTCTATTCTGTGTCTATCTCTAGCATCCAAGTTTTTATTTGGCCATTATTCATAGAGGGATACATTCACCCCCCCCTCTGTATCCGGGCCTAGCACCCTAACATTATTTGAGTCAAGTCCCTAGGTTAAGGTGTCATCTACCTAGGTTAATTGGCATTAGAGTGGTTAATGAGTCAGTTGGGCCCAATTATATGGGCTAGGCCCAGGGGCGCCCCCTTCCCCTTGGTTTAATGTTAAAAGTCCAAAAGTTAGGGTCCTAAGTTAAATTGTGGGATTCCTATAAATAGGACCCCAATCCCTCATTTGTAAGGTAATGAAGTATTGAGAAAAGTTTATCCACAAGAATTGTCTCCCCTCTCTCTCTCTAGCCCTCTCTATCTCACTAGCTCTCTCTCTATCTCTCTCTCTCTCTCTCTAAAGGGGGCGAACCCCCCTCTCTCTCCTCCCCTCTCTCTCCAAATTTCGAAATTCACTCTCTCTCCTCCCTATTCACCTCTAATTAAGACCCCTCCCCCTTCCCCATACCTCCCATTTAATCCCCCTCCAACCCCTAGGTGGAAGCCCCTTCTCCTAGGCACCTCTCCCTCCTCCCAAGCAACCTTTCCCCTTCCCCATACAACCCTTCATTTTCCCAAGAGAGAATCCCCTCTCCCAAGTAACCTTTCCCCTCCCTAAGGCAACTCCTCCCCTTCCCAAGGCCACATTAACCAACCCCACATTAAACTCAGTTCAAATTTCCCTCTCCCTCCAAGCCACTTGCGCCCCCCTCTCTCTCTCTCACCCTCCACCCTTGGCCGCAACCCCCTCCTCCTCCACCTGCTAGCTGCGACCCAGGCCTCTTCTCCAGCCTCTCCACCACCTCTATCCACCTCCATCCAAGCCCCACAGCCATTAGCCCTCTCCCCATTGCAGCCCCTTCACCCCTCCCACCACTATCAACTTCATTCACCAACCTACTCTATCCAGTTCGCAGGCAGCAGAAGAAGCTCCACTTGCAGAGATTACCCCGGTGCTGTCCCACATCATCTAGAGGTGCACCATACATCGCCGGAAAGGTCTTCCAGTCTTCTTCACAAACGAGGTGGAATCGTCTCATTCCGACTTCCCTAAAGATCGTGGTGCCCATTCTCGTCTGACTGCGCAACCGGGACCAGAACCTGGACTAGATCTGCAGTGCAGAAGCTACCACGGCCACACCCCTCAACTTCTGAAGGCGCCACTTGGCCGAGAGCTGATACTACAAGGCATATACCATCACCAACAAGCGGCATCCCGTTCGGCATCAGGAAGAGCAGTTTCCAATTTTTCTCTCCCAGGTGCGCAGAACAGGCCGTCAAGGTCTTGTCCTGACCCCCCCTCACTCAACGGACCTCTCCTCGCCACCCCGACATCGTCTGGTGCCCATCTTAGTTGCTGCTCGGAGAAGACTCATCCACGGTCATCCTCGACTTGGTCCTGCCACGTTTGTACTTCAGGAGCTGCCGTGGTGACTTCATCCATCTGCTGCTACACCTAGGGAGCAGTCCGAGTCTGATCGCAGGGACCCTGTTCCAGAGCCCGTCCCAGCCGGTGTCGACTTTGGAAGCGCCAAAAAAAATTCACAGACGTACCTGGGTATGTCAGTGACGTTTTGGCACAAGTCTCGTCGAATTATGAGTTCGGAGGAGTGCACGGTGGTGACCACTCCGACCCCCTATTCTGCTGTTCCAGACCGGGACAGAATCGGCAAGGTGCTACATCGGCGCGATCCACGCTAATCTCCCCTCCCCGCCTGGCCGGCTCAGCGCCCCTCCCTGCGTGGAGGTAGTGCTTGCTTGTACCCTACTCTCCGCACCCCAAGTTCCCCCTCCTACGTGAGGAGTAGTGCATGTATTAGTAGGTCATCGGCCGAAGCTTCATCGGCGCGGCGTGTGGGTAACCCACGCTTCCCCGCTCGCCCTCGTCTCCGGCTGGGATCGACGTCTTCACGCCGATCAAGTGAGCTCCTGGCTGCGCTCCTCTTGGTTAGCACTTCTTGCTTAACTAGTATTGCTTCTTAGTTCCGTCGGTGGCGAGGGAGTGCCCGATCCAAAATCAATAAAATCGAGTGTCCACCGCGGGGTGAGTTGTGAGAGAGCCACTACATCCCACGCCCTTGGCGTGCTGGACGCCCACAGAATTGGGCATCCTAGGCCCTTAGGGGTTCATCCCAAGCTAGTAAAATCCCCGGAAAGGTGAGGTCCATCCTCGGACCCTCACCACGATCGCCGGTCAACCTACGGACCCGGGTGTGCGCGACGCGGGTGAATCCGCTTGAGTGGGTCCGCCGTTCGGTTCGATTGCTTGCAAATTTAAGTCCGAGGGGTCGTGTCACATCAGAGAACTTTCAGCTGACTCATGAACCTGATGTTCAGGTCTGGAGCTTAACTTCATCTGGTAAATGCGCAGTCTCGTCAACCTATCACATTATTTCAAACAGAATGCCCACCCATCTCCCTTGGACCCGGATATGGTCAAATTGGCTCCCCACAAAAATATCTATTCACATCTGGAAAATTGCTCATAATGCTTTGCCTACTGATACAAATGTTCAGCGAGTGGGGGTGCAACTGTGCTCCAAATGCTACTGCTGCAGCTCACAAAATGAGGAAAGTCTTAATCATATTTTCTTGCACAGTGATTTGGCAACTCATGTTTGGTCTTCTTTTACAACTCTTGGACTGCTTTTGGAAAACAATTCAGTGAGATCATTCATCTTTCAAAATGCTGTTAATCTCCACAAAAAATCTGCTTACGGCCTATTCCTACTTGCTGTCATTGGCTATGGTCTTTGGGAGATTTGGAAAGCAAGAAATGCTGCGAAATATGATGGCAAAGTCATCCCCAAGCAAAGCCTCCTCAGCCACATTATTTTTCAAATCAAAAATACTTGTGCTGCTGCAAATCTCAAAGAGTCAGATAACATCAGGAGGAAACTTTTGGATCAGTTTGGTATCAATGTTCAGCTGACCGGTTGCTCTCAGATGAAAATCATAAAATGGATATGCCCTCCCTGGCCTTTTCTTAAGCTCAACACTGATGGTGCTTGCAAAATTAATGGTGACTCAGGTGGTGGTGGTATTATCAGAGACTGCAGAGGCAATACTCTTCTTGCATTTTCTCATTACTATGGAAAGTCAAATAGTCTTATAGCAGAAGCACGTGCTTTACTTGATGGCATCAAATACCTGAAAACTGTTGATGTCAAGCCAGTCCATATTGAATGTGACTCGAACACACTAGTTCGAATTATCAAAAAGGAAATACACTGCCCATGGTCCATTCTATCTTATGTGAGAGAGATCTGGAGCTTACTAACTCAGAATGATGCAGTTGATCATATCTACAGAGAAGGAAATAAAGTTGCGGATTCTCTAGTCTCCTTGGCCTGCATTTCAAAATGTAATGTTTTCTTTTCTTATGATGAGCTTCCTGCATCTATAAAGGGAGCGGCTCGATTAGATAAGCTGGGTATGCCCAGTATTCGTTTGATGTAATTGTAATTCCTTTTTGATCAGCAATAAAAATTTACCCCCTAGTGTTCGACTGGTGGAGTGGCTTTCTCTTTACCCTTGGTAAAGGGTGCATTCTCCCATCAAACCCTAGGTACGGTTTTTCCACACAAAAAATGGTCAAGCAGTACATCTAATCGTAAGCACAACCATGTTAATATAGTTCATGGTCATGATTGCTCAAATCTATTGCATTCTTCCTATACATGTCCCTAAGGGACCTTCATGTTTGATTTTATACCTATGTATGCTTGTTTGTATGCTTGCATGCTTAAAATGCATAATGAGAACTCAATTGTTGAAACCCCCATAATTGAAGCATGCAACTCACTTAGAACAAATTCTGAAATGAATTCTTATGAAAATACAACCATGACTGGTTGATTGTGGAACTGAGCTGGTAAGAAGTACTCTCATCTGTCAAGCTGAAAATTGTGATGACTGAAAGGAATACAAATTCTGATTGAATTATTTTGTGCGTTGAATTACTGCTCTTACAGTGTGTCCACTCTTCGGACCTTGTCTCATATCTCATTGACCATGATTTCTAATGCACAGAGTCAATAGGTTGCAATTGGTGACTCTAACATGCTTTAATCTTAAGTTCTTTGAAGTGCTCAGAATGAAGGAGATAAGGTAAGCAACTTGGCTTCAATGCTATTCATGGGAATGAAATGTATTCAACTCAAATCTGGTATGATTCCTTGCAACATTTCAATCTCAATGATTTGTGATGGATAATAGCAATGAATGCTTGAATGCTTAATTGAATTGATCATCGAAGTGTGGCTATTTGATTTCACTTGTCCAAGATCAACTTTGCTCATTTGAACTACCCACATATTGCCCAATTTGTGTTTATCATTTCGTGGATATCATATTTGATTCATTTGGCCTTCAATTCACTGCATTCCACTTGATTCTTCAAAGTGTAGAAGAAGTGTCGACCCCTATGGTCGACCTTTTACCCGTGCTTCTTCTTTTTCTTACAAGATAGAATCGTCTCCAAAATGTGTCGACCCACAAGGTCGACACTTTTGTCTCGGAACCTGGTTTGTGAACCGGACCGTAGGGCTCACTTCTCACGCCCTTTTCATTTGGATCGAACCCATATTGGCCTGGCTCTCTTTTGGTCGAACCCCATCAAACCCAAAACCCTTTCTACTCCTTCAAACCCATTCACCACCCCATCTTCTTCTGCTCTAACATCCATCCGCAACCTCCCACGGGCGACCCTCCTCTTCCCAAGCCTCCGCGCTCCTCTTCTCCAGTCTTCCTCTAGACCTCGTTTCATTCCTTCCACCTCACCTCTTCCAAAAGAACCCTCCGGCGGGCGGCGGTGTTCGCTCTTCGTCCTCCTCTAGAAGCAGTCGCAGCGCCCTCCTTCGAAGTTCATTCTTTTGGAGTTGCTGTTGTTCGTGGCGTGAAGTCCAGACGGTCAGAGGAAGCCCTCCATCTGCTCGAGGGTCTCACTACCGTGTCTCAGTCCTCCTTTTTGTTTGCTTTGAAGCCATACGAACTGCATCCATGGCACCCAAGAAAAGGTCTGTGCTAGAACGAGAAGAAGCCCACATCCAAACTGAGCTAAGGCGTAAAGACAAGGAAGCCCAGGTTGAAAGAAGGAGAAGAGCCTCTGAGACGAAGATGTTGGCTGAAAGGAAAGTGTTGCGCCCTCGTGCGGTTGATTTCAGGAGCATAAAAAGAATCTGCCAAGGTTAGTCGAACTCTTAAGGAAGCAGCCAAATTTAATTTCCTTCATGTCAGATCACCGGAGAGTTTATCATTCCCCAGTTCATCAATTCTATGCAAATATGGTTGTCAAAAATGATGAACTGTACACTGAGATAAATGGGCATTCTTTTCCTTTAACTCCTCAGTTGATAGGAAAAGCTCTAAATTTGCCTTGGGATAGTGGGGTGATTTATGAAGAAGCCATTTATTCTGAAGAACTTGCATATGAACTAATGATGGATAAGGTAGCAACACCATGGTGTGTACCGAAGCTCAATGCAAATGAATTCCCATCCCTTCAGAATATTCTGCATCACATGATGACCACTATTCTATTGCCAAGATCAGGGTCTAGGGAACAAGTAACTGACATGCACAAATTCCTATTTGTACAAATCATGAGTGGAGAACCGGTTAACTTCCCAAAGGTGATGATGGAGTACATAACCAGCTGCAGGAAGTCCAAGAACCAGAATTTACCTTATGGAGCTGCTTTAACACCAATTTTCCAGTCCTTGCATATTGACTTGAGTCAGCAGGTCAGTCATCCAATTAAGGATGCCGACATCTATACTATCCCATCCATCTGCAACAACATGGGCTATGAATTGATAAATGGTGTTCTCGTTCGTACACTTCCGTCAAAGAAAGGTAAAGCCCCGGCAGCAGGGTCTGAGCACAATGAAGGTGAAGATCATGAAGAACCCATCAACAGAACTTCCAGAACCAGAGTGTCACAGGCTACATCTTCAGCAGATACATCAATGAACACCAAATTTGACGAATTAGCTGATGAAGTTTGTAATGTCAAAGAATATGTGGATGCCCTCACAAGGGAGGTCAAAGAACTCAAGCTTCATCATGATACTTATCTTCAGAAGTTCGCTGCCATGGCCGACTCCATTGACTTACTCCATACTGCCATTGGCATTCAAAACTCCAAGTTTGACGATCTCTCTGATTTTCTCAGGCGTCCACGCACACCTCCTGCCTCTCCTTGAGGCTTTGATCTCTAGTACCCTACTTCTAATGACCTATGCTAATTGACTTTACCCCCGTTTACCACTTCTTTTTGTTGATGACAAAGAGGGAGATGAAATGTGCTGCCTTATGTCTTGTGTGGTTGTTATGTCTAAGATGTTATGTTTATGTTTTGGTTATGTTTATGTGTCTTGTGACAATTGGTATCTTGATCTTGTGACAATTGGTACCTTGATGTTAAATTTACTTGTGAACATGGTTGATGATCAAGTGATATTCTGTGGGAACATGAGTTTTGGAAATGTAAATCTTTTTGGTTATGGATTGCATGATATGGAGTGTGAATTGTGGATATGGATGCCTTAATCTTCTATTGATGAGTTAATGTCGTTGGAATGCTAACATGGTTTCATGTCTAGAATGCTTGATGTGAGTTGAATTTCCCTGAAACACTGTTTATCTGTCGAGTCTATTTTGTCAATTGCACATAGTATTTGTCATCATCAAAAAGGGGGAGATTGTTGAACCCCATGCACAAATGTATGTTAAGGAATTTTGATGATGATATAAATACCATGTGATTGTGTTCCATGTAAATAAATGCATATGTGGTTTGTGGATGAGAAATGATATGCTTTAATTTCTTTATGGTTGAATGAAGCTCATTCCCATATCTTTGCAATTGTTGAATGGGATGCCTTTAGTTCAAGAATTATGTGCCGAACTAGACGGACATTGTCTTGGCATTTGCACAGGGAGAAATGAAGACTGGGTGTGATTCAAGCCAATTCATGGAATTATCTTACTGTGCTTTTGGTTGATTCAGATTATGGTTGAATCATTTGATTCACTTAATGGTTGTGATGTAGGATCTCAAGTGTGTATTGAATGGCAATGAACATAAGGACCAATTGGAAACCTTCCAATTGGATCTTCACATGCATGTGGACCAACAAAATGGTAAGCTGTTTCGGTTGAATGGTAGGAGGAGGCTTGTTGTGTGGATTGGATGAACGAATCCCTAGGTAATTCCATATCCATACATACCTTGTAAGTCTGTGATTTGGGGCAGGTAATACTTAATTCTTTCATCCTTGCATGTGTCCTTAATGTATCATCCTTTTAGAATTACCCCTATGTGTGTTTTATTAAGTTTGCATTATGTCAGGAAAAGTGTCGACCCCATGGGTCGACACTTTGTCTAAGGGTCTGGTGTTTTAAGCCGACCCTCTTATGTCTTTGAACTTGGGGATAAAAAGTTGACCCACAGGGTCGACCTTTTTATCACGAGGTTCTGTCTGGGTTCATGTTTCAGAACCCTGGACATAAGTGTCGACCCACAAGGTCGACACTTATTCCGGGACTTTCTGCCGTGGCATTTTATTATTGCCACAGGTGGAAAGTGTCGACCCCATGGGTCGACACTTTCTACGCTGGGCTCTATTTGGGCTTTGTTCTGTCTTGCCTGAACGCGAGTGTCGACCCATGGGGTCGACACTTTCCGGCAACCGGGAAAAACGTCGGTTCATGCGGTGGCCGGAGCCCTAGCTCGATCCATTCTTTTTGTGCCTGATTGTGATTGGTCCTTGGGGGATACTATCTTCTACGTGGCCTTTCATTCCCTTGTGGTATAAATTGGAAGAGATAGGGTTTATTGAAAGGAAGGAAAAGCATCTAATGATATATACGTTTTTGGGTTTTGCAGGGAGAAAGGTAGCAGAGGATGAAGCTTCATCTCCTTCGTCTCGAGGGTGAGCTGGGTGCGATTCAAGGCTGAAGATGATGAAATCCCACCTAGTTGAAGGTGTCTTGCTAAAGCTCCATGGCTATATCTCCTCCAAACGATCAATGAGCTGATAGAAGAAGAACCTCGATTGTCGATCTTTCAAGCTGCAACAACAACGAACCTGTTGATGATTCTATTGCGTGCCTCAACCAAAGTCTTACTGAAGAGAAGAAGAAACCCAGTTGCCCAAGAACCTAGTTCCATCATTTTGATAAGGAGTCTTCTGAACCATTTTCTGTCCCTGCTTGTGCTTATCCTTTGTCTAGTTAATGTTCATTGAGCTTGCTTGTATATCTGTGATCACTCCTTTAACTGAAAAAGATTTTGTGTGTGTTCGGAGCGGTGTCTCTGAGTGTGGCTTCACTGTTGTGGCACATTCCCCATCTTAGTGTGTGTGTGTGGTGCTGAGCACCGTGTTGAGGGTTTGCCCTCGTGTGTGTGCTGCGTAGCAGTGTGTTGAGCCTCGTGCTCGTGTGTGTGGTTTGCTACCGTCATGCAGCATGTAGTGTATTGGGGTTCGTCCCCGTGTGCTACCTTGAGTAGCGTTCTAGTGAAGTCTCACCGTGGTGGTGAGGGGTGGACGTAGGGTACCCGTCGTGGTCCCGAACCACCTAAAAATCTTTGTGCTTGTGTGATTGGTTGTGTGTTTGTTCCTTATCCTCTACCACCATTCACAGGATGGATTATGAACTGTGTTACACATCGATGCTAAATTTGTCAATGTATACGGCTAGTTCAAATTCCTAATTCTCTGTGTGTGATCTTGTCACCTACACGTTTGGTGAGGTTTGATTGAGAAGCCTTTCAAGTCTTTTTAATTGGCTATAATTTTTAGAGAGGGATCTATTCACCCCCCTCTAGATCCGTGCCACTACACTGTGGGACCCAACAATGAGAATGTCATCAAAATAGACCACTAGGAAGACCCCAATGTAAGGCCTAAGGACCTCCGTCATAAGACGCATGAAAGTACTTGGGGTATTTGAGAGCCCAAAAGGCATGACTAACCATTCATAAAGGCCATCCTTGGTCTTGAAGGTCATTTTCCACTCATCTCCGGGCCTAATTCTAACTTGGTGATAACCACTCTTAAGGTCGATCTTGGAGAAAATAGTGGCTCCAACTAGCATGTCAAGCATGTCATCAAGCCTAGGGATGGGGAACCTATACTTGATGGTGATTTTATTAATGGCCTGACTATCCACACACATCCACCATGATCCATCCTTCTTGGGGGTGAGAAGGGTCGGGACGGCACATGGACTTTTGCTAATGCGGATGAAGCCCTTCCTAATGAGTTCCTCTATCTGCCTACGAAGTTCAGCATGTTCCATGGGATTGAGGCAATAATGAGGAAGGTTTAGAAGGGTGGCTCCCAAAACTAGATCAATTGCGTGTTGAACATCACGCATGGGAAGAAGTTGGTCCGGGAGCTCCTCCGGGAACACATCATGAAACTTTGCTAGGAGATGCTGGACTTCTGTGGGATGGGGGTTGGAGGGGGTGGGCTCTCCTAGGCAAATGACCACCGCACATAAAGGTGCCCCTTGAGCTATCTCCTCCTCAAGCTCTCTTTTGGTGATGAGATGAAGACCCTTGGTCAACCCCGAAGTCACACCTTGGTTGGGGTTTTGGGTAAGAGGTTGTGTTGGAGGGGTGGAGTTCCCCGAGGCTTGGGGTGTAGTGGAGTGTTGACCTGAGAGAGTGGGCTCTTCTTAGGCAAGGGGCATGGTGGGGAGGGATTAAGATGGATGGTCTTTCCCTCATGCTCAAAGGTGCATGTGTTGGTCCGACCCAAAATAGTGGCATCCACATCGTAAAGCCAAGGTCTCCCTAATAGGATGCTACCTACTTCCATGGGGATAGCATCACACCATATTTGGCCATGGTAGGAAGAGAAGGTGAGGGGCGGGGTTTGGTGAGGGTACATCTAATCACTCCTAGATGGGAGTCGGTAGGTGTCATGGTGTGGTCTAGACCCGACTCATGGTATTGGGCCTCATACTCTTCCTCCCAATCTAGTGAGGCTTCATGGACCTCAATCATGCTTTCAAGTTCCCCTTGGGGTGGGGGAGCTTCCTCCTCAATTAGAAAACTAGACAACCCTCTAGATGGGCATTGCCCCGCGAAGTGTCCAAACCCTTGACATTTATAGCATTGTTGGTGCCTACTACCCGGGGTGGTCCCTCCTACACTTGGACCCTGGGAACTTTCTTCCCTCCATAGAGGAGGATGGCTAGGGGCGGCCTTGGTTGGAGTGATGGTGGGAGGGGGATTGTAAGGCCGCAACGGGGCATTCCCACTTGGGCTAGGGGCCTTCATGGGGGGCGGGGGCAGATTGGTTCGGGGCCCCATGTTTTTGGGATCGGCCGGCCGGGGAGGTGCAAACCTAGGGATCCTAGAGAATCTTTCAACATCCTGAGCTATTATTTGGTAGGCTTGTTCAAGGTTGTCAACATCACTCATGAAGAGTTCTCTCTTGATGTGGTTTTGGAGCCCGTTTCTAAATCGGGACAAGGTGACGGCTGGGTCCTCATGCACTCCACACTTCAAAAGATAGGAGTCAAATTTTTCAATATATTCGACCACGGTCTTTCCTTCTTGGGTGAGGCTTTGTCACTTATATAAGAGCATTTGGTGGTAGGATAGGGGTAGGTACTTGTTTATAAGTTGATTCTTCATACCTTCCCAAGTGTCAATAGGCTATTCCCGTCTAACCCTTCGTAACCCCTCTTGGTTTAGCTAATAAGTCTTGGCTAATTTGGTGAGGTGCATCTTGGCCAATCTCACTCTCCTTTGGTCGGACATAGGATACCATTCAAAGTATTGGTCCATGGCGGTCACCCATTCTAAGTAGGCACTTGGTTCATGGGAACCATCAAAGTTTGGGGCTTCCACCTTGATCATCCTTAAAGAATGGTCATCCGGGTCGTCCCGTGGATGCCTTTCATTATGTTGATGGTGGCGAGGCCACTCATAGTCATGGTAGGGGTCAGCATTCAAGTCATCTCTATCAAATTCAGCATGTGGATTGTGGGCTCTTGGACCATTGTTCCTTGAGTGGGGTTCATTTTCTTCTAACCGAGCAAGCCAAGTGGAAAGGGACTCTAGTTGGGTAAGGATGGTGGCAAGGGCAGCATCCACCCGGCCCATTTGGCCTTGGGGCTCCTCCCTATGGGCATCTTGGTTGACTTGGGGATTGGGATCCATGGGGGGAACCGAAGAGGATGGATCGGGTCGATAAACGGCTCCACTACGGGTGGACATGCACGGGAGGGGAAAGACTTGACGAATGGATGACTCAATGGAATGGTCCTAGGACTTGGACTTCATAGAGACAAGTCTAAACTTGCTTTGACACCAATTGATGTGACACCACCTTGGGGGTGATAGTCACAAGACCGATGCGCTTGGGACCTTGACAAGCAAGCACAATTTGCAAGAGAAACGAACTGATATCGGCAGCCACTCACCCGACACTCACCCAAAACCTGGGTTACTCGGCGATGCCGAGTCAAGATTGTGACGGCTGGGCCCTTGCTCGTAGAGGGCCAGCAAAGCCAAAGTTCTTCCCAATGGTATGCATGCCCAATACAATGGGGCCGATCAGGTGCCGAGGGCAGGGGTCACACTCTCTCCCCACGGTGGCCACTCGAAAGCAATGATGCTCACGGGACTGGGCGCTCACTCTTCCTGACCAGCGGAGTTTATGAGCTAATATTGAACAAACAAGCACTAAGGGAAGCAAGGGGTAGAGCACTTACTTGACCGGTTTGAAAGTACCGGTCCTGTTCGGAGACGTGGGCGAGTAGGGAAGCGTGGGTTCCCCACACGCTGTGCTGGTGAAGCTTCCACCTATTTAAGATGTTACACCACTATTCCCCATGCAAGGGGGTTGAACAAGGGGAAGGGAAGCCAAATTTACATTCAAACACTACCTCCCATAGGGAGGGGCTGTAAGCCGGCCAGGCGGGGAGGGGGAAATCGATCTAGGAACTAATTGATAGAAAGTCGTCGGTTCTGCCCGCTCTCTGGAATAGAGGATAGACAGTCGATGTTGGCTCCACTACGGCCTCCTCCGAACTCCGTCTGCGACAAAACCAGTGGCAAAACATCCTAGGTTGGCCCAGGAGGATGGTCGATTTTTGGGGGAATTTCTGATTAACGGCGATGGCCGGGGAAGAGTCACAAACTAGGTCACTGTCTTCTGGTTCTGGCAGCTTCTGCACCACTGCAGCAGAAAGGCGAGGTCACCACGGATGCTCCCGAGCTCTGATTCAGGCGTGGATGGAATTTTTGGATTCATGGTCGAACCCTCTTCGAACGGAGACCCACGGGGATACCGGAGGAGGTCAGAGTTGATGGCGAGGGCCAAAATAGTGGTCCGGTGTCAGATCAGCTCCAGAGGGAACAGATCAGCGCACCTGAAGGAGAAAAATGGGAACTCACAGCTCCGGACGCCGAACGGGGTGCCGCTTCTTGGGACTGGAAGGAGACTCACCATAGAAGCCCTCAGCCTAGCCCGCTTCCAAAACTTCAAGAGGGTGGCCGTGGGAGCCTCTGCAAGTTGCTTCAGGTTGACTGTCAGGAAGAGGATGCGCAGTCCAGCGATGATGGCTCCTCCGGGCAGCCACGAACTCAGACAGGGATGAGACCACCACCACTACGAAGAGGACAAGGAGACGCTTCCATCAGTGCTTTTTATGCTTCTAGGGATGCCGGGATGAAGTCGTGGCCAGCTCTAGAAGATGTCGTATCTCTACAGGTCCTCAGCTGCGAACAGGGTTGCCGGTGTAGCTCCAAGTGACCATGAAATGGGGAGAAGGGTTGCTAATTGGTGAAGGGAGATGGAGGGATGGTAGGAGGGGATGTGGGGGAGGTGTGGAGGGGCTAGAGGGTGGTGAAAGTGTAGGGAGAAGGGGGGGACGCAGGGGATGGGGGTGCTACTCTATGCTCAAGGTGGAGAAGGAGGGGAGGTGGGGGATGCTCTTGGGGAGTGGAGATGGAGGATGGGGGTGACCAGATCAAGGGGGGGATCTCTCTTTGGGGCGGCCTAGGGTATGGGAGAAGAGAGAGTGAAGGGAAAATTTTTAAACCTCTCTTGGGAGTTGGGGGATTGCATGGGGGAGGGGGAGGATTGTGTTGGGAAGGCCAAGATTCTTCTAGGGAGGGAGATGATTTGGTGGGAATTGGTGGGGGCAATGAATTCACCTAGGGACGTGAAAAGGTGGATGAGGTGGCAGCTTAGGTGGTAGGGTTAGGGCTGATGTGGAGCTGACATGGGCTGGAGGGAGGTGAGAGAAGAGGGGTGGCCAAGGGAGGAGGAGAGAGAGGGGGTGCGCCCCTTTGAGAGAGAGAGAGAGAGAGGGAAAGAGAGGGAAATGGGAGGGATTCTCACCCTAGGACTTCACACCCCACTAATGGATTCTCTCCACAAGAAACTTGAATTTTTGAACCCAATATATGGCAATTTCATTTGCTTTCTCAAATGGGGTTGGGGTCCTATTTATAGGGACCCAACCTTTTACATGACCAAACTACCCCTGGCTTTACATGTAATGACAAAAGCAATCCAATAAGCCAACCAAGGGGATAATGACTCAAACATAGGGAAATAAACCAAAGACCTAGGGAATAATGACTCAAACATAGGGAAATAAATCACAGACCTAGGGAAATGACTCAAATAAAAGGGAGAATACATCAAATGACTCAAATAGAAAGCTCAAAATGGATAATTGGGCCCACATAGAGTGATGCCTGAACTCACACAACTCCGGGGTGTGATGACGACCCGAGACAGAGGGAGTCATGGGTGATGCCTCCATCAAAAAAGGTGCGCAAAAGGGAAGGGGACCCTACAACTCGGCCTAGGTCCAATGGTTATGACGTCGGACTTCTTTGTCCTCGATGTCGATCATGCATATAAGGCCATCTTAGGACGGCCTTGGATTGAGCAAACCCTCAGAATCCCATCAACAGCCCACCAATGCTTTAAGTTTCCTTACAATGGTAGGGTGATCAAAATCAAGAGTATCCCGCTAGTGGAAACTCTCAATGCCATTACCTCCGAATAGATTCCATTCATGACCATTCCAGATAAGGGCAAGAAACCCATCCTTTCCATAGAGGGTGCCGTTGGGCCCTCTGCCTTAAGTCCACCTGATTCCCCTCTCCTTCCTCGACCAATCACACATTCCAATATCCCTCTCGGTAAAGGATGAGAAATCATGGCCAGAATGGGTTTTACCATGGGAAAAGGCTTAGGTCAGCTCGAACAAGGTCCCACGCATGGAAGAAAGCTTAAGGTTGCTAGAGGTCGGGCAGGTTTGGGTTACTCTCGAGAAGAGCCGTCTAGGGCTACTCAAAGCAAGGGTTTAGTTTATGGTCGCTTTGTCATAGGACCGGTCTAGCCAAGAACTCGGTAGGAGCCGAGAGAAGAGTCTGAGGTCCCTCAAAAAAAAGAAATCCCACCCGATTTACCACTCGAGGAGGACTTTGGCCTCCTCTCCCTCTTTCATCTGGATAAACCCCCCGACGAGGTTTTCCCCTCGGGTATCTTCCTTGCTTTAAACAGACCCGTGCCTATCCTTTTTATTCCCTTCCTATTTCACCTACCGTTCCCTCCACTCCTCACTTATCCAGCAGTGGGGCAACCCACCCACCGGGTGTGTACCTTCACCCATGATCACCAAAAAAAAAACGTCGATTCTCAAACATGGGCTTGCGAGCTCACTATTGAAGAAACAGCCTCCTTGGAAAACGGTTCCCTCGGCCAAGGGCTGACACTTTCCACCTTGAACCTCCTTCCCCAAGCTCCTCTTGTACATAGTAGGGTAAAGTCTAGGTCAAGTCTAGGTCTGTACATAGCATCTTTGCCTTCCAAGAAGTCTAGTGTTCGTTAGGTTCTCGCGCGATACATTAGCCAGTTGGCTGATAAATGCACATAGCTCTGTCAGGTCTCTGAATTTGCATCTTTTCCCATTCCCCTAGGGGCAATTGAACTAGATGGATCTTCAATAGATGACGGTCTAGGCGTGTATGTCTTAGAAGAGGGTGATGATGCAGAAGAAGAAGAGCCATTAGAGGATGATAGTGATCCCATAGCTTCCTTCGTTGACGAAACCAAGAGATTTGATGAACCTAATGTTTCCATTGACGAATCCACCAAGGAAATCAACCTCGGCACCAAGGATGATCCAAAGATTACATTGATAAGTGCCAATTTGACTGATGAGGAGGAAGCTGCTCTTGTGGCTGTTCTCAGTGAATTTCCTGATGCTTTTGCTTGGTCCTACGAGGACATGCCGGGTTTGGACCCGTCTTTGGTTGAACATCGTTTGGTCCTGAAACCCGATGCTCGAGCTGTCAAACAGAAATTAAGGCGACTTCACCCGAAGCTCGCACTCAAAGTCAAAGAAGAAGTTGACAATCTCATAAGGCCAAGTTTATCAGGGTCATTTTATATCCGTAATGGGTAGCTAACATCGTCCCTGTTATGAAGAAGGATGGTAGGGTCCGCATCTGCATAGATTTTCGTGACCTTAATCGTGCTTGCCCAAAGGATGATTTTTCTCTTCCACACATAGACGTCCTGGTAGACAACACCGCCGGCTATGAGATGCTCCCCTTCATAGATGGTTTCTCAGGATATAACCAGATCTGCCTAGCAGAAGAAGACCAAGAGAAAACTTCTTTCACCACTCAGTGGGGGACTTACTGCTACGTCGTCATGCCCTTCGGTCTTAAGAACGCAGGGGCAACATATCAAAGGGCGATGATGGCCATCTTCCATGACATGATGCACGTCCATATGGAAGTTTACGTGGATGACATTCAAGTTAAATCCAAGACCAGGAGTGGCCATGCAAAAGTCCTCCGTGCAGTTCTCCAACGGTCGCGGCAGCATCAACTTAAGATGAACCCCAAGAAATGTGTTTTCGGGGTCTCTTCGGGTAAGCTTTTAGGGTTCACTGTCAGCAAGAGGGGAATTGAGATCGACCCTAATAAAGCTAAGGCCATTGCCAAGATGCCTCCTCCCAAGAACATCAAAGAGGTCCATGGTTTGATCGAGTGTTTGCAATTCATTAGGAGATTTATATCTCACCATTCTCAGCGATGCAAGCCCTTCTACGACATGTTAAAAGGAGAGGCTAAATTTAATTTGAATGACAAATGTCAAAAGGCCTTCGATGACCTTAAGAGTTACCTTTTAAATCCTCTCGTTCTGGCACCCCCGGTCCCAGGTCGGCCTCTATTGCTCTATGTTTCTACCACAGAAGAATCTGTTGGAGCAGTATTGGCCCAATATGATGATGCCAAAAGGGAACGCGTAGTCTACTATTTGTCCAAGCTATTCAATGATGCTGAGCAGAGGTACACTGCCATGGAAAGGACCTGCGCGGCCGTCATCTGGGTCGCCCAAAAGCTAAAGCATTATTTCCTCTCACATGAAGTAAAGCTCTTGGCACGAATGGACCCAATCAAGTACTTGCTAGAAAAGCCTGCCTTAACTGATCGTTTGGTGAGATGGCAAAGTTTTCTCAATCAATTCGACATCACCTACATCAGTCAGAAGGCGGTCAAGGGGCACGCCATCGCCGAACACCTTGCCCATCATCCACTCCCTACATTCTCCCCTTTCAATGAGAGTTTCCCGGACGAAGAGTTAAGAGCCATTATAGATGGTGAACCTTCGTGGATTCTCTACTTCGATGGTGCATTCAATTCTAAGGACTGTGGAGTCAGAGCTGTTCTCCAGTCCCCGGAAGGTATCATCATTCCCCTTGCTTGTCAATTAACCTTCCCTGCCATAAACAATGTGTCTGAATATGAGGCACTCCTCATGGGCTTGTAATTGGCACTGGCCCTCGGAGTTAAGGAGCTCCGGATCATCAGAGATTCCCAACTTATACTCTGGAAATCCCTCAGTAAGTATCAAACCTGGGACCCACAGCTGAAACCCTATCAAGACTTGGTCAGCAAGGTAGTCCGGCGGTTTAGGAAGCTCACCCTCGTGCACACCCCTAGGCACATTCTAGCCGACGCTTTGGCGTCTTTGGCATCTTCTCTTCCAATTCTTGGTGAAAAGCTGTCATCCACTGTCATCGTGCAAAGAATGCACATTCCTTCGCATTCAGATCCCTAGTTTCAACAGTTCTCTGGGCCTTCCTCTCAAGTTCACGTCATCTCCCATGAACCTAAGATCGACCTTGAAGACGACAATCCCTGATTTTTTGATATCGAGAACTACCTCCGGGATGGTTCCTTCCTTGATTATGCTACCGCCCCTAATCGACGAGCCATTCGTCGAGCTGCGGAGCGCTTCACCATCATAGGTGGTATCTTGCATCGCACATCTCTCAGTGGGGTTTACCTCCGCTGTCTCGATGAGACCGAATCCCGTGCGGTTGTCGAAGCTACACATTCCGGTGAATGCGGTGGACTTGTGAACGGCTGCATGCTTGCTCAGAAACTCCTTCGTCAATACTATTGGCATACCATGAACAAGGATTGTGCCCGTTATGTCCGCCATTGCGCTAAATGCCAACTCCATGCAGACAAGGTCCACGCCCCCTCATCTTCACTTCACCCTATTATAGCTCCTTGGCCTTTCGCCATGTGGGCATTCGACGTAGTCGGTCCCTTGGAGGATAGAACCGTAGAAATTCGAAGAAAATCCTTCATTCTCACCGCTACAGAATATTTCATGAAGTGGGCGGAAGCTAAGGCATTCACGGAAGTCAAAGCAGCAACGGTGGTGAAGTTTATAAAGCGCAACATCCTCGCCAGGTTCAACGTCCCCCGTGACATCGTCACCGACAATGGACCATAGTTCACATCCCAAGAACTCCGCGACATGTGTGGTAAATATGGTATTAATTTACATCATTCATCCCCATACTACCCAGAAGGAAACGAACAAGCTGAAGCTACAAACAAAACTCTCATCAGAATTATCAAGAAAACCTGTAAATCTCACCACTATTCAGACTGGCCAGATCGCCTCATCGAGGCCCTCTGAGCTTACCGCACTTCTGTTTGTACTTCCACGGGTCAAACCCCGTATGCACTCACGTTTGGGACAGAAGCAGTACTCCCATATGAAATACTCGTTCCCTCACTAAGAGTGCAACTGGATACCGAGCTCGATCCCGAGCAACGTCGAGAAAACCTATTGGCCCAGCTGGAACTATTAGATGAGAAACGGATGATCGCGGCCGATCATGCTCAGGTATATCGCAAGAGAATTGCACGTTATTATGCCAAGAAAGTTATAGAGAGAAAATTCAGGGTAGGTGAACTGGTTTTAAAGAGGAAGATCACTAAAACCACTGGTCTAAAAGCAAAATTTCAAGAAAATTGAGAAGGCCCTTTTGTCATCAAAGAAGTCTACTCAGGTAATGCTTACAAATTGGTAGACTCCGAAGGAGTAGAGCTCACATATCCATGGAATGGGGTATACCTCAAGAAATTTTATTCATGAGACCTTGTACATAACTATTCAAAAACAAACAAAAAAAGTGTCCTTTTATTTCTTGTATAGAAAAAAAAAGAAAAAAATCAATGCATGGCGACCATCACGCAGTCCAAATTCATTGCATCAACCCTTCATGTTAGATAGGGACCGTCAAGATGTGGTAAGTATCGGGTCTTGGTCTGCCAGAACCGTGGAGATCCCTGTCCGACCACGTCGGCCTATGTTTATTAGAAGGAAAACAACTTGCATACATGAAATGGGTAGAATTACCTGAAAATGGGTAGCATGTAAAGGGGAGTTCAAAAACAAAATGACAATATTCTTCTCCCCAAGAAAAAGAAAAAAAGAAAGAAAAATTACGTATGCATGTATATGTGACAAAGTCACATGAAAAGCCTGGTCGTGACTGTGCCTATCTTTATCAAATGAAACCCCTCATATTCAAAAATCAAATTAAGACTTTCCACAGCAGGGGCATCTAACGTCATAATGCTCGGGGCGTGGTCTGAAATTGCCTGAAAGGGGAAAGTCGAGTAGGCCCTCAACTACCTCGTCGGATTAAAGGCTTTGACAGGTCCTCTCAGGAGGTTTACCCCCTACCTTCTTCATTCTCCCCTCAAAAGATGAAAGCTTGATGGAGGTCCTGAAGGGTGAACCCTATCTAGGTTGCGACCTTATTTAAAAAAATACATATATGGTTGTCCACTTCAAAAAAATAGAAGCCATTGCTGCGAAGGGGTCTCTGTGTTTCTGGCTGGTCAAGACCCCTATTTACCACCCTTAACTCTTTCTCATGTTACCTCGGGCTTAGGTCAATGCAAGTGCGTCACCTATAGGTGCGACGGTGTCTTATTCCGGGTCAGCGTCGGGTGGTTGACCATTAGGGTTCCAAGGTGTTCCATCATATACCATCTAGAGTTGTGAGAAAATAGACCCGGGTCGGGCAAATCATTTACCTCGAACGTTTTTTGGGTGTATCCCTGTGGTCAGAAGCAACTGGGAGCCTAAGCGTGGCATGACGACATTGTCATCAAGATAAGACTTAACCGGCGGGATCATCATTCGAGGAGTCTAGAGGCCCAAATCAACCTAGATGTGCGCTCAGGATACATGGGAGGTAACTTAGAAACCCCCCGTCTCCATATAGGTCAGGTGCCCCATGGGTGGTCACCAAGCGTTCACAAAAACAACATAAAAACACAAAATACAAAAAAATCTATATAATCAAAATCGACAAAAATTCAAATATATTTCTCCAAAAAAATGCATAAAATCATAAAAAACCAAAAATATGTCTTGCATCCGCATGTGCATACGCATGATCATATTTCCTTTTGTTCGCATTCTGCTTGCTTGCATGTGCATATCACGTTTACTTTCCTTCATTTTAATCTGGTTAAATAAGATTTAGCCCTCTGACTCTGCATCAAGGAAGGTATTATCTGCTTTCGACAGGGGGCTAAAATCATACTACACTAACCTTTTCCTTGTTAGTGTGGTTGAAACAGGTGAAAAGGAAGACGACATCGAAAGCCAAGCCAAACCAAGTACACTGAAGATAGTTCATTTCACTTCGAAAATATGTCCATTACATTCTAACGATACAACATTCTAGGGCCATACCCCCAGTGTACAAAAGGGGCAGCTGCTACCCAGCTGCATCTATCTTTCTATCTCTCCTCCTAATCTGCACCGGTGCGAGATCGGCTCCGTCGGCTATCAACCTCGTCTCCATCTCCGCCTCCCATGTCTCACAGTCTCGAAAGTCGTGAAGCCCTCGAACCTGACGAGGCTGGCTAGACCGCTCCCTACTCTGTAGGAGATGGCATCATGCCCATAAGCTCCTCCATCGTGAAATGCACATCTCTTATGGACCGTAGTGACTCGGAAGGAGTCGCAGGCCTAGCTGCCTCTCTTGTGGCACCTCTGCCCTGGTACCTCCGCAACACTCGCCGCCTCAGAGCCTCCAACTGGTCAAGGGCCCGCTGCTCCCAAACTGTCATCGTCATCTCTCAAGCACGTGCCTCGGCTTCTCTTTCCTTCGCCTCGGCAAGGCGACCCTCAACTCTCTCGATGGAGCTCATCTCTCCAAGATGGTGTGTCAGCTCCTCTATACGCGCATCATGTTCCCGATGGACGGCCAGGGTGGCCGCCAACTCCTTCCTCTGCAGAAAAGGAATCATCAGGTAAGGCCAAAGAAAGATGATGAAAAAGAGTTGCCTTAAACTTGAGTGTTAGGATCTCACCGTCTCGGCCAGCTCAGCCTCTCGCTCCTCGGCTCGCTCAATGGCCCTCGCCAGGTGATCCTCCAGCTCCTCTCAGGTGTCGACTCGAGATGAAGGGCCAGCCTTGTTGAACATATCCAAGTGATTTTGATGATAACAAAACCCAGGACATTTATCTCCCATGTACTTTGTTTTCAAGTGAAGCTTCATGTTTTAAACCATCAATTTCACCCCATGTCAAATTTGTGTTAATGAATCCTTCCATGTGTTAAATCGAATATAAACCAACTTGTAATCAACTATAACACAAGCCCATTTTAAGCATCGAACCAATGGATAAGTTTCAAGTGAGCTAACACTTGATTTTTACAGGATTGGAGACTGGCGGTCAACCTGTGGACCCTTGGCGGTCGACCTAAAATAACAGAACTCAAGTCTGGCGATCTGTGAACCTAGCGGTCGACCGCTAGAAGCTAGCGGTCGACCTATTTTCCCAGCAGCCAAATGGCTACAGGACGGCCCCTGGCGGTCGACCGATGGCCTCTGCAGGTCGACTGCCATCCCCGAGCTGCCAACAATTGTAGACTTTTTATCATTTCGAGTAAAGCCATTCCTCTTCGATTTGTTTAATCCCAAAGAAACCAAACTCTCCAGAAATTATGGATCTGGTCTGGGAGAGTCCTTGGACCATTCAAGAACCTATAAAACATATACAAGAGGGATTGAAAAACCCTAATGCTCATTGTGGATCAAAGGAGTCTATCAAAGGTGGGAAGGAGGAAGCTTGCACTGTAGACATGAACAGTGCTTCGAGAAGATTTCTTCCTTCTTCTTCCTCCTTTCAAGAGTGAAGATCAAGCCACATCTGAAGAAGATCAAGCCTGGATCAAGTGGATCTCAAGCTGCATCCAAAGAATCCTTCATCAACTAAGGGGGAGCACTAATCAAGCCCTTGTTCTTGTGTTTTTCATTTTCACATCCTTCTCAGTTTCAAAGTGTGTTGGTTGTAATCCTAAACCATTTGTGTGTGTGTGGATCTTCACAGATCTGTGTGTGTGTGTGCAGTCAAGTTTGATTGCCTTTGTGTGTGTGTGTGTGTGTGTGTGTGTGTTTGATCTTGTATCCTTTCACAAGATAGTGTGTGGATCCTCACGTTTGGTGAGGGGTGGACGTAGGTTGCTGCTGTGGCATCCGAACCACCTAAAAATCGTTGTCTCCGTGTGTTTTGTTCCTTTTCTCCTATCCCTCTTCTGAGCATGCTTGTGGATTTAGTTTATTTGCTATCTTTAGATCTAGTTCTATTGATCACAATCAAATAGATCCTTGGTATATCAAAAGTTGGAATCAGACTGACAAGGTTACTCTTGCCGGAAAGACAACAGTTTGCGTGAGTAAATCTATGAATTTCTTAACTCCGCCTAGTACCAAAGGCTATTGCAGTGATTATCCTTGATTGATCTGGTTTTTAGTGCATTGGTTTTTAGCATTCTTGCATAATCTTAATATTGTGTATATCTGTGGTAAAATTTTGTGCTCACCCAATTCACCCCCCCTCTTGGGTGCCATTGATTACGGGACTTCAATTGGTATCAGAGCCAAGGCTCAATTTTATCAGATCTAACGATCTAGAGCAAGATCCGATCAATGGAAAATAAGGGAACTATGCCTGAGGGCCACTCAATTCATCATCCTCCTTACTTCGATGGCTCAAATTATTCCTATTGGAAAAATAGGATGCATGTCTTTCTAAGAGCCCAGGAGTATGAGATATGGAGAGTTGTGGACAAGGGCCCATACAAACTCGGGGATGACGAAGAGAAATGGACACATGAAGAAATTAAAAAATGCACTGTAAATTTTAATGCTATGAATATTATGCAATGCGCTATTCATCCTAATGAGTTCTCTCGTGTGTCTATGTGCAGCTCAGCCAAAGAAATGTGGGACAAGTTGCGTCTCATATATGAAGGAACCTCAGAGGTTAAAGAAACCAAGGCCAACTTGCTCGTCAGTGATTATGAACTGTTTAGAATGAATCCCGAGGAAATAATCTCAGAAATGTTTGCAAGGTTAACTGAGATCACGAATGGTCTCAAGAGCCTCGGGAAGGAGTACACAAACTCCGAACTGGTGAGGAAGGTCTTGAGGTCACTTCCATCCGTGTGGCACACAAAAGCCACAGTAATTGAGGATTCCAAAAACCTATCTACATTGCCGTTTGATGAGCTCATAGGGTCTCTAATGACCTATGAGATAAACATGAAGAGAACCACTGAGGAGGACACAAAAAGGAAGAAAATTGTTGGACTGAAAGCTCATCAGTCCGATGATAACCTGCAAGAAGATGAATCTAGTGAAGGAAGCAATGAAGAAGAAGACTTGGCAATGATCACTCATCAAGTGAGGAAATTCTTGAGAAGGAAGAGGAACTTTCAAGGCAACTTCAGACGGGACCCAAGGAAGTTCAATCAAGTTAAGGGTGAATCAAGCAAACCAAGTAGCATAACATGCTACGAGTGCAAGAAGCCCGGGCACATGAGAGGAGAATGCCCAGATCTGAAGAAGAAATTCAAGAAAGATAAATTCAGAAAGCCCAAAGCCATGGTCGCCACGTGGAGCGACGAAGAGGATGAATCATCTGATGAAGAAATTCAAGAGCTGGTGGAGAACTTGTGCCTTATGACACATGAAGATTACTCAACCGAGGTAAATTCTGACCCGGACCTTATTTCAAATGAACAGTGGGAGTCGGAATATGAAAAGATGTATACAAGATACAAAAAAATCAAAAGTGAAAATAAAGATCTCAAGAAAAAGATTGGTGAGTCAACCGATGATATTTATGTGAGATTTGAGAAACTTGAACAAGAATGGTTTGAGATATCTGAAGAAAAAGAAACTCTGCTTCAAACAATTTCTGATCTTGAGAGAATTAAAGAGGAACTTTCATGCAAAATTTATGAAATTGAAAACATATGTGAAAAACTCAAAAATGAAAAAGAAACTCTGACTTTCTCCATGTCAGAAATCAAAAATGAAAATGTGAGCTTGAATAAAGAAGTGACTGACCTGCAATCCACTCTTTGTGTGCTTGTTAAAGGGAAACATAACCTAGACAACATTTTGGGAGTTAAAGTTATCTTCCGAAGAGAAGGATTAGGGTACATACCCCAGAATAAAAAATCTTTTGAACACAAGATCACCACATCTCACGTGCATGGACAAGAAAATGACTATGCTTCATGTTCTCACACCAAACCCCAACATGTTCAGTCTAAGCCACACATACACCAAGGAACATTCTCACATGTTAATTGCTTTCACTGTGGTAGATTTGGCCATGTGATGTCCAACTGCTGGTTCAAACAAAGCACATCTAAATATCATGCTCCATGGGCAAAAAGGACACATTCAAAGAGCTGAACTAACTTTTATGGACCCAAACTTGTTTGGGTACCAAAAACAATTGCATGAGAAAATTGTCTCTTGCAGCTATGTCTTGAAGCCAGGGGGAGCAAATGGTATCTGGACAGCGGCTGCTCAAGGCATATGACAGGGGACAAGAAGGTGGTCTCCAAGCTGCAAGAAAAGGAAGGAGGTTCAGTTACTTTTGGCGGGAAGGACAAAGGTAAAATAATCGGAGTTGGAGACATAGGTAAAAATTCTGAGACCTTGATTGAAAATGTTCTTCTAGTGAAAGGGTTGAATCATAACTTGCTGAGTATAAGTCAGTTGTGTAATAAGGGTTTTAAAATCGTTTTTGATGTGACTCACTACCTTGTCATGTGCAAAGATTCAAATGAAATCAATTTCATCAGTAGAAGGAGCAACAATGTGTACACCATTGATCTTGATGATGTTTCAATTGATACTCTGTGTTTGGTAGCTAACAAGCATGAGAATGCATGGCTATGGCACCGAAGGCTAGGTCATGTTAGTTTTGGAGTGCTCTCTAAGCTGTCTAGACATGACTTGGTGATAGGTCTGCCCAAATTGAAATTTGAAAGCGATAGAATTTGTGAGGCTTGCACAAAAGGCAAGCAGACACGTGCCTCTTTCAAAAACAAAAATATTGTTTCTACCTCCCGGCCTCTAGAACTACTGCATATTGATTTGTTTGGCCCCACCAGGATATCCAGTCTAGGAGGCAAATCTTTTGGATTTGTAATTGTTGATGATTACTCCAGATTCACATGGGTGCTATTTTTAGCCAATAAAAGTGATGCCTTGATGGAATTTCGAGTGTTTTGTAGGAAAATCCAAAATGAAAGAGGTAACCTCATCACTACCATACAGAGCGATCACGGTGGTGAGTTTGAAAATCATGAATTTAGCATCTTCTGTGAAGAGCAAGGATACACACACAACTTTTCATCACCAAGGACGCCACAGCAAAATGGAGCAGTGGAGAGGAAAAACAGAACGTTATTGGATATGGCTCGGACCATGCTTAGTGAGAACTCTCTACCCAAGTACTTCTGGGCTGAGGCGGTAAGTACAGCGTGCCACATCATCAACAGGGCAATGGTAAGGCCCATTCTAAAGAAAACTCCATACGAGCTCTACAAGGGTAAGAAATCAAACATTTCTTATCTTAAACCTTTCGGATGCTCCTGCTACATTCTCAATAACGGTAAGTCTAACCTAGGCAAATTTGATGAAAAGAATGACAGAGGCATCTTTCTAGGTTATGCAATCAATTCTAGAGCCTACCGTCTATTTAATAAAAGAACCTTGGTTGTTGAGGAAAGTCCTCATGTGATTTTTGATGAAACCGAATCAAAATTAACAAATCAAACTTATTCTACTATGGATGCAGATGAAGCTCCTAAGAACTCAATGAGTGTCAAGGCTAAGGATGAACCATTGAAAGCAACCTCAAGTAATAGTGAAAAAGATGAAGATCCTACACTCGAGACACTACAAGAACCACAAGTTCAGCATCCTGATCTACCCAGCTCCTCCACTCTTCTAAAGGATCATCTAGCTGTGAACATAATAGGCAATTTGGAGGATGGGGTAAGAACTAGATCCTCTCTAAGGCAAGTAGAAGAGGAAGACTTGATGGCCTTGCTATCACAAGAAGAACCCAAGGACATTCGTGAAGCTCTTCAAAATGAATCCTGGATTCAGGCTATGCATGAAGAACTGCACCAGTTTGAAAGAAACGAGGTGTGGACTCTCGCGCCACGTCCCAAGAACCATCTCACTATTGGAACCCGTTGGGTTTTCAGAAACAAGCTAAATGATGCGGGATTGGTGGTTAGGAATAAGGCACGGCTTGTAGCCAAGGGGTATAGCCAGGAGATGGGTATTGATTTTGATGAGTCTTTTGCACCGGTTGCTAGACTTGAAGCTGTTCGAATCTTATTGTCCTATGCTTGTTCCCTGAACTTTAAGTTATTTCAAATGGATGTTAAATCTGCTTTTCTTAACGGCTATATCAAGGAGGACATTTTTGTAGAGCAGTCTCCAGGTTTTGAAGATTCTAAACATCCACAACATGTATACAAGCTCCAAAAAGCCCTATACGGACTAAAGCAAGCACCAAGGGCGTGGTATGAACGGCTCACCTCATTTCTGGTTGAAAATGGTTTCAAGAGAGGTAAGGTTGACCAAACACTTTTCACAAAGAGATCAGGTAAAGAGATTTTAGTAGTTCAAGTGTATGTGGATGACATCATCTTTGGAGCTACTAACAATGTTTTATGTGATGAATTCGCAAAAATTATGCAAGGAGAATTCGAGATGAGCTAAATGGGGGAGCTGACTTTCTTCCTTGGATTGCAGGTGAAACAAACTTTAGAAGGAATCTTCATCAATCAGGCCAAATATACTATGGAATTGCTGAAGAAATATGGTATGCCAGAAGCAAAACCCATATCAAGTCCCATGGCCACTACCACAAAGCTGGATAAGGATGAAAATGGTAAAACAGTAGAATCTACACTGTTTCGAGGTATGATCGGATCACTACTGAACCTTACAGCTTGCCATCCTGACATTCAATTCAGTGTATGTCTCTGTGCCCGTTTCCAGTCATGCCCTAAAGAATCTCACTTATCAGCTGTCAAACGCATTTTAAGATACCTTATTGGCACTGTCAATTTTGGCTTGTGATTTCCCATCGGTAGTTCTTTTGATTTAATTACTTATACCGATGCGGATTATGCCGGATGCATTGTAGATTGTAAAAGTACAAGTGGGTACTGTCAGTTTCTCGGTGGGTGCCTTGTCTTATGGGCCTCCAAGAAACAACATTCAGTAGCTCTCTCAACGGCCGAGGCTGAATATGTAGCCGTCGGAAGTTGTGGAGCCCAAGTACTTTGGATCAAAAATCAATTGCTTGATTTGAATGTTGAAGTGGATTGTGTGCCCATCTTATGTGATAATACGAGTGCAATTAGTCTTTCTAAAAACCCTATTCAACACACTAGAACCAAACACATTGACATTCGGCATCATTTTCTAAGAGATCATGTAGGTAAAGGGGTTTTTGAGTTCAAGTTCATTGACACACTCAACCAATTGGCTGACATCTTCACAAAACCCCTAAATCAGGATCAATTCAACAAAATCAGGAGAGAACTTGGCATGTGCAAGGGTGAGGGCATACGTACTTAGGTCTGCACTAGGCTATTTTTCCGTTGGTTAGATTATGTGAGATGCATGCATTGTGTGTGTTTCATTTTTTTATTGTGTATGACCATACCTAGCATGTGTGCCTGTACCTATATTTATATACACTTCTTCCTTGACTTTTTTCTAAAACTGCATATTCCTTGATAGATATATGTGGACTCGTGATCTAGTGCTTTAAGCAGTCTCTACTCAAGGGTTTCCGTGGTTGACTCATGCTTGATATCATTCGTGGCTTAGCAAAAGAGAAGAAAAGATTAAAAAAAAGGGAAAAAGAAAAAGAAAAAAAATGTTCTGTGAAAATGGGGGAGTCCATAGGGTCATGGAGCCCGTTTCTATCTCTAGTGATCGCTGGCTCAACTCTTTTCCTCTCGGGGTCCACATTGGGTCTTCTATACCCCAGCGGTCGACCGCTGGCTTCGTGCCGGTCGACCGCCAGCGACGAACTGCCCCTGTTCAACCACGTCCGAACCCCAATATAATGGGTTTTTCCTCCCCATTTCCCATTTTATTGCCTTCCACTCTCTCTCCCTTACTCCACCCTAAACCTAGCACACCTCTCTCCCACCATCTAAGCCCTTAAAACCCCTCCTCTCCTTTCTCCCACCACGATCCGGCCAATTTATCTCCACCTCGGAACAACTCGTCACTGGCGTTCGTGCTCTTGTGTCGCCCTTCCCTGATTTCCAGAGCGTGAAGAAGGTGTTCACAGTCCTCCCCGGTGTCTCTCTCTCCATCCCAAGGTAGAGGTATCACACTTTCAGCAGGTTTCTTAGTCTAAATGGCACCTAGAAGGAGTGCTCGGCGTCTTCTCCAAGGGGAACCTAGTGCTCGGAGACGTGAAGCTCTGACCACTCCTCCACCACAAGCTCCCGCATGCAGGTTACCTCTAAGAGCTATCATCGACCCTCGTCTTGTCGATTTTCAAGAGATGAATGAAATCCTGCCTGATATTTATACAGTTTTTTCAATGCAACCGGGGTGGCTTGACTTTGTCACTAGATACAACCGGTTCTATCCCTATCAAGTACAACAGTTCTATGGTAATTTGGTGGAAAGAAATGGAAGCTTGTACACAATGGTTCAGGGCATTGAGATCCAAATTAATTCAGAATTATTCAATCTTGCCCTAGGTGTCTCTTCACATGGTGCAGACATGATTTTTGGGCATGGTGAGGTTGAGGCAAGTTTCATTGCCATGACGAGCTGTGATTTTGTCCGTGGTCTGAGTGACCTCATTGAGCTCAATGCCAACCACTTTCCCGCACTGCAACGGGTTCTCCATCATATGTTTACAACACTTATTTAGCCTAAGAGTGGCAACCGAGATGAAGTGACCGAAGTGCACCGATTTCTGTTCTATCATGTTATGAATGGCAAATTAATTAATATGGGATGGCTCATGACTCAGCTGATAAGTCGATGCCAGACACACTTACGGCGGTCCCTGCCTTATGCTTCTCAACTCACTGGAGTGTTCACTTTTGTCGGGGTCCCATTGGCAGATGAGGAGTTTGTTCTGGTCCGCCATGATGACATTTACAATGAGCATAAGATTTTCTCCGATATGGGATATTACCGTGATGCAAATGGTGAAATTTGTCGTGCTGTCCCAGTTTATGGGGAAGATAATGTCAGTGAAGAAGAAAATGAACTGGACCCCCAGCAAGATCACCAAGATGCACCTGCCCAAGGCCAGCCCGAAGATGTGCCTCCTCCACCGGCTCTCCCTCCACCACCGCAGTACGTTCACGGGGAGTCTTCCACTCAGGGTGTTGGGCATTCCACTTGGGGGGACTATGAGGCTCTAGACTGGCGTCTTTTAGGCATGGAAACCCGCATTGACTCCTCTCTTGGGCGTCTGGACACTTTTATGGATACCATGACTGGACGAATGGACTCCTTCACCCACACTCTGGATGATCTCTCTACCCATTTGGCCATTCTCTTTGCCAGCCATGAAGATAACCGTAAGGCTTTCCGCCTCACCAACCACTCCCTTCTTTCCATCCGTAACCAGCTTCTTCATCACGATGAGGTTCTCAATAACCTTGAGGATCGTTTTCCTCCTCCTCCTGCTCCTGCTCCTGCTCCTGCTCCTGCTGGCTCCCCCCATGGTGATGATCTCCCGGACGATGTTCATGTCACGGAAGCTGCGGATCACCCTGCTGTGTAGCTGTTCTTGGGTCTCTAGTGTTACTTTTGTCTACTTTTTGTATCCCATGCCTCTCCTTTTTGCTGATGTCAAAGGGGGAGAAGTAGGTTATTAGGCTCATATATATATGCTATGTGTATGTGTGTGCCTGCTTGCATGCATGTTTGTCGTTTGCATTTTAGTTTGAGCACGTTGTATTACATTTGGTTATTTGGTTATATTGCATTAGTGGTTTGCATTTAGTGGTTGCATTCCCTCTTTCACCTCTTGCATTCCGTGTACCCTGTATGGATCTAATGAGAATGAATGGAAGAATGCACTCCTTGAATTCACAAGATTGGCTCTCTCCTATCTCACTTCTTGTCAATATGGCAAATAAGTATTGAATGGCTGGTATGGATTCGTTGACGTGCTTGTGTTGGAAGTGATATGTTGCGTTGATATGTACGTGTTGAATGCCTTCACATCGTGAGTTCAAATGTTTCAACTTGATGGATTTCAACTGAATTTCAAATGAGATTGACGTCGCTTCCAAAACTCTCTCATAGGCACATTGGTGAAAATGCAAATCTAATGCCTAGTTTTTGTCATCATCAAAAAGGGGGAGATTGCTGAACATATCCGAGTGATTTTGATGATAACAAAACCCAGGACATTTATCTCCCATGTACTTTGTTTTCAAGTGAAGCTTCATGTTTTAAACCATCAATTTCACCCCATGTCAAATTTGTGTTAATGAATCCTTCCATGTGTTAAATCGAATATAAACCAACTTGTAATCAACTATAACACAAGCCCATTTCAAGCATCAAACCAATGGATAAGTTTCAAGTGAGCTAACACTTGATTTTTGCAGGATTGGAGACTGGCGGTCGACCTGTGGACCCTTGGCGGTCGACCTAAAATAACAGAACTCAAGTCTGGCGATCTGTGAACCTGGCAGTCGACCGCTAGAAGCTAGCGATCGACCTATTTTCCCAGCAGCAAAATGGCTACAGGACGGCCCCTGGCGGTCGACCACTGGCCTCTGCAGGTCGACCGCCAGCCCCGAGCTGCCAACAATTGTTGACTTTTTATCATTTCAAGAAAAGCCATTCCTCTTGGATTTATTTAATCCCAAAGCAACCAAACTCTCCAGAAATTGTGGATCTGGTCTGGGGGAGTCCTTGGACCATTCAAGAACATATAAAACATATACAAGAGGGATTGGAAAACCCTAATGATCATTGTGGATCAAAGGAGTCTATCAAAGGTGGGAAGGAGGAAGCTTGCACTGTAGACGTGAACAGTGCTCCGAGAAGATTTCTTCATCCTTCTTCCTCCTTTCAAGAGTGAAGATCAAGCCACATCTGAAGAAGATCAAGCCTGGATCAAGTGGATCTCAAGCTCATCTCTTGGGCCCATGTGGGGTCAGTCAAACCTCCATGGTGGGCTTCTAGAAGGGTTGGACCAAGGGGGGGACAAAGGGTAACAAAATTCAAAAAAAATGGCACAAAGTCAAGGCGGCGCCCCATCTTTATTATAGTTTAATAGGGTTTTTATTCTTATTCTATTTGTTCCAAACCACATGGGAGAAATAGTTTGTTGACTCCCTCTTTTACCCTCCCCAACCCTAGATCTAGGGTTAATTAGTGTCTTTTGTCATTTCACATAAATACCTTGTATTTTCATTTGATTAGAATTAATGCATATGAAAATCAAAATTTTGTTGGAGCTCCAAGCAAGGGCCGCCCCTCTCTCTCTCTCCTCTCTTCTTCTTGCAGCTGGGAAGGCTGTGTTCTGAGGTGAGAAGCCTCATCTATCTGGTGTGGAGTTCGTCGTTGCCGCCGCCGCCGCCATCGAGCCGCCGTTGCACCGCCACCGCCTCCGTCGGTATTCTGCCAATCGGGTGATAGCAGGCCATTCTCAGATTTTTAACTCTCAGCCACGACCTCATATGGAGCCCAAACTTTCAAAGTGCGTTTCAGGGGTCTTCACCACGTCCCAAAAAATTTGGTTGGGCTTCTAGCTTCCATTTTGCAATTTTCCATTTTTGTTCTTCCTTTCCACCCAGATCTGCCAGCTTTCAGTCAAGATTCACAGTTGCTCTAAGTTTCCCCTCTTCAGACCTCTTCTTGATTTTTTCTTGAGCCCCCAATTTTACTGGAGTTTTTGTCAAACACCCCCTCCATCCAAAAATTTTCATGGAATTTATAAAGGCCATCACCTATTTTCTAAAAATCACTTTCAGATCCCACTCAGTTCTGTTTATCTCTGTCCAGATCCGACCACCCACCAGTATAAAATATCTTTCCCCATTCAAACCTCCACCAAATCGGTCATAAGAATTATTTCCGTTTTTCTCTCTTTCCCCTCTACAACTTTGATGATGATCTTAAAGTCTGAATCAGAGGTCTACCCTGCGGTCAACACCAACTCTTAGGAAACTTTAGTTCTGCCTGGCCAGATCTAAAACTGAGAACAGGCCAGTTCTAAAATCGCCCATCAGAAGCACGGCTCCAGTGAATTTTTTTGAGTCCCATAGGGTCGAAGGATTTCAAGTCAGCGTTCCAACGGCACTGGTTTCGTGCCGATCCGACATCGGTGCTGATCGCAGTAGCCGATCTCGCCAGGTCGCGCACCAAAAGATAGAGGTTGCAGATCCGTGGACAGCACTTCTGACAAGTGGTGATCAGAGCCGCCCGGCCTCCGACCGGCGTTCCAGCCCTGCCGCTGTCCAAGGAGGCACACCTTCAGGTGTCCCAACCACAGCGGGACCCACCCTGTCAGATCCAGAGGGTTGAGCAGCACGTGGGCCCCACGAACCCGTAGATCGCGCCATCCGGACAGCACTAAAACGCGGGTTTCGGCGTCGACGGACGACATCAAGATGCTGCCCGCCAACCCAAATCCCGCTACTCCCGGGCCCCACATGTGACCTATTACCTCCCTGCGTGGAGTGGGTCAAATCTTTGTACCGCAGTGTATTTGTTTAACCGGGAGTACAGGATTGGCCGGGGTTGCCTTCCCCACGCCGGGAGCATGGAGGTAACGATCTTGACTTCTTGGCATTTACTTGCTTAGCTAGTATATGGTCGTGTACCGCTGCTGAGTGCGATAGAAACCTAGCCCGTGAGTCCATGTCACCGCTGTGAGCGAGAGAGTGACCCGTCTCGTGGCTCGATCCGAGCATGGAAGTGAGTCGACCACCCTTGACTCTGCCGATTTCTCAACCGCGCGGATCCGCGTTTCCCCTCGCTTGGGACGACGAGTGAGCTTGCATTTCTGTTAGCGACGTATAGCCCATAGGAACTCTTAATGTCGGGCCAAAGTGTCTCCATTGTTGTATGTTGCTGGTCGTGTCTGCATTTAGAGTCTGAGGTCTGCATCACTTAGAGTCGGTCCCCGTGTCCGTCCCGCATCAAAGGTGCTTTCAAGGAATCAACATCAACGGCTTCAAGGAGAACGTAGTACTTGATTTGGAATGGAACATCTCATGTCAACTGTAATTGAGTGTTAGTGGATTTTACCAGACCCAAATAAGAAAATTTTCTAGTGATGAAGCTTAAAGTCCTATATGATGCATGCTGGGCTAAAAGAAAATTTTAAAACAAACCAAAAATAGAAAATAATCAAGGATAATATTGTTAAACTATCCAGACCTGGTCAAGAACCCATATCTTTAAGTTGACACTAAGCCTAAGCCCGTTTATCCATATATCAATTAGAAATTGGAACCATCGTCCCAAGCCTTAGATGACCTAACGGCCCATCCGTGTGGTTAAAACTTCCCTGGAATTATCACTATTTTTGATGAAGGGGAACTCAAATTCTAAGTTCATTTAGACCACAAGGTCCTTGATATGCTATAATAACGTAGATAACCTATAGTAAAAATGCATACAAGGACGAGAGAGAAAGAGGTGTTACCAATATAGCAGCTCTGGGTACCTCAAAAAGCATCTTTCCTGCACTCACAACTTGTTAGTTAAAACAAACATTGGTAATCAAAATGAAATAAACCTTGAAGCACTGCAATTGACATGTCATGAAGAAATGGCGTCATATCTAGTAGGCACAAATTGTATTGGCATCCATCAAGGTGGTCGTTCATTCTTCGTAATTTCACAATTCAAATTTCAGAAAACAGGTAATAGCGTCCATTAAATGGGACGCGCATTCTCCGCAATTTCACAAACTCAAAATAGAAAATCAATGAAAAATAAGTAATAGTGCCCATTGTAGAGGACGCCCATTTTCTGCAATTTAATTAAATCAGGAAATGGCGTCTTGTATGACAGACGTGCATTTAAAGTCCGTCTGCTGTTTTGGACGGCAATTTCTTGTTACCTGCAGAGTTTCAAACCATGCCAGAAACCGCCCTTCACAGCACTAATCCTTCTCAAACTCAAACTCCACAAGTGTTTTCCTATATAAACCATGACCTAAAGAGCCTCCTCGCCTCAAACAAAGGTTCAAAACCTCTGCTACAACCAACGAAGTTTCCGCGGCAATAGAAGTTGAAGATGGACCACCTCCTTCAACACCCAGTGAAGAAGACGAAGATGAGCCTACCAAGAATCACAGAAATCGATAGGCACATCAACAGAAAGATAGAGATGAATCAGGTGAGTTTGATGCAAGAAGAAGCTTTAGTTTCTAACAGAACTACACCTCTCGGTTCTTAGATTCTCTGATTCTGACAACACTCTTTCCTTTCTTTCTCTGTTTTCTGATAACTCTCTCAAGAATATCCCACTATTCCTGGAGCATGAAGGTATACTCACAACAAGTGGCTCCCCCTCCTCCTCTAAAAAATCACCCTAGACATGAGATCCTTCCTCTCCTGATGGCATCTTCTAGGCTTAATTACCCATGCCAATCACTATGAAGACATCCACTTAGATTGGGCTGTCATAGGTGCCCTCTTCGAAATTTGGCACCCAGGTACACACACCTTTCTATTCCCCACCTTTGAAGCCACAATACTCCTGCAAGAAGCAGAGATGTTACTGGGGTTAAAAAGGATGAAACAAGGTGAAGAAGAGAGGATGGCAACCATGCCTAACCCAATAAGCCCAATAGAAATATTAGTAGGCCTAATTCCCAGTTCAAAGATAGTGAATCAGATTCGAGTGAACAAAGGGATCAACTTAATAAAGTTGGCTGCATGGCTATACAAGCAATTGGGCCAAGCCAAGGAGGAGGATATGGAAAACATCATGAAGGGCTTTGTTATATGTCTAGTAGGAGCTCTACTTTTCCCGACAGTAGATGATTTCCTGGAAAAAGATCAGTTGAGTGCAATACGTGCGATCTGGGAAGGAAGGAGAATCGGTCCAGCGGTTCTAGCCTACCTATATAGTGGGCTTACCTCGGCCTCCATGGGAAGGCCCTTATATGGGTCGATGCTTCTCCTTACTAGTTGGGTGGACCTCCACCTAAAATTTGACCCATGTGAAGAATCCCAACAAGCCTCTAGAATATTCTCTAAGAGCCCACTACACTACATGACGGGTGTGCTTGGATTGAGTGAGAGGGTGGTTAATCGAGTGCCCAAGCTAAAGAAGAGAGTGGATTGGAGGAATTACTTCAAAACCATGCCACAAACCATGTTCACCAGTGGACCGGGAGTCCACAAAACCCAAGATCTTCATGCTCGGCTTTCTCCCGGAGTGGAATTATGGCTCATCGGTGCCACAGAGTTCATACTTTATAATTCACACAGATGCCTACCTCAGCTTGGCTTGCCACGCCATCTCATGGAGGATGCTTCTCATCTGCCACCTATCAAGAAAAGAGACCTATCAGATAGCAGGGATGAAGAAGCTAACACCATCAAAGCTCTCCGGCGTGTGAACAAACTACACAAGCCTCTGGAACATGTTGAAGAAGATAGAGATCAGTGGAAGCTCTACGTAACATCACTTAGGAAAGTGAGACCCAAAATGGCTCACTGATTTAATTGATCCTTCTTTTCAATAAAATAAAGCTTTGTTTCCTTAATTGAGCCAAACTTATGTAATAAACAATTGTTCTTCCAACGTTAATGGCTGTTACAAAAAATGAGTTTCTCAGAAAAATAGCGTCCAACGAGAAAGTCGCACATTTTATATGCGCCCAATATCATCGTCGCCAATTTATTTATCATATCCAAATTCAAAAATTCAATTTCCAAGAATTGGCATCCTATCTCACAGCCGTCCATTTAAACTATGCCTCGGATACCAGTCGCCAATTGTTCATCAATTCCAAATTTAAAATTCAATTTCCAAGAATTGGCATCCTTAAATGAAGTCGCTCATTCTTAATACATCACATCGGGATTCAAATTAACAATTCAATTCCACAAATAGCGTCACCAATAGTGGTCGCTCATTTTTAACTGAACGTCAACAGTAATGGACATTGATTCCTTTAATTATTAAAACCCCAAAATGAGTGTCTTCAAACTAGACGTAGATTCTTTTAAAAAATCAATTTTTTATTACGCAAATCGCCTCAACTTCCTTCCTTCCTCTCTTTCCTTCATTCCACCATCTTCTCCCCGAAACCCTTGCCACGAACCCTCCTCCACCTCCCTTCTATTCTCTTTATCTCTCTCTCATTCTTACCGCGGAGATGTTTGCCAGCGGTTCCACGTCCGGCAAGCGACGGCGGGTGACGGCGCAGGAGACAATGGACCTCTTCGGCGACGAGGAAGCGATGGCGGCCGGGGAAGCGCAACCTGCGGTGGTGGAGACGGAGGCCCCATCGGGGCAAGCTGCAGAAGAAGAAGAAGCAGACGATGAGGAGGAAGAAGAAGAAACTAAAGATGAAGAAGGAAGAGAGGAAGAGGAAGAATAAGAAGGCGGCGACGATGGCGGCGGCGACGAACCCACGGAGGCGGCAGAAGCACCACCAGCACCGGTTGTAGCGCCTCTGGCTGTGGTACCACAGCCCTGACGACGGCGATAGCCCCCACCTCACCGTCCACTACGAGGGGTAGTGGATCAATTCGAGCCCAGGAAGGTAAGATCGCACACCCTCCTTTTTTTTAATTAAAACCATGGCATGCTTCTCAGAAAAAATAGCATCCACCTTGGTGGGCGTAGGAAAGAAATAACGTCTGCCATCTCGGATGCTGAATTTTTTTCTTTTTTGTTATTTTTGGAAAATAGGGGGGGAAAAGAAATAGCGTCCATCATGACAGACGCAAATTTTATTGTTATTTTAGGAAAATAGATGAAAAAGAAACAGTGTCCATCATGACAGACGCAGAGTTTATTGTTATTTTAGGAAAATAAAGGTAGAAAAAAAAGAAACAGAGCCCATCACGATGGACACAGAATTCTTATTTTTTTTAGGAAAATAGAGGGAGAAAAAAAATAGCGCCCATCACGACGGACGTAGAATTCTTATTATTTTTTTTTAAAAAATGGGGAAAAGTAAACAACATTCATCATGTTGGGCGTAGATTTTTTTAGGTTTTAAAATGGAGAAAAGGAAACAATGTCCGCCTAGTCGGACCCAGATTTTTTTTTTAGAAAAATGGAGGGAAAAAGAAACAACGTCTGTCATGAAGGACACAAAATTCCTTTTTTAAGAAAAAAAATAGAAGGGGAGGACACAACGTCCGCCATGATGGACGTAGATTTTTTTAAAAAAAAAAATTAAATGTTGTTGTTGTGGGTACTGACTTTTTTTTTTACAGGGGGTGATGAGAACCCGCATCTCCTGGGCACTAGTACATGCGACGTACCATGGCCTTCCCGAGTTCCAGAGAGAGATTGAGGGAGATGTGATTTACCCCCTTCCTGAGCATCGAGCCAGTCCGCCTGGACCTCATCCTCATCCAAGTATTGAGAGAGAGGTGGGATAGAGCGAGTCGGGCATTTCTAACGCCCTGGGGGCACATGGTGCCGAGCCTAGAGGATGTAGTGAGGATTACGGGGTTGAGGGTGGATGGGGAGGTGGTGAGTGGTGTGACCTACCCTGACTACTGGGACTAGGCCCGTAGGCTCCTAGACTTGGAGACAGTGGCAGGAGGGCCTAGGGACTGCAGGATGGTGGATCGGGCAGAGCTGATGGAGTCACTTGGGTTAGGTGAGGGGTGCCCGAGGACGAGGAAGACCCTAGAGGAGTTCGGGATCCGCATGGCTGGGAGAGCTAGGGCCACTTTTTGTGCAGACCCCACCCAGAGAGAGAGAGAGACTAGACCTAGACCTGAGGTGGTTCATGTTCCTGATGCTGGGTAGGCTACTGTTGGGGACGAAGGGTGACGACATGAATTGTCTTTTCCTAGGACTTCTAGAGGATCTGGACAAGGTGGGACGCCTGGGGTGCCACCATGCTGGCCCACCTGCTGGCTGACCTGTCCACAAGGACTGGTCGAGAGACGACCGTCAGCGGTTTCGCACCATTCCTTCAGGTATGCAAATTTCCTTATGTTTGTGTTTATGCTTATGCTTTTATTTATGCTTATGAATAATGACTAATGATATGTGGATGCAATTTTGGAGCTACTTGTACGTACCGATGGAGCGAGCTGTAGTCTTCTACCCGGAGGCAGTTCCCCTTGCCCGACGCTGGCTCCCGTACATGACGGGTGCCCCGTATGCCTACGAGCTGCAGGCCGTGAGGCGGGAGTTCCGCGACTACCCAACATCCTTGGTACGTATGTTACGTTTATGCATTTGTCTTCTTTCCTATTGATGATTATGTGATATGATGTATATGAAATGAAATGCAGGCTATGTGGAGGCCTTACCTGGGCATGGCAAATGAGGACCAGCCCTGGGTCGCAGTAGGCAGACACTTGTTCGAGCGAGAGATTTGGCTCCATTGCTTGAACGAGATCGAGCCTCTGCGCCTTAAGATGGTGATGAGGACCCTCGGCCTACACCAGGAGTGGGTCGGGGTGGCATAGCCGCGTGGTGTCAGTCGGAAGACCCGAGGGCATGCGGTGATGACAGACTGGCGGCTGCGCTTCCCAGAGTAGTACGCTGACTAGCAAAGAGGAGGCACCCTAGTCGTCTCCCATGCAGTGGTCAGCACAGCGTACTTCTGGGCCTACTAAAGGACCTACGCCAACCGGCCTCAGATGAGGCCACGAGGGGTACGTATGAATGCTTGATTTTCTATATGCTTTCAATTACTATATGATGAATGCGTGACTAATATATGATAAATGCAGGATGCACGAGATGCAGTTGTAGCGGACATGCAGGTACAGCTCCACACCCTAGATGCCCGGCTAGCGGTTACTCGATCGAAGCTAGAGACACTGGTGAGTATGCTTACTAAATGCTATGATATGAATCCTGAAGTTAAGTGTTTGGCGACTGACAGTTTCAAAATGATGTAGCGTGCTCAGCAGAGGGTAGCAGCGAGAGGAGCGGGAGGAGCTTCCAGCTCAAGCTCGGTGGATCAGAGTGCCCGGATCACTTCCCTAGAGGAGCGACTGGCGAGAGTAGTGACTCGAGCTGAGGCAGCCGAGCGTGACATGATAGCACATGTGAGAAGAAACACTTATGTCAAGTAGTTAAAACATTTTTCTTTTTGAAAAAGCCCATGATAAGTGGTGTGATAACGCAGGCGCAGGAGTTACAGGAGGTGCAGACCAGGGCTGCCTTAGCAGGCACCGAGCTGGCGATTCGCGACCAGCGGGTTGCGGAGCTCGAGGAGGAGAGACGACGAGTCGTCGAGGAGCTGGAGGAGCAGAGACGATGAGCTGCAGAGGAGCACAAGGAGGAGAGACGATGAGCTACCGACGAGCAGGAGGAGCTACCCCGAGAGACGTTAGAGTTGCAGTTGCTACTCAGGATGGAGAGGCGGGAGTGCAACCACGAGAGGGCGGAGTTAGCCAAGTTGAGGCTTCGCCTGGGTGCAGCTGAGGAGCGAGCGAGGGTGGCAGAGGACCGCTACAAGAGGGGCCGAAAGTGGGCACGAGCTGAGGGGCGGCCCAGCACCTACTCTGCCACGAGTTATGTAGCGGGTTCCTCTACGCACCAGCGGAGAGAGGAGGAGCGCAGTCGACTAGAGAGATCTGTCGCCAGCCAGGGGTCGATGAGGCCCCCACGGGTTCCTCCTACGGATAGAGGTGAGGCAGAGAGTAGCAAGAGGAGAGAGGAGGGAGGCGGAGAGAGCTAGAGAGAGGTTGCCCTTGTACACCTCCTCTTACACTTTTGTACACATAGTTATGATGATTATGAAAAGATGTTTTTTGTTACCCAAGCTTGTCCTTTTGCACTTGTGTACTTGTAGCTCCTCACCCATGTGTTCACTGAGATAAATAGGTTAGTTAATCTGTTCGGCTTGGCCCCTTGCTCAGTAAGCAATGGGATGTTCTTTTTTGCCTTGATAAAGGGTCAAGGGGCCAAGCCTTTAACCAAGTAAGGCAAATAATGAAAAAAATGCAACATGCAAGCATGCAGATGCGAACTGAAAATAAAAGATGATCAAGCGCCATGCAATCAAGCAAATGACATTTTTTTGTTTCATTTTTATTTTTATTTTGTTTCTCTCTCTCTCTTTTTATGTTTTATATTTTTTGTGTTTGTTTTGTTTATTTTTTTTGAGAGGCATGATAGAATGCGCATACCATAAGGGGTGTTACTCATTCATCACCTTAAATTACATAGTCTAACAAAGGGTTAACATGCTTGGATTTTGCTTTTACTCGGCACCTCACACGACATATCTTCCTGAGCTTGTCTTTACCGCCCCTTGAGCTTATAGTGCACCTTGGGGGAAGAAAGAAGACAGTAATTGGGGAAATTTATGAGGGGATCCAAAAGGTTGGGGATGTGCCTCTCCTTCCCTATTGCCTGTTGGGGTTCGGTTTGTGGCTTAGGGAGATTTTAGTTGCCCTTGCCCTTACTAGTACATGTTTACGCCCAGGTTTCCCCTGCGGGGACTTTGCCCTCTTGACGTTGTTGACACCCGTTTTATGACCGATAAGTTGGGTCATCTCCTTGTTCATTCTATATGATGCTCCGAGTTGTTCACCTTTATTGGGTCTTCTTGGTCAATTTGAGGTCTATCTCATGAGTAATATCTCCTTGGTTGGGTCTGGTTCCTTATCCCTTTCCGCTGGACGAAGCTTAGCAACTCTCATTTCATTTGCACTCTATTATCTCTAACGGTCCTTTGATGGGGCGTTATAGTGCTCTAACGCATCTACCATGGTGCGTTACATCCTTCCAGAGTCCTTATTTTTAACGCTTCATTTCAAGCTTATCTTTTGCCTATCCGTTGGGTGTGATGGTTTATCGTGCAGCCGTTACATTGGTTGTGACGCATCTACCCTTGACCGTTACCTTCTTGAAGAGTCCAACGTTTGCAAACTTCTCCCGTTGATCTTATCTTATAGTGGATAGGGTGGTGTAACGGTCCAAGACTAGAGTGTTACATTAGTGTGGCGGTCTATCGTGCGGCCGTTACATCCAACAGAGAGTCCTAACAAGCCTGGCCTTTGCTTTGCTATTCCGTGATCGGACTAAGAGTTTGGTTTGAGGGTTTCTCTCTCGATACTCATCCTAAGAAGCTTCCGTTTGATTCTATGGACTCTGGGGAGTATTATCTTCAAGATTTATCCAAGTTTTTGACAAAATTCTAGTCATTATCCTCCTAATTCGAACCTAGACTTTGAGGGTCTATAAATAGAACCCTTGACTTCATGGCTTGAGGAAGAGACATCTGGAGTTTACGTCGAAGTGCTGCCGCATCCTGGAGGTAGAACCAACCAAGGAGAGCTGCTTCCCACGTCCATCTACTTCCAAAGTTCAGGGAGTATCATTTCCAAGGGTTTAGTTCAGTCAAGTTGTCATCTTAGTGTCTTTTCTCCCTTTCAAACATCATAGCATCGTCCCTCTCCATCTCCTACGTTCTTGCACTTGCTGCATTCATTCAAAACATCCTCCCATCTTTGAAAACGGCCCAGAGGGGTTAAAAAAACAAACCTCCCCGGTATTTCCCTTTCCTTTTGCATGTTCTTAAGTTTCTTGGATTTATTGATACTACTTTATCTAAGGGCTAATCTGGGTTATTTTTCTTGTGTTCTACACTCTCTTGCAGGTTTACAGGGTCCATAGCACGAGGCCCAAGCTCTCTGGCCGGCTGGAAAGTTTGGAGATCAAAAGATTCCCAACTTCTTATTCTACAGAAGCTCTGATGGTCTGGCACAGGCACGTTAGAGTATTGTAGCGATCTATTGTGAGACCGTCACACTTGCTGTGGCGCATCTTCCTTCGACCGTTACATCTGACGGAGCTGCAGTTTCTTGGTTATTTTCTCTCTCCCGTGGGCGGGTGCATCATCCTCCTATTCTAAGGTATTTATCAGGTCTTTGACTTGTTTTTACCTTTGTGGCGATCACATCTTTCCTTAGTTTGGGCATTAGCTTTCTCTCTCAACATATCTCTTCTTTACTTTGTTTGTTCCACCTATACGGTGTGTTTTCCTTTATTCTTTATTCCATGCTCCAGCGTGTGTTTTTCTTTCATTGCTTTGCTTAGTCTTGATTGAGATAGCATGCTCATGCTAGAGCTTGTGCTGGTTGCCTAGGTTCATGATTCGCATGTTCATAGGTTGATTGATTTCATTACTTGGCTCATACTTTCATAGTTGGTATCATAGCCCATCTTGCAAAAGAAGGGACACATTAAAACCAACAGTTTTTTGGCGATCACGGTGGGATATCTAGTGCCAATCGTGCTTTGAATCTCTGTTAAACCTGCTCCCCTTGTTTGCCCTTGTTGCTCTGGTTTTTCCCCAGATTTTCCCTCTATTTCTCTGCTGTTTATGGTTCTCTGGCTCCTCTGACGGTCTCCTGTGAATGTGTTACACTACTGTGACGGCCCGGTCTTCGACCGTCACACTCCTCTGACGCAGGTAGCCTAGACCGTCACATACTCCAAATAGGTACGCATCTCGAGGTATAGTTTTACTTCCGTAGTTTTTGCTGTGATTTTCATGCTTGGGTGCTATTTGGTCTCCTCCTTGGTGGATTCACATATTCATATCATTGTGTGCATGTTTGATTGTTAGATTTTAGGCTAGAATTTGCATGCACCCCGGTGCACATAGGTTCATGCATATTTTCATACATTAGATTGCATTCTCCTACCTTGGTGCATGGACCACTCGTCTCCATATTCCTTGGGGCCGACCAGGAAAACACATCAGGGACCTCCATAAGTCCCCGTGAGCCGTGGATTCCCACACGGACACCGGGCCGGTTGTACCTTTCCTACCCCATGTCTAGGATTGCATAGGTGAAGGAGTGATTACATTTAAAGTCAACCAAGTCACACATCCTTTCCTATTAGAAACCTATTGTGGAAAGCACATCCTAATCAAATCACTAAGGTTCTAAAGGAGGAAATCATAAAAATCTTGTTGCATCATCTAAGTAACTTGGTTGAATTTGAGTGTTGTCATCTTGTTTTCGCTTGCATCTTTGTCAAAGTTATCTAAGTTTGATCACTCATTGTGTGTTTGTTGTGTGTTGTTTGTTTTTGTTAAGGTCTTCCGTTGCATGTGGAGTTGTCTTTGTCCATTAGAGTCATCTTCTAGGGTCAATTCCTTCTCCAAAATCTACTCCAATCCACTCTTCGAACCCATCATGGCTTCTTTCAATCCTCCCCCTTCCCAAGAGGAGTCTCTCCTTCAAGGGCTTCTTGAAAACCCTTCTAGGGTTATCTCATTCCCGTCTGGAGAAGGGTCTGCCCCTCTTCCATCCTCCGTCCCTATGGAGGGCGGCCAAACCACTCCTTCCTTCTCTTCTCCTTCTGCTGGCTCCATTCTCCAAATGATGGCCCAGTTGGATCCGGCCCAACTCCAGGCTGTCTATCAGGCCATGCAGGGGTCCAATACCCCACCTCCCACGATTGCACAAGGCCAATCTAATCTTTCCATCGACTAGTCTAGAGTTGGTGGGCCCTCCATCTAGCCCACTCCAATTGATCTTACTCCGGTCCAACCTCGGACCATCACCTTTTCTGGTATGGAAACGGGCCAATCTCCCGCTTCGGCCCAACAATTTTCTGACAAGGGAAAGTCTACTCTCCCTCCTTTTATTCAGGTGGATCATCACATGTCCAGCCCATCGGTGCCACAAGTCCTTGTTGGCCCTTCAGATTTCTTGCGCCCTCAGCAAGGGGTTGCCCAAGTCCATTCTCATCCGGGTCAGTCTCCGGCCCAATATCCTTCTTGTGGGCTCCCTACCTTGGCCGTTTATCCTTCTACCCCTTCTTATGGGCTTCCACCTCCTACACCAGTCCATCCTTCTGCTCCTCAATTTCAACCTTCGTCTCTCACTGCCCCTACTCCATCCAGGGAGCAGGAACTACTTGATAGGTGGGCCGCCATGCAACAACAGATTGATTTTCTCCAAAAACGGGTTGGCCCACAATCCTTGGCAGATGTTCCAGTCCCCAGCTTCCAAAACATCCGATTCCCTCCGCAATACGAGCTCCCTAATTATCGCAAGTATGATGGGAACGGCAATCCCTTTATTCATGTGAGGGACTTTTTATATGAATCGGCCCAATTTCAGTATGATGCTCGCCTCATGGCGTATTTGTTCCGCCGATCATTGGATAGTGTTGCACTGGAATGGTTCTATTCTCTGTCGCTAGAGGATGCCGAGAGCTTTAAAATAGTGAAAGACAAATTTATCCAACAGTTTCAAGACAGGGTCGGTCTAGAATATTCTTTCACAGACTTGGTGGCCGAGAAAATGAAGCCCGATGAGGAATTTGCTACCTATGCTGATAGATGGAGGCAGATGGCCGCCAGGGTGCCAAGCCATATTCCGGAGGAAGAGAAGGTCAAGCTACTTATTTCTAATGCTACTCCGACCTTCCGAAACATCTTGGCGATGAATGATATAGCCAACATGCACCAACTCTATAGCCGAGCGCGGTTCATTCAAACACAGTTCAAAGACTCCCCCATCCACTCGCTCTTTAAGAACCAAAAGCCAAAATACCATAAGAAACCTCAAGGGCCTATCACCTAGGGGGTCCAGACCAATGAACAAGTTCAAGACGTTACCTTCCCCTTTCAAGCCACACCTTTCCGCTTTCCGCAAAACCCCCGCACTCCGCAAAACCCCGCTCCACAAAACTTTCCAACCATTCCACAAAACCCTCCGCCTACTTTTGCCACTCCACAAAACACATTTACCATTCCGCAACAACCTCCACAGCCTTCGCAATACCATAATGTCCCTCCACCCAATGGCCACAACAACAACAACAAGCGCCCGACTACTAAAAGAGCACAGTACCCATGTAATGTCTCGGATCTTTCGGATCCTTCGTTATGGGTCTCGGATCTGGTTTGTCAGAGTGTCTGACCCTGTTGTGTCCGAAATTTCATTTCGGACATCTTTCGTGTTCGGATCGGCGCGATCCGGAGTTGTTTCGGAGGCCCGGAGTGTGTCCGTGGCTTTTCCGTGCGCGTTTTCCGATTTCCGCGTACGGGTTTCGGCGAATCCTTCGGAACCCTGTAGCGGGTGAACCGGGTCGTTCACCAGCCCGCGAGTGGTACCGTTGCGATCATCGCGTCGAGACGGTCGAACAGGTGTACTTTTCTATTTTTCGGGATTTTTTCGATTTTCCGAATTTTCCTTATATATCAATCCTTTTTCTTTTTCCTTTTTTACCTTTTTTTTCTTCTTCTTCCTCCTTCCTTCACTGTGAGAGCTCCCCCTCCCCCGCGGCCGATCTTCTTCCCCCGGGCGACCGAGACGCGGCCCCCCCTCACTCCGGCAACGGCATGGCAGCGGCGGCGGCGGCAAGGCGGTCCCGGTGGCGTGCTTTTCGCGGCGAGAGGCGGGGCGTTCGTGGGAGTAAAAGCTTCATCCTTGATTTCGGCGGTGTTTCGGTGGATTTCGAGCTTCCTTGAGGTAGGGGGACGAATCCTTACCCTCTTTCTAGCATTCCCCCGCGATTTCTAGGTCGTGGAGAGGTCGAGAGGGGCTAGATTCATGCCGGGAGGGTTATTTCCATGTTTGGGGTTTGAGCGCCGGATCCGTCGATTCGTGAGGTTTTTAATCGATTTGGGGGTCCTAGATGCATGCTAGGGTGTTGTGGGGTGATTCCCCATTGTTTTCCCTTCACCAGGAGTGGTGAATGGGCGTGGATCTACGTTTTTGGGCGTGTTTCGCGAAACCGGGCTCGGCCCGTTGTCGCGTTATAGTCCAGTGGCGCGTTCTTGATGAACGCGCCATGTCGTCCGAGCGTGTCCGTCTGAGAAGACGAACAGTAAGGCGGTGGGGAATGCGCCTGGTTCAGGTAGCGCGATGTCCAGATCGCGCGACCCAAAACTAGCGCGTTCAGGTGTGAACGCGCTGGCTTTGGGCGGCGCGACATGGAAGATCGCGCTAGCCAAAGCTAGCGCGTTCTTCGGTGTCACGCTAGGGATACCTAGCTCGACCATCCCCTCCCCCGAACCGTGTTTTACGGGTAGCGTCACCTCCGGTTGGGTGAGTTGCGGACCCGGTTGTGGCGTGTGGCCCTAGGGATGCCGTGGGCACCCAGTGAGAGCCACAGGGGCGCCTGGGGTTCCCCGGAGAGTCAGTTACCTCGGTAAGGGTGCCGCGTGACTTGAGGGACGGTTGGACCTCATGCGTGTCCCCGGCATCTATGCCTATCGTATGATCATCGTGAGTCTGTGCTAGTGCTTGGTCGGTGGTTTCCGTGGATTAGTCCTTACTTCCAGTGACCTGTCCACTAGTCGTAGCTTTCTGCGCACGCGTGTGCGGACCCACCTGGGAGTGGTGGAGAGCGAGACCCAGTGTGACGCGGTTTTTAGGCTGGTTACCGTAGGGCCCCTTGCCTTTGCCACCAGAGTCCGGTGGGGGGGAAAACCAGCTAGAGGACCCGACCTAGAGCAGATGGTCTGTGTGTGCACACGTAGTTGGGGGCTTAGGGCACGCACTGACGAGTGCGACCCCAGCTAGTCCTTGTTGTGGTACTTGTTGTGTGTCTGAGTCTCACGCCCGGGGCGTTGTAGCTAGACACTTGTGACGCGGTGTAAGACATCAGGGGACACATCCGGTCGTTCTTCTTGTGGATGGTGCTCCTGTTCACTAGCAGGCGTGGACTCGTGTTTTGTTGGACCGAGGTTCCGTACTACGGTACCGTTAGAGTAGGCGACTTTTCCGTTTATCACTTTAGCTTGTCGGTTCTACCGTACTCTCGGTTGGTAGGGTTGTCTTCTTCTTCCTCATTTTTCGTGTGAGGTGGGGATTCGCGGGATCCCTACTGGGCTAATGAGATGAGGCTCACCCCTGCTCTTCAGGTGAGGCGGGGTCGACGGGAGGCGCGGCCGAGTTTCAGCGTGGTTCTTCTAGCCAGGGTTAGTTGCCAGTCTGCCAGAGCCGGGGGATGCCCCGCGTAGTTGTACTCCGGGGGATGCCCCGTGTTGTTGTACGCCGGGGGATGCCCCGTGTAGTTGTACTTTCTTTCCTGTTGACTGTACTTTCTTTGGACATGAGACACTGTGGACCTTGTAGCAGTTGAATTATTTATTATTATGTGCATTTCCTTTTGATTATTGTGCTATCTCTGTGGACGTTGCAGCTTCTCTTATACCCCACACCACTCCTTTCTACCCTTCCGAGTCTTCGGGCTCGTGGGTTGGCGGGCCGAGATTCGAGACGCGCCGGTTCCTTTCCGGTACTCGGATCCTCGGGTCGTCACAGCTGGTATCAGAGCGAGGTTGTGGAGGTATATCGAAACTTGGAACGAATTGCAGTGGTCCAGCAGGTCCATGAATGTCCTGTACAGTCGGCGACTGGCTTAGGGTCGTGTGTTTTATTGATTTCCGGTGCTTTTGATGCCAGGTGTGTTATGGTGCCACGGAGGAGGACTCGTGCCCAGCAGGGAGAGTCTAGTAGTGGTCCAGAGGAGCAGAGCAGGGCTTCAATTTCTGAGGGTGTATCTAGAGATGCGAGAGCTCCAGGGATGGATGATTTCTTCCGAGGCATGTTTGAGTATGTGTTTCAGCAGCGGCAGGGAGGTCAGCAGCAGGGAGGTCATCAGCAGCAGGGTGGCGAAGCTGGTGAGGATCAGGCTCGAGGTGGTCGCGGTCGTGTGCTGAAGGAGTTTTTGCTGTATCAGCCTCCTTCTTTTGGGGGGCAGTCAGATCCTGAGGTGGCCAGAGAGTGGCTGGATGATGTGCAGCGGATTTTCAGTGCGATGGAGTGTTCCGAGGAGGAGCAGGTGGCGCTGGCCACTCATCGTCTTCAGGGATCGGCCCGTACTTGGTGGACATCGGAGTGGGGTTCAGTGATTCGATCTCGTCCTCTTCGGCAGATTGCATGGCAGGAGTTCGTCACGGCTTTCGAGCGAGCCTTCTGTCCGTCCTTTGTCAGGTCGCAGAGGTTGCGAGAGTTCATGGAGCTGACTCAGGGTGACATGACGGTGATGGAGTACCGTGCCAGGTTTATCGAGTTGGGCCGTTATGCTCCTCATATCATGGCGGACGAGGAGGTGAAGACTGATCAGTTTGTTAGTGGTCTGAGGCTAGAGTTGAGGCATCATCTTCTTGCGTCGGGTTTGACCAGTTTGGATGCGGCATGTAAGGCAGCAGCGGCGCTGGAGAGAGATTTGCAGAAGGTTCGAGGGCCGAGCAGTGCTAGTCAGGTGCAGGCAGATTTCAGCCAGCTGACAGGGATGCAGCAGCAGAGTACCGCCCAGCTCTCAGCAGGTGGATCAGTGGCGACACAGACTGCGGCTCCGGCGCCAGGTTCATCCTTCAAGTCAAAGCTTAAGAAGTTGCTTAAGGAAGCTGGTTTTAGCAAGAGGCGTCAGGATCGTAAGGAGTCGGGGCAGGAGTCGTTGGGCAGTGTTCAGCAGCCTGTGGCTTTTCAGCGTCAGAGTTCGATGACCGGTTCGCGAGATGGCTGTCCCAGGTGCGGTGGTTCTCATCCAGGCAGACCGTGTTCGGCGCCCGTGATTTGCTTCAGGTGCGACCAGCCAGGGCACATGGCACGTGACTGTCCGCAGAGACCGCGCCAGCCGCACGAGCTCCAGCAGCAGCAGCAGTTTCGGCCCCAGCAGTCGTCAGCACAGCCGCAGCAGTACCAGCAGCAGGGACAGTTCCCTCAGTTGGCACGGTCAGCTACTATGGGTGGGCAGAGATCCCAAGGTAAAGTGACTCATCTGACCAGGGCGGAGGCTGAGGCATCGCATTTGGTGGAAGGTACTCTCTCGATTTTGGGTTGTGCGGCTCGTGTTTTGTTCGATTCAGGTGCTTCTCATTCGTTCATCTCGGAGGTTTTCGCTCAGAGCGTGGAGGACCCGGTGACCGAGGTGTCCTGTGACTTGGCGGTAGAGTTGCCTACCGGTGACTTCATGGTCACCCCGTACTGCTTTGAGAAGGTACCGGTGTGGGTGGAAGGGCGGAACTTGCCGGTTAGACTCTACGCGTTACCGCTCCAGGACTTCGATGTGATTTTGGGCATGGATTGGCTCGAGGCTCATCATGCCTTGGTGGATTGTGGCTCGAAGAAGGTCTACTTCCGACAGCCCCGTGGACCCACCTTCTATTTCCAAGGTATTCGGTCTTCCTCTTCCCGCTTGCTTATTTCGGCTTTCCGTGCACGTCGTTTGCTTGATGCAGGTTGTCAGGGTTTTCTCGCATCCGTAGTTTTGGTCGAGCGGCAGGGTCCTGAGGTAGAGGACATTCCTGTCGTGTGCGAGTTTCCTGATGTTTTCCCCGAGGAGCTACCAGGGATGCCACCGCAGCGAGAGATTGATTTCGTGATTGAGGTGGTGCCGGGTACGGCGCCTATGTCGAAGGCCCCTTATCGGATGGCGCCTCCTGAGTTGCGAGAGCCGAAGGCGCAGTTGCAGGAGTTGCTGGCCAAGGGGTATATTCGTCCTAGTTATTCCCCGTGGGGTGCGCCGGTATTGTTTGTGAAGAAGAAGGATGGTAGTTTGAGGCTGTGCATCGACTACCGTCAGTTAAACCAGGTGACTGTCAAGAACAGGTATCCGTTGCTGCGGATTGATGACTTGTTCGATCAGCTTCAGTCGGCCCAGGTGTTTTCGAGGATCGATTTGAGATCGGGTTATTACCAGCTGCGGATCCGAGAGTCAGACGTGGAGAAGACGGCGTTCCGATCGAGGTATGGGCATTATGAGTTCTTGGTGATGCCGTTCGGGCTCACCAATGCCCCCGCAGCATTCATGGACTTGATGCATAGGGTGTTTCGTCCGTACTTGGACCAGTTTGTGGTCGTGTTTGTGGACGATATCCTCGTGTATTCGCGGTCTGCTGAGGAGCATGTACAGCATTTGAGAGCGGTATTGCAGACCCTGCGCGATCACCAGTTGTATGCCAAGTACAGCAAGTGCGAGTTCTGGCTCCGAGAGGTGCACTTTCTGGGACATGTTATTTCTGGTGATGGTGTTTCCGTGGACCCGGCCAAGGTCGAGGCGGTGGTGCAGTGGCCGAGGCCGAGCTCTGTCACAGAGATTCGGAGTTTCTTGGGGCTTGCAGGTTATTATCGGCGGTTTATTCAGGATTTCTCTCGTATTGCGGCCCCGATGACCAGGCTTACGCGGAAGGAGGTGCAGTTCGTCTGGACGGAGGAGTGTGAGCGGAGCTTCGTGGAGCTGAAGAGATTGCTTACCACTGCTCCGGTTTTGGTGTTGCCATCTGGCTCGGGCGGGTTCGTGGTGTGTACAGATGCTTCCGGGGTAGGTCTCGGTGCTGTGTTGATGCAGCATGGGAGAGTTGTGGCGTATGCGTCGCGGCAGTTGAAACCACATGAGGCGAACTACCCTACTCATGATCTTGAGTTGGCAGCGGTGATCTTCGCTCTGAAGATTTGGAGGCATTATTTGTACGGCGAGCGGTTTGAGCTCTTCACTGATCACCAGAGTTTGAGGTATGTGTTCACGCAGAAGGACCTTAACCTCAGACAGAGGAGATGGATGGAGTACATGAAGGATTATGACGTTACTCTGTCTTATCAGCCTGGCAGGATGAACGTCGTGGCTGATGCTCTGAGCAGGAGAGTGACGATCAGTCAGATGTTGTTGAGGAAGTGGAAGCTTTGGGAGCAGGTCCCGGCCATGACTTTTAGGCTCAAGGTCCCGCAGGACCAGGGTTCGGCTGTCCTTGCGAGTCTGACTGTCACGCCCGCGGTGCGTCGACAGGTGACTGAGGCCCAGCGAGCGGACCCCGAGCTACCCCGTATTCTGTCGATGGCCGAGGTGGAGTTTGGTGAGGATGGAGCTGTGAGATTCAGAGGTAGGTTGTACGTTCCGGCCGAGGGGCAGGTACGGCGTACGGTTTTACGTGAGGCTCATGGGAGTCGGTATGCCGTGCACCCCGGATCGGCTAAGATGTACCAGAACCTGAAGAGGCAGTTTTGGTGGCCTGGCATGAAGAGAGATGTTGCGGAATTTGTGGCCAGGTGTTTGACCTGTCAGCAGGTGAAGGCTGAGCACCAGCGACCAGGAGGCACACTTCAGCCCTTGGATGTTCCTGCTTGGAAGTGGGACCATGTGACCACTGATTTTGTGGTTGGGCTACCGAGGACGTCTAGTGGGGAGGATAGTATCTGGTTGCTAGTGGATAGACTGACGAAGACGGCGCGATTGCTGCCGGTCAAAGTCAGTTGGAGCGTACAGCGCTTGGCTCGGTTGTATGTGGAGCGGATCGTCCCGTTGCATGGAGTTCCTATCTCCATTGTATCGGATCGTGACCCCCGTTTCACTTCTGGATTCTGGAGGAGCTTCCAGAAGGCTCTAGGCACCGAGTTGGCATTCAGCTCGGCCTATCATCCTCAGTCGGACGGTCAGTCTGAGCGGACCATCCAGACTTTGGAGGACATGTTGCGAGCATGTTGCTTGGAATGGCAGGGGAGTTGGACCCACCATTTGCCATTAGTGGAATTTGCCTACAACAACAGCTATCATTCGAGCATTGGTATGGCTCCTTATGAGGCGTTGTATGGGCGACCATGTCGGACTCCGCTTGATTGGTTCGAGGTGGGCGAGCGTGCCTTGACCGGACCAGAGTTGGTGCAGCAGTGTGTTGAGGTGGTGCATCTCGTTCGGCAGAAGATGTTGGCAGCTCAAAGCCGGCAGAAGAGTTATGCCGATCGGAGGAGGCGACCCCTCAGCTTTATTGTGGGAGATCGAGTTTTCCTGAGAGTGTCTCCCATGAAGGGCGTGATGCGCTTAGGTAGGCGTGGGAAGCTGAGTCCCCGCTACATTGGTCCCTTTCCCATCGTTGAGCGCGTTGGGGAAGTTGCTTATCGGTTGCAGCTACCTCCGGAGCTTTCCGCCGTGCATGATGTGTTCCACGTGTCGATGCTTCGGAAGTACATGCCCGATGACTCTCATGTTCTCGAGGATGCCGTTTGGCCTGATGTGACCCCAGATCTGTCCCTTCCGGAGTTTCCTGTTCGCATTGAGGATCGACGGGAGCAGCGCCTGCGGAACAAGGTTATTCCTCTGGTCAAGGTGGTCTGGCAGCGTCATTCTGGCGGCGAGGCATCTTGGGAGCGCGAGGATGAGATGTGGGAGTTGTATCCTTATTTGTTTGTGTGAGTCTTTCCCCCGTCCTTGTGCCTTGTCCTTGAATTTCGAGGACGAAATTCGTTTAAGGGGGGAGGGCTGTAATGTCCCGGATCTTTCGGATCCTTCGTTATGGGTCTCGGATCTAGTTTGTCAGAGTGTCTGACCCTGTTGTGTCCGAAATTTCATTTCGGACATCTTTCGTGTTCGGATCGGCGTGATCCGGGGTCGTTTCGGAGGCCCGGAGTGTGTCCGTGGCTTTTCCGTGCGCGTTTTCCGATTTCCACGTACGGGTTTCGGCGAATCCTTCGGAACCCTGTAGTGGGTGAACCGGGTCGTTCACCAGCCCGCGAGTGGTACCGTTGCGATCATCGCGTCGAGACGGTCGAACAGGTGTACTTTTCTATTTTTCGAGATTTTTCCGATTTTCCAGATTTTCCTTATATATCAATCCTTTTTCTTTTTCCTTTTTTACCTTTTTTTTCTTCTTCTTCCTCCTTCCTTCACCGTGAGAGCTCCCCCTCCCCCGCGGCCGATCTTCTTCCCCCGGGCGACCGAGACGTGGCCCCCCTCACTCCGGCAACGGCGTGGCAGCGGCGGCGGCGGCAAGGCGGTCCCGGTGGCGTGCTTTTCGCGGCGAGAGGCGGGGCGTTCGTGGGAGTAAAAGCTTCATCTTTGATTTCGGCGGTGTTTCGGTGGATTTCGAGCTTCCTTGAGGTAGGGGGACGAATCCTTACCCTCTTTCTAGCATTCCCCCGTGATTTCTAGGCCGTGGAGAGGTCGAGAGGGGCTAGATTCATGCCGGGAGGGTTATTTCCATGTTTGGGGTTTGAGCGCCGGATCCGTCGACTCGTGAGGTTTTTAATCAATTTGGGGGTCCTAGATGCATGCTAGGGTGTTGTGGGGTGATTCCCCATTGTTTTCCCTTCACTAGGAGTGGTGAATGGGCGTGGATCTACGTTTTTGGGCGTGTTTCGCGAAACCGGGCTCGGCCCATTGTCGCGCTATAGTCCAGTGGCGCGTTCTTGATGAACGCGCCATGTCGTCCGAGCGTGTCCGTCTGAGAAGACGAACAGTAAGGCGGTGGGGAACGCGCCTGGTTCAGGTAGCGCGATGTCCAGATCGCGCGACCCAAAACTAGCGCGTTTAGGTGTGAACGCGCTGGCTTTGGGCGGCGCGACATGGAAGATCGCGCTAGCCAAAGCTAGCGCGTTCTTCAGTGTCGCGCTAGGGATACCTAGCGCGACCATCCCCTCCCCCGAACCGTGTTTTGCGGGTAGCGTCACCTCCGGTTGGGTGAGTTGCGGACCCGGTTGTGGCGTCTGGCCCTAGGGATGCCGTGGGCACCCAGTGAGAGCCACAGGGGCGCCCGGGGTTCCCCGGAGAGTCAGTTACCTCGGTAAGGGTGCCGCGTGACTTGAGGGACGGTTGGACCTCATGCGTGTCCCCGGCATCTATGCCTATCGTATGATCATCGTGAGTCTGTGCTAGTGCTTGGTCGGTGGTTTCCGTGGATTAGTCCTTACTTCCAGTGACCTGTCCACTAGTCGTAGCTTTCTGCGCACGCGTGTGCGGACCCACCTGGGAGTGGTGGAGAGCGAGACCCAGTGTGACGCGGTTTTTAGGCTGGTTACCGTAGGGCCCCTTGCCTTTGCCACCAGAGTCCGGTGGGGGGGAAAACCAGCTAGAGGACCCGACCTAGAGCAGATGGTCTGTGTGTGCACACGTAGTTGGGGGCTTAGGGCACGCACTGACGAGTGCGACCCCAGCTAGTCCTTGTTGTGGTACTTGTTGTGTGTCTGAGTCTCACGCCCGGGGCGTTGTAGCTAGACACTTGTGACGCGGTGTAAGACGTCAGGGGACGCATCCGGTCGTTCTTCTTGTGGATGGTGCTCCTGTTCACTGGCAGGCGTGGACTCGTGTTTTGTTGGACCGAGGTTCCGTACTACGGTACCGTTAGAGTAGGCGACTTTTTCGTTTATTCACTTTAGCTTGTCGGTTCTACCGTACTCTCGGTTGGTAGGGTTGTCTTCTTCTTCCTCGTTTTTCGTGCGAGGTGGGGATTCGCGGGATCCCTACTGGGCCAATGAGATGAGGCTCACCCCTGCTCTTCAGGTGAGGCGGGGTCGACGGGAGGCGCGGCCGAGTTTCAGCGTGGTTCTTCTAGCCAGGGTTAGTTGCCAGTCTGCCAGAGCCGGGGGATGCCCCGCGTAGTTGTACTCCGGGGGATGCCCCGTGTTGTTGTACGCCGGGGGATGCCCCGTGTAGTTGTACTTTCTTTCCTGTTGACTGTACTTTCTTTGGACATGAGACACTGTGGACCTTGTAGCAGTTGAATTATTTATTATTATGTGCATTTCCTTTTGATTATTGTGCTATCTCTGTGGACGTTGCAGCTTCTCTTATACCCCACACCACTCCTTTCTACCCTTCCGAGTCTTCGGGCTCGTGGGTTGGCGGGCCGAGATTCGAGACGCGCCGGTTCCTTTCCGGTACTCGGATCCTCGGGTCGTCACAACCCACCCTTGCCAGAAACCCTCACGGATATCTTCTCAGCTCTCATGTCAGTAAGTGCTATACAACTCCCTCCGGAATGGCCCAACTGGAACCCGGCCGTTGATCAGACAAAGTACTATATGTTCCACAGGTAGCCAAGACATACTATTGAAGGGTGTTTTCAGTTCAGAGATTTGGTCTATGACCTCCATGAAGGACAAGGATTGATTGGGCCAAAATGCATAGGGCCATTACGGAAATTAAAGAGAAAAGAAGGCAGCCACCGAGGCAGCAAGTGCAGCAACAACAGGCACCGCAGCCGCAGCAACAGCCGCAACAGCAACAGCAGCCGGTTCAAGACTTGGGGATCCATTAGAACCCAATGCCAAACCATCTTCTCGCTCCACAACCTCAGCCACCGACGCCAGCCCAGGTCAATGTAGTTCAACCCCCGGCCCCTGATGCCGGGTGGTCCTTTGACGATGACAGCTCTACGCCGCAAGTCATGGACCTTCACCACAACTTCCGCACTCCTTCCGCTCCTACCATCCTTACATACCAAAACCCTCCTCCGCCTGCTACACCGTTTGTCCTTTCATCTATTCCTACTCCACCGCCCGTCTCTCATACATTACTCACCCCCGCTATCACCACACCTCCATCTAACCATCCACTCATTACACCTCCGCCTACCTTTATATCCCTACTTCCGCTCGTACCCGCTACCACCAACCCCTCACCCATCATCCTTTCCACCACACCCTCTTCCGCACCATTCATCCACCCCACCGGGCCTACTAAGTCACTTATCTTGAGCCCATCCGAGGCCGCGGCAGCCTATAACTTCGCCCTGCATAGCGGGTGCATGTTTCACCGCAATTATCCTTCCACCTCAAATCCCCAGTCTTCCCAACCGGCTGCTGAGCAGGAAGAAGCCGAGCCGTTACAAGGAACCTAATACGATCTGTTGCATCACTTAGATCGGGTTCCCGCTAAGATATCCGTGCTGGAGCTTATCAAAAGATCTACCCTTCACCAAGATGCTCTCAGGAACTCTCTTTAGAAGGTGATGGTTAGTGAAGACGTGGCAGCCGGCAGTTTACCTACGGCACTGGCGACTATTTCTAAAGGACCAGCTATAACCTTCTCTGAAACCGAGCTAGCACCACCAGAAGCTCGGCAAATGCCGCTTTGCATCACCATTATCTTGAATAAAGTCAGCATTGATGCGGCATTAGTTGACACATGGGCATCTATCAATGTGTGCCCGCCCAGCACTCTCAGGGCCTGCAATCTGTCAGAAGAACTTCTACGCCCGACCCCCACTACTATAGCTGCTTATGACAATTCTCAGAGAGCATGTCACGGGATTGTTACTATTCAAGCCGAGCTTGGGCCTCTCACCATGCCCATTAAATTCTATGTGCTGGACATCGACCCTATGTTCAACGCTATCTCGGGTCGTTCGTGGATCGATACTCTTAGTGTTGTGCCCTCCACCGTGCACCAATGTCTCAAGTTCCCTTTTCAAGGGAGAGTGGTTAAAGTAAAAAGCTTATCCACGGTCCAGTCTGTCAAAGTTATTTCAAAGAAGATTCTGCCCACATTATGGCCCAGCAGCCGGCCCGTTATTTCTGTACTAGATCTGGATTTCCCTTGGGCTTATGCACCACGCAAGCCCACCGCTACACCCGTCAATATCAAAGTAAAACCCCAGATCCGAGATTCCAAGGGTTGGGATATCATATTGAAGATGGGTTATCAACCAGGGAGAGGTCTCGGTGCGTAGTTACAAGGGCGAACCAAGCCAGTGCCCAAAGGAAGAAAAATGAGCCGGAGAGGTCTCGGTTATCAAGAGTCCGCACTCTCAATGATGGGGGACTCAGGGCCACTTACATGGGATTACCGCCAACACTTTGTAAGAGGACCCCTCTAGTCGGGTACACTGAATCCACCACCAGTATAGTCAGAAATAAAAGATACAGCTTGCACAGTTGCTAGTCCACCTCTGCTACCAAAAGGGCATGTTGATGATATGCCAGATTTCAAACAGTCATTTGCCAGAATGTTCAGCGAGCCAGATGGTTATGGTCAGAAGGAGAATCAGGAGGTGCGGCTCGTTCAATGGAAGCTGAAGCCACCTGGCCGTCTACAGAAGAAGGGGAGCTCACCCATTATCATTTCTTGGTCTCCCTCCCGTCTCACATCTCTATTTCAAGAATTGGAACTCATTCCCCGTTCACCCCTGATTATGGTCGATCCGTATTTTACGGAAAGATCACCCGAAATATTGTTTGTTCCAGGTGCATGTGGGCGCTGCCCACCCATTGATCTGTCAACTCTATTCACTCCTCCTTCTCCCACCGCCCAACTCCACGAGATGTGATTTTCATCTTCCGACCCCTTCTTTGATTGCATCTTCCCCTCTCTATTCCCCATGCAACGTCCTCCTCCTCCATCCTGCTGCGTGGTCTCCCCTGATCTCCAAAAAAAACGTCAAATTTAAAACGGAGATTTCGGTGGAAGATTACGCTATCTTGTCTCCATCCTCCTCCCAGGGGCACGAGTCCCCTGCTCCTTCCTTTCCACTAGATTTTCTTTCTCCTAGGTTAGGCGTAGTGTCTGTCGAGTCTAGGGAAGTAGGGTCGATTAGAACTAGAGAAGTAGGGTCCTCTTCTAGGTCGTCCAATCCTTTCGAGCTTGAGCCGTACCCGCTTGCGCGTCATTCCAAATCTATTCCTGATAGGTGCTTGTAGGATCTGGCTCAGCGATGTCATGCTCTTTTGAAGTGTCCAGAGTTTGTTGCTACGACAATCATGATAGAAGATGAAGAGGAAATAGGAGGGGTATGGAGCGATGACGGACTCGGTGTCTATGAAGTCTTGGATGAGAAAGACCCGATTGACGATGAGGACACCAACGTAGATGACACTGCTGATCTGTATGCGCAAGGATTAAAGAGATTCGACGAGCCATCATAGGCAGTGGATGAAACTACGAAGGAAATAAATTTGGGAACTGAAGAAGACCCAAGGCCCATCATTATTGCCGCTAATCTCCCTCTGCAAGTGGAAGAAGATCTAGTCAAGGTTCTAAGGGAGTATAGTAATTCTTTCGCCTGGTCTTATGAGGACATGCCGGGTCTTGACCCCTCTTTAGTGGAACACCGACTCGTACTTAAACCAGGGGCAACACCCGTAAAACAGAGGTCAAGGAGATTTCACCCCCACATGGCCTTAAGGATTAAAGAAGAAGTTGATAAGTTATACAAGGCCAAGTTCATTAGAGTTGTTCTATATCCCCAATGGGTGGCAAACATAGTCCCTGTTATCAAGAATGATGGAAAGGTGCGTATTTGCATCGATTTCAGGGATCTTAATAAAGCATGTCCCAAAGATGATTTCCCGCTGCCTCACATAGACGTCCTGGTCGATAACACCGCTGGGTACAAAGCTTTGTCATTTATGGATGGTTACTCAGGGTATAATCAGATTCGTCTCGCTCCAGAGGATCAAGAGAAAACTTCCTTCACCATGCCCTGGGGCACGTACTGCTACGTGGTTATGTCGTTCGGTCTGAAGAACGCAGGTGCCCCTTATCAGAGGGCAATGATGGCCATTTTCCACGACATGATGCATATCTATATGGAAGCCTACGTGGATGACATCTTGGTGAAATCAAGAACCAAAGAAGAACACCCCTCTATTTTGGCTAAGGTGCTGCAGAGAGCTAGGGAGTACAAGCTGAAAATGAATCCGAAGAAGTGTATTTTTGGAGTCTCTTCAGTGAAGTTGCTAGTCTTTATAAGTAGCAAACGGGGGATCCAGATTGATCCTAATAAAGCAAAGGCCGTCATGGACATGCCTCCGCCAAAGAATATTACGGAACTTCGAGGACTGATTGGTAGATTACAATTCATCAGAAGATTCATATCCCAACATTCTCAGAGGTGCCGCCCATTTTATGAATTGCTAAAGGCGAGAGTCAAATTTGAATGGAATCAAGATTTTTAAAAGACCTATGAGGACCTAAAGGAATATCTATCCAATCCCCTGGTTTTGCAACCTCCTGTCCCTGGGAAACCCCTAATCCTATACATCTCGGTCATTGAGGACTCCCTAGGGGTGGTCTTGGCACAAGTAGACGATGAAGGGGGAGAGCGGGCAGCTTATTACCTCTCCAGGTTGTTCAACCCGGCCGTGGCTAAATACACCGCTATGGAGAAGACTTGTGCCACCTTAGTGTGGGTAGCTCAGAAGCTCAAACACTACTTCCTTGCCCACCCAGTTAGGCTGATCTCTAGAATGGACCCAATCTGCTATCTCTTAGAAAAGCCTGTCCTCTCTAGTAGGTTAGCTCGCTGGCAGAGCTTCCTATCTCAGTTCGATATCACGTTTGTCGTTCAGAAGGCGGTCAAAGGATACGCCATCGCTGAGCATCTTGCCCATCTCCTGATTCCCTGCACGGATTCTATTCAGGATGACTTCCCTGATGAGCATCTTTCTGTCCTGACTCATCATCCCTTCTGGTCTCTGTACTTCGATGGTGCACTCAATTCTCAGGGTCGAGGGATAGGCGCTGTTCTGCTCACTCCGAAAAGAGTGTCGATTCCTTTTGCTTATCAACTTCAATTTCCTGCTACCAACAATATCGCCGAGTATGAGGCTTTCCTAGCTGGATTGAAGCACGCCTACCTTCTAGGCGCGCATTACTTGAATATCATAGGGGACTCTCAGCTCATCCTGTGGCAAGTTCTGTCAACTTACCGCACCTGTGACCCTAAACTCAAACCATATCAAGATTTGGTCACACTCCTTGCTAGGCAATTCCACAAGTTGATCTACATCCATACTCCCCGGTCTCTGAAAATACTAGCTGATGCTTTAGCATCCCTCGCTTCCTCTCTATCTTTCCCTCTCAGTAGGAGTACTGAGACTATCATCGTTCAGAGATTGGACGCACCCTCTCTTCAGGATCCCTAGTTTGCTAACTCTAGGAAGACTGTAGAGGTGAGGGCTGAGAAGGAAGAGTTGAAGGAAGTATCTTTGACAGAGTTAGAGGAGATCCTGGAAGAGGAAGAGTTGCCCTGGTATCATGAAATTAAGTTGTTTTGCAAAGATGGATCATTCCTGGAAGGGGCAAATGCCGAGTAGCGCAAGTCAATAAGAAGAGCCGCCTCAAGGTATACTATCATTGCTGGAGAACTATATAGGCGCGCTACTAACGGGATGCTCATGAGATGTTTAGACGATGATGAAGCTTGGAAGGTTGCCGAAGCAGCCCATTCTACTGAGTGTGGAGGTCATGTTAATGGCCAGGCTCTAGCGAAGAAGATCCTTAGGTAGGGCTATTATTGGCCCACTCTAGAGGAATATTGCTCCCTCTATGTCCGGAGGTGTCTTAAATGCCAACTCCATGCTGATAAAATTCATGCTCCAGCTTCATCTCTTCATCCTCTATCTGCTCCTTGGCCATTCTCTATGTGGGCTTTCGACGTTGTCGGCCCGCTCGGTGATCCCAATTCTCAGATCAAGCAAAAATCCTTCATCCTTACCGCCACTGAGTACTTCACCAAGTGGGCTGAAGCCGAAGCATACGCAGAGATTAAAGCTACCACGGTGTGTCGCTTCATCATGAAGAACATTATCTCACGGTTTGGAGTGCCAAGCAGCATCGTCACCGACAACGGACCCCAGTTCGTCTCTCAAGAGCTCAAGGACCTATGTAAGAAGTTCAATATTACATTGCATCACTCATCTCCATATTACCCACAAAGCAACGGTCAGGCCGAAGCCACTAACAAAACCCTTCTCAAAACCATAAAGAAAACATGCGAATCTCATAAGTTTTCTGATTAGCCAGAAAGGTTAGTGGAAGCTCTATGGGCTTACCGCACCTCCGTTCGTACTCCTACGGGGCAAACTCCCTATGCTCTCACTTACGGGATGAAGGCGGTGCTCCCACATGAGATTTTGATCCCTTCCCTAAGGGTACAGCACGATAAGGAACTTAATCTCGATGAACGTCGAGAGGCGTTGCTCGTCCAGCTGGAACTCTTAGACGAGTAGAGGATGAATGCGGCCGATCATGTATCCGTTTATCAAAAGAGAGTTTCACGTTATTTTCAAAAGAAGATAATTGAGCGTAAATTTCAAAATGTTGATATGGTTTTGAAACGTAAATTTATTCGGTCTGTAGGTCCTAGGTCTAAATTGCAACCTAACTGGGAAGGGCCATTTATTATGAAAGAGGCTTATCCAGGGAATGCTTACCGCTTAGTAAACGCAGAAGGTGAGGAGCTCTCTTGTTAGGGTGCTAGGCTCGGATACAGAGGGGGGTGAATGTATCCTTCTATGAATAATGGCCAATTAAAAACTCAGATGCTAGACGCAAACACAGAATGAAACGAATTCAATTAAACTTATGAGCAAACATAAGGAGCGCGTCTATCCAAGCATCTAGCGGAAGCAAGCACACAAAGCAAACCATTGCTCAATAGACTTTTTAGGTGGTTCGGTCCTTCAGACCTACGTCCACCCCTCACTCCCAACCGGAGTGAGGCTTCACTAGCCAATGCTAGACAAGCAGACTCAGTCTGCAAACAGTTGCTGCCACACAGCTTGACCAGGGGAACAGCCTCCCCTCTTCCTCCCAACCGGAGGGACCCCTGGACTTGCAACCCGCAAGCCCAGAACCGGAGACACGTCTCCCTTCCTCTGACCAGAGGGAACCCACAAGTAGCTCTCAGCTACTTGCAACCGGAGATCAGATCTCCCTTCTCCTGATCCACAGGAGGAACCCGACCTCACTACTGAGAATCGGAAGAACAAGGATAACCAAATAAGAAAGGGAAAAACAGAAACACGAAATGAAAATAACTTCAGCAAACAGAACGCTGAAAAATGAAATGCACAATGTGGCTCTCAACGGAGCTGACTGGCCTGGATCTGATCCACGGTCCAGTAGACAAATCTTCAGGTGAGCTTCTCTTCCTCTTCTCTTCTCTCTCACTTTCTTTTTCTCTTAACCCTCACGAGCTCTCTAACTCTCTCTTTCTCTTCTTTTTCTTCTGCTCTTCTTCTCTTTCTTTTCTTCTAGATCGAACTCTCTGCACTTCTCCTTTTTTGATTTTTCCTTTCGATCAACCTTTATCTGTAGATGAAGGCTTCAATATATATAGCAGCAACAGCAGGTGGATCAGGTGCAGAATGCGTGTGCCTCCCACGCTCCATCCAGAACCTTCTTGCCACGTACCTTTATAGCATTGGTTCCTTTGGTATCGGATCACGTGCAGCCCAGACACCGGTGAATGTTCTTCCTCGGACCTGCAAGGAGATAAAAAATAATAACACTGAGGGCCACAAGAACTAAAACTGTATGAGGTATGTGATAACAATACGAGATGCACTTTACTGAGAATGACACGAGATACACAATAATAAGGCTAACACTACAAAGAGAACGACACGAAGTATCACTGTAACAAAACAAACACTACGAAGAGAACGACACGAGATACACAATAATAAAGCTAACACTACAAAGAAAACGACACGAAGTCAGAAGAGAACAGCACGAGGTGAGAAGGAAGTCTCACGGAGTGAAAAGGTAGACAAACACGCGATCAGAAGGAACCTGGACGAAGATAGAAAGAAACAACACGAGGACATAACCACAAGAATAACACAAAGACACGAATACAAAAGTAACACGAAGACATGAATACAAAAATAACACGACATAACAAATAGCAAAGAGAACGACACGAGGTGAAACGACACGACGCGAAGTGAAGACTTTACGTTCAACAGGATGTATAGACTTGGAACGGCTTCAAGGCAACGCAATCGAATGTATGGACTTTCACAAGGTATAGACTTGCCAAAGAACTGGATGATGTATAGACTTGAACAAGGCAAAGTCTGTACAGACTTGAGGGTTCACAACGTATATACTTTGGCAAGACAATGGCTGTACGTACTTGAAGTGAAGACCAATGTATAGACTTCAAAGTTCAGCTACCAATGAATAGACTTGGAAAGCTTGAAAGCCAATGTACAGACTTGGAAGTTTAAACCAATGTATGGACTTAGCTTCGAACATGCTACAGTGCATTGTATGGACTCTGAATACTGATGCATGATGCCAAGCCAATGTGTAGACTTTGGCTTGGAGCGAAGGTTAAGATGAGGCTGTATAGACTTGGCCAAACCAAGAGACTCGAAGACACAGGGGTGACACAGATGGAACGACACGAAGTGGCACAGAAAGCAGCACGAGGTGCTGCAGTGATCAGCACGCGCTGGAACAAAACACGACACGAAGACAACCAATAAACATTGTTGGAACAACACGATGTTGAAAAAGACAACACGAAGTGAAGTGAACACAACCAACACGAAGTATGAAAGGAACAGTACGGACATGCAGGGTATTATCTCATAGCAGTTTTTCTTGTTAATCATGGAAAGTTCGAATGCATAGCATTACTCATGATATCTGATTAAAATTAACAATATTTAACATAGTGGTGCTCATCATCAAAACACTAGGGAAGTCACAAAAGTCCAACAATCTCCCCCTTTTTGATGATGGCAACACTATATTAAATAACAGAGATGAAGTGCATGAAGATACGCTGTGAAAATAAGCAACGCAGACACACAACACACTCTTCTCCTCTGACGACTCCCAAGAGCTCCCCCTGAACACAAGATCCACTTTCCTCTGACTAGATAACTCAGGGCACTTATCTTTCGGCACTTATCTTTCGCTCTCCCTCAGCAAAGCACAAAAGCACAAGCAAGACACTCTCCCCCTTTTACATCATCAAAAACTAGGGGTAGGTCTGAAGATATTACGAAAATAAAATTACTGACATTGGAGAGAAAACAATAGAGAGTATGGCTGATAAAGGAGAGTTATTGAGATGTTTAAGCAATTAAGAAAGCCATTAATTTCATGTGAGGATTTTGAGGATCAGTTAGTCAGACTGCTTTCAAAATGGTGAATGAAGATTTGCTCCATACACAAAACCAGATTCTAAGCAAGTAAGGTACAAGATACCAGTATGGTCAGAGTAAGTCTTTACTCAGAGTGTATAAAGCAAGGAAGTCAGGAAAACAAAGACCTGTGGTATTGAGAACAAACAAACTAAGACTGAAATGCTAAGTGAGCAGGATCTTGATACCAAGAGGGAGAAAATATTTCGAAGATGGTGAAGATCAAAGGTAAATTTGTCAAGTACACCTTTGACATTAGGGAGACACCTTGTTTAGAGGCAGGAATCCCCAGTTACTTGGTGGCAAGACCACATTACCCCTTCTGACAAGAGGACAGAGATAGTATTCTAACTAGTGTTGACATTAAGGTGACACCTTTACCAGAGGCCAGACACCCCCAGTTACTAACCAGATATATACCATAGCTCTGTATGATCAAGACAGCTAATTAAGCCTGATTTACTGCCATCTCATGACACGGAATTCTTTCACTTCATTGATGAAAGTCCCAGTTTCTCAATGAACATATAACAAGATTTGTAAAACTTCTTTCATGAATTTTTCATTAAACTGCACTTTAAGCCTTGTAAATTAGTCTTGATTCAGTTTGAGAACAATACGCCAGGTCCAAAGTTTTTCAGACAAAAACACTATATACCTCATTTCGGACTCAACTTAGACTAAGTAGGTATGCTGTACTGGCTAGATCAGAAGTCAGTTATAGTGTAGGAAGATAGTCTTGAATTCAGATTTTGATCTCAGTGGGACTACCAGCCGAAATTCCAACAAGAGATTAGATGAACAGTCTTAACGGATAAAACATTCAAAAAAAATTTTATCCACCTACTCAAACTGATTCTTTTATAAGGTCAGCAAAAGTCCGTTCAAAGTATGTTCAGATTTGGCCAAAAGAGCATGACATCAATTATTAATCTAGCTCCCCTTGAGACCTTGACTCCAACTCAGACTTAACCAAGACAAACCTCAAAACACCTCAAAGAAAACAAACTGGTATCAATCAGTACGAGTGAATCAGCAAACACCCATAATGAGGTTATTTTCAGCAACAGATAATGAGAAAAGATAAACATAAGAGCACATGACAGATTATTTAGAGATCAATTATTCAATCATGAAATTCTGTAAATACCTAATTCTCTGCGCAATGTACTAAAATTTTCAGTATCCAGTGGCTTAGTGAAAATATCTGCAATTTGTGAGTTAGTGCCAACATGGATCAATTCAAAGGTCTTCCTAGCTACTTCATCACGAATAAAATGATGCCTGATTTCGATGTGTTTAGTTCGAGAATGAAGTACAGGATTCTTTGCAATGTTTATTGCACTAGTATTGTCACAAAAGATGGAAGTGCAACCTAGCTCAACTGAGTAATCCAAAAGCTGGTGTTTTATCCATATAACCTGTGTGCCACAGCTCCCTGCTGCCACATACTCAGCTTCAGCAGTAGAAAGAGCCACAGAGTGTTGCTTCTTGGATCCCCAAGAGACTAGGCACCCTCCTAAAAATTCGCAGTGACCACTAGTACTTTTCCTGTCCAATTTACATCCTGCATAATCTGCATCTGTATATGCAATGAGATCTAAACTACATGATGCAGGATACCAAAGACCTAGATCATGGGTAGTAGATAAGTGTCTAAAGATTCTTTTTATAGCTGCCAAATGTAATTCAGTTGGCCTAGACTGGTATCTGGCACACATCCCTACACTAAATTGAATATCAGGCCTGGATGCTGTTAAGTAGAGGAGTGAACCGATCATACCTCTATATAATTTAGCATCCACCTCTTTACCTTTTTCGTCTGAATCTAGTGAGGAGTTGGTGCCCATGGGTATTGAGATAGTCTTGAGGTTGGTCATTCCAAACCTTTTCAGCATCTCCAGAGTATACTTGGTTTGATTTATGAAACAACCATCCTCCATCTGTTTGACCTACAGCCCAAGAAAATACTTTAGTTCGCCAACTAAACTCATTTCAAATTCATGAGACATAGATTCAGAAAATTCTTTACACAATTTTGAATTGTTAGATCCGAAGATGATGTCATCAACATATACCCGGACCACTATTAAATCCTTTCCGAGATTTTTGGTGAAGAGGGTTTGGTCAACCTTACCTCGAGTGTAGCCCTTGCTCAAGAGGAATTCAGAAAGTCTCTCATACCAGGCTCGGGGAGCCTGCTTCAATCCATAGAGGGCTTTATTCAACCTAAAAACCATGTTAGGCTGAACAGAGAAATTAAAACCTGGAGGTTGTTCAACATATACCTCTTCCTTCAATACCCCATTTAAGAATGCGCTTTTGACATCCATCTGCTGCAGCCGAATGTTCCTAGAGCATGCAAATGCAAGCAGAATTCGTATAGCTTCCATCCTAGCCACTGGGGCATAGGATTCATCAAAATCCACACCAAATTCCTGACTGTAGCCTTGAGCTACAAGTCTTGCTTTGTTTCTAGAGATAGCTCCATTCTCATCAACTTTATTCTTGAAAATCTATTTAGTGCCAATGACATGAGTGTTATCAGGTCTGGGAACTAGTTCCCATACAATATTTTTCTCAAATTGATTTAATTCCTCACACATGGCGGATACCCAAGAATCATGTTTTAAGGCTTCTTCCACAGATTTGGGTTCCACCTGAGATACCAATGTAGCTAAGTCCTATTCTTGGACAATTCTAAAATGAGACCTAGTCCTAGGAGGATCATGCAAATTTCCTATGACATTTTCACTAGGGTGGTCTTTGTGAAATATTATCTCACCTGAGGGTTCACCTACCTCAGCTGCTCCTTCTTGCTGTGAGTTTTCTGGTTGAGCAGCTGGCTGCATTTCTTCTTCTTCAATTCTCTCCAAGAAATCTCCCTCATTAGATGGCTCCCTGTCATCATCCATCACTTTGTTAGAGAAATCATTTTCATCAAACACTACATGCGGTGTTTCTTCAATAGTTTGGTCAACTTTATTGAAAACTCTGTAAGCCCTTGAAGTTTCTGAATATCCGAGAAAAATTCCAGGAGAGCTCCTAGCTTCAAATTTGTCCAAACCATTCTTACCATTATTGTGGATAAAACATTTGGAACCAAAAACTTTAAAGTAAGAAATGTTTGGCTGCTTACCCTTGAGAAGTTCATACGGAGTTTTCCTATGAGTAGGTCTTACCAATGCTCGGTTTAGAATGTAGCATGCAGTATTCGCAGCTTCAGCCCAAAATCTCCTTGGAAGTCCACTCTCAATCAGCATAGTCCTGGCCATTTCAATTATTGACCTGTTTCTTCTCTCAACAATTCCGTTCTGCTCCGGTGTCCTTGTGTCCTTTGTCGCAGAGTTGACTTATACTTATCAAGTTGTGCTGAAGTCCTTCTACAAGATACACATCTTCAATGGAGTTAGTAGAGGACTTATCAATTGTACCAATTCCAATTATTCTTCCTCTGTTATTTCCACCGAATTTGACCAAGCCCCCAAACTTCATTTTCAGTTTGCTAAATTTGGACCGGTCTCCTGTCATGTGCCTGCTACAGCCGCTGTCAAGATACCACTTGTTATGCTCGGCTGCCAGGCTAACCTGTGAAAGTTCAGACAAAGTGATGTGGGACCCAATTCAAATTGGGTCCAAAGATAGTTTTCAATTTATCCAAATCACACTTAGGAACCCACATTTGTTTTACTGTTCTTTTCAGAGGTTTCATGTAAATTGATTCTTCCTTCTTGGCAATTCTCAGTGGGTGTTGAATGAGCCTATTCCCATTAAAATTATGCTGTTTCTGAGCGGAGAAATTGTTGTTTGGCCTCTTAGAGGAAACTCGTGTGTGCTGAGCATAATTCATGTAGCCATTTTTATTCAAATGAAAATTGTGTTGAAGGTGATGCATGTTCGCATGCTTTCCTTGATAACTATCATGCTGAATTTTCTTAGTGAAACTGTTCACCTTTCTAGTGACATCAATAGGAATGGTCGTGTGAAAACCCTTGTTACACACCTGTTGCACAGGAACAGTTCTAGTCTCAGGATTTTCTGACTTAGTCTGCTGACCAGTGGATTGAATAGATTTGCTGGTCGAAACCTTCAATGTAGAGACAGATTTGGAACTGGATGGGGTTTCCAGTGTTTCCTTGCCCTTGGCGGGGCAGAATGTGATAGTTTTGAATTCAAAGGGTTTTTTACTTGTGGGATTATATCCTAATCCCTCCCTGTTGAAGTTTACCCTCGACCCCAGAAGGACATCCAGATTGTTTCTCCCCTCTGTAAATTTTTCTAGCATTTTTCCTTTGTCCTCAATCTCCTTCTGAAGTTCATTACATTGGTCCAGGAGTTCCTGATTAACTTTTCCAACCGCCTCATATTTTTCTGCAATCAGTCTAAACTCCTTTTTACTCTCTTCAGTTTTACTCTTCAGCTCATTCATCCTAGCTAGATTTTCCTCTCTTTCCATTCTAAATTTCTCGATCTCACTTCTAGCCTGATCTAGCTCAATGGCCATCTCCTTAGTTTTCATGTTGTCCGTAACAGCAATAGAGTGTTCTTCAGAAACGGAGTGAAACTTTCGTTTAAGCATTCTGTGCTCCTTGGTTAGAAAATTATATTTAGCTAATAGATCGCCATAAGCGTCCTCCCAATCATCCAAAGTAAAATTCTCAAATAAGTTCGTTACCTCTTCCTCATGGTTGGCCATGAGGCAAGTCTTCTCTTCATCTTCACTGGACGAGGTGGCTTCTGGATCCTCCTCCTCGTCGCTCCATATGCACAGCATGACTTTCTTCTTCTTGTGCACCATCTTCTTCTGGTATCCGGGAGCCTTAGCTTGCAGCTCTGGACATTCACTTTTCATGTGACCAGGTTTCTGACAATGGTAGCATGTAACCTTCTTAACAAACCGGTTCTTCTCAAGTTCTCGTTCAGGAGACTTCCTTGCAGCATTGAATCTCTTTCTCCTGTAGAATTTCCCTTTAGTCCTCAGGAACTTTCTGAATTGCCTGGTGAGCATGGCCTGCTCGCTCTTGTCCAGGTCTGAGAATCCGTCAGAGTCTTCGCTACTACCACCACTGTTGTTGCTGCTGCTGCTCTTCTTAGTATGCCGTGAGACCTTCAGAGCAACATTCTTTCCCTTTCTGTCATGTCCATCATTCCCTTATCTGAAGTTCATTTCGTGGGTCATGAGAGACCCAATCAGCTGGGTTACTGACATGGTGGATAAATCTCTTGATTCCTCTATGACGGTCACCTTAGTATCCCAGATGGGAGTTAGGGACCTAAGGATCTTCCTGACAATGCCTTCTTGCTGAATCTCCTTTCCAAATCCTCTCAGACTATTGATGATCACAGACAATCTAGCATACATTTCTGTGATCGACTCCTCTGGCTTCATCTTAAACAACTCATACTGAGTTGTAAGCATATTGATCTTGGTAGCTTTCACTTGAGATGTGCCCTCATAAATTAACTGCAATTCATCCCACATTTTCTTTGCAGTCTTGCACGCTGAAATCCTCAAGTACTCTTCAGGGTGGACGGCACACTGTATGATGCTAAGAGCTGTCCAATTCAGTGCAGAGAGTTTTACCTGTTCCTCTGTCCATATGTCTTCGTTCGGTGGAAGTTGGTACGGACCATCTGTAATTACTCTCCAGAGCTTGTGGCTTTGGGCCCTGATAAAGACTTCCATCCTTTTCTTCCAAAAAAAATAGTTATTACCATCGAAGAAAGGGGGACGGGCGATTGACTGCCCTTCAGCAATGTAGCTGCGAGGACCAGCGGATCCGTTTCCCTGGCCGTTGGACCACATATTGGGAAATACCCGCTCTGATACCAAGTGTTAGGGTGCTAGGCCCGGATACAGAGGGGGGTGAATGTATCCTTCTATGAATAATGGCCAATTAAAAACTCAGATGTTAGACGCAAACACAGAATGAAACAAATTCAATTAAACTTATGAGCAAACATAAGGAGCGCGTCTATCCAAGCATCTAGCGGAAGCAAGCACACAAAGCAAACCATTGCTCAATAGACTTTTTAGGTGGTTCGGTCCTTCAGACCTACGTCCACCCCTCACTCCCAACCGGAGTGAGGCTTCACTAGCCAATGCTAGACAAGCAGACTCAGTCTGCAAACAGTTGCTGCCACACAGCTTGACCAGGGGAACAGCCTCCCCTCTTCCTCCCAACCGGAGGGACCCCTGGACTTGCAACACGCAAGCCCAGAACCGGAGACACGTCTCCCTTCCTCTGACTAGAGGGAACCCACAAGTAGCTCTCAGTTACTTGCAACCGGAGATCAGATCTCCCTTCTCCTGATCCACAGGAGGAACCCGACCTCACTACTGAGAATCGGAAGAACAAGGATAACCAAATAAGAAAGGGAAAAATAGAAACACGAAATGAAAATAACTTCAGCAAACAGAACGCTGAAAAATGAAATGCACAATGTGGGTCTCAACGGAGCTGACTGGCCTGGATCTGATCCACGGTCCAGTAGACAGATCTTCAGGTGAGCTTCTCTTCCTCTTCTCTTCTCTCTCACGTTCTTTTTCTCTTAACCCTCACGAGCTCTCTAACTCTCTCTTTCTCTTCTTTTTCTTCTGCTCTTCTTCTCTTTCTTTTCTTCTAGATCGAACTCTCTGCACTTCTCCTTTTTTGCTTTTTCCTTTCGATCAACCTTTATCTGTGGACGAAGGCTTCAATATATATAGCAGCAGCAGCAGGTGGATCAGGTGCAGAATGCGTGTGCCTCCCACGCTCCATCCAGAACCTTCTTGCCACGTACCTTTATAGCATTGGTTCCTTTGGTATCGGATCACGTGCAGCCCAGACACCGGTGAATGTTCTTCCTCGGACCTGCAAGGAGATAAAAAATAATAACACTGAGGGCCACAAGAACTAAAACTGCATGAGGTATGTGATAACAATACGAGATGCACTTTACTGAGAACGACACGAGATACACAATAATAAGGCTAACACTACAAAGAGAACGACACGAAGTATCACTGTAACAAAACAAACACTACGAAGAGAACGACACGAGATACACAATAATAAAGCTAACACTATAAAGAAAACGACACGAAGTTAGAAGAGAACAGCACGAGGTGAGAAGGAAGTCTCACGGAGTGAAAAGGTAGACAAACACGCGATCAGAAGGAACCTGGACGAAGATAGAAAGAAACAACACGAGGACATAACCACAAGAATAACACAAAGACACGAATACAAATACAACACGAAGACATGAATACAAAAACAACACGACATAACAAACAGCAAAGAGAACGGCACGAGGTGAAACGACACGAGGCGAAGTGAAGACTTTGCGTTCAACAGGATGTATAGACTTGGAACGGCTTCAAGGCAACGCAATCGAATGTATGGACTTTCACAAGGTATAGACTTGCCAAAGAACTGGATGATGTATAGACTTGAACAAGGCAAAGTCTGTACAGACTTGAGGGTTCACAACGTATATACTTTGGCAAGACAATGGCTGTACATACTTGAAGTGAAGACCAATGTATAGACTTCAAAGTTCAGCTGCCAATGAATAGACTTGGAAAGCTTGAAAGCCAATGTACAGACTTGGAAGTTTAAACCAATGTATGGACTTAGCTTCGAACATGCTACGGTGCATTGTATGGACTCTGAATACTGATGCATGACGCCAAGCCAATGTGTAGACTTTGGCTTGGAGCGAAGGTTAAGATGAGGCTGTATAGACTTGGCCAAACCAAGAGACTCGAAGACACAGGGGTGACACAGATGGAACGACACGAAGTGGCACAGAAAGCAGCACGAGGTGCTGCAGTGATCAGTACACGCTGGAACAAAACACGACACGAAGACAACCAACAAACATTGTTGGAACAACACGATGTTGAAAAAGACAACACGAAGTGAAGTGAACACAACCAACACAAAGTATGAAAGGAACAGTACGGACATGCAGGGTATTATCTCATAGCAGTTTTTCTTGTTAATCATGGAAAGTTTGAATGCATAACATTACTCATGATATCTGATTAAAATTAACAATATTTAACATAGTGATGCTCATCATCAAAACACTAGGGAAGTCACAAAAGTCCAACACCGTTGCGCTAAAAGCTCGAGCTAGTAGCGAAGGTTAGACCGTATTTCCTTATGGCAGCGCAGAGCCCCACGTCTATGATGTGCTGTGGGCGGGCATGAGGGGCTTCGCACATGGACCCCATAATCCATGCGGTGGGTTGGGCTGCCAAGCACCGATGGTCCCCCATGGGTCCCATACCCCACATGGTACACACCAAATCCAAGGAGACGCTGGCATAAACCAACAATCTCCCCCCCAGCGGCACCTGGGATTTGAACCCGCGACCTCGCCCTGATACCAGTTTACAGGATCAAGCCCCTACCGTTGCGCTAAAAGCTCGAGCTAGTAGCGAAGGTTAGACCGTATTTCCTTATGGCAGCGCAGAGCCCCACGTCTATGACGTGCTGTGGGCGGGCATGAGGGGCTTCGCACATGGATCCCATAATCCATGCGGCGAGTTGGGCTGCCAAGCACCGATGGTCCCACATGGGTCCCATACCCCACATGGTACACACCAAATCCAAGGAGACGCTGGCATAAACCAACAATCTCCCCCCCAGCGGCACCTGGGATTTGAACCCGCGACCTCGCTCTGATACCAGTTTACAGGATCAAGCCCCTACCGTTGCGCTAAAAGCTCGAGCTAGTAGCGAAGGTTAGACCGTATTTCCTTATGGTAGCGCAGAGCCCCACGTCTATGACGTGCTGTGGGCGGGCATGAGGGGCTTCGCACATGGACCCCATAATCCATGCGGCGGGCTGGGCTGCCAAGCACCGATGGTCCCACATGGGTCCCATACCCCACATGGTACACACCAAATCCAAGGAGACGCTGGCATAAACCAACATCTCTCACGCTTGGAATGGGTTGTACCTTAAGCGTTTCTTTCATTAGAAATCTAAACCAGTGCCACCCCGGTAGCAAGATGTCCTTTCCCTTCCTTGCGAGAAAGAGGACCCCGAGTACAGCAATCACACACTACACAACATCCCTAGTCGGGTTTCCCACTTTGTAGACACCGTTTCTCCTTAGCCCTGCTTTGGGGGAAAAGTCAAAAGTCCATGTCCGTCTCTTTCTTCGGCTGAATCCAGAAGCAAGGGGTGAATAAGGAGGCGACGACCAATCTAGGCGCCTTGACGAGAGGAGGTCTCAAATAGGGCCAGTCCGTTATGACCTGACGCCACAAGAAAAAGGAAAAGAGCAAAGAAAAGGAGCAATCTTCTTGGCAAAAGCAAAAGTCTATCTCGAAAGTCCATCAATTATAAATTCCAAAGCTCCAAAAGAAAAAAATAATAAGCTAGGCATGGCAAGAGTGGCAGTACAGTTTCCCCGCGGGACCTTATGAGCCCGGTTGTATGCGTGTCTAGAGTGGACAAAGGTTCGATGACGGACGCAAAAGCCCCAGCACAACAGACCAAGTCTCTGAATAGGTTGACTGGAGAGGAACTCAAGTCCTTAAAAAACTTCTATATCTGGCCTAAGCTTATCCCCGCGTTCTATTTTTCCTTTTCAGGACTGAGACAAGTACCCTGGGTATGGCCTTGGCAGAGACACCGTCATGCGAGTTAGGTTCTGGCCAGGGGTTGTCACCCCCATTACACGCCAACCTCGGAAACTCTGAATAGAATTGGGAGGACCCACGCTCCTAGGGAGGCACTGGTTTTCAAAACCCCAAAAAAATTATTATATATTTCAAAATCCAAAAAAAATCATATATTTCAAAATCCAAAAAAAAATCATATATTTCAAAATCTAAAAAAATCATATATTTCTAAATCTAAAAAAATCATATATTTCAAAATAAAAAAATTATATATTTCAAAATCAAAAAAAAATCATATATTTCGAAATCCAAAAAAAATCATATATTCTAAAAAACAAAAACACCAGATATTTTTAAAAACTCACAAAAATCCAGATGTTTACAAAAATTCCCAAAAAAATACCATCATATGCATTGCATGCATTGCATTGTTTCCATTTTATATTCTTCGCCTATTTAATAAGGCTCCACCCCTTGACCAAATATCAAGAAATGGTCAAAATCTAACTTGCTTTAGGCAAGGGGTTCAGTCTAAGAATAGATCAAACTTGTTTCTTGTCTAAGTGTATGCAGAACGTAGGTTCAAGCCCAAGATTGTAAATTTTCAAGTTCAGGACTGTAACGCACCAGCATCAGACCGTCACAGCCTTGTAACGGTCACCCTTCGACCGTCACAGCCTTCTGAACTTTGAAATTCATTGGCCCTCAGCAAACCCTCTCTGACGCGTCCGCGATTGACCGTCACTTCACTCTAACAGCCTACTATTAGGCCGTTACATTCTACAGAGAACAGAAACTCAGTTTTCTGAGGTCACTCCTTCTGATGGCTCATCGTAAGACCGTCAGACTGTTGTGACGGCCCTATGTAGGACCGTTACAAATTCCAAAAACTCTGCTTTCAAGCCAAGTCAAGCAACAAACTCAAGATTCCATCAACTAAGGCACTTCTATATCATTCCATTGAGTTCAAGAATACATAAAATTGATTGATAAACTTCAAGTTTAGAAACATCATAAGAAATCTCAAGCTACATTCAATTTTCTATCCGCAAGAGGGTGGATCTTGCGCAATTCTTTCACATAGCTATGGCGTCCCTCATCGTCCTCTTCCACTTCTTCTTGCCACGGGCGCACTTTGCTGATCTCCCACATGGTCAGTGCGTTCCAGATCGCTCTCTCATCTTCCTCGGTCCCCATCTTCCTAGCTAGAAGGGGAGGGTAGTGTGATACTGTAGGAACTTCAGTATGGGGTAGCCCAATTTGAAGGTAGCACCGGTGCGGGTTGTAGATTGCCAAGGTAGTGTTCCCCACTAGCTGTAGATCAAGGCCTAGTTGCCGTGGTACTCTAAGCAAGGTGCTCCGCAAAACACTTAGGCGCATCATGAACTTCTCTATTGGCAAAGTGTTGAGGAAGAGGCGCCATTCATCCCGTGTTTTCTTATCCGCCGTCTTGCACTCAACCTGTGAAGAGAATCCTAAGGCACCTCCGATATAGAATAAAGGGTGGCTCCCAAAGATCCGGCTAGCTGAAGGTATGTCTTCCTTGGGTTGGAACTTGATTCTCACACCCATCCAACACTCAAGGAGTATCATGGAGCCGAAAAGAGGTCCTCCTAAGCAAGCTGAACTAAGTCCTTCATAAAGGAATGAAAGAACCGCTTGAGAAATAGACAAACACCGCCACGATCCGCTGATGATGCTAAGGTTTTGGATATCTAGGAGGTGGTCGGTGGTAGTAAAAAGGAAGACTCCGCATAAGCAAACTGACACGGCTTTGGCTATGGCTTCATATCTCTCCCACTTGTTCTTACAATGAGAGACTATCCATTGAGCCATGGGTATCAAGTGAATATGGTTTGGGCAGATCATGGTCATCACATCCTTCGGGTTGTGTATGAAATCATTTAAGATCAAGGATGGGTCAACAGGTTCGACCGTATGGCACACTAGATCTTCGTCCCCTACTTTAGTCTTAGCAAGGGCTAGGTAGGTCTCTACCTCTTCCAATAGGACTGTAGCTTCGAAGGAAGGGAAGAGGAAGGTATGTGTTTGTGGATGCCATAGCTCTATAAGGGCTGAAATGCTTGCCCAATCTAAAGACAATTTCTGAAAGTTCTTGGCCAAAACTAACAAAGGTTGGAGGTGCCATGCCCTAAGGATGGATAAAACTTCTAAAGGGAGTTCTTTGACCATGGGAGCCACCCACTTTAAGTTAGAGTAACACCTTGGACCAGAAAGAGGCTAAAGAAAGAAGAAGAAGAAGAAGAAGAAAGAAGAATTATGAGTGGCATAGAAAGTGCAGAAATTGATGAACTTTTGAAGTTAATTGGAACTTACCACTCTTTGGGCACTTGAGCTCAGATGCTTGGGGATGGATGTCAACCTTTACAGCTCCCCATGCTCCTTCTTAGCTGCTTTAGGACCGGTGTAGACTCTCTCCTCCATGCCCATTGCTCCGAAGCTTCTCTTCATGATGTCCCTTGCCCTTTGATGGAGTTTTCAACCCTTGTAGCAGAGAATTAATGAAAGCTGTGATTTTTGGGCTTGTTCCTAGCTTATAAAGGCTTGATTTTGGTGCTAGGATAATAAGATTGGGGTTAGAAAGCTCAGTTTTACTCTGTCGTGTCTAACGGTCTAATCTTAGACCGTTACAGAACTCTGATGCTCCATCAATGGACCATCACATTTCCTGCAACAACTTTCAGTCCATTTTCATTCTGTCATTTCTGACGGCCTAACCGTGATGCGTTATATGGACCTGACGCTCCATCAATAGACCGTCACATTCTCTGCTGCAGGTTTTGTTCACCCTTTCCAGTTCTCTTTGGTCTGACCTGCCGGTCTTACATTTTGACCACTGTTCTCACTCGTCCACACCTGTTTCCATCTGTCCGCATTCATTCCCATCCATTCATATGTGCATTCACATATTCATTGCATTCATTCATATCCACATTTGCACACCCATTTCACAGCACATAAATAAAACACAAAAAGATTTTCATTTCTATCATTCCAGTTCATTTACATAAGTCATGTACAAGTGTGGGTGTCAAAAGAAAGAAGAGAAAAAATACATCACTCGGCCGGTCTATCCCCCGGGCCCTCACTATCACCGGCACCCTCCTGCCGCTTGGCTGGCGGCCCCATGGCACTGTGCTCCTCCTCTCGTGATCGTCTCCGATCCACCTTCTCGTTCCTCCGCCGATCGGAAGAACTAGCCAGGTAGTTTCCTACCGATCTGCTCGACACTCCGCTCCGTGTGCCTCCCGCTACAGCACTCCGAGATGCACTCAGCACGGGCCCCGGCTGATCATCCGGACTGTCCGTTCCACGGCCCGGAGTTCTATTTTTAAATCATGCACCTGGAGTCACACCGCCCGAGCCTCGGTCCGGTATCTATCAAGGTCTGCAATCTGGGTGGCTGCCTGCTCCAATTCTCCGCTCAGCCGGGCCACCTTTACCTGAAGATGCCCTACTTCAGCTTGGGACGGTCCAGTTTTGCTCGGGTCCGCTTGGTCTCTGCTCGAGCTCGCTCTGTCTCGGCCAAAGTCGCAGTCAGTTCTCTCGCCTGCATTTTGCATTTTATCATGGTCAGTCCATTAGGCATTTTAAGTTTAAATCAGAAGCATTTAGGTTCATGTTTGGATTCTTACCCGCTCTGCGAGGGTAGCCTCGGCCTCCTCGGCTCGAGCTACGGCTCGGGTAAAATCTGCATCTCACTCAGCCCGTCCCTCGGCAGGCTGTGAAGAGGAGGACGGTGCATTTGGTCCGGTCCTCTGGGCTCCCTCGGCCCGCTGCATTTAGAAGTCAAAGTTAGCCATTTGCATCATAAGCATTTAAGTCTTAAGTGTCGAAGCTCACCAAAAGATCCAAGGCAGCCCGGTACTCATCCCGCTGCTGGATGGTGACATGAAGGAGTCCCTCGAGCTCAGCTATTCTTCCATGTGGGTCTAGCTGCATTTAGAAAGCATATGTCAGTGCATATAGAAGTATTAATTTAAATAGACAGAGTTTTAAGTTTAGAAGTTCATACCGGCCGCTGAGTGCCTCTGAACACCTGGTCGCCATACCGGTGGGAGTAAGCCTTGAGGCAGGTCTCGTCGCTGTCCGCCCGGTCTTTCACAACCCGGCCCTTCTTGTTCCAATCATGGACGTACTTGGCCTTTCGGGCGCACCAGTCGACGTCACCGCTAATGCCCTTCGAAGACTTGCCCGGGCGTTCATCATGACGGCGGGGGAAGGTCACCTCTGGCTGGTGAAGTCCCCGTGTCCTCAAGATCAACCGGTAGTGCAGGGGCTCTGTAATATCCCGATTTATTAACAAATAAAAATTTCTAGAAAATTTATAAGAAATTAACTAGAAATTCCTTAATAAATAGAATAAGTTAAGTTTTGACTATTTTGTAAAAATCTGGAAAATTTAGAATCTTGTAGAGGATAAAATGTTTAATAATAGTATCTTCTGTGACCGACCCAAATAAAATCCATAATTAGGCCAAATCAACTGATTAAGGCCCAAATCCACACTTAATCTAATTGGACCTTAAAACGTGAAATTTGAGCCCAATACCCGATCATTTAGGCTGAGACCGGATCCAAATGGGAGGCTAGGATGAGAGTATCATTTCCCCTCTTAGTTCTCCCCAAAAGCATAACCCTAGAAAATGAATTTTTTGTTGAGAAGGTGGCGGCTAACCCTATCCGCGCGGTTCGCGCACGTCCAACTTGATTGGACTCTATCTCCTCGAATAGAAGACTCTAGACCTTGTGTGACCTATAAAAATGACCCTCAGGAACCCTATTTTTGCTTGGGTGCTGTGGCGGCCGACGAGGATCGTGGACGAGGGTGGATTCCGACGATCACCGGCGAGGTGTTCTTAGCGTGTCGTCGTCCTTTCTTCTTCCTTCTTCCTCCGTTTAAGGTAGGTTATAGCAAGCCGAACCTTAAGTATTACATATGGTTAGAACCAACTTTGAGTGCTCTTTCTATTGAATGCAAAAGCCCTAAAAGTTACTTAGTATCATGCGAGAATTTTAGGGTTTAGTAGAAGCATGTCATATCTAGGGTTGTATTTGTTCCATCTCGTTTAAGTAGCGATTGCAGGCACTAAAGATTAAATTGAGCATGCTTTATTGTAAAACTTTTCGTGCTCTTTCTTTTGAATCCAAAAGCCCTAATTATTATGCTCTGTGCTATGCGTATTTAGCAATTCTTCGTAACCCTAGCCAACTCGCCGAAGGCGGGCAAGGCGAAAAGGGGTTTGGTTGATTTTTGACTTGTGCGGCCTCGCGATAGACCGCCCAACCTAGTTAGGCGGCATATTACTGACCGTTTATGTTCTCTGGTTCGTATTATGTTTCTGGGAAGAGCGGCTTTACCTAGACCGCCCTTCTGTCAGGCGGCCAGTAATTGACCGTTCGTCTTCCCCAGCGGCTCATTACAGACTGCTCATCTCCAGAAGGTCTTCTGACCTGAGGGGGATAAACAGCCTGTCGTGCGACCGCCAAGGAGGATGAAAGGTCCATACTGGACCGTCCATCTTTATAGAATTTATTAAGTTATCTTTTTCGCATGATTTATGATGGTAGATTAATGGTTAAATGTAGGTTAGCAACATGCATAAAAACTCTGGAAAATTATAACAGTAAATGATTATAAATCTTGCTGATCTCGACCTTGGATCATCTTCTTCAATGTTAATATTAATCTGGAAATGTTATTAGGGTTGTGTGACAGTCGTTCTACTCCGGTAGGATTGACTGACCGTCTCACTGGATTCCGATGTTTTATTAGCCCTATTTCCTTGTAATGTTTGAGACTCTCCGCCGGATATTCCATCCGCCGGACTAGGACCTTCATTACGGGACCTCCGTAAGCCCCCGCGAGCATGGGATTCCCACTAGGACGCCGGGCAGGTTGTACCATCATGACCTGAACCTATGTACGTGATCGAATCGATTGAACTATCGTATTGTAAGTCACGGCTCGACTTGGACCCCCTGAGAATTGCGCGGCCCGAAAGGGACCGTTCATCTTATTGGGCGACCCATAACGAACCGTACATCCCTGGCCAAGTGCCACTTACATTGGTCGATTAACCTTGATCTATCTTCGACCAAATTGTGTTTGGATCGACCCAATAAGCCCTAGGTTGACCAGTGGAGAGTGGGCTGGACCCTGGTTCAGTTCTGCACCACTTATGGCAGCCCGGAGCCCGTTTGGGTAGATTTCTAGTTGATTAAGTTGAACGGACCTATTGGAACCGCCCATGTTATAGCGCGGATCTTATTGGACCGTCTATCTGTTAGACGGCCTTATATGGACCATTTATCTTATTCTTGGGCTTCCAGCTCTACTAGTCTTGAGCGGCCCATTTTTAACCGTCCAATTACTCGAGCGGCCCTACATGGACCGTGTATCCTTGACTTCGGTGTGGCTAGTCCTAAGCCCATCTATATCATGAGCGGTCCACTCTAGACCATTCATTGCTTGAGCGGCCCTGTTATGACCGCTTAGCATCCAGAAGTGATTTCCGTGATTTTTCATGTTGAATCCAAGGACCTGATTGGTTCTTGATAACTTGAACTTTCTAGACATGATGTCTACTTCGACTTACCCTTGAAACTTTGGTAAGTTCCACATCTTGAAGTATTGGCCATCTAACTTATTTAATGTCTAGACATAACTTGGGATCTCGGATCCAGCAAATCAATGCCAATGCATAGTAAGGGCCCAGTCTGGTCCTGGGTGGAGCGCCTGAAAAGTACTTGTGCCTCGGGGAGTTTGAATGACATGGTGAGGCATTTCACCGAGTGCATGACTAGCATGATGTCTATGACAATAATCTCTTTCTTGAATTCTCTTCACTTGGTTAATCTTGCTTGTTCGCCAAATTCTCGGTTATATCATGTTCTTGCCTTCTTTTCATTATTTTGTTGCATAGTTATTTCCTTTCGTTCTTTATTTACGCACTCAAACATGCATTTTAATTGGCTAATTACTTAAACTTGCCTGTTATTACCTACTGAGCATTCGCTCACCTAGTTTTTCCCCCCTTTTCAGGTAGCTCAGGTGAGGACTCGCAATCTGATGGGAACGGGCAAGAGTGACGATCGTGGAGTGAACCTGATAGAAGCCTGTGAAACTAGTTCTAGTTGTGGAGTCTATTTGTATTTAAGAGTATTTTGGAAGAGTTGTAATTTGAAGTTAGCCAATGTAATAGTGTTAAATAGATGTTGTCAAAGATTATGTTAAGTGGGATCATTGTAGTTGGAACGTGGTTTGGTTATGTGCTATTAAATGAATGGAGCAGTTTATATTTATGGTGATGTGCGATCTTTTAGCTTTAACATATCATGTCTAGAAATAAACATATTATTATGATAATTACTTGTCTCTACTGCCAGTCCCGATATTCCGCGTGGGGGCGTGATAGTTAGGTGGTATCAGAGCCTAGGTTTCTAATATTCCTAGGTTACTTAGGTTCTAGGATTCTAAGTGTTTGTCGTAGAACCTATACCCTTGTTATGAGTCAAAGGACCAAGCCTAGTGAGAATTTGGGTAGAGACTTGGGTCGAGTTAATAATCAACTCTAAACTCTTTCTCATAAATGAACTTAAGATAAATTATTTTTGTGCAGGACGTTTCGATGGCTGCTGAGCGTACGCAGTGGCGGGACATGCAGCGGACGGTCCAAGGACTTACGCGGGCTTTACAACAAGTGGCCCAAGGTGGAGCGGCGAATCATGGTGCTGGCGATCTACACCGGAATTTTCGTGGGATGAATCCCCCACGTTTTGGAGGTTCAACTGATCCCGATGAAGCCGAGCACTGGCTTAAGGAGATGGAGAGAATTTTTGAAGTTATGCAATGCAGCGACCAGGAGCGTGTGCTTTTAACAACCTTCCAGTTGGAACGGGATGCTAGGACTTGGTGGGAATCAGTAAAGTCAACCCTCGGTGACAGAAAAATTTCGTGGAAGGAATTTGAAGAATTCTTCAATAGCAAGTACTTTTCCGACAGAATCCAAGTGAAGAAAGTGGCGGAGTTTGCTGCTTTGAAGCAGCGAAGTCTATCTGTAGCGGAGTATGAAGCTCAATTTTTTAGACTCTCTCGTTATGCTACTCATTTGATTTCTACAGAGAAGATGAAGGCGAAACATTTTCTAAATGGGCTGAAGTTGTATTATATTAACTAGTTGGCGCCGATGGAGATTCAAACCTATGCAGAGATGGTGAGGAAAGCCCAAGTTTTAGAAGATACCTTGGAAATGATGGAGAAAATATGTGGGAAGAATGTTAAAAAAGAACAACCTACTGGTTCCGGGAGTGCTAAACCCGGGAATAACAAGAAGAGGCCCAATGGCAGGCCTGGTTCATGGAAGGGAAAAATGCCAAAGAATGAAGACAAGAAGCCTGGTCCGATTGTTCCATTTAAGGGCGTATGCAAGTATTGTGCCCGCCCCGGTCACAAGATGGAAGAGTGCTGGCGCAAGCTGGGTACCTGTTTGCGTTACGGGAGTAGGGATCACTGCATTCCAGAGTGTCCTCTCTTATCCGAGCAAGCTACCCCGACGAAACCTCAAGGCGGCAAGAAGCAGCAGGGAAAGCTCCAGGCCCTACAAGAGGATGACGCAGGCACCACCGAGGAGGGTGGACTTGTGGAAGGTACTCTCATTGTTCAAGGAAAGCCAGCTTTTGTTCTTTTCGATACCGGTGCTACTCATTCATTTGTTTCTCGGAGTTTTGCTAAGACGATATCTGTGAAGCCGATTTTGATGGATTCCCCCTTAGAGATATCCACTCCTATTGGTTCTAAATCAGTGATTAAATATTTTTATCCTTCTAGAAAGATTATGGTTAATGAACAGAATTTGCCGGCTGATTTAGTATGCATGGATATGAAAGATTATGATATAATTCTAGGAGCAGATTGGTTGGCTAAGCATGAGGCCAATGTTCATTGTAGTTCCAGCTCTGTGTCCTTTTCTAGACACCTTGGACTTTCCTTTATAGGGGTTAGGCACCATAGATCTGTGCCACTTATCTCGACCATCCGAGCCGATAAGTTAATGAGGAGAGGATGTCAGGCATTTTAAGCCTTTGTTTATGTGACCCCTGAGAAGAAGATCGAGATTAAGAACATTTCTATTGTCCGAGATTTTCCGGATGTTTTTCCTGAGGAAATGCCAAGTCTTCCACCAGAGAGGGAAGTTGTGTTTTCTATTGATCTAATTCCTGGTGCGACCCCTGTTTCTAAGGCTCCTTATCGTATGTCTCCTGCAGAGCTGAGGGAATTAAAGCAACATTTAATGGAATTACTTGAGAAGGGGTTTATTCGTCCAAGTACATCCCCGTGGGGGGCTCCAATGTTATTTGTAAGGAAGAAGGATGGCTCGATGAGGTTGTGTATTGATTATCGGCAACTGAACTAGTTGACTATAAAGAATAAATATCCATTGCCGAGGATTGATGAGTTATTTGATCAGATAGTAGGAACTCAGTAATTCTCTAAGATTGATCTTCGATCAGGCTATCATCAGTTACGGATTAAGGAGGAGGATATTTATAAGACAGCTTTTCGTAGCAGGTACGGGCACTTTGAATTTATTGTAATGCCTTTTGGATTAACGAATGCACCTGCAGCTTTCATGCAGTTGATGAACGATGTATTCCGGCCCTATCTGGATCAATGGGTCGTAGTGTTTATTGATGACATTCTGATTTATTCCAAGAGTGAAGAAGAACATGCTGAACATTTGATGATGGCGTTACAATTATTGAGAGACCATCAATTATACGCCAAGTTTAGCAAGTGTGAATTTGGCTACAAGAAGTGTCCTTTCTAGGGCATATCATTACGAAAGAAGGTATTTCTGTTGATCCGTCGAAGGTAGAGGCAGTTAAAGATTGGGACAGGCCTACTAGTGTAACAGAAGTTAGAAGCTTCCTAGGCTTGGCAGGATATTATCGGAGGTTTATTAAAGGTTTTTCCAAGATTGTGGTACCCTTAACAAGATTAACCCGCAAGGAGAATAAGTTTGATTGGACGGAAGATTGTGAGAAAAGCTTCCAGACTTTGAAGGAATGTTTAACTACTGCCCCTGTTTTAGCTTTACCATCAGGAGAAGGAGGCTTCGTGGTGTACACCGATGCTTCGGGAATTGATTTAGGTTGCATACTGATGCAGCACGGGAAAGTGATAGCCTATTCTTCTAGGCAGTTGAGAAAGCATGAGGACAATTATCATGTCCATGATTTGGAGCTAGCATCCGTAGTTTTTGCCTTGAAGATATGGAGGCATTACTTATATAGAGAGACATTCACAGTATTTTCAGATCACAAGAGTTTGAAGTATTTATTTTCTCAAAAAGAGCTCAATATGAGGCAGAGAAGATGGTTGGAGTATCTAAAGGATTTCGACTTCTCCATAGAATATCATCCCGGGAAGGGTAATGTGGTGGCAGATGCCCTAAGCCGCAAGCCAATGGCTAAATTGTCAAGTCTCATGATGCAAGAATGGAAAGTGTTGGAGCAATTAGCCGGGTTGGATATTAATGTTGACAAGGATCGAGTCATGATTGCTCAGATTCTGCTTAAACCAGAATTATTGGCAGAAATCAAGTCCTTGCAAGACAATGACCCAGAGTTGGTAGAAATCAAGGAGAGCTTAAATAGCAGACAGGAATTTATGATAGCTAACGATGACAGACTGTTATTTCAGGGAAGGACTTGTGTACCTGATGTGGCCGAAGCTAAGAACAAGATCCTCGAGAAAGCTCATAGATCCCGATATACCATTCATCCTGGAGGTACGAAGATGTTTAAGGATTTGAAAAGATCTTTCTGGTGGCCAAATATGAAAAGGGAAATTGCAGAATTTGTGAGTAGATGCTTGGGGTGTCAGCAAGTTAAGGCCGAGCATTTCAGACCTGCAGGGAAGTTGAAACCACTAGACATACCTCAATGGAAGTGGGAGAGTATTGGCATGGATTTCATTATGGGTCTACCTAGGACTCGTAGCGGATTTGATGCAATTTGGGTTATCATTGACAGATTGACAAAGTCCGCTCATTTCTTATCCATTAAATCTAAGTGGACTATTGATGTTCTAGCAGCTTTATATATGAAGGAAGTGATGCGACTCCATGGTATTCCGATCAGTATTGTGTCTGATAGAGACCCCAGATTCACTTCACATTTTTGGAAAGGATTGCAAGAATCTTTGGGAACCCATCTGAACTTCAGTACTGCTTTTCATCCACAAACAGACGGACAGACAGAAAGAACCAACCAGATAATGGAAGATATGTTGAGAGCCTGCATGATTGATTTCGGAGGCAGTTGGAGTGATCACTTGGCCTTGATTGAATTTGCTTATAACAATAGTTATCAGTCCAGCATTCAGATGGCTCCGTTTGAAGCTCTGTATGGAAGAAGCTGTCGGTCTCCATTATGTTGGAACGAGGTTGGTGAGAAGTAATGGCTGGGGCCAGATCTTATTTCTGAATCATCAAAGAATATTTGTATTATTAGAGACCGATTGCAAGTAGCACAATCGAGACAGAAGAGTTATGCAGACAACAGAAGGAGGGACTTGGAATTTCAAGTTGGTGAACATGTGTTTTTGAAAGTTTCTCCTACAAGAGGAATCCGAAGATTTGACATTCAAGGCAAGCTAAGTCACAGATATGTCGGTCCATTCGATATTTTGGAAAAAGTGGGGGAGGTTGCGTACTGTCTGGCACTACCACCTCAGTTATCTGGAGTACACAATGTCTTCCATGTGTCGATGTTGAGAAAATATGTATATGACCCTACTCATGTCATTCAACATGTGGATCTTGAGTTAAAGGAAGATCTGACTTATGAAGAAAGACATGTTAAGATTTTGGATCGTAAGCAACAACAGCTCAGGAACCGGTCTATACCTATGGTCAAGGTGCAATGGAGTCGGTGTGGAACTGAAGAAGCTACTTAGGAGTCAGAAGATACCATGCGAAAATAGTATTCCGACTTGTTCTAGGTGAGTTGTTCCACTCCCCATCGTGTTGAAGTGCAGTGAATTTGGAGGACCAAATTCTTTGAAGTGGGGGAGGGTGTAATATTCCGATTTATTAACAAATAAAAATTTCTAGAAAATTTATAAGAAATTAATTAGAAAATCCTTAATAAATAGAATAAGTTAAATTTTGACTATTTTGTAAAAATCTGGAAAATTTAGAATCGTGTAGAGGATAAAATGTTTACTACTAGTATCTTCTGTGACCGACCCAAATAAAATCCGTAATTAGGCCAAATCAACTGATTAATGCCCAAATCCACACTTAATCTAATTGGACCTTAAAACGTGAAATTTGAGCCCAATACCCGATCATTTAGGCTGAGACCGGATCCAGATGGAAGGCTAGGATGAGAGGATCATTTCCCCTCTTAGTTCTCCCCGAAACTCTAACCCTAGAAAATGAATTTTTGGTTGAGAAGGCGGCGGCTAACCCTATCCGCGCGGTTCGCGCACGTCCAACTTGATTGGACTCTATCTCCTCGAATAGAAGACTCTAGACCTTGTGTGACCTATAAAAATGACCCTCAGGAACCCTATTTTTGCTTGGGTGCTGTGGCGGCCGACGAGGATCGTGGACGAGGGTGGATTCCGGCGATCACCGGCGAGGTGTTCTTAGCGTGTCGTCGTCCTTTCTTCTTCCTTCTTCCTCCGTTTAAGGTAGGTTATAGCAAGCCGAACCTTAAGTATTATATATGGTTAGAACCAGCTTTGAGTGCTCTTTCTATTGAATGCAAAAGCCCTAAAAGTTACTTAGTATCATGCGAGAATTTTAGGGTTTAGTAGAAGCATGTCATATCTAGGGTTGTATTTGTTCCATCTCGTTTAAGTAGCGATTGCAGGCACTAAAGATTAAATTGAGCATGCTTTATTGTAAAACTTTTCGTGCTCTTTCTTTTGAATCCAAAAGCCCTAATTATTATGCTCTGTGCTATGCGTATTTAGCAATTCTTCGTAACCCTAGCCAACTCGCCGAAGGCGGGCAAGGCGAAAAGGGGTTTGGTTGATTTTTGACTTGTGCGGCCTCGCGATAGACCGCCCAACCTAGTTAGGCGGCATATTACTGACCGTTTATGTTCTCTGGTTCGTATTATGTTTCTGGGAAGAGCGGCTTTACCTAGACCGCCCTTCTATCAGGCGGCCAGTAATTGACCGTTCGTCTTCCCCAGCGGCTCATTACAGACTGCTCATCTCCAGAAGGTCTTCTGACCTGAGGGGGATAAACAGCCTGTCGTGCGACCGCCAAGGAGGATGAAAGGTCCATACTGGACCGTCCATCTTTATAGAATTTATTAAGTTATCTTTTTCGCATGATTTATGATGGTAGATTAATGGTTAAATGTAAGTTAGCAACATGCATAAAAACTCTGGAAAATTATAACAGTAAATGATTATAAATCTTGCTGATCTCGACCTTGGATCATCTTCTTCAATGTTAATATTAATCTGGAAATGTTATTAGGGTTGTGTGACAGTCGTTCTACTCCGGTAGGATTGACTGACCGTCTCACTGGATTCCGATGTTTTATTAGCCCTATTTCCTTGTAATGTTTGAGACTCTCCGCCGGATATTCCATCCGCCGGACTAGGACCTTCATTACGGGACCTCCGTAAGCCCCCGCGAGCCTGGGATTCCCACTAGGACGCCGGGCAGGTTGTACCATCAAGACCTGAACATATGTACGTGATCGAATCGATTGAACTATCGTATTGTAAGTCACGGCTCGACTTGGACCCCCTGAGAATTGCGCGGCCCGAAAGGGACCGTTCATCTTATTGGGCGACCCATAACGAACCGTACATCCCTGGCCAAGTGCCACTTACATTGGTCGATTAACCTTGATCTATCTTCGACCAAATTGTGTTTGGATCGACCCAATAAGCCCTAGGTTGACCAGTGGAGAGTGGGCTGGACCCTGGTTCAGTTCTGCACCACTGATGGCAGCCCGGAGCCCGTTTGGGTAGATTTCTAGTTAATTAAGTTGAACGGACCTATTGGAACCGCCCATGTTATAGCGCGGATCTTATTGGACCGTCTGTCTGTTGGACGGCCTTATATGGACCATTTATCTTATTCTTGGGCTTCCAGCTCTACTAGTCTTGAGCGGCCCATTTTTAACCGTCCAATTACTCGAGCGGCCCTACATGGACCGTGTATCCTTGACTTCGGTGTGGCTAGTCCTAAGCCCATCTATATCATGAACGGTCCACTCTAGACCGTTCATTGCTTGAGCGGCCCTGTTATGACCGCTTAGCATCCAGAAGTGATTTCCGTGATTTTTCGTGTTGAATCCAAGGACCTGATTGGTTCTTGATAACTTGAACTTTCTAGACATGATGTCTACTTCGACTTACCCTTGAAACTTTGGTAAGTTCCACATCTTGAAGTATTGGCCATCTAACTTAATTAATGTCTAGACATAACTTGGGATCTCGGATCCAGCAAATCAATGCCAACGCATCGTAAGGGCCCAGTCTGGTCCTGGGAGGAGCGCCTGAAAAGTACTTGTGCCTCGGGGAGTTTGAATGACATGGTGAGGCATTGAACCGAGTGCATGACTAGCATGATGTCTATGACAATAATCTCTTTCTTGAATTCTCTTCACTTGGTTAATCTTGCTTGTTCGCCAAATTCTCAGTTATATCATGTTCTTGCCTTCTTTTCATTATTTTGTTGCATAGTTATTTCCTTTCGTTCTTTATTTACGCACTCAAACATGCATTTTAATTGGCTAATTACTTAAACTTGCCTGTTATTACCTACTGAGCATTCGCTCACCTAGTTTTTCCCCCCTTTTCAGGTAGCTCAGGTGAGGACTCGCAATCTGATGGGAACGGGCAAGAGTGACGACCGTGGAGTGAACCTGATTGAAGCCTGTGAAACTAGTTCTAGTTGTGGAGTCTATTTGTATTTAAGAGTATTTTGGAAGAGTTGTAATTTGAAGTTAGCCAATGTAATAGTGTTAAATAGATGTTGTCAAAGATTATGTTAAGTGGGATCATTGTAGTTGGAACGTGGTTTGGTTATGTGCTATTAAATGAATGGAGCAGTTTATATTTATGGTGATGTGCGATCTTTTAGCTTTAACATATCATGTCTAGAAATAAACATATTATTATGATAATTACTTGTCTCTACTGCCAGTCCCGATATTCCGCGTGGGGGCGTGATAGTTAGGTGGTATCAGAGCCTAGGTTTCTAATATTCCTAGGTTACTTAGGTTCTAGGATTCTAAGTGTTTGTCGTAGAACCTATACCCTTGTTATGAGTCAAAGGACCAAACCTAGTGAGAATTTGGGTAGAGACTTGGGTCGAGTTAATAATCAACTCTAAACTCTTTCTCATAAATGAACTTAAGATAAATTATTTTTGTGCAGGACGTTTCGATGGCTGCTGAGCGTACGCAGTGGCGGGACATGCAGCGGACGGTCCAAGGACTTACGCGGGCTTTACAACAAGTGGCCCAAGGTGGAGCGGCGAATCATGGTGCTGGCGATCTACACCGGAATTTTCGTGGGATGAATCCCCCACGTTTTGGAGGTTCAACTGATCCCGATGAAGCCGAGCACTGGCTTAAGGAGATGGAGAGAATTTTTGAAGTTATGCAATGTAGCGACCAGGAGCGTGTGCTTTTAACAACCTTCCAGTTGGAACGGGATGCTAGGACTTGGTGGGAATCAGTAAAGTCAACCCTCGGTGACAGAAAAATTTCGTGGAAGGAATTTGAAGAATTCTTCAATAGCAAGTACTTTTCCGACAGAATCCAAGTGTAGAAAGCGGCGGAGTTTGCTGCTTTGAAGCAGCGAAGTCTATCTGTAGCGGAGTATGAAGCTCAATTTTTTAGACTCTCTCGTTATGCTACTCATTTGATTTCTACAGAGAAGATGAAGGCGAAACGTTTTCTAAATGGGCTGAAGTTGTATTATATTAACTAGTTGGCGCCGATGGAGATTCAAACCTATGCAGAGATGGTGAGGAAAGCCCAAGTTTTAGAAGATACCTTGGAAATGACGGAGAAAATATGTGGGAAGAATGTTAAAAAAGAACAACCTACTGGTTCCGGGAGTGCTAAACCCGGGAATAACAAGAAGAGGCCCAATGGCGGGCTTGGTTCATGGAAGGGAAAAATGTCAAAGAATGAAGACAAGAAGCCTGGTCCGATTGTTCCATTTAAGGGCGTATGCAAGTATTGTGCCCGCCCCGGTCACAAGATGGAAGAGTGCTGGCGCAAGCTGGGTACCTGTTTGCGTTACGGGAGTAGGGATCACTGCATTCCAGAGTGTCCTCTCTTATCCGAGCAAGCTACCCCGACGAAACCTCAAGGCGGCAAGAAGCAGCAGGGAAAGCTCCAGGCCCTACAAGAGGATGACGCAGGCACCACCGAGGTGGGTGGACTTGTGGAATGTACTCTCATTGTTCAAGGAAAGCCAGCTTTTGTTCTTTACGATACCGGTGCTACTCATTCAGTTGTTTCTCGGAGTTTTGCTAAGACGATAGCTGTGAAGCCGATTTTGATGAATTCCCCCTTAGAGATATCCACTCCTATTGGTTCTAAATCAGCGATTAAATATTTTTATCCTTCTAGAAAGATTATGGTTAATGAACAGAATTTGCCGGCTGATTTAGTATGCATGGATATGAAAGATTATGATGTAATTCTAGGAGCAGATTGGTTGGCTAAGCATGAGGCCAATGTTCATTGTAGTTCCAGCTCTGTGTCCTTTTCTAGACACCTTGGACTTTCCTTTATAGGGGTTAGGCACCATAGATCTGTGCCACTTATCTCGACCATCCGAGCTGATAAGTTGATGAGGAGAGGATGTCAGGCATTTTTAGCCTTTGTTTATGTGACCCCTGAGAAGAAGATCGAGATTAAGAACATTTCTATTGTCCGAGATTTTCCGGATGTTTTTCCTGAGGAAATGCCAGGTCTTCCACCAGAGAGGGAAGTTGTGTTTTCTATTGATCTAATTCCTGGTGCGACCCCTGTTTCTAAGGCTCCTTATCGTATGTCTCCTGCAGAGCTGAGGGAATTAAAGCAACATTTAATGGAATTACTTGAGAAGGGGTTTATTCGTCCAAGTACATCCCCGTGGGGGGCTCCAATGTTATTTGTAAGGAAGAAGGATGGCTCGATGAGGTTGTGTATTGATTATCGGCAACTGAACTAGTTGACTATAAAGAATAAATATCCATTGCCGAGGATTGATGAGTTATTTGATCAGATAGTAGGAACTCAATAATTCTCTAAGATTGATCTTCGATCAGGCTATCATCAGTTACGGATTAAGGAGGAGGATATTTATAAGACAGCTTTTCGTAGCAGGTACGGGCACTTTGAATTTATTGTAATGCCTTTTGGATTAACGAATGCACCTGCAGCTTTCATGCAGTTGATGAACGATGTATTCCGGCCCTATCTGGATCAATGGGTCGTAGTGTTTATTGATGACATTCTGATTTATTCCAAGAGTGAGGAAGAACATGCTGAACATTTGATGATGGCGTTACAATTATTGAGAGACCATCAATTATACGCCAAGTTTAGCAAGTGTGAATTTTGGCTACAAGAAGTGTCCTTTCTAGGGCATATCATTACGAAAGAAGGTATTTCTGTTGATCCGTCGAAGGTAGAGGCAGTTAAAGATTGGGACAGGCCTACTAGTGTAACAGAAGTTAGAAGCTTCCTAGGCTTGGCAGGATATTATCGGAGGTTTATTAAAGGTTTTTCCAAGATTGTGGTACCCTTAACAAGATTAACCCGCAAGGAGAATAAGTTTGATTGGACGGAAGATTGTGAGAAAAGCTTCCAGACTTTGAAGGAATGTTTAACTACTGCCCCTGTTTTAGCTTTACCATCAGGAGAAGGAGGCTTCGTGGTGTACACCGATGCTTCGGGAATTGATTTAGGTTGCATACTGATGCAGCACGGGAAAGTGATAGCCTATTCTTCTAGGCAGTTGAGAAAGCATGAGGACAATTATCATGTCCATGATTTGGAGCTAGCATCCGTAGTTTTTGCCTTGAAGATATGGAGGCATTACTTATATAGAGAGACATTCACAGTATTTTCAGATCACAAGAGTTTGAAGTATTTATTTTCTCAAAAAGAGCTCAATATGAGGCAGAGAAGATGGTTGGAGTATCTAAAGGATTTCGACTTCTCCATAGAATATCATCCCGGGAAGGGTAATGTGGTGGCAGATGCCCTAAGCCGCAAGCCAATGGCTAAATTGTCAAGTCTCATGATGCAAGAATGGAAAGTGTTGGAGCAATTAGCCGGGTTGGATATTAATGTTGACAAGGATCGAGTCATGATTGCTCAGATTCTGCTTAAACCAGAATTATTGGCAGAAATCAAGTCCTTGCAAGACAATGACCCAGAGTTGGTAGAAATCAAGGAGAGCTTAAATAGCAGACAGGAATTTATGATAGCTAACGATGACAGACTGTTATTTCAGGGAAGGACTTGTGTACCTGATGTGGCCGAAGCTAAGAACAAGATCCTCGAGAAAGCTCATAGATCCCGATATACCATTCATCCTGGAGGTACGAAGATGTTTAAGGATTTGAAAAGATCTTTCTGGTGGCCAAATATGAAAAGGGAAATTGCAGAATTTGTGAGTAGATGCTTGGGGTGTCAGCAAGTTAAGGCCGAGCATTTCAGACCTGCAGGGAAGTTGAAACCACTAGACATACCTCAATGGAAGTGGGAGAGTATTGGCATGGATTTCATTATGGGTCTACCTAGGACTCGTAGCGGATTTGATGCAATTTGGGTTATCATTGACAGATTGACAAAGTCCGCTCATTTCTTATCCATTAAATCTAAGTGGACTATTGATGTTCTAGCAGCTTTATATATGAAGGAAGTGATGCGACTCCATGGTATTCCGATCAGTATTGTGTCTGATAGAGACCCCAGATTCACTTCACATTTTTGGAAAGGATTGCAAGAATCTTTGGGAACCCATCTGAACTTCAGTACTGCTTTTCATCCACAAACAGACGGACAGACAGAAAGAACCAACCAGATAGTGGAAGATATGTTGAGAGCCTGCATGATTGATTTCGGAGGCAGTTGGAGTGATCACTTGGCCTTGATTGAATTTGCTTATAACAATAGTTATCAGTCCAGCATTCAGATGGCTCCGTTTGAAGCTCTGTATGGAAGAAGCTGTCGGTCTCCATTATGTTGGAACGAGGTTGGTGAGAAGTAATGGCTGGGGCCAGATCTTATTTCTGAATCATCAAAGAATATTTGTATTATTAGAGACCGATTGCAAGTAGCACAATCGAGACAGAAGATTTATGCAGACAACAGAAGGAGGGACTTGGAATTTCAAGTTGGTGAACATGTGTTTTTGAAAGTTTCTCCTACAAGAGGAATCCGAAGATTTGGCATTCAAGGCAAGCTAAGTCACAGATATGTCGGTCCATTCGATATTTTGGAAAGAGTGGGGGAGGTTGCGTACTGTCTGGCACTACCACCTCAGTTATCTGGAGTACACAATGTCTTCCATGTGTCGATGTTGAGAAAATATGTATATGACCCTACTCATGTCATTCAGCATGTGGATCTTGAGTTAAAGGAAGATCTGACTTATGAAGAAAGACATGTTAAGATTTTGGATCGTAAGCAACAACAGCTCAGGAACCGGTCTATACCTATGGTCAAGGTGCAATGGAGTCGGTGTGGAACTGAAGAAGCTACTTAGGAGTCAGAAGATACCATGCGAAAATAGTATTCCGACTTGTTCTAGGTGAGTTGTTCCACTCCCCATCGTGTTGAAGTGCAGTGAATTTGGAGGACCAAATTCTTTGAAGTGGGGGAGGGTGTAATATTCCGATTTATTAACAAATAAAAATTTCTAGAAAATTTATAAGAAATTAATTAGAAAATCCTTAATAAATAGAATAAGTTAAATTTTGACTATTTTGTAAAAATCTGGAAAATTTAGAATCGTGTAGAGGATAAAATGTTTACTACTAGTATCTTCTGTGACCGACCCAAATAAAATCCGTAATTAGGCCAAATCAACTGATTAATGCCCAAATCCACACTTAATCTAATTGGACCTTAAAACGTGAAATTTGAGCCCAATACCCGATCATTTAGGCTGAGACCGGATCCAGATGGAAGGCTAGGATGAGAGGATCATTTCCCCTCTTAGTTCTCCCCGAAACTCTAACCCTAGAAAATGAATTTTTGGTTGAGAAGGCGGCGGCTAACCCTATCCGCGCGGTTCGCGCACGTCCAACTTGATTGGACTCTATCTCCTCGAATAGAAGACTCTAGACCTTGTGTGACCTATAAAAATGACCCTCAGGAACCCTATTTTTGCTTGGGTGCTGTGGCGGCCGACGAGGATCGTGGACGAGGGTGGATTCCGGCGATCACCGGCGAGGTGTTCTTAGCGTGTCGTCGTCCTTTCTTCTTCCTTCTTCCTCCGTTTAAGGTAGGTTATAGCAAGCCGAACCTTAAGTATTATATATGGTTAGAACCAGCTTTGAGTGCTCTTTCTATTGAATGCAAAAGCCCTAAAAGTTACTTAGTATCATGCGAGAATTTTAGGGTTTAGTAGAAGCATGTCATATCTAGGGTTGTATTTGTTCCATCTCGTTTAAGTAGCGATTGCAGGCACTAAAGATTAAATTGAGCATGCTTTATTGTAAAACTTTTCGTGCTCTTTCTTTTGAATCCAAAAGCCCTAATTATTATGCTCTGTGCTATGCGTATTTAGCAATTCTTCGTAACCCTAGCCAACTCGCCGAAGGCGGGCAAGGCGAAAAGGGGTTTGGTTGATTTTTGACTTGTGCGGCCTCGCGATAGACCGCCCAACCTAGTTAGGCGGCATATTACTGACCGTTTATGTTCTCTGGTTCGTATTATGTTTCTGGGAAGAGCGGCTTTACCTAGACCGCCCTTCTGTCAGGCGGCCAGTAATTGACCGTTCGTCTTCCCCAGCGGCTCATTACAGACTGCTCATCTCCAGAAGGTCTTCTGACCTGAGGGGGATAAACAGCCTGTCGTGCGACCGCCAAGGAGGATGAAAGGTCCATACTGGACCGTCCATCTTTATAGAATTTATTAAGTTATCTTTTTCGCATGATTTATGATGGTAGATTAATGGTTAAATGTAAGTTAGCAACATGCATAAAAACTCTGGAAAATTATAACAGTAAATGATTATAAATCTTGCTGATCTCGACCTTGGATCATCTTCTTCAATGTTAATATTAATCTGGAAATGTTATTAGGGTTGTGTGACAGTCGTTCTACTCCGGTAGGATTGACTGACCGTCTCACTGGATTCCGATGTTTTATTAGCCCTATTTCCTTGTAATGTTTGAGACTCTCCGCCGGATATTCCATCCGCCGGACTAGGACCTACATTACGGGACCTCCGTAAGCCCCCGCGAGCCTGGGATTCCCACTAGGACGCCGGGCAGGTTGTACCATCAAGACCTGAACCTATGTACGTGATCGAATCGATTGAACTATCGTATTGTAAGTCACGGCTCGACTTGGACCCCCTGAGAATTGCGCGGCCCGAAAGGGACCGTTCATCTTATTGGGCGACCCATAACGAACCGTACATCCCTGGCCAAGTGCCACTTACATTGGTCGATTAACCTTGATCTATCTTCGACCAAATTGTGTTTGGATCGACCCAATAAGCCCTAGGTTGACCAGTGGAGAGTGGGCTGGACCCTGGTTCAGTTCTGCACCACTTATGGCAGCCCGGAGCCCGTTTGGGTAGATTTCTAGTTGATTAAGTTGAACGGACCTATTGGAACCGCCCATGTTATAGCGCGGATCTTATTGGACCGTCTGTCTGTTGGACGGCCTTATATGGACCATTTATCTTATTCTTGGGCTTCCAGCTCTACTAGTCTTGAGCGGCCCATTTTTAACCGTCCAATTACTCGAGCGGCCCTACATGGACCGTGTATCCTTGACTTCGGTGTGGCTAGTCCTAAGCCCATCTATATCATGAACGGTCCACTCTAGACCGTTCATTGCTTGAGCGGCCCTGTTATGACCGCTTAGCATCCAGAAGTGATTTCCGTGATTTTTCGTGTTGAATCCAAGGACCTGATTGGTTCTTGATAACTTGAACTTTCTAGACATGATGTCTACTTCGACTTACCCTTGAAACTTTGGTAAGTTCCACATCTTGAAGTATTGGCCATCTAACTTAATTAATGTCTAGACATAACTTGGGATCTCGGATCCAGCAAATCAATGCCAACGCATCGTAAGGGCCCAGTCTGGTCCTGGGAGGAGCGCCTGAAAAGTACTTGTGCCTCGGGGAGTTTGAATGACATGGTGAGGCATTGCACCGAGTGCATGACTAGCATGATGTCTATGACAATAATCTCTTTCTTGAATTCTCTTCACTTGGTTAATCTTGCTTGTTCGCCAAATTCTCGGTTATATCATGTCCTTGCCTTCTTTTCATTATTTTGTTGCATAGTTATTTCCTTTCGTTCTTTATTTACGCACTCAAACATGCATTTTAATTGGCTAATTACTTAAACTTGCCTGTTATTACCTACTGAGCATTCGCTCACCTAGTTTTTCCCCCCTTTTCAGGTAGCTCAGGTGAGGACTCGCAATCTGATGGGAACGGGCAAGAGTGACGACCGTGGAGTGAACCTGATAGAAGCCTGTGAAACTAGTTCTAGTTGTGGAGTCTATTTGTATTTAAGAGTATTTTGGAAGAGTTGTAATTTGAAGTTAGCCAATGTAATAGTGTTAAATAGATGTTGTCAAAGATTATGTTAAGTGGGATCATTGTAGTTGGAACGTGGTTTGTTATGTGCTATTAAATGAATGGAGCAGTTTATATTTATGGTGATGTGCGATCTTTTAGCTTTAACATATCATGTCTAGAAATAAACATATTATTATGATAATTACTTGTCTCTACTGCCAGTCCCGATATTCCGCGTGGGGGCGTGATAGTTAGGTGGTATCAGAGCCTAGGTTTCTAATATTCCTAGGTTACTTAGGTTCTAGGATTCTAAGTGTTTATCGTAGAACCTATACCCTTGTTATGAGTCAAAGGACCAAACCTAGTGAGAATTTGGGTAGAGACTTGGGTCGAGTTAATAATCAACTCTAAACTCTTTCTCATAAATGAACTTAAGATAAATTATTTTTGTGCAGGACGTTTCGATGGCTGCTGAGCGTACGCAGTGGCGGGACATGCAGCGGACGGTCCAAGGACTTACGCGGGCTTTACAACAAGTGGCCCAAGGTGGAGCGGCGAATCATGGTGCTGGCGATCTACACCGGAATTTTCGTGGGATGAATCCCCCACGTTTTGGTGGTTCAACTGATCCCGATGAAGCCGAGCACTGGCTTAAGGAGATGGAGAGAATTTTTGAAGTTATGCAATGCAGCGACCAGGAGCGTGTGCTTTTAAAAACCTTCCAGTTGGAACGGGATGCTAGGACTTGGTGGGAATCAGTAAAGTCAACCCTCGGTGACAGAAAAATTTCGTGGAAGGAATTTGAAGAATTCTTCAATAGCAAGTACTTTTCCGACAGAATCCAAGTGAAGAAAGCGGCGGAGTTTGCTGCTTTGAAGCAGCGAAGTCTATCTGTAGCGGAGTATGAAGCTCAATTTTTTAGACTCTCTCGTTATGCTACTCATTTGATTTCTACAGAGAAGATGAAGGCGAAACGTTTTCTAAATGGGCTGAAGTTGTATTATATTAACTAGTTGGCGCCGATGGAGATTCAAACCTATGCAGAGATGGTGAGGAAAGCCCAAGGTTTAGAAGATACCTTGGAAATGACAGAGAAAATATGTGGGAAGAATGTTAAAAAAGAACAACCTACTGGTTCCAGGAGTGCTAAACCCGGGAATAACAAGAAGAGGCCCGATGGCGGGCCTGGTTCATGGAAGGGAAAAATGCCAAAGAATGAAGACAAGAAGCCTGGTCCGATTGTTCCATTTAAGGGCGTATGCAAGTATTGTGCCCGCCCCGGTCACAAGATGGAAGAGTGCTGGTGCAAGCTGGGTACCTGTTTGCGTTACGGGAGTAGGGATCACTGCATTCCAGAGTGTCCTCTCTTATCCGAGCAAGCTACCCCGACGAAACCTCAAGGCGGCAAGAAGCAGCAGGGAAAGCTCCAGGCCCTACAAGAGGATGATGCAGGCACCACCGAGGTGGGTGGACTTGTGGAAGGTACTCTCATTGTTCAAGGAAAGCCAGCTTTTGTTCTTTTCGATACCGGTGCTACTCATTCAGTTGTTTCTCGGAGTTTTGCTAAGACGATAGCTGTGAAGCCGATTTTGATGAATTCCCCCTTAGAGATATCCACTCCTATTGGTTCTAAATCAGCGATTAAATATTTTTATCCTTCTAGAAAGATTATGGTTAATGAACAGAATTTGCCGGCTGATTTAGTATGCATGGATATGAAAGATTATGATGTAATTCTAGGAGCAGATTGGTTGGCTAAGCATGAGGCCAATGTTCATTGTAGTTCCAGCTCTGTGTCCTTTTCTAGACACCTTGGACTTTCCTTTATAGGGGTTAGGCACCATAGATCTGTGCCACTTATCTCGACCATCCGAGCCGATAAGTTGATGAGGAGAGGATGTCAGGCATTTTTAGCCTTTGTTTATGTGACCCCTGAGAAGAAGATCGAGATTAAGAACATTTCTATTGTCCGAGATTTTCCGGATGTTTTTCCTGAGGAAATGCCAGGTCTTCCACCAGAGAGGGAAGTTGTGTTTTCTATTGATCTAATTCCTGGTGCGACCCCTGTTTCTAAGGCTCCTTATCGTATGTCTCCTGCAGAGCTGAGGGAATTAAAGCAACATTTAATGGAATTACTTGAGAAGGGGTTTATTCGTCCAAGTACATCCCCGTGGGGGGCTCCAATGTTATTTGTAAGGAAGAAGGATGGCTCGATGAGGTTGTGTATTGATTATCGGCAACTGAACTAGTTGACTATAAAGAATAAATATCCATTGCCGAGGATTGATGAGTTATTTGATCAGATAGTAGGAACTCAGTAATTCTCTAAGATTGATCTTCGATCAGGCTATCATCAGTTACGGATTAAGGAGGAGGATATTTATAAGACAGCTTTTCGTAGCAGGTACGGGCACTTTGAATTTATTGTAATGCCTTTTGGATTAACGAATGCACCTGCAGCTTTCATGCAGTTGATGAACGATGTATTCCGGCCCTATCTGGATCAATGGGTCGTAGTGTTTATTGATGACATTCTGATTTATTCCAAGAGTGAGGAAGAACATGCTGAACATTTGATGATGGCGTTACAATTATTGAGAGACCATCAATTATACGCCAAGTTTAGCAAGTGTGAATTTTGGCTACAAGAAGTGTCCTTTCTAGGGCATATCATTACGAAAGAAGGTATTTCTGTTGATCCGTCGAAGGTAGAGGCAGTTAAAGATTGGGACAGGCCTACTAGTGTAACAGAAGTTAGAAGCTTCCTAGGCTTGGCAGGATATTATCGGAGGTTTATTAAAGGTTTTTCCAAGATTGTGGTACCCTTAACAAGATTAACCCGCAAGGAGAATAAGTTTGATTGGACGGAAGATTGTGAGAAAAGCTTCCAGACTTTGAAGGAGTGTTTAACTACTGCCCCTGTTTTAGCATTACCATCAGGAGAAGGAGGCTTCGTGGTGTACACCGATGCTTCGGGAATTGATTTAGGTTGCTTACTGATGCAGCACGGGAAAGTGATAGCCTATTCTTCTAGGCAGTTGAGAAAGCATGAGGACAATTATCATGTCCATGATTTGGAGCTAGCATCCGTAGTTTTTGCCTTGAAGATATGGAGGCATTACTTATATAGAGAGACATTCACAGTATTTTCAGATCACAAGAGTTTGAAGTATTTATTTTCTCAAAAGAGCTCAATATGAGGCAGAGAAGATGGTTGGAGTATCTAAAGGATTTCGACTTCTCCATAGAATATCATCCCGGGAAGGGTAATGTGGTGGCAGATGCCCTAAGCCGCAAGCCAATGGCTAAATTGTCAAGTCTCATGATGCAAGAATGGAAGTGTTGGAGCAATTAGCCGGGTTGGATATTAATGTTGACAAGGATCGAGTCATGATTGCTCAGATTCTGCTTAAACCAGAATTATTGGCAGAAATCAAGTCCTTGCAAGACAATGACCCAGAGTTGGTAGAAATCAAGGAGAGCTTAAATAGCAGACAGGAATTTATGATAGCTAATGATGACAGACTGTTATTTCAGGGAAGGACTTGTGTACCTGATGTGGCCGAAGCTAAGAACAAGATCCTCGAGAAAGCTCATAGATCCCGATATACCATTCATCCTGGAGGTACGAAGATGTTTAAGGATTTGAAAAGATCTTTCTGGTGGCCAAATATGAAAAGGGAAATTGTAGAATTTGTGAGTAGATGCTTGGGGTGTCAGCAAGTTAAGGCCGAGCATTTCAGATCTGCAGGGAAGTTGAAACCACTAGACATACCTCAATGGAAGTGGGAGAGTATTGGCATGGATTTCATTATGGGTCTACCTAGGACTCGTAGCGGATTTGATGCAATTTGGGTTATCATTGACAGATTGACAAAGTCCGCTCATTTCTTATCCATTAAATCTAAGTGGACTATTGATGTTCTAGCAGCTTTATATATGAAGAAAGTGATGCGACTCCATGGTATTTCGATCGGTATTGTGTCTGATAGAGACCCCAGATTCACTTCACATTTTTGGAAAGGATTGCAAGAATCTTTGGGAACCCATCTGAACTTCAGTACTGCTTTTCATCCACAAACAGACGGACAGACAGAAAGAACCAACCAGATAGTGGAAGATATGTTGAGAGCCTGCATGATTGATTTCGGAGGCAGTTGGAGTGATCACTTGGCCTTGATTGAATTTGCTTATAACAATAGTTATCAGTCCAGCATTCAGATGGCTCCGTTTGAAGCTCTGTATGGAAGAAGCTGTCGGTCTCCATTATGTTGGAACGAGGTTGGTGAGAAGTAATGGCTGGGGCCAGATCTTATTTCTGAATCATCAAAGAATATTTGTATTATTAGAGACCGATTGCAAGTAGCACAATCGAGACAGAAGAGTTATGCAGACAACAGAAGGAGGGACTTGGAATTTCAAGTTGGTGAACATGTGTTTTTGAAAGTTTCTCCTACAAGAGGAATCCGAAGATTTGGCATTCAAGGCAAGCTAAGTCACAGATATGTCGGTCCATTCGAGATTTTGGAAAGAGTGGGGGAGGTTGCGTACTGTCTGGCACTACCACCTCAGTTATCTGGAGTACACAATGTCTTCCATGTGTCGATGTTGAGAAAATATGTATATGACCCTACTCATGTCATTCAGCATGTGGATCTTGAGTTAAAGGAAGATCTGACTTATGAAGAAAGACATGTTAAGATTTTGGATCGTAAGCAACAACAGCTCAGGAACCGGTCTATACCTATGGTCAAGGTGCAATGGAGTCGGTGTGGAACTGAAGAAGCTACTTAGGAGTCAGAAGATACCATGCGAAAATAGTATTCCGACTTATTCTAGGTGAGTTGTTCAACTCCCCATCGTGTTGAAGTGCAGTGAATTTGGAGGACCAAATTCTTTGAAGTGGGGGAGGGTGTAATATTCCGATTTATTAACAAATAAAAATTTCTAGAAAATTTATAAGAAATTAATTAGAAAATCCTTAATAAATAGAATAAGTTAAATTTTGACTATTTTGTAAAAATCTGGAAAATTTAGAATCGTGTAGAGGATAAAATGTTTAATAATAGTATCTTCTGTGACCGACCCAAATAAAATCCGTAATTAGGCCAAATCAACTGATTAATGCCCAAATCCACACTTAATCTAATTGGACCTTAAAACATGAAATTTGAGCCCAATACCCGATCATTTAGGCTGAGACCGGATCCAGATGGAAGGCTAGGATGAGAGGATCATTTCCCCTCTTAATTCTCCCCGAAACTCTAACCCTAGAAAATGAATTTTTGGTTGAGAAGGCGGCCGCTAACCCTATCCACGCGGTTCGCGCACGTCCAACTTGATTGGACTCTATCTCCTCGAATAGAAGACTCTAGACCTTGTGTTACCAAAAAAAATGACCCTCAGGAACCCTATTTTCGTTTGGGTGCTGTGGCGGCCGACGAGGATCATGGACGAGGATCATGGACGAGGGCGGATTCCGGCGATCACCGGCGAGGTGTTCTTAGCGTGTCATCGTCCCTTCTTCTTCCTTCTTCCTCCGTTTAAGGTAGGTTATAGCAAGCCGAACCTTAAGTATTATATATGGTTTGAACCAGCTTTGAGTGATCTTTCTATTGAATGCAAAAGCCCTAAAAGTTACTTAGTATCATGCGAGAATTTTAGGGTTTAGTAGAAGCATGTCATATCTAGGGTTGTATTTATTCCATCTCGTTTAAGTAGGGATTGCAGGCACTAAAGATTAAATTGAGCATGCTTTATTGTAAAACTTTTCGTGCTCTTTCTTTTGAATCCAAAAGCCCTAATTATTGTGCTCTGTGCTATGCGTATTTAGCAATTCTTCATAACCCTAGCCAACTCGCCGAAGGCGGGCAGGGCGAAAAGGGGTTTGGTTGATTTTTGACTTGTGCGGCCTCGCGATAGACCGCCCAACCTAGTTAGGCGGCATATTACTGACCGTTTATGTTCTCTGGTTTGTATTATGTTTCTGGGAAGAGCGACTTTACCTAGACCGCCCTTTTGTCAGGCGGCCAGTAATTGACCGTTCGTCTTCCCCAGCGGCTCATTACAGACCGCTCATCTCCAGAAGGTCTTCTGACCTGAGGGGGATAAACGGCCTGTCGTGCGACCGCCGAGGAGGATGAAAGGTCCATACTGGTCCGTCCAACTTTACAGAATTTATTAAGTTATCTTTTTCGCATGATTTATGATAGTAGATTAGTGGTTAAATGTAAGTTAGCAACATGCATAAAAACTCTGGAAAATTATAACAGTAAATGATTATAAATCTTGCTGATTTATTCATCTTGACCTTGGATCATCTTCTTTCAATGTTAATATTAATCATGACTCATTATTAAATTGAAAATGTTATTAGGGTTGTGTGACAGTTGTTCTACTCCGGTAGGATTGACTGACCGTCTCACTGGTTTCTGATGTTTTATTAGCCCTATTTCCTTGTAATGTTTGGGACTCTCCGCTGGATATTCCTTCCGTCGGACTAGGACCTTCATTACGGGACCTCCGTAAGCCCCCGCGAACCTGGGATTCCCACTAGGACGCCAAGCAGGTTGTACCATCAAGACCTGAACTTGTATATGTGATCGAATCGATGGAACTATCGTATTGTAAGTCACAGCTCGACTTGGACCCCCTGAGAATTGCGCGGCCCAAAAGGGACCGTTCATCTTATTGGGCGGCCCATAACGAACCGTACATCCCTGGCCAAGTGCCACTTACATTGGTCAACTAAGCTTGATCTATCTTTGACCAAATTGTGTTTGGATCGTCCCAATAAGCCCTAGGTTGACCAGTGGAGAGTGGGCTGGACCCTGGTTCAGTTCTGCCCCACTTATGGCATCCCGGAGCCCGTTTGGGTAGATTTCTAGTTGATTAAGTTGAACGGACCTATTGGAACCGCCCATGTTATAGCGCGGATCTTATTGGACCGTCTGTCTGTTGGACGGCCCTATATGGACCGTTTATCTTATTCTTGGGCTTCCAGCTCTACTAGTCTTGAGCGGCCCATTTTCAACCGTCCAATTACTCGAGCGGCCCTACATGGACCGTGTATCCTTGACTTCGGTGTGGCTAGTCCTAAGCCCATCTCTATCATGAACGGTCCACTCTAGACCGTTCATTGCTTAAGCGGCCCTGTTATGACCGCTTAGCATCCAGAAGTGATTTCCGTGATTTTTCGTGTTGAATCCATGGACCTGATTGGTTCTTGATAACTTGAACTTTCCAGACATGATGTCTACTTCGACTTACCCTTGAAACTTTGGTAAGTTCCACATCTTGAAGTATTGGCCATCTAACTTGATTAATGTCTAGACATAACTTGGGATCTCGGATCCAGCAAATCAATACCAACGCATCGTAAGGGCCCGGTCTGGTCCTGGGAGGAGCGCCCGAAAAGTACTTGTGCCCCGGGGAGTTTGAATGACATGGTGAGACATTGCACCGAGTGCATGACTAGCGTGATGTCTATGACAATAATCTCTTTCTTGAATTCTCTTGACTTGGTTAAATCTTGCTTGTTGGCCAAATTCTCGATTATATCATGTTCTTGCCTTCTTTTCATTATTTTGCTGCATAGTTATTTCCTTTCGTTCTTTATTTACGTGCTCAAACATACATTTTAATTGGTTAATTACTTAAACTTGCCTGTTATTACCTACTGAGCGTTCGCTCACCTAATTTTTCCCCCCTTTTCAGGTAGCTCAGGTGAGGACTCGCAATCTGATGGGAACGGGCAAGAGTGACGACCGTGGAGTGAACCTGATAGAAGCCTGTGAAACTAGTTCTAGTTGTGGAGTCTATTTGTATTTAAGAGTTTTTTGGAAGAGTTGTAATTTGAAGTGAGCCAATGTAATAGTGTTAAATGGATGTTGTCAAAGATTATGTTAAGTGGGATCATTGTAGTTGGAATGTGGTTTGGTTATGTGCTATTAAATGAATGGAGCAGTTTCTATTTATGGTGATGTGCGATCTTTTAGCTTTAACCTATCATGTCTAGAAATAAACATATTATTATGATAATTACTTGTCTCTACTGCCAGTCCTGATATTCCGCGTTGGGTCGTGACCCTGTCACGCCCCGTACTCTATACCGTCGAGGTATTGTCCGCTTTGGCCTATCGGCCCCACGGTTTTGTCCCTTTCTGATAGTGATCAGCTCCAGAATGGGGGACTTCCCGGGAGGTCACCCATCCCAGTACTACTCCCCATTAAGCACGCTTAAGTTCTGAGTTCTTTTCAAGAACTGAGCCGATACTTCAAAAGGCGTCTCGGTGATATAGAGTACAACTTAGCTATATTTGAGGGTGTTACAATCTACCCCTCTTATATAGGCGACGTCCTCGTCGCTGGGCACGTATAGCATGCAATCATGCAATCATGCCCCCAGGCAGGTAGGACTCTAGAGGTTGCCCCTACAGGCTCAAGAGGTGGCTCCCACTATGGAGCACTTAGCTCCATTACGGACTCAAGAGGTAGCTCCCATAGCATAGCACTTTCCTCTGTATGGCACTTAGTTCCCACACTTTCGGCTGGGGTCTAGCTCTGATACCATTCTGTCACGCTCCGTACTCTATGCCGTCGAGGTATTGTTCGCTTTGGCCAATCGGCCCCACGGTTTTGTCCCTTTCTGATAGTGATCGGCTCTAGAATGGGGGACTTCCCGGGAGGTCATCCATCCCAGTACTACTCCCCATTAAGTACGCTTAACTTCGGAGTTCTTTTCAAGAACTGAGCCGATACTTCAAAAGGCGTCTCGGTGATATAGAGTACAACTTGGCTATATTTGAGGGAGTTACAGCCTCGATCACATTGATGCAGTGAAGCCATATGTCTCGCCCACTATATGCTAGGGACGCCTTCACCCAAGGCTGTCCCTCGTAGCCTTCATCCCGGTATGGGGTCCATCTCACCTGAAAAGGTCATGTTAATCCATTCAGAAGCATTCATGAGCATTTAGAAAGCATTTTTACAGCATTTAAGAGCATATAGAAAGTTTAAGTTCGGAGCTTACCGCTGTGTGTAGGAATGAGTCAAGATCATCCTGGATGGCCCGGGTCAGCCTGTTGATCGATCCTGTGTCCCTCGCTACCACCCATCACCTCGCGATCGGAATCCGCTCGGGATGTAGCTAACTACCTCGCCCAATCCCCGGGAGGTACACGAAGCTCCAGATCTGCATTCAAAGTTGAGTGTCAGTAAATTGCATCATTTGCATTTGCAGAATCATAATCATATAGAAACCATCTAGAGTTCAGCATTTACCTATAGGAAAGGCGAGAAGCCGCCCAGCATCGTCCGTCAGTCTGTGGTGCTGAGCGACTCGAAGAGGAAGGCAAGCGCTGCCCCTCCCCATGTGTACTTTCCCACTCTGCCCAAATCCTCTAGCAGTGGCAGTAGCCTGCAGCTGATCACGTCGGCTCGGGTCAGAAAAAGTAGCTTTCCGAACAACAGCATCAGAAATCGTCTCAGGACTCGATCTCCCTCCTGTCCTGCCTCTGCTGCCACTCGCGGGCGTACCTACTCTATCACTCGGTCTATATGCTGCTCGGGGAGCTCGCCGACTGCTATAGCCACTCCTCTCAGTCCCAAGCTGTCCTGCAGTCTCGACCTCGAGAGCTGGGATGATGTGTGCCCCGGCCTGATCAGATCTAAGCCCAATAGCTCTTGGGCCATCTTTCGGTAATCTCCATATGTCCACCCGGTCACTGCTGCTCCGTGGACTCGCAATCCGGTGATCCTCGCCATGTCTTCTAATGTGGGGATCATGTGGCCCCATGGGAAGATGAAAGCCCGGCTCAGGGGGTCCCACCTCTCGTGCAGTGCGTACAAGAGCAGGGTATCTGTCCTGGTCACCTCAATGCTAAGCACCTCGGCGAATCCCATCCCGGCCAATCGCTCTCTCTGGTACTCGGGCAATGCCTGGTATACTGCCCGGATCTGAAGCCAAGAGATCCTCGTTCTTCTTTTCCCCTGCACAAGTCAGTCATTCGATCATAATTTCATTGCATTGCATTTCATATGAATAAAACAACAAAAAAAATTGAATAACTAAAAATCCCAAAAATTGCTTCTGCTTCTGGTTTCTCTGACGGTTCTGGGTTGATGCGTCACAGTTCTCTGACGCACCAGGGGTGGTGCGTCAGGCCTGTGACGGTCGCTGCAATGACCGTCACGTTATCTGCAATGGGGCGTTATCCCCTTCGTTTTCCTTGGCTCCTAAAATGGCCATGGAGGCCTACAATCATTCCTAAGGGGTCCCCATACCCATTTCTACCCTCCAAACACACATGCATGCACGTAAAAAAATTAAAAATTGGAATTTTAGGAAAATCAACCTACCTCGGGGTCTTGGCTCCTTTTCTTCTTCTTCTCCCTTGCCGTCGCTTCTTCCTCGCCAATGGTCTTCCCCATGGCTTCCTTAGCTTCTTCCACGGTCATTGGAGGGACTTTCTCCGTTGGTTCGTTCGTCGGAGGGCTCGCCGCCGGTGGGGTTCCTTCTCGATCTACCTGTGCTCGAAATCGCCGGATGGCCATCTTCTTCTTCCCTTTTTCCCTCTTCTTCGGTGGCTGGGACAGCTCGCCGCCGGCCATGGTTCGTCGAACGGAGGAGGAACGGTGGGGTTTTTGGGTGTTGAGGTTTTGGTGTGGTTTTGGCATTTTTGCGTTTGTGAGCGAATGGAGGAAGTGACCATTCGATTTGTTTTTTTGAACGCTCAGGAAATGTGACGGTCTATCGTGAGACCGTCACACTACTCTGACGCGTCCTATATGGACCGTTAGGTCATTTGAAATGATGTCATGAAGGATGTGAACCGCCAGACTCTGACGGCCCGAAGTGGATCCGTCAGGGACTTCTAACGCACCCTTACTGGACCGTTACATGCTTTAGAGTGTTTGATGAATGATGATGCTTTGTTTATCAGGAATTTCATGCTTAATGATTATCTTGTTAATGCAATTCATGCTTATTGGTTATGGCTGATTCTATGCCTGGTTCTATGATTGTTGGCTGACCCTTTCTTGTTGCAAAATTTAAGCCATCATACATTCACTCGCCAGGAAGGTAGGTCAGGTATTGTATCTCGATTCCTTATCCCTTAATGCATTACTATGTTATGTATGATATATTATCTCGAGAACCGGCTGGTCATTCATATGTTTTGGGATCTGATGTTCCCCTTAAACAAAAATGATGATGATCTAAGTACACGTGATTAATCGTTGGATAGGCCGTTAGGTTGGAAAAGCTTGGGGACGATGGTTCTGTCTTGCACGCCGTGGTTGCAGATGGTGTCCTGACCCTAGTTTCTCCGGTCTAGCAATACTATTCTCAAGTATCTTGTTATTCTATCTTTCTTTGCATTTGTTTTAAATGATTTCTTTTTCCTTTAGCCCAGCATGCATCATACGCATCTTTTGAGCATTCGTGAGCCTCATCTATCCAGGTGTCTCAGTAAGGGTGAATAGATGTGTTCAATGATCTCGAATAAGGAGAGTCATTCCACTCAAATTGGAAGGTTTCCTTCGGTCTTCTCGATGGATTTGGTTAGCTGAAGATTCCTGTTTGGAGTTTAGTTAATCGTCTCTTTCCTTTCCATTGCTCCGGCCGCTGGCCGTGTTTTCCTTTCCTTAGTTGTTAGTTCCTCCAGACATGTGTCCTTTGGTTGCCTTTCCTTGTGATTAGTTCAAAGTTTTCTGGAAAATTCCTGTCGCTTGTTGGTTGAGAACGAGTGTCGTTTGCCTTAACGCCCGCTATTTAGTCCACTCCGCTTCATCTTCGCTTCATCTCCATGTTCCATTTTTCGCTTTCGCTTCACCTCCGCTCGCTCCCCTGCAAAGAGGACGTTAAGGAGGGGCATCTGTTGACACCCATTTTATGACCGATAAGTTGGGTCATCTCCTTATTCATTCTATATGATGCTCCGAGTTGTACACCTTTATTGGGCCTTCTTGGTCAATTTGAGGTCTATCTCATGAGTAATATCTCCCTGGTTGGGTCTTGTTCCTTATCCCTTTCCGCTAGACGAAGCTTAGCAACTCTCATTTCATTTGCACTCTATTATCTCTAACGGTCCTTTGATGGGGCGTTACAGTGCTCTAACGCATCTACCATGGTGCGTTACATCCTTCCAGAGTCCTTAAGTTTAAGGCTTCCTTTCAAGCTTGTCTTTTGCCTATCTGTTGGGTGTGACAGTTTATCATGCAGCCGTTACATTGGTTGTGACGCATCTACCCTTGTCCGTTACCTTCTTGAAGAGTCCAACGTTCGCAAACTTCTCCCGTTGATCTTATCTTATAGTGGATAGGGTTGTGTGATGGTCCAAGACTAGAGCGTTACATTAGTGTGGTAGTCTATCGTGCGGCCGTTACATCCAACAGAGAGTCCTGACAAGCCTGGCCTTTGCTCTGCTATTCTATGATCGGACTAAGAGTTTGGTTTGAGGTTTTTCTCTCGATACTCATCCTAAGAAGCTTCTATTTGATTCTGTGGACTCTGGGGAGTATTATCTTCAAGATTTATCCAAATTTTCGACAAAATTCTAGTCATTATCCTCCTAATTCGAACCTAGACTTTGAGGATCTATAAATAGAACCCTTGACTTCATGGCTTGAGGAAGAGACATCTGGAGTTTGCGTCGAAGTGCTGCCGCATCCTGGAGCTAGAACCAACCAAGGAGAGCTGCTTCCCACGTCCATCTACTTCCAAAGTTCAGGAAGTATCATTTTCAAGGGTTTAGTTTAGTCAAGTTGTCATCTTAGTGTCTTTTCTCCCTTTCAAACATCATAGCATTGTCCCTCTCCATCTCCCACATTCTTGCACTTGCTGCATTCATTCAAAATATCCTCCCATCTTTTAAAACACCCCAGAGGGGTTAAAAAAACAAACCTCCCCAGTATTTCCCTTTCCTTTTGCATGTTCTTAAGTTTCTTGGATTTATTGATACTACTTTGTCTAAGGGCTAATCTGGGTTGTTTTTCTTGTGTTCTACACTCTCTTGCAGGTTTATAGGGTCCATAGCACGAGGCCCAAGCTCTCTGGCCGGCTGGAAAGCTTGGAGATCAAAAGATTCCCAACTTCTTATTATACAGAAGCTCTGATGGTCTGGCACAGGCACGTTATAGTATTGTAGCGGTCTATCGTGAGACCGTCACACTTGCTGTGGCGCATCTTCCTTCGACCGTTACATTTGACGGAGCTGCAGTTTCGTGGTTATTTTCTCTCTCCTATGGGCGGGTGCATCATCAACCTATTCTAAGGTATTTATCAGGTCTTTGACTTGATTCTACCTTTGTGGCGATCACATCTTTCCTTAGTTTGGGCATTAGCTTTCTCTCTCATCATATCTCCTCTTTACTTTGTTTGTTCCCCCTATACGGTGTGTTTTTCTTTATTCCTTATTCCACGCTCCGGCGTGTGTTTTTCTTTCTTTGCTTTGCTTAGTCTTGATTGAGATAGCATGCCCATGCTAGAGCTTGTGCTGGTTGCCTAGGTTCATGATTCGCATGTTCATATGTTGATTGATTTCATTACTTGGCTCATACTTTCATAGTTGGCATCATAGCCCATCTTGCAAAAGAAGGGACACATTAAAACCAACAGACGTGTTTGATTGGAGTGGACTTTCTTCATGCATGCTTACGCCCAGGATTTTTCCTGCGGGGACTTTGCCCTCTTGACAAGCTCTTTTGATTGTAATGAACTTTACTAAGGCTTTTTGGCAGATTTATTCCCTTTTGGGCCTTGACTTCCACCAACTAGGGCGGCGGGTAGGTTTGGCGATCTGATCGATATCTCACTTCCCCCCTCGTAAACTGAAAAGAAGGGAATAGATGACACCTTCCGCTGTTGCTTTGGATTCAGTGCCGTTTGAGTTTAAGAGTTAAGCGTGAAGTGTGTGTTGGTGTTAACCCAATGTTAAATTGCAGAGAATAAAGGATGAATTAGAGATTCTGATCTTTCATGTTCCTCTTGGCACGCGCACTATACTAGCCTCTTTTTTTTTTTGAAAAAGAGAGTTAGGGGTAATATTTCTTAAGATATAAATCATTCCAAGGATGAGCTAGTTCTTCACCATCAGCATTAACCAATTTATATGCATTGCCAGGATAAGTTTCTTTTATGACAAAAGGCCCTTCCCAATTTGGTTGGAGTTTTGAACGAGGCCCGCCAGATTTTACAAAGATTCTTTTAATTACCATCTCACCAACCTTAAATTTTCTCTCGACTACTTTCTTTTGATAAAAACGTGAGAGCCTGCTTTGATAAATTCGCGCATGTTCAGCGACGGCCAGACGTTTCTCATCGAAGAGTTTCAACTGTGCAAGGAGAGATTCGCGACGTTCATCAATAGACAGCTCCTTGTCCAATTATACTCTGAGAGAAGGAATAAGGATCTCATAAGGGACCACTGCCTCCATTCCATAAGTGAGGGCGAAAGGAGTTTGCCCAGTAGGAGTGTGAATGGAAGGACGGTAGGCCTATAGAGCTTCAACAAGTTTTTCTGGCCAATCCGCAAATTTGTTTACCTCACATGTTTTCTTGATGATTGTGATCAAAGTTTTATTTGTAGCCTCTGCTTGCCCATTACCCTGTGGATAATAAGGAGACGAATGATGCAATGCAATGTTGTACCTGTTGCAAAGGTCCTAAAGTTGTTGAGAGATGAATTGAGGTCCGTTGTCAATGACAATGAAGCTTGGGATGCCAAATCTTGCAATGATGTTTTTCATAATGAACTTGCAGACGGTTGACGCTTTAATCTCCACGTAAGCTTCTGCTTCTGCCCACTTGGTGAAGTACTTCGTGGCCGTGAGTATGAAGGATTTAGATTTTGTGATGAGGTTCGCATAATCAAGAGGTCCAATGATATCAAAAGCCCACATGGAGAAGGCCATGGGGAGGACATAGGATGGAGTGAAGAAGCAGGAGAATGAATTTTATCGACGTGCAGTTGGCACTTAACACACCTTCGAACATAGATAGAGCAATCTTATTCTAGAGTGGGCCAATATAAGCCTAGCCTAAGGATCTTCTTAGCTAACATTTGGCTATTGACATGGCCACCACAAACTCCTAAATGTGCCTCTTCCACAACCTTCCACGCCTCGTCGTCATCAAGGCACCTGAGAAGAACACCAGTAAGACCTCTTCTATAGAGTACGCCTCCAACCAAAGTATATCTTTGGGCGACTCTCCTGATTGCCTTCTTCTCTTCTGCCGTGGCTTCTTCAGGATGCGACTGATCTTGACAATATTTGGCAATCTCATAGTACCATGGTTTTTCCTCATCGTCCATTTATTCTTCTAAATCCAATAGCATGACCTCTCTATTCTCAAAAGCTTCTCCTTCCTTCTTAAGCACCTCCTCCTTAACACTAAGAAAAGCAGGATCTCTAATAGCGGGATTGAGATGCTTCTGAACGATTATAGAATGGAAGTCCCGCTCAGGGAGAAAAATCAGGGAGGAGGCAAGTGAAGTAAGAGTGTCAGCTAAGATGTTCTGGCGACGAGGAACATGGACAAAGATCAGTTTAGAGAAGAGCTTAGCATAAGCAGAAGTGAGTTCCTGGCAGGGCTTGAGTTTAGGATCAAGTGTACAACATTTGGTGAGCACTTGGGGAAGAATCAGCTGACTATCACCTACGATTCACAATTGGGTGACACCAAACTGGTGAGCGGCCTCAAGTCCGGCCAGAAGAGCCTCATACGAAGCTATGTTATTTGTAACAGGGAAAGCGAGCTGAGAGGCAAGTGGAATGGTGATACCCTCAGGTTTTAAAAGAACCAAGCCAATCCCCCTACCATGAGAATTTAGTGCTCCATCAAAATGTAATGTCCACATGGGATCTGAAGGTTGATTAATGGACATCAGTTCCTCATCTGGAAACTCTGAGCGAGCAGGATCAAATCTTGGAAGAGGATGATGAGCAAGACGTTCTGCGATGGCATAGCGTTTAATCACTTTTTGTTGAATGTAGATGATGTCGAACTGAGAGAGGAAGCTCTGCCATCATGCTAATTGATCAGTAAGAATAGATTTCTCAAGAAGAAATTTAATGGGATTCATGCGAGCAATGAGATGAACCTCGTGAGCTATGAAATAATGTTTCAATTTCTGAACTACCTAGACTAAATGATGCGGGACAGGACGCAAACCTGAGACTCTAGCTTGCGGAGGTCCCTAAGCAAGAGAAACGCGTGGATCTACGCGGTTGAGAAATCAGTAATGAGTCTCAGGTATCTACTTTTCCGCGTGTACTCGGATTGAGTCATGGGACGGGTCACACTCACTCTCTCGCATCGGTGATTGAAATAATATAACGAGCTAATTAACCTATCACTCATGCAGCGGCATATAAAAATATATACGAGTCAAGCAAATGCCAAAGAATGAATCGAAAATGATACCTCCACGCTCCAGGCGTAGGGAAGACGACCCTGGCCGAAACTCGTACTCCCGGTACACAGTAATTAAATAATTACAACTGTAATTTTATGGCCCACTCCACACATGGAGGTAAAGGGCGACAACAATAACCCGAGAATACCAAGCTTGGGTTGACGGGCAGCAATTTGGAACGCTCCCGGGCCGGAGACGGGCTGCTGGTCTGGCTCGGTTCTGCAGGTCCCGCGGGACAGCAGGTGGGTCCGACTACTTAGACGGCGGTACACGGGCGTCTCCTTGTTGCGGCGGCTGGCTGGGATGCTGCTGATGGGTTGTCGATCGATGTTCGAGAGCGGCGGTCGCCGAAGCTATCCCGGCGTATTTTACCGGGATTAACCGGTGGACTGTTCTGCTGGCCTGTTCTCGGATCAGAAATGCGCACCTCCACGAAAAGAATTTATGTGCCCAGATCCGGTGTCGGATTGAGGCAAAATTGGTACCGATGGATAAAGGACTCAAAGTGCTACAAGATATAATTATTTCAGATCCATCGAGTAGACGGATTAGAAATGAAAATGAGTGTTCCCAAGGTTTTTTTACTGACTCGGATTACAGACAGTCAGGATAAAACAAGTTCTGCCTGAAAATGAATTTTGACCGACATAAAAATGATGGATCTAGACTCTGAGAAAATTATGGGTGGAAGAGGTGGGTGTGAGGAGCACGTATGAGTTTTTTTGGAATTTTTGGAGATGACTAAGGGTGGGGGAAAAATATGACAACATGACACTATCCCGCAGATCTACTGATGGGCAGACAGTCAGGGGTGGAACTAAAATTACGAAAACAATACTAAACGAAGGCGAAATGACACAAAATTTGAACTGGGGTTGGGGAATGATAAGAGGAACAAACCCTCAAAATTGGAGCTCTAACTGATCTCCTGATTAGGAGATAAAATTTTGGCTTCAAGTATCTATCCAGGGGTGGATAGAACTCCGACGAGGCGGCGGTGGTGGTGCGATGGCGGCTCGATGGTGGCGGCGACGGTGGTGCTGAGCTTCTCACTCAAAGAGGGGTGGTGGGGAGGCTTCACACCTTTGAAAATTTTGAGCTATCACAGCTCCAAGGGGGAGAGAGGGTGCCCTTGGGCAAATTGAGCAACAAATGGGATTTTTCTTCATTAATTGGTAAGGAATTCACAAAATACATGGGTTATATGGAAATGGAAAAAAGGCATAAACTATCCCTAGATCTAGGGTTAGGGAGGGGTAAACTAGGGATAGGATAATTAATCCCCCATGTGGTCAAATGACTAAATTAAATAAAATATAACAAGGAACAAACAATAGTAAAGGGGGGAGTATCTTGGACTTTGCTTGGTCCAAGTTTGAATTTTCTTCCACCTTGTCCCCCCCTTGGTCCAAGTCTAATCTTGGACTTTGAACTAGCCCCACATGGGCCCTAGATCCTAGGTGGACCAATAAAAAATAAGGTGAGGGCCCTGTTGGACCTACTGTCAAATTACATAGAAACCCAAAGGCCATATTGCAAAGAAACCCAAAGATTCCTAATGACTAACCCTTTGGCTTATAATACCTTACAATAGCAAACCCAATTAGCCAAGTATATAAATGCAAATAAAAGGATACAAATGCAAAAATAAAATGTTAGTGCTCGGTGTTGATTCCCATCAATTCTCCTCGGGTGGGAACAACTCGACCCCGTTGAGTAAGGGGTACGGCTGCTCGTGTGGCTCCTGCAGATCGGACACCATACCAGGTAGCGCAGAGTACGCTCCACTCCAAGTAATCGTCACCTACTCATCCCGTATATTTTTTATATGCTCACGCTGCTGTGGGAAGGAGGCTAGTGGTGGACACTCCGAAGTAGGGTCACTCTCAAAGGAAGGAGACGGCTTAATGACTCACTAGGAATCACCGCTGGATCCCTATATGTGACTAGATCTGATATATTGAGGTAGAGCCGATCTCAAATTAGATCCGACTTGCCTCACGCTCGAAAGGGACTGACATCGCGAGCTGACATTAGACCGACTCGTATGCAGACTCTCACAGACTGTACGAAACAAACACTCACACATGACCCTAGGCCATAAATGATCGTAGATAAACCTAGACACTCATAGTAATACTATGATTGACGACGAAAAGACACAAACACAAGGGAAACATGACTCGGTAAGGATGACGGACACCGTCTACATACACTAGGTGTAAAGAAAGACTAACCCACAACTTGATGTCGTGAGTCTCAACCCTCGTCAACCGTCTCCGGTTCGAGAAGACTCACCCGCGGGTATGGAAGTGCAGGAGGATGAGGAGGCGGGTGACGGGAAGGCAATCCGGACGCCTGGTGTGGAGCATGAAAAAGGGGATGTCTGGATACTGTCTCTCGTATGCATAGCAGAAATCAAACCATACCGCGTCAACAAAATGTGTCGACAATGGTACGGTAGTCACTAGTGGCTGTGCTACCATAGGAGAGACAGGTAAGAGCGGGATGGCTGACTGTATAGGGTCGGCGGATGACATATCCACCGAGGGCAATATGGGCGGGACAGACAGCTCCGGGATGAGTGGTGGGGTTGGGGTGGCTAACAGACCCTGGCCCTCTCTTGGATCACTCTCTATCCCCAAAACATCAGCGAGGTACTCCTCGGCCAACTCTTGGTCAACCTCATAACTCACTAGAATAGGCTCGGGAGAGGCATCCTCCGAATGGTTGTCCTCTAAGGTAGGGGAATGTGAAGGACTCGGGTCAGAGAAATGGCTAATCCCGCTATAGGGGGCCACATGGGTGGGTTCCAGGAGAGGTGGTGGGCGTGAGTCTAGAGGTGGAACGGGCCGCTGGGGCAGGGTGGTTGGTGAGACGGAGGTGGTCGGCTGAATGCCGTCGTGGAAGATGAACTCGCCGGGTAGGTGAGGTAGGTATAAGGTGCAGGTCCTCCTATCCCGGTCAAAGGTCGCTCGCCTCTCTTCCAACCAATTTTGGCCTAAAATGATGCATGGACTAGCAAGTGTGTCGACCTTGCACCATGCTCCATCGTCATAAAGAACAGGGCCGAACCTCCATTGGAACTCTATGAATGCTAAGCCACCATTGAGAACAATTTCCCCGGTCTTAGAGAGAGACTCAACTATTTCTTGTGAGACACAGTTAGATGACACCCTACTGATGAAGTCGATTTCCGTATGCAACCCATTAAGTAGAATGGCAGTGGACACTATAGGGTGCTGGAATGACTCGGTTGTGGGCTTAGGGGTCAGGTGTCGGGCCATGAAAGCATTGAATTGGGCCACCAGGAATGACCAATCGGACACATGGTCTCGGGGAACGGCCATGGGCTGGTGGGTAGTTGGACATGCAGACAACTAAGTGACACTCTATTGGACTAGACATGACCCTAAAACAACAATGCAAAGTTGGAATGCAGACTCAACTACAAACCTAGACTCAACCAATATCTGGTACGTTGTGGAGGTATGATCCGAAGACCGAACTCATGCAAGTGTGCAACCTTCCTAATAGGCGTAACCTATCATTCCGAAAACACCTTTTGATATACCAGGTAAAGGAATGCAAATGCGACAACTTAGACCGACTAACTGATGACCCTAGACTCGACTTTGCTCTGATACCAATTTGATGCGGGATGGGACGAGAACCTGAGACTCTAGCTCACTGACGTCCCTAAGCGAGGGAAACGTGTGGATCTGTGCGGTTGAGAAACCGGTAATGAGTCTCGGGTATCGACTTTTCCGCGTGCACTCGGATTGAGTCACGAGACGGGTCACACTCACTCTCTCGCAGCGGTGATTGAAATAATATAACGAGCTAATTAACCTATAACGAGCTAATTAACCTATCACTCATGCAACGACATATAAAAATATATACGAGTCAAGCAAATGCTAAAGAGGGAAGCGGAAACAATACCTCCACGCTCCGGGCGCGGGGAAGACGACCCCGGCCGAAACTCGTACTCCATGTACACAGTAATTAAATAATTACAGCGGTAGTTTTATGGCCCACTCCACGCAGGGAGGTAAAGGGCGACAACAATAACCCGGGAATACCAAGCTTGGGTTGACGGGCAGTAATTTGGAATGCTCCCGGGCCGGAGATGGGCTACTGGTCCAGCTCGGTTCTGCAGGTCCCGCGGGACAGCAGGTGGGTCCGGCTACTGGGACGGCGCTACCCGGGCGTCTCCTTGCTGCGGCGGCTGGCTGGGACGCTGCTGATGGGTTGCCGATCAATGTCTGAGAGCGGCGGTCGCCGAAGCTATCCCGACGTATTTTACCGGGATTAACCAGTGGATTGATATGCTGGCCTGTTCTCGGATCAGAAATGCGCACCTCCACGAAAAGAATTTTTGCGCCCAGATCTGGTGTCAGATTGAGACAAAATTGGTACCGATGGATAGAGGACTCAAAGGGCTACATCATATAATTATTTTAGATCCATCCAGTAGATGGATTAGAAATGGAAATGACTGTTCCGAAGGTTTTTTTACTGACTCGGATTATAGACAGTTAGGATAGAACAGGTTCTGCCTAAAAATGAATTTTGACCGTCAAAAAATTGATGCATCTAGACTCTGAGAAAATTATGGGTGGAAGAGGGGGGTGTGAGGAATACGTATGATTTTTTTGAGAATTTTTGGAGATGACTAAGGGTGGGGGAAAAATATGACAACATGACACTATCCCGCAGATCTACTGATGGGCAGACAGTCAGGGGTGGAACTAAAATTACGAAAACAATACTAAACGAAGGCGAAATGACACAAAATTTGAACTGGGGTTGGGGAATGATAAGAGGAACAAACCCTCAAAATTGGAGCTCGAACTGATCTCCTGATTAGGAGATAAAATTTTGGCTTCAAGCTTCTATCCAGGGCTGGACAGAACTCCGATGAGGCGGTGGTGGTGGTGCGATGGCGGCGGCGGTGGTGATGAGCTTCTCACTCAAAGAGGGGGTGGTGGGGAGGCTTCACACCTCTGAAAATTCGGAGCTATCACAGCTCTAAGGGGGAGAGAGGGTGCCCTTGGGCAAATTGAGCAACAAATGGGATTTTTCTTCATTAATTGCTAAGGAATTCACAAAATACATGGGTTATATAGAAATGAAAAAAAGACATAAACTACCCCTAGATCTAGGGTTAGGTAGGGGTAAACTAGGGATAGTATAATTAATCCTCCATGTGGTCAAATGACCAAATTAATCAAAATACAACAAGGAATAGATAATAGTAAAGGGGGGAGTATCTTGGACTTTGCTTGGTCCAAGTTTGAATTTTCTTCCACCTTGTCCCCCCCTTGGTCCAAGTCCAATCTTGGACTTTGAACAAGCCCCACATGGGCCCTAGATCTTTGGTGGATCAATGGAAAATAAGGTGGGGCCCTGCTGGACCTACTGACAAATTACATAGAAACCCAAAGGCCTTTTTGCAAAGAAACCCAAAGATTCCTAATGACTAACCCTTTGGCTTATAATGCCTTACAATTGCAAACCCAATTAGCCAAGGATATAAATGTAAACAAAAGGATGCAAATGTAAAAATAAAATGCTAGTGCTTGATGTTGATTCCCATCACTAAAGCTGCGCAGGTCTTCTCCATAGCCGTGTACTTCTGCTCACAGGGGTTAAGAAGTGTAGACAAGTAGTAGGCTGCCCTCTCCTTACCTTCTTCATCAATTTGCGCAAGGACAACACGTACCGAGTCATCCAGTACGGAAATATAAAGAACAAATAGTTTGCCTAGAATTGGTGGCCTCAGGACAGGACGATTTGATAGATAATCTTTCAATCCGTCAAAAGCTGCCTGACACTTATCATCCCAATTAAATTCGACTCCCGGCTTAGTAAGCTCGTAAAACGGCCTGCACCTTTGTGAGTGTTGGGAGACAAATCGACGAATGAATTGTAACCTCCCGATCAATCCTCAAACTTCCTTCAAATTCTTGGGAGGGGACATATCTCTTATTGCATGTGCCTTGTTGGGATCAATCTCGATACCCCTCTTACTAACGATGAATCCAAGCAGTTTTCCTGACGAAACACCAAATACACATTTTTTGGGGTTCATTTTCAACTGATACTCTCGCGCTCTTTGCAACACTTTAGCTAGAATCCCAGGATGCTTGATCCTTGTCCTTGATTTCACTACCAGATCATCAACATACACCTCCATAAAAATGTGGACCATATCATGAAAAATAGCCATCATGGCCCTTTGGTAAGTGGCTCTGGCGTTCTTGAGTCTGAATGGCATGACCACATAACAATAAGTGGCCCAAGGTGTAGTGAAGGAAGTCTTTTCCTAATCTTCCTCAGCCAAGCAAATCTGATTGTATCACAAGAAACCATCCATAAAGGAGAGGGTCTCGAACCCTGCCGTATTATCAATTAAAATATCAATATGAGGGAGGGGAAAATCATCCTTAGGACACGCACGGTTGAGGTCTCGAAAGTCTATGCAAATTCTGACTCTTTCGTCCTTCTTCATCACCGGGACAATGTTAGCCACCCAATTGGGATAAATGATGACTCTAATGAATCTAGCCTTATGGAGCTTATCGACCTCTTCTTTCATTTTCAATGCCATGTGTGGGTGGAAACGCCTTAACCATTGTTTGACTGGGACAGACCCTGACTTTAGTGTTAGATGGTGTTCAACAAGCGCAGGGTCCAGACCCGGCATATCCTCATAACTCCATGCAAACGTGTCCTTATATTCTTGAAGAATCAAAATAAGCGCCTCTTCTTCAGAGGGCGACAAATTTTTGCTTATGAGGACAATCCTAAGATTTTCCTCGGTACCCAAATTAACTTCTTTGGTGGGCTCTTCTACTGAGGCTGATGGTTCATCGAATCTCCTCATGCCACTGGCAAAAGCGTCAATCTCGTCCTCATATTCTTCGTACTCTTCATCCCCCTCTTCGACAGGGTCTTCATCATTCATGATTTCATAAACACCAAACCCTTCGTCTAGAGCAAAAGCTTCCTCACATTCTAAGTCCGGTAAAAGGATCAGATCCTCTACAAGCTGAGGAATGGCCAAACATGCCTGGCACCTCCTGGCTAAATCTAACAAAAATCTACGGGGAATCTGCCTACCCTTGACCTTCCTAGTAGCAACTACCCCCCAACTCTTGCCACTAGAAGAAGAAGAACAACTAACCTGACTGCTAGATTCCGGGGAACAAGGAAAGGAGGAAGAAGAAGCGGGTACAGCAGGTGGTACAACGATGGACCCCTCGTCGGAGGGATAAAGAAAGCCTGCTAACGGACCTTGGACGAGTGGCCCTTGGGTCGGGGCACACTCGTGAACAAGATAGGAGGTCTCTTCGATAGAGATGAGAGAGGTGGATTGGTGAGTTTGAAATTTGGCATTTTTTTCATTTTCAAGAATTGTGAAACAATGAGAGGGAGGAGTAGAAAATGCTGAGGTGGAGATGGAAACATTCAAGAATTACTAAACAAGAGAGTGGTTGAGTGATTGCCCACGCGGGGGCATGATGGAAAGTTTAGAAAACTACTCAAGGAGCAAAGAAGGAATTGATGGAGTTTGTAGAAAATCTGGAGATAATGAAATCACGACCGCGGGAGGTCTAGGAATCTTGACGGGAGATAATCTGGAACACATGAACGTAATCAGTGATGGATGGACAGAATTGAGGGAAAAGAGGCCAGCCCACAGCCTATCTATGGTGAAGCTTTCTTCAAATGGCACATCTGGCTCTCCAGTGTCGGTGTAGTTGCTCAGCATCTGCCCCTTATCAGTGATAATTACCGGCTTCTCTATCATATCATGAACAAGTGGCGGCCATTCTGGATCGGTCGGCATGAAGAGTCGACTCAGAGCAATAGTGATGTCATTCATATCAAACCATCTGTACCAATCACATTCAGGGCCGTCCATCTTCCTTCTCTTACTTGGCCTCAAAGACTCCAAAGCTTTATAAGTGACCAGCGGGGCTACATGGCGAGCAAACTGCCGCGCATGCACGTCTTGACTATCCAGAATTGAAGTAACTATAGTAGTCTACTTCCCAATCTGTTCAGTGGGTCCTTTGACAAAATGTGTATAAAGAGACCAGGTGAGTGGCTGTCTATCTGTCTTGAGAGTGGAGGTCATGGTGGTCCACAACTTTTCTTCATCTTCAACAAATTTTGTTTTACTTGGCCCTTTGTACCCTAGGCAACCTCGAGGAGTGAGCTTATGAGTCTTGACAGGCTTCACCTTGCCTTGATGGTTCGCCCCGAGGCCTTTGCGAGATGTATACCCCATTTTCATCATGATGTTCCAACCTGGGGTATTCATCATATTTTTATTTTTCCTCCCCTTTTGCGGTGGGGATGGAGTCAGTGCCAGGGTGGAAACTGCAGCTTGTGGTCTCAATATATCATGCCGCGGATCAGCGAGATCCAGCACAGATAACAGAGGCATATTAGATGGCCAAATGGAGAGCACTGATGTTGCTGAATGGATATCAACGGTCGGTAGAATGGGCACACTAGTCACTTTGATAACGCATCCCTTATGTTGAAAATTTATGCATTGATGGTTGGTGGAAGGGACAGTGTCGAGCGCTTGAATATATGGACGCCCCAAGATGGCATTAAATGTGGGGTCCATATCCAAAACATGAAAATTAACTGTAACAGATGAAGGACCTAGTCCCACTTTCAAGGTAACAACCCCGATAGGCAGCTTCTTTGTGTTATCATAAGCTATCACTGTGATAGGTGAGGGCCGAATCTTACTCTCTGGAATGCCACACTTCTTCAAGATGCTAGGCGGTAGAACATTAATAGATGCGCCAGTGTCTACCAAACACTGGCTGACAGCTACCTTGTTGATGTCAATAGTGATGCATAAAGCAAATTTTCTTGACGGCTTCAGAGCTAGCTCATGTTTATGGAAGACAATTGCGGGCTGGTCCCCTGTCGGTGTCAAGATTGATGTAATCTGTTCAGCTAGGATGTCTTCATTGACCATCACTTTCTGCAAGTATTGTTTGAGAGCCTCTTGATGGGTTGATGACCTTCTTATGAGTTCCAAAATGGAAATCCTTGCCGGGGTTCTATCTAAATGCTTCAACAAATCATATTGAGTCCCCAGTATGGACTCCGGCTCTTGTGATAGTTCTTCTTGCCCCTGCACGGGCTCCTGCTCTTGTCGCTGCGGAAACACACAGTGAAAAATCCGTCCACTGCGGAGCACCATGGTCTGAGAACTCAACGCCTCCGTCGAGTTGTTGGTAGATGGAGGGTTGGTGGAAGAAGAAGGAATATCAAGGGAAACCAGTTGGGGAACCCTAATAGGGGGCCTTGCCGACTGAGGGTTGGTGGAAACTGGCATGGTTGGCAATGAAGGCTTAGTGGCAAGAGGTTTGGAAGGAATTGTGGTTGAACGGGTAGGTGAGTGGTGGACAGAAATGGGCCCTAGAGGTGAAGGTTGGTGATGGTAGGCATGTGGGGGTTTGGGGAAGGACGAAGCCGCAAAGGCCTAGGAAGTATAGTGTTAACAGAGGTAGATGGGAATGTCGGTGAAGGGCGGATAAGGAGTGGCCTAGATGGCATGGGGTTCGTGGAGGTTGGAGAGGTTTTGGTGTAGATAGAGAAAAAGAAGGGCGGATGATAAGAAGCCTTTGTGGCAAAGGATTGGTGGTGGAAGGGGTTTGATTAATGGGGCGTATAAGGGGTCAGGAAGGTTGTGGAAATGGAGAAGGTTGAGAAATTCTTAGTAAACGGGGCAACTGATTAGGATTTTGATTTAAGGAAGTGACGGAGGTACTTTCTACATGCCATCCATGTCCTCTCTCTACCTCGTGGAAGGTAATGGCAGGGTTTACTTGTTGATTCTGGACGGGGTGCTCTAGTAGCGGATTCTGGACAATCCCCATGTCTGGCTGCGGTACTTGGACTTGCTGTTGTTGGACTTGCTGAACTGGCTGTTGAGCCTGTTGCGGTGTCTGCTGCCGAGGAGGCCTTCTTGCCTTTAATGTAGTGATGAATCGTCTCATCTCGTCCCAATCAATACCGCCCTGATCATTCAGATCATATATATAATCCTTAAAATGAAAACAATGATCAACATTGTGCCTGGGCTGACGGTGATAAACACAATACCGAGAAGTATCCACATTTTGGGGCCAATCCGGCCTTTCTTTTGGCAAGGTGAGCGCATTGGCGGTCATAAGGGCATTAAAAATATCGGGAAGACTCTCTGGTAATGGAGGATATCGGGCTCTCTTGGGGCCTGCGGGTCTTCTCGACTGTTGGGGGTCATAATTGGCTGGTGGAGGCACCTAATGGTATTGCTGGTGAGCTGGAGGATTTTATGGTGTAGCTTGATTCAATGGAGGGGAAGGCCAAAAAGGCTGAGGAGGGTTATTTTGTTGGTGCGGAGCTTGATTGAAGAAGGAAGGTTGTTGAAATTATTGTAGTGGCCTTTGATTAAGGGGATTGAATGTTTGTGTAGGATTGCCAACCGCGCCCACCTGCTCATTTACCACCATGCCCTCGGTAGTAGCACCATTGTTATTCATGACATTGGTTTTCCTCGGCACTCTTGGCTTCTGCTCGAACATGAACAGAATGGGCGAGTCCTTCATCTGAGTATGAATGTATCTCGCCCTCTCATCGAGCTCCTCCATCCTACTTAGCTTGTTCATGGCTAGGATGTGACGGAACTGAGGAGTAGCATTGGAAACTATCATCTTGACTTGCTCAGCTTCCGACAATGTGTCTTTTAACTTTTCAACCATGGACCTCCAACTGTCAGCAAATTGAATGAAGTCTTCCTCGGGCTTCATCTTCTCAGCAACTAAATTAGTGACCAACAAAGATGGACCCACACGGTCCTATATTTTTGCAAAAACTTTCTTTGAACAACATCAAAATCACCGGCTTCAGCCGGCTCCAAAGAGTAAAACCATTCAAGGGTCGGACCGTCAAGTGACATCCTAAAAAGGTAAGCCAAAGAGGTTTTGTTGTTTTGCCAAAAAGATGTTTCATACATGAAGTCCTTCAAGTGAATGAATGGATTACCAGTTGCATTATAGCGTCAGAAGTTTGGCATTTCTGACGGCAACAAGTGGAAAACTGGCAGAGTGGGGACAGTGACCTCCGGAGCATCTTTAGGAATAGACATCTTCTTGTGCTGCTCCTCCATACTAGCAATCTTCTGAAGGAGAGTGTTGGTAGTAGACTCGGCTGGGGTCGGATTTGGAGGAAATTGATTCAGCATGGGCCTTCTCAAAAATAGAGGAGGAGATGGGTTTTGTGGTTTGACAAAAGAATAGCCTGCCACAGCATGGGCAGGGGTTATCGGACGGGAATGAAGACCGGATGGATTCCCTTGGTGGACCGCCTGGTCATTAGAGGAATTGAATTGAAGGCCACCCGCGGCCTGAAGGGGATTCAAGGAGGACGAAGGGACAGATTTCCCTTTAAGGGCAGCCTGGATTTTTTGGCATTGGGCCTCATCCAATTGAGAGAGAACATTAATGAGATCATCAACATCGAGCGAAAGGGAAGCTTCCCCAGGTGTGGACTGAGTTACAAGTTGCACTTGAGATGAAGGATCCCCGCTTGAATAGTGTCAACCATGTAAACCTGGGAGGCTTGTTGGGGGTTGAAGTGATAAGTAGAAACATGGTCTCCCTCATGTTGAGAAACTTGATATTGAGGATGAAGGTATTAAGCGGAGACATAACCTCCCTCCTGTTGGAATTGATCTTGGGAAAACTCACCGACCTGATTAAACTGACCGGCCTCATCCTCCTCTTGAAAATGCTCCAGATTAACCATCTTAACAACCATACCCGACCTGAGCATCATATTGCTAATGACTGGCAGGAAAACCCAAATGCACAGCAACTATGTTGAAATAGAAACACTTAAATGGACAAACCTTCAAACAGGTAACACTCAAACAAGGTTGCTGCAGAGAAGTTATAATGTTTACACCCACTTTTATAGGTTCTGTCAAAGTTAGGAAATGTTTTATTATCGGCACAGTGAGGTTTTAACACTTAGTGACAGAACCTATGTTTCAATTTGAATATGGTACCGGGTATCCTAAATTTCCACTCTCTCAACCGTGATTAGGCCAACTAACCTTCTGGGTACTCCAAGATACAACCTGCCTAGCTTCCGTGAGGGAGTCCACAGGTGCGAGGGCTTATGGAGGTCTTAAACAAAGAAATTCTAATCCAATGAGATGGAATGCTTAATTGGAGGGTCTTTCTAAGTCCAAGAAGGGGTAATGGATCCTAGAGATGTGGAGGGAGGAGGTCCCTCAGCCAGAATGCTCGTATTATGTAGGAACAGGTAAAAATCAATCAACAGAAAATAGCATCCAGTATGACGGACGCGTAAAGAAATAGCGTCCACAGGGTGGGACGCAAAAACATGCAATAAACGCCTGCCTTGGAAGACGCAGAATCTCGAATTATCAATAATCAAAAAATGGCGTCCACATGGGAAGACGCTGATTTGACAGAATAACAGTAATAATAAAGGAAATAACGTCCAGATAGGAAGGTACAGATTCCAAAAATATGAATAAATACGAAAATAGCGTTCTTAGAGGAAGACGCAGATTACAGAAAATTCCCAAAAATAGCAGATAAACAGAAAATGAGCGACTCTCGGGAGAGACGTTGATCAGGTATTTGCGACCACGATGGTGGATGCCAATTCTCAAAAACCCAGAAATCGCACAATCGTTCACAAGCACGTAAGCACCGATTCACAAATTAGACCACTAGGCAGGGACGTGCACGTGGTGCACAAAGGAGATAAGAAAGTAAATAACATGCTACATGGAGCACCAAGGAGGGGCACACGTAGGTGCCAGTGGGAAGGGTAATCAAATAAAAGACAATAGGGTCCCACCATGATCACCAATTTGTGAACGTGTCACTTAGCGTGCAAAAATGTGAAAGAAGAATAGTAGAAACAACGGTAAAAAGTGTGACAGGGAAATAAAAAGGAGGGAGCACGTGGTGCTTAAACGGATGTGATCGCCAGAGGAATATCCTCAACAATAATAAAGGAATGATCGTGGGCAAATACCTGATGCAGTGGCTATGTGTGAGCTCTATACTTCCTCCTTCAACCGGCCGGCCGGTTAAGGGGGTCTCTTGATTTGATTACCCTGAAACAAACACAAATAAGAAAGAGGTAGCACTAGATTAGAAACAGGTTAGTGCAGTATCAATCCTCAACGTAAACAAATGCATGCAAGTGGGAAACTAACACACCTTGTGTGTTTTTAAACCCCTTAACGTAAGGGTAGGAAGATGGATGTGATGTAGTGAGGTGCAGAAGATCTAGCGAATGCTAGATACAGGTGTGTGATTGATGAATGAAATGATGCGCATGTAGATGGAATAAATGAGAGAAAGAGAAGATAGGGAAAGAAAATGGAGGGATGTCCTCCACTCGGAGACACTGCAGCATGAGAAGAAGTCCTTGCGGGAACGATCACAGAGAGAGCCTATGTGCTTTCTGTGCTTCTATGTTTGTTGCTTCCTCTTTTATGTGCTCACTATTTCTCTTCTCCTCCCTCAGTATGTGCCTCAGTGCTCCCCTGATGCTCATGCGATGATCCTTCCCTTTTTCGCGCGGGCACAAAAGATGGCAAATTTATAGGAAAAGAAACCTAACTAAGGAAGGATCCCGAGCTAGGAAGGGAATAGATTTCCCCAAGAAATGGAAAGATCAAAGTGGGCAATGATCAATCAAAGCGAGCAACGATCAACCAGGGAAAGGAGCCCTGATAAAATCAAAAGTCCAACAAGAATTGGCACCGAAACTTAACGTCGCTAATTAAATGTGCGTCCACCATGACGGACGCTCATTCTTGAACTTAACTTTAGTAATTCCAGACTTTCCATAAGAATTGGCGTCTCCTATAACAGCCATTAATTAATTGGTGTCTTCTACTACAGGTGCACATTCTTGATAAAGATTTAATAAATATCTTGACAAAAAGGAATTAGCGTCTATTATGGATGTCGTCGTTTATTGAAAATCGTTAAATGTTGAAAAATAGCTCAAGAATTACCGTCAGACAGAACAGTCACCTCTAAAAATTAGCGTCTACAAAACATGACGCCAATTCAAGAAAATTCCAAAAAATAAGAAAAATCTTCTTATTCAAGCTCAAAAATGAAATCCACTTTGGGACATTGTATTGTGACATGAGATTTACTCATCTTAGTGTCAATTTTAGCGTGTCTACACCAGCCACCAGCTTCCAGTTTGTAGCCCCCAAATCAACAGACCCGTACGGGTTACTTCCCAGTCCCCTAGCTTCTAGTCACCCTGGTCAACATGCCTCACTTGGGTAGGCCCCCAGTACCCGGTGTTTGGCTCCTAGGGCCCAGCACTTAGCCCCAATATCCAGTGCCCAGCCTCCAGTACCCTGTACCCAATCCCCAGTACCCTGTACTCAGCTTCCAGTACCCAGTGCTCCCAGTGCCCAGCCTCCAGTATCCAATACCCAGTCCCCAATAGCCGGTGCCTAGTCTCCAGTACCTAGTTCCTTGCCTCCAGCATTAAGCACTCTATCCCTATTGTTCAATTCCCAGCCTCCAGCCCCCAGCAACAAGTTAGTGTAGCCCATACATGCGTTATTATAATCACATTCCAGCATATAGTAGAAGAATCAACCACGACTAGTAGTACTCATGGTTGCCAACCCATACAGCCATCTTTGTTCCGCAAGAGAAAGGATGGGACAGCACAAGGAGTGACAAAAAGAAATCCAGCATTTTGTCATTCATATTTTATAAAAGGAGCCCAAGACATGCCCTTGGGGTAACAAAAATCTATGCAACCGGGCACAGAGCATAACAAAAAAAGGAGGTACAATCAAGTCATGGCTCGCTCCCCTCCAGCGCCAACAGGTGAGACTGAGTAGCCGTGAACTCCACCTTAAGAGTAGACAACATCTGAGTACTATCCTCGACCGTGCTCATAGCCTCTCGCCACTCAGCCCTGACACGCTCGGTGGTCGACTACTCCTCCTCCAAGGCCTTTCTCAAGGCCTTGATCCTGCTCTCGACCTCCTCTAGTTGAATGGCTCGATCTCGAGCAAGTGTCTGAGCCGCCTCCGCGTGGCCCCTCTACTTGGCCACGGCCGTTGCCAGCCATTCCAGTCGCTCCCTCTCCTCCCGGATGGCGGCCAGCCTCTGAGCCATCCACTCCTGTGTATGATGAAGTCGCAGGTACTCGGCCCATATCGTTGCCAGCTTCGTCATCCAGGGCTCCTGCAGGAAATCGAGGATGCGATAGCCCCGGGTGCAGTCCACCAGCCGTCTTCTCAGGTCCTCAGGAGAAAGGAGACGGTCACTCTGAAGGTACCCTCGTGCACGCTACAGCAAAGAGGTGGCCACACTCTCGTCCACCAACGGCTCCGACGGTGAAGTGGTCGAAGGCCACTCAACCCCCAGACTCAGAGAAGGGTCGGCTGTCTCCATCAATACATTAGTCGAGGCTGCATGATGCCAAAAAAAAAGAACAAATGGAAAGTGAGAAATACATGTGAGACTTTCCATGAGAAATAAGGTGGAAAACCTCAGAAAATTTCCAACCTTTACCTAGAACAAGCCCTTCCCCACCTGCGGCGTCACTCACCGGGGTTAGGGAAGGCAGTGACTCTTCAGCGACCAAGGAGCCCTCCGCCATAGCCCTGTCCCCTTCGGTAGCCACGGTCAGGATGGGAAGCTCCTCTCGGCCATTCGCAGCGGCAGCCAGCATACGCTCCTCCTCTGACACTAGTGCTATATATAAAACAGAAGAATCATTATTATGCAAGAAAGTATAAATAAGTGCTAAAGGGGGAGGGAAAGAGCACCACACACCTGCAGAAGTAGCCTCAGTCTCTGTCGCCTCAGCAGATGAGGCCTCAGAAGAGGATGAGCCTGAACTCTCCTCTATCTGCATGGCAAGGCTACCGCTGCCCGAGGAGCCCGAGGAAGTCCCTGACGAATCTACGGAGATGGCGAAACTAGAAGCCCCCGCGGACCAATGAAACAACAAAGTCAACACACAATTTGACCCTACAAAAATGAAGTTGTCCAGTCAAAGGCCTTGAACAAAGCTCACCAGTCAAGGCACCTCTGTTGGAGATCCCATGTATGTCGATGATCTCCTCATCCTCTCTAGTCGAAGCCATAACCGTAGGCTCCCCGCCGGCGGCTCCAGAAGTGTCAAGAGGAATCTCACTCTCCTCCAAAGGAGATGAGGTACTTGTGACACATACCAGGGAAATTCCAGTATTGGCAAAACATAGAAAGTCAGCACGGGATCCAAGTTTCCAGTCACGTACCTGAGGGTCCCATGGTGGAAGACCCAACTAGCTCCACAGTGCAGGCTGAGATAATAGCCGACAAAGGCGAGAGAGGCAACGCCATCGAAGGTTGCGACGATGGGATGACTACGGCTCCAACAATAAGGGTCTTCAGACCGCCCACTACTCCTGGCTTTGCCTCGAATGAGGGAAGCTCCACTAACGGACTGGTACTAACCAGCTCCTGGACCATCTCCAAGGCAACAACCTGGTCATCAACTGGCAGACAAGACAACAAACCCAGTCAACAACCTCATTACAACAAACGCAGGGAAAGAACGGGTCAACCCTCTCTATGATGGTTTAGCGCTTACTTGAGCCGTGTGGAGATGCCTAATTTTGGACATCCCACGGACCTTGTCTAGGCATCATAGAAGTGACACTTTTTCTCTTGGATGATTGGAAGTGTGGGGTCTCATCCTTGTTTAGGTAGGCTTCACCCTGTCCCTTCGCGGATCCAACTTCGCGGTAAGTTGCGGGGGGTTGCGGGGGGGTGAATTTTTTTGAGGTATTAATATGATTCCCTACACTGATCCCCAGGCAGCCAGGGTACTGGCCGCCCAGAACCCCAAGGCGGCCAGATACCTGGCAGCCCATACCTCAAGGCGGCCAGACTCCTGGCCACTCAGATTCCTTTCAACGGCCATCAACCTGGCCGCCTCTTGGCAACCCCCCTGTCAACTCCACAATCTGCCCACTCTAGGCACGTCCTTCACAACCGATCCCACTCGGGAGGTCGAGGCGCATGAAATCTCAGGTGTTATCACCTCTGAATGTGTCAAAGCTTACACGTAATCCATCTTCAAAAGTTTTTCACGGAGGGAAAGCCCAAATACAAAACTCCATTCTGGACCATCTGACGGGGGGTTTTTGACATTTTTTGGGAGGAGAGGTTCTGTCAATTCGATGAGCCCAGAGAGAGAGAGCTGCAAGGACGAGAGCACCCTTACTGGCCTTCCCATATAATCAGAACTGAAGTCAAGGAGCTCCACTGCAGAAGGGTCCTGGTTCCAGGATGCGGCCATCGACATGGCCGCCTACCACCTTTGAACGGCCACACAGTTGGCCACCTTCCTTCGGTCGATGGGCAACCCCGTCTTTCTTTCTCTGTTATTTATCTTGCTGCGTTTTACTTCATTTCACTCAATTACATGCATACTAGATTTTCCTAGATCCTTATTCCTAAGAGGTTTTCTCCCAAAACATAGGGAAGGCGGATGGTCGAAAGTCTCGGCCATCCCCTTTCCCAACCCCCTTCCCAGTACGATAGACCACATTTGCATGTTTTCTTTACTTCTCTGAGCATATACTGCACTTCCACAGTCTAATGGTCTATTCTCTATTTGCAGGTTAATTTGCAGGAACTTCGTCTGACTCGCAGAGCTCCCCATTCTTGGCCAGTCGAGAGTGAGGACAGGAAGAACCCACATTCTCCCACTTCAAAGGCATTCACGATCATCCTAACCCTGTGAGGCTCAGGTATAAGTCTCTGGTGATCACACCATTTCTATTTTCCTAACCCGTGCATTGTAGGCCGCAGTAGCACCATCGGAATGAGGCTGCCCACGGCACACCACTTTCCGACACCTACACCATCCTAGGGTTCCTCAGGCCCCTGCCCACCAGTAAAAGAGGGCACTTCATCTCTGGTCCTGGGTGGGACAAGGGCCCCCGTCGTCTCTACTATCTCTGCATGGGAATACATGGAAATGTTAGTCTCTAGGCGAAGGCATTGCTATGGATAGAACATTACCAATCTTAGAGATTCTACCTGGATGAATGCTCCCAGAAATCTTCCTCGACTCAAAGTGAGGAGGTGCATCGGTATTAGGGCCGATCTCATCCATCATCCGGAGCACCTCATCCACGTCAACATCACACCCGATCTCGTCGTCTAGCAAAGGATCGATCTCCAAAGGGGGTGAGAAAGCCACCTCTACCCCAGCCTCTAGTGGAGCTACAAAATCATCCATAGATGCAAGGTTAGTCAACCATAATGACTAAACCGGTAAAAGAAGAAGGGTCGAGCATGGGCACTCACTCAAAACTGGCTCTGCCTCGATGTGTTCATCCTCCCCGGGCCCGTGAGAGGGCTCCTCGGCCTTCGCCGCTCCAGCATCCACATGAAGGTGCTTCCACCTAGGCTGAATATCCCCGTCACTACTCCCAATGGATTCCCCCGCAGAGGAATGATCTTTTGCCGTCGGAGAAGTTGCCAAAGGAACACACTAATGAACAATATCTCAACCAAACAAATAAAGAACTAAGGCTAAGACAATGCAAAAAAGAATGTGTCTTACCTGAATCCCTGAAGGGAGTCAATGGCAGATGAACCAGTTGCTCCAACTTCAGCCGCAATACTCGGGCGGCCTTCGCAACTGCCACCTTGATATCCCTCAGCGTGTAGGCATGCTCTATATGGGAAACGAACTCCACCGGCCGATCGCGTGAGGGATATGACACCTCCAGTCGGAGATGGTCGTGTCAGCAAAAGTCCCCTCTGGGAGCACGCCGTCAAGTGTGGTGCTCCTACCAAAGCTACAGTCAGCTTGGAACTGGGTCCACTAGGTCCTCAGCGCCCTCGACCATGACGTCCCAACAACAGTAGCCGTAGGTCCCACCTACGCCAGCCTCAGGGGCTTGATGGCCCCACTGTAACCCTACCTCGACAACGAGGAAGCCCGACCGTCCCAAGGCCACTGCTGCTCAAGCCGCTCCACTTCCTAGTGGATCCAATAAAAGCGGGTCCTCAGGTACTCTACGTCCAGTGCAATGGGAGGCTGATCCTCCCGCAGAAGCAGGCCCTCCTCAGCCTTCTTAATCGCCGAAGTCTTCTGGCGATACAAGTGGCTGTACTCGAACCACCACCAGGCGTAGTGGATGTCAAACCTCCCTTGACGATCCATCCCCAGTGTCGGTATCTTCTCTGGCTCCCCTCGGCAGCTAAAGTCCCACCAAGTTGCCGCAGCAAGTGACTGTCCGTACCCTTGTACAACCGGCCTACTAGAGGAAACTCCTGGTTCGACGGGATTGCCTAGTCATTCCCGAAGTTCCTATCAAATCGGTGCGGGTAGTAGGGCTCCAGGACACTGGTGCTGGATCGGTGTAGCGCTAACACTGTCGGCCGGGTGATGATCACCCACTCTATATACATCGGCGCGTCTGGCTCGCATTGGTGTGGTAGGGCGCAGGCCGCACCGTCGCTCGTCTGTACCAGAAAAGGTTGAAAGCCTCTCAACCCACAGTAAAATCGGAGCCCGTCCTCGCCTCTGCCCGGTAGGTAGGACAGAGCCCTCCTGGCCCTCTCTAGCTGATCTGCTTCATCTCCGTATGACTGACCAGTGAAGCTGAAGAGTAAGGGGGCCGTCGGGTTCACCACTACTGCCCTCATCACGAACTCGGGGAAAAGCAGACCGGCCCACACACTAAGGCAGAGGGTTGGCAGAAGCAGACTCCTCTCTCGGAGCATAAGGTGTACTAACGACGCCCCCAGCCCGTGGTAGATGTTTTCCCAGGCAGTGGGAGCCAATGCCAACCTCCGTCCCTCCGCTTATAAGCAAGCGGGCCACAGTAGCTCTGCCCGTAGAAGACTGTCCTCTACATGGGGGACCATAAAAGTCGCCAGCCAGTATGCCAAGTACGCAGCCAAATAGGTGACATCCGGTATCCCATGGAGATTCCACCCCTCTCTCGGTGCATAAATGTATCGAGAATAAGTCTGAAATCACAGCTCCACCTCTGTATACTCCTCCCAAGGGGTCTGGTCTCGTGCAAACTCATTATAAAAACCAAATGGCCTATTGTAGAAGTGACAAACCTAGGCCTTCAAGGGCACCCTCGGAGTATGTGCGGCCTTCTCTCTGCCTGCCAGGGCTAAATCTCTCTAGGTCTTCAATAGATACTGGTAACTATGGGACACGCGGTATCGCCCTAGCCTATTAGTATGACTGTGGTGGAGGTCATCCAACACTACCTCCTCATAGCCTTCGTCACTGACCGGTAGTCCTGATATCCGAAAAAGAGACCACAAGTCCAGTGAGGTCTCCCCCTCTATTGTCGCCACTGTGTTCCACCGGTGGTTGAAGCGCTCCGCCAGTGCCTGGGTGAGCCCCGTATAGCAAGGCTACCTATAACACCTCAGATTTTTTTAAAATTTTCTGGATTAGAATCCGTGAGTTCGGAGCGCCTTTGTGAGTCCAAGAACGTGTTTTATGATTTACTTGGGTTTTTGGCTGTCGAGCCTGCGGAACCTTGTGTAGGGTGAACCGATGTGTTTTCGGGCTCTGGGACGTTGCAAGCACATTGTGCATTTTTCGAGGATCATGGGAATGATTTTTCCCTATTTTTGTATTTTCTGAATTTTCTAAATCCCAGAATTTTTCTTATTTAACCCCCCACCCTCTCTCTTTCTCTCATTCTCTCTTTCTCACTCTCTCTCTTCTCTTTCTCTCCCCCTCTTCTCCGAGAGGCTGATGGAGGTAGAGGCGGGTGAGGTGGAGACAACGTGAGGGCGAGGAGTGCGAGGATCGAGGTGGTGGAGGCGCGGCGGCTCGTTCGTGAGTTCGTGAACCCGGCGGAGTTCGTGAGGCGTTTCACGTGGAAACGGAGTTCTCGGCGCGGGTAATCTTTGGTGGAAGTAGGGAGATGGATCCCTGGCCCTTGTACTTCCTTTTCTGCGATTTTGGTAGGCTGAGGCGAGCCGAGAATGGATTTATTTCCCGTTGGGGGTTAAAAAGCATGTTTTAGGGCGTGTGACAGTTTCGTCGGATCGATCAACGTTTCACCATTTCTTTCCTTCCATTTTCGAGTTTTGAGATTCGTTGTTTTCCCCCTCGATTGGGATCGAGTGGGCGTGGAACCGGACCTCCTAGGGCAAGGTCGGGTAGTTCTCTACCATTTTCGATCGACCAATCGGTTGGCATTGGTCGACCGAACGGCTCGCCACAGAGGGCTGAACCCAGTAGGGTTCGGTCGACCGAACCAGGTGGGTCGGTCGACCGAACCAGGTGGGTCGGTCGACCGGCCCCTGTTGGGGAGGTTGACGTGGCTTGTGCTGCGTCGACGATCCCATTGGTGGTCGACCGACTGAACCTGTTTGGTCAACCGACCAGTGTTGGATGCTTCTTTGGCTGTGGGCTGCATCGACCCCACTCTATGAAGGGTCAACGCAACCCCGTTGATTGATCGACCCGGGGGATTGGTCGACCGAACAGCCCTATTTCAGCCCATTTTGGCCCCCGGTCAACATGGTTGAGACCCAATGGTTGACCTATGGCCCCGTGGATGTCCCGGACACCCCGGGGGTACCGTGACTGTGTTTTTGGGTGTCCGAAGGTACCGTGTTACATCGATTAGTGATGAACACTTATTTGTTCATATTTATTTATATCACACATATCAATTTTTAAACTTTAATGAAGGCAATTATGCAATCTTTTACATGATAATTTCAGTCTCACACAAAATCAAGATTTTTTTATAATTAATGGGACTTGAGATATTTGCATAATTAAATTTTAATGAAATTGTTTCATAGGAAATTTGGTTATAATTGCTTTTTACAAAATTTATTTTATGTAAACAAAATAGGGAGGATAAATGATAAAACATATATTCATTGTTAAATCTTTTTGTTTGAGGGGCTTGTGTATAATTCATTTTTTTATTATTTAAAACTTGGTGTATATGAATAGCAGGCTCCCTTTAACACAAATGGGCCTCTACCTCATGCGCATAGAGTGGCAGCAGTTACGCACTCCCTTCAACACAAATGGGCCTCTCCCCCCTTCATGTCCAAGTGGACAAGCTTCCAGTAGAGCTTAGGGACACGGCGCTGGAGGCATTCAAAACAGAGGCAGGCTCACATGGGCGAGTGAATGGTGTACAACAAAGTGGCATGGGCGAGCAGGTCTCTCCGACGTGTTGACACAGCAAGCAGTAGACGTGGGCACAGCAAACTGGCTAGCGTGCACTAGCAGGGTGTGGGTTGTGCACCTGTGCAATGGCAGCAGCATGGGGAGCGCAAGCAGGAGTTGGCAGGCGAGTGGCGTGAGAACGCTCCGACAACAGCAGTGTAGGTGTGTCCGGTCGACAAGTGAACAATAATAGCAGACGGCGAGTAGGCATGCTCACATGCAGGCAGACGGTGGCGGCACATATGGGAGTCCCTGGCTCTCTCTAAAACATGAGCCTTCCCCTCTTCTCCAAAGACTTCTCCCCTCCCCATCCTCCTTCTTCTTCCCCTTCTCTCCCTCTCTTGTCTTCTCTCCGGTGACTTCCCCTTCTTCTCCTTCTTATTCTTTCCTCTCCTTCCACCCCCCATTCACACCTCCGCGATGCCCCTGTTCAGAATAGGGGCACTGAACGGCTGCACTCCTCCTCTTCTCATATCCCTCTAACCCACTCTTTCTTCCCCTCTCAGCCTCCTCCCTTCTCAGCCCTCTCTCTCTCTTTATCCTTCTCTCTGTTTCTGCACCGCCACCCCCCCTCTCGCGCCCTTCTCTCCCACCAGCGGCAACCGCCTCTCTCTGTTGTTTATCCCTTTCTCTTTCTCTCTGAAACACACACCACCACTTCCAGCGGCTTCTCCCCCCTCTCTCCATTTTCCTTGCTCCCCACGCTCTCTCTGCACACAGTGGCATCGTAACCCTTCTCTCCCTATCTTCTGCACCCACACACAACTCACACAACCACCGTCGTCACCAACCCCTCTTGCCGTCTCGCCTCCCTCCGGCTCTCACCCACACCAACTGCAGCCACCGACCCCCCTGCATTGTTCTCTCCCTCCGTCTCACTCTCTCCTTCTTACCCATGCCTGTAGTCTCTCCACCTCTGCTCCGTCTCTCTAACCTACGCATGCACGCCATCGCGTTCCCTCTCCAACACCCTCTCTCTTTCTAACCCAGCTCCCCCCCTGGCCGCACCTCTCCCAGCATGCCCTTATCTACGCTCCGCTTCTCCCCCTCTACTAACCACTCTCCACCTCCCTCTCCTCTCCGCAACCACCATTACACAGCCTACGACCTCCCTCCATTTCACACGCACACACACGCTGTCATCGCCCTCCACACATGCACCACAGTCGCCACGGCCTCCTCAGCCTCTTCCTCTCCCTTGTCACCTCCCGCTCTCTCATCTTTTGTCTCTCCCTTCCCACACAGACACGTCTCTTCCCTCCGGCTCTCACCCACACTCACACGTAGCATTCTCACATGCACTTGCCCACTCCCACACACACAGTAGCCTCCCTGCCAATGACTCCCACTTCCTCTCACGCACACACACGCGTCCCACCTCTATCGCATAGCACTCACCCCCGTTCTCTCCCTCTCACTCTCCCCGTTCTCCCCTCCGACCCCCCCTTGCTGTTTCTCTCTTCTACTCTCCCTCCGTCTCTTATCTCCTCTCTCTGCCTCTCTCTCTTCTCAACACACACAAGCACACACAGCCAATTTTAAGTTTATTTCATTTTTCTTTCTTTTATTTAGTAACCTCTCTCTTCACCTCTATCTTTCTCTCTCTACATCTCTCTCTACCTTCTCTCTCTTTCTTCTATGTCTCTAACCCCTCCAAAGATGACGCAAGATGGGCGTCCTCGGCTCTAAGTTGAGTGGGATTCAAAGGTTCAAGGAGACGACGTCACCCCGACACCACGGTCACGACATCCTTGCCCCTTGTCCTCCTCGGTGTTATTTAGGATTTATTTTCATTTGAAATTGTAATTTTTACTTTCGCACTTCATGTTATAAACCTTGTCTTTTTAATTAATGAAAATCATGTATTTCTTTTTTCTCTCTCTAAATCTCTCTCTCCTCTTTCTTCTTCTTCCTCTCCCTCTCTTCTTTCTCTCTCCAAAACCCTCCAAAATTCATTAGATATATTTATTTAATGTCATTTTTTATTTTAAGTTGCATATAATCTCCAACTTGCGCGTTACGTTTAGAACACAAGATCTTCAATTCGTAAATCAACATCTCTCTGTGGATTCGACTCGGACTCGCCATCATACTACTTTATTTATTTTTGTTGTGAGTTTGGTATTATTTTGAGTTTGGTCGCCTCGTGGGATTTAACGGCGAGCCCCGTGTGCCATCAATTGTTGGCGTCGTTGCTGTGGAGGTTTATTATTTTTGAATTGACTATCTTTTTGTTCTTGTATATTAACTCGGCACTAATAATTTTTCTTTTGTTTGCTCGTAGGAAAAATGAAAAAAAATGAAAAAAAATTTATCCACCAATAAAGTAAACCTTCTCTTCACTAATCCCTTTCTTTTTGTGTCTTTTTATTTGAGAACGAGGGAACACACACCAAGTAAGTATCCTAAATTCCTCTCGTTTCATTTTATTTTATTTCATTAGTTTTATATTTTCTTGGTTAGATACGTTAACAAAAAAAATCAAAAAAGTATTTGAACTTAAATAAAAGATGTCATTCCAAGATTAGAAACCACACATCATGTTTTAGGTCATACATCATGTAGGTTGCAATAATTTTATTCCATATTTATGTTTTAGACAATAATTATTCATGCATATTGCATTTTAAACCCCTTGTTTGAATTTGCTTGCTACACTACATTATTCTAAAACACTCTAAGGGTACTACCCCTAAATAAGAAAAGGTGAGGATTTCATCACCCTTCCTTGGCCCACAAACTATAACCATCTTAACATTTTTTTTTGCATCACCTAAACCTTAATAAAATTTAGTAGACGTTGGCCCTATGATCACACTATGCTTTTGGTGCAACGTGAGTCTATCCTCTTTTTGGAAACATGTGTCTAAGGCAAGAGGTCAACGGAAAATGCTATAAGCGGGTAAATGATTTTTAATTAGGACCCTACGAAAGTAGGGGGAGCCTCCTACTATCCCACCTCTTACCTAGCCGGTGAAAAAATTTGAGGGCAGATTTAGGTTGTGCCTTAATTACTTAATTTGTGAAACCTAACTCATAGATCTAGGGTATACTTAGGTCTTTAGGTTGTTTGTGTGCCAACTTATTTGTGTTTGCATAAAATCAAAAATTAAAATAAAAATCAATAGCATGGTGGGTCTCTAATCTAACAAAAAAAACTCAATCTCAAATAAAGGGAAAATGAAGAGAGGAAAAACAAAAACAAAAGTGAAAAAAAAATTAAAAAAGGGGATGAGATAATTTATTCACATTCATGGATTGGGCACACAATTATGACATGTTAGACCAAGCGACACATAAACTTGAGCAACTCCTTGCCATGAACTTAAATTCCTCAATACCACCACCTAGGCCCCAGGAGAACACTCACATGTGGGCCACTCCAGTCCATTATAATGATGATTGCACAAACCAATTTTCTTCTCTCACCCCTCATGGCCCGACCTATTTTGAAAATCTATACTCCTGGTCGGCCTATGATGAGAACCCTCCACCTATGGCGGCCCAGTCTCCATTCTTTACCCAAGATCAGGCCCAAACCACTCAATTATTTGATAATGGGGCCTACAGTTCATTTAGTACCCAAGAGCAAGCCCAAATACCTCAAGGCTTTCCCACTCCTCTTATAACTCATTTCCATCCACATTCACTTCTGGATGGGAAGGCCGACCAAATTCTTCCTGGGAATCTTATCAAGGCCAGCCTCAAGGTCCTCCAAATCAAAATTTTTCAAATTGGGCTCAATATCCAAATGATTCCTATGATCAAGTCCAACATGGAGAAAAATACATATACTCTCTACCACCTCACTGTCAGACTGATCAACCTTTAAATTCATATCCATCACAGTTTGACTCTCACCCCCCGTACTTATCTCCTCCACACTCAGATTTTAATAAGGAGGAGAGCTTTCAACAATTTTATCAGCTCATCATGGCTCAAAACCAATCCACCCAAGCCCGATTGGACCAATTGTTTAAAAATCTCAAGGGCATGGAAAGGGATCAACTATCTAGCTACTCTACTCAAAACCTTGAATATCAATTTCTTGATTTCGACTCATATGCAAGCTTATATAATCAGCCCATGAATCCTCAAACCCAAAGCATTTTCATCCATGATAAGAAGGAAATCATGGAGGAGGCGCATTGAGAAGATGTAGAGGAAGCTAGAGACGATCCGCCCATAGAGCCCACGCCCAATTCCACCTTAGAAAAGGGCTATGGGGAGTATGATGAACCTATGTTGGGGGGAGAGGAAAAAGAAGTGGATGCGCTTGTTGATGATCAAATCCATATAATTTCCCTTCCTGTGTTTAAGGAGTCCTTTCTCCAAGTGACAGACAAGGAAGATGAAATGGTGGAGAGAGAATTGAGTGTTTGCATGGATCATTCTTTTTGGGTAAAGGAGAAGCCGAACATCCCGCTCGAATCCACTCTAACCGAGCATCTCATGATTTTTGGGAGGATATTAATCTTTCATCTATTCCAGACCTCGGCATTTCCATTCACATCCCCGATATCCTGCAACTAGTCGATCGGTCGATTCCACCTGAGCCACATGATCACTTGTGTATTGAGGAGCACCTCTATTTCACTCTCGACCCTCCTTTCTCCTAAACACGATTGTGGAATCCTTAGGAACTCCTCCCACTCCTACTCTTTCTCACCTCAAAATTATGCTTGAAAATTTTGAAATTGAGGATGAAGAAAAATATGCGGGGAACAAAAAGGTCAACATTAACACATATAATATTTGTAAAGACCTTAATTATGAGGAGGAATATTTCATAATCGAAGACATGATCCTTAACAATGCTCCTCCTCCATTATCTGACCAGGACCTCCCCTGGCATACCTCTGGTCCCCATGCTTATGCTTTTCATCTTGTCCTCCAATGGCATAAGGGCTGGAACTTGAGGGAGGATGAGATCTCATGGTGGCAAGTCATGAAATCAACTTGTTAGTTATTGGGCCTCATTGTGTCTGGCTGAAGACGTTATACTTAGCGCTTGTTGGAGGCAACCCAACGTTTCCTCATGTAAGTTTCAATAAGTCGTTTTCATTTTTGTGTTTGTAGGGTCAATAGTAGCACCAAGAGGATGTCTGGCGAAAGTCACGTCTGCACGCCCCAGGTTATACCTTTCCTTCTCAAGCATTCATGTGCATTGTTCTTTTCACACATGGTTTATATCATCAGAGACGATGCTATTCAAGTTGGGGGGTAAGGGTAATCAATGTGAAAATCTCATGGAACCTACTGCCTCATTTTGTTAAAAAAAAAACCCAACTGAGTTTTCATGATTCATGCTTTCATAAAAGAGACTTTGGAACGGAGAAGGCTACGAAGAAGGATGATGGAATGATACTTTAGTGTCTAGTCATGGGAATTAATTTAGAATCTCCAAGGGTCTCTTAGCATAAAAAAAAACACTTGCACACTAATGAAAAAGGAAGGACAAGCCTTTTGTTATTTAGTATGGTGTCTGATACTCTCTCCTCCCTAGTGAAGAGTTAGATCTGAAAAAAATAAAAATAAAAAACATGGAAAATGCCCCTGATCTTAGTAACCGGGCATACTTCTCCTAAGGCAAGAGTTGATGTTTGCGTCAAACGGTGAAGGGTTGTGCAGCACCATGCTGTTGACACCCGTTTTATGACCAATGAGTTGGGTCATCTCCTTATCCATTTTTGATGATGTCCCGAGTTGTTCACCGGTTGCTAGGTCATTTTTGGTCACTTTCTAGGCTTATTTCATGGGTTATTCTCCCTGGTTGGGCCTGGTTCCCTTGATTTCTCATTATTGCAGCTTATTGGGCTTGGATAAGGACTAATAAGGATTATCTTGTGGATTAAATTGAAGATTTATCAGCCTTTATCTCTTTTGCCATGTCTACTAGCCTAGCGGTCTATCGTACGACCGTTTGGTAGGCGTTGGCGGTCCTTTGCTAGACTGCTAGGGGGCAGAGAGTCCTGTTGGATTTCTTTGATCTTATCTTTATCTGGACGACTGAGTTTAGCGGTCTATTGCTAGACCGTTTTGTGCTGTCTTGCGGTCTATCACAAGACCATTAGGTCCAATAGAGAGTCCTGCTCTGTCTGATTTCCTCTGCTTCACCATGGTCAAACTAGAGTCCTTGGTTTGTCGATTTCTCTCTAGATAGAGGCTCTCAGAGGCTTCTGTTTGTTTCTATGGACTCTTGGGAGTATTATCTTCGAGAGTTATCTAGTTTCAGCCCTATTTTCGTGTCATTATCCCTCCAACTCGAACCTAGGGTTTGAGGGTCTATAAATAGAGCCCTTGACTTCATGGCTTGAAGAGGAGATTTTTGGAGTTTGCCACAAAGTGTTGCTACGTTCTGGAGCCCCTTCTAACTAGGGAGAAGCTACTTCCACGTCCACAAGGCTTCTGGTTTAGGGAGTATCAAGTTCCTTTGGTCTAAGTTTGAGTCTTTTTCTTTAGTTTTGGTCTATTGTCCCTTTGCATCCATAGCATATTCTCACTTCTTTCTTCACGTTCTCTACACTCACACCACGTTTTCAAACATCCTCCTATCTTTTTCAACGCCCCACAGGGGTTAAAAAATCACCACCCCCAGGTATTCACCCTTCCTTTTATGCACTATAGCTTAGTTACATTATAGATGCTACATTAGTCCCAAGGGCTTATTGGGTCATTTTTATTTATGTCTACACTCTTTTGCAGGTTTACAGGGTTCAATGCACGAGGCCCAGCTCATCTGGCCGGCCAGGAGGGGTGGAGATTCAAAGTTCCACTTTACTATTCTGGGTGCCCTTGCGGTCTCTTCAACGACCATTTGCTGATCTCAGGCGGTCTATCGTAAGACCGTTAAGTTTGCCTTCTGCTAGAAGTTGTCCATTAGACCGTTTTATTCCACAGCACTTGGGTTTTCTCTCTCCCGCGGGCGAGTGACTTCACTCGGCTTTTTCCAAGGTACATATTGCAGTTTTGCTGTGTTATTTACTTTGGTGGCGATCACATCATTCCACATTTGGGCATTGTTCATCATTCTCTTGCTTGCTTGTCTTCTTTTACTTTAGTTGCTCCACACCCCCGGTGTGTTTTTATTTTCATCTCCTTGCTCCATGCCCACGGCGTGTGTTTTTACTTCTCCTTTTACATTTTTTGCAATATTTGAGATGACATGCCCCATGCTTTGATTTCATGCTGATTGCCTGAGTTAGTGCACCACTTGCTCACCCACATCACATCACTCTCACATATTCATCACCATCTCATTCACACACAAGAAAGAAGGAAAGAAATATCAACACCCCTAATTTTTTGGCGATCACGGTGGGACGTCTAGTGCCAATCGTGCTGAGTTTCTGTTTGACCTGCTGTTCTTAGTTGTTCTCAGTTGCCCTTGTGTTTTTCTCGACTTTCCCGTTTATTCCCTGTTGTTTTCTGCTCTCTGGCTCCCTGGCGGTCTCCTCCTTGGCCGTTTCTGGTTCCAAAGCGATCTAGCGATAGACCGTCTAGTATTCTTAGCAGTCTCCCATTAGATCGTTTACTCTAGTTATAGGTACACATCTCGAGGTTGCTATTATTTCTGCTATTTTTGACTGTGGTATTATTCTTGGGTGCTATCTGATCTCCTCCTTTGTTGTGGCATATATTTACATCATTGTTTGCATATTGTTTGCTAGTTATTAGGCTAAAAGTTGCATGCACTCCGGTGCACATAGGGTCATTCATCTTTCATATCATAGTTGCATTCCTACCTTGGTGTGTGATCCTCTCGCCTCCATATTTCTTGGGGTCGACTAGGTGACCACATCAGGGACCTCCATAAGTCCCCGTGAGCCGTAGATTCCCACACGGATGCCGGGCCGGTTGTACCCTTGCCACCCCGTGTCTAGGTTGCATAAGTAAGGGAGAGTTTACACCTAGAGTTAACCATGTCCCCGATATCCTTCCTATTATGAACCTATTGTTGGAGAGAACATATTAATTGAAATCATTAAGGTTCTAAAGGGAGGGAACAAATACAATTTGTGCATCATCATAACTTGGTTGGCTTTGGTTGCTTCTCTCTCTCTTCTTATTTTGCATAAAGTTTAGAGTCATCTTGTCTAGTTGCTCATTTGTGTTTGTTTGTGTTTGTGTTCTCTTCTCAAGGTGTTACATTGCATGTGGAGTTGCTTTCAGTCATTAGATTCATCTTCTAGGGGCATTTCCTCTTTCACATCTTATTCTAATCCCTTATTTGAGTCCAACATGTCTCCCAATGATCTTCCCCGCTCCCACGAGGAATCTCTTCCCCAGGGACTCTTGGAGGACCCACCTAGGGTTGTCCAACTTCAATCAGGAGAAGGGTCCACCCCTCCACCATCTTATGTCCCCATGGAGGGCGCGCAACCCTCCCTCTCCTACAATAATCGTACCAGTCAGATCTTGCACATGATGGCCCAGTTGGATCCGGCCCAACTTTAGGCCCTTTATCAGACTTTGCAGGGGTCCAATGCCCCATCTCCTACAATTACACAGGATCTGTCCACTACCTCCATCTCACAAACTAGGGTTGATGGGTCTGGGGTTTCACCCATTCCTATTGATCTTACCCCGGTCCATCCCGGGACTCTTTCCTTTTCTTTTTTTTCCTTTGATCAAAAAGATGACCACAAGCGGATCAAGAACACCAACAGCTGGAACCTCATAGGAGGTGGATATGGTGGCGATGGGAACGTCAGCGGGTACAAAGGATTCATCTTCCCACCAGATCCTACTGCTTCTATTCTTCCATGGAGCTTTCCCTAGGCTCACCCGATCAACCCGATCCCCTCTGCGTGCCCAATTAAGGCAGAGGATAGACCTCACGGGACGGCAACAGCCTACAGGTCGGTATTGCGCACCGGTTATTTGCATCGTGACACGAATCTAAGCATCGATGCCTGAGGAGTAGTGGCAGCGTGGGGGAGTGGTGTAAGATGGGTGTGGCTTCATGGGGTGCTTGCATTGGGCGATTGTCGAGTTTTCTTCCTGCTAGAGGGTGAGGCGAGCTTCCACAGGGCAAGAGTCAGTTCAAGGGAAGTCTCTGTCAGAGTTTGAGAGGCGTTCCACTTCATATGAGTCTGACGAACGTAGGAGAAAACTTGGATAAATGTTGCATGGCGGGGCATGGAGGATGGGCTGGGCAGGTGATCCAAGTCCCTCTCTTGTATACCCCTCACTTCCTCTTCCCTTCCCCTTTCGAGTTCGGATCGTCTACTCCAGCCGTAGGAACCCCAGATCACTCTCTCAGAATTTCTTGATCTACGGAGGGTTAACACTCCACCGTCGCAGAAGCCACCACCCGTTAACAATCCCTGATCTCTCTCTCTCTCTCTCTCTCTCTCTCTCTCTGTGTGTGTGTGTGTGTGTGTGGGTGTCCTTGCAGGCTCATTTCTCCGCCTCCCTGAGACCCAAGACGTCCCATCTCTCTGGAGACACCGACACCTGAAGCCACGAGAAGGGAGGTAATAATCAAGAATGAAAAATAGATTGAACAAGTACCCGGGAATACGGTGCAGCAGACGATGAAGAAGAGCAGAAGCCGGTTGCACAAGAAGAAGGAGAGGCTTCGGCAGCGGTGGTTGGTTCTTATTTCAGCCTTATCCCTACTCTCATGGCCCCCGGTGTTATCTGTATCAGCAGCGGCGTTGGCGTTGGCGGCGTTTGTGGAAGAAGCATAGCGGACTTGGATTAGCCCCCGGTGCTCTCTGTATCAGCAGTGACATTGGCGGCGTTTACTGAATAAGCACAGTGGCGTTGGCATTGGGCGGGATAGGACAGAAATTAGGAGATATTTTGGCAGGCTGGGTGGCTGTTGGGCTTCTCCGACGGTTCATTACCCAAAACCGTCACTCGTTTATCTTTCATTGCCATTCTGTGAGATCGACAGTCACAGCAGTCAACCTTTCTTTGAAAGCGCCGATGGTTGCTATGTAAGGGTCGGCTATACACATTTTTCTACTAGTGTGTATTTAGATCTAAAATAAATATAGAAATTAAAATGTCTGAATTAAAATGTACATTTTATTATAATTTATATAATTTACAGTCCAGAGCACAAGTCAAAAAAGTATAGTCTAAAAGAAAATAAAAGTACACAACCCAGGACATACACCAGCTCTAATACGTTGGAAGCTAAGAAATTCCGCTGACGTCATGCCGGACCTCCAAACTACGTGAAGGTACACCACACCTGAAAGAAAAGAGGGTGAGTCTCATCTCATTGGCTCAATAGTGGTCCCGTGGATCCCCACCACACTAAATAACAACAACTAAAAACAACAGTAACGATAGTGAGCAAGTAACTAGGAGAAAGTAAAGTGCATTGTCGCCCAAGCCTCACGTAGGCAACATGGCACCTTGAGTGCAAAGGAAACCACGACTACAGGTAAACCAACACTGGGAACTACGACCTCGTGGTCAGGAGAGCCACCACCTCAACCATCAGAAGAACCACGACCTGATTGTCAAGAAACCACGACCTGATTATCAAGAAACCACAACCTCAACCGTCGGGAAAACCACCACTCGAGTGATGGGAGAAACCACCCACTGGAAGCATGGCCAGATGTGTCCACTGGCATCTTACATCACGCCGTTTGTCTCATGAACAGATCACTCAAGCGTGTGGTAGTGGGATGCACATACACACACACCCCCCACTATACCAGGACTAGTTGGGGTCCGTCCTTGTCAACATAGTGTCTGAGTCCCCAACCATTTGTGCACACACTAGACAAAGCTCTCGACATCTAGGCCCTAAAAGATCGATTTTTCCCTACCCCGGACTCAGGTTGACCAAAAGTAGACAAAGTCCTCAACGCCTACTCCGAGAACGTAGATAAAGTCCTCAACGTGTACGTGTACACATGGGCCCATGACAACCAGCTCGAAACTGACTCACGGGAAAGCCCTTACACTAAACGAACTCCTCATGTCTAGAGGCTACCACTAGGGGTGTGTCATTCAAGGTAAAAATGTAGCCGGAACATGAATCACCGAAGTACCACTGGCTCACATACACATGGCTGAAAACATGATATCGCCCTATGCCGCTACTACAAGAACACAATGCAGGACTACAAATCCGACAATCACCGACCCACACAGATCATGCAGGAATAACCTTATGTGGAACACAAAACTACATGGAAACAACCCTCCATTGACCACGGGACCATGCGAGAACAATCCTCCATGAAAACATGCGATCACGATGGAACAATCCTCAACAGAACACGAGGTCATGAAGGACCCTAGAGAGCTAACAATTGGGGCTATCGAAACAACATGGCAGCCACTTCCCTGGCCATCCAGCACTTGGGCGGCCAGAGGGCTGGCCGTCTAGATTACCAATCCCTTGGGCAGCTGCATACTTGGCTACCCAGTATTCCACTTGGGCGGTCAGATCCCACCAGACTAGGCGGCCATATCCTTGGTCGCCTAAAGACTTGGGCAGCCAAATACCTGGCTGCCCAACTAGGCAAGATCTCTAACCCTAACGCCCATTGATCTGGCCGCCCACTATGAGGTTTGCCAGGATAGAACCTCAATCAAAGGTTCGATCGCATGTCCCACTCACCTCGTACGATGGAAAAAATATCAGGAAACTCTCCCCACCATCCAAACCATAAAATGAACAAAATCTAACTACGAGTCATGGATCGGATCTGTCGAAATCCGCCACTCGAACTCCGATCATGGTTTTTCCCCAAATGTAAAATAAACTCAGACTCGACCTCACCTCGGTGTAAAACCACGGGGAAATTCACTAGAAAGGGTCAGAATCCATCCCCCTACCTCTGAAAAAGATCTCACACACCGAAAATCTCCAAAGAAGCCAAATCTCATGCTTGTTCACCATCCCCACGCACGAACTCATGCCCACGCCACCACCCGATCTTGGTCCCGTCCTCACCACGTGCCGCCTCCATCGCCCAACCACCTCAACCCTCCACGCCACCATCAACCATCGGAGGAGGGAAGGAGAAAAGGAGGTGAATAGTGGAGGGAGAGGAGACAAATGAGAGAAGAGAGAGGGGTGGGGGTTATTTATAGGTTTTAGCTTTGGAGTTTTAAAATTCCAAAAATTAGATTTTTGCCCGAAACATTCCAAAAAAATGTGTGAATTGCCCGTCATGCCACCACGGCTCTGAAAAAAATGTAATAATTACCCTTCAGGGATCCGAAGAACACTTATTTAAAATCCGAACACGAACGAGGATGCGATCCGATACCCGCGGAAACACATTCTGAAAATCCAAGATGTTATATTCTTCCCCCCTTAAGAAAATTCCATCCTCGCAATTTGCAATAACACAATAACTCAAGGGAGGAAAGACCCGCCTAAGCAAGGCAATTGCCGTGCAACTTGCCCTCAGACCTCCAAGTACCATGTCTCTTGAGCTACACTATCATACCATCGAACCAAAAGAATCACCTCGATCCTTACTCCATGCTCTCGCCCTCATCAATAGGTCTTACAATAACACAGCTCACACCTTGAGCCTTCAAGAATCTAGGAAATCTCCTACTGTATGCTTACACACTCTGGCGGCGTGAAACACACCAAAACTCCAACCAACTCTGGGGGACCCTAGCAAATGAGTTAATCAGCCACTACACTCCACGATAGGAGAGAATTAAAAATAGCGGGCACTTCATTTTCCACACCTGTTGGATCACATCTTCCACAGAGAATACCACTACAAGAAAAATGAGAAATACCGATGTAATTTTTCGACGGTAATATATCCATTGGAAAGACGTCGAAACTATTATAACTTTCCAACATAAAATATTATGTCGCAAATTTGTCGGTAAATACGGACTGATTTTTGACCTATTATTTCGGGCGATAATCTGTCTCTAAAAAGAGACAACTTAAATTTCTTCAGAATTACGTTGGTAATTACCCACTGATTTTCGACAAGAAAGTTTCTGTCACTAATATATATATATATATATATATATATATGTAATAATTATCATAAATGAACAGAAATATATGTGTAAATTCTGACTTATTTCCGACTGGATAAGATTCCGTCAGAAACTCCTGGAATAGCTTATGTTTAACTGTAATACGTATATGTAATAAATAACAAAAATAAATATAAATTTATCAATAGTTTAGCTAGATAATATTCGAATTCGTATTAATTAGCGGATAATATTCTAAATCGTATTTATTATTTCAGATATGGATAATATTAGAATTTGAATCGGACCAGATATGGATATTATAATATTTGTTTCATAAAATATCTATTCGTAATAATATATATCATATAATATATATTTATGTAAATAATATATTATAAAATATAAAATATAAAATATAAAAAATATGATAAGATGGAAGATTGTTACACGTCCTGAAATTATAATAACTACCCCATTTTAACTATTTGACTTCTAAAATTAAAACCAGCCGTAGTTAGACCCTTCGTCCTTAAAAACCTCAACTCATGAGTCATGAGTAGTTAGCATAAGTTGGGAGAGACCCTTCGTCTTCCATCGACTTTAGTAAACAAATATGAATACTTTACCAGCAACAGGAGTGTAGGACAGCAGGACTGCAGGAGGGAGAGACGTGTGCTAGGAGCCACCATTTTTTCTGTTTGTTAATGCCTCTCTCTCTCTCTCTCTTTCATTTGTCACCACTACAACTATTTTTCACGTTTAGACACCCATTTGTTACCCTTAGAAGTTATTTGTCACCCTTAGGACCAATTTGTTACCCTTAGAAACATTTGTTACCCTTACGACCTATTTGTCACCCTTACGACGTATTTCTTACCCTTAGAAAGTTAGAAGCCATTTGTTTTTCCCCTATCCCTTGCTTTGTCCCCCTCACCGCAGACCATCGCCACCTTGTCCCCGTGTGCCCACGGGTGCCCTACGCATCCTCCCTCTCCTCCGCGAACCAGCACCGCCGTGAGTGACGGCCAGCCCATCTTCGCGCCCCCCTTGCAGCCACTCCGGCAGAGCACCACTGCCCCTCCGGTGCGGTGCCGTGGCAGCCGGCCCCTGTTCCAGCCGGACCCGCCCACCGGCTGCCGTCCAGCACCGCTGCAGCCGCCATCCTCGGCCGCCCATCGCCATTCCGCCACCGCCGCCCGCACAGAGCCTCTATAACATCACATCCAAGGTGTCACTGCCATGGTTTAATCCCTCATGTCATGATTCCTAATTTCATCTCTCAGTTCACATGTTAGATGTATTTTTAGTTTGTTTAATATAATTTTTCAAGATGTACAAAAGTGGAAAATTGTCAATTTTTAAGGGAGATGCTGTCGAATTTTTTTAGAATACTCGCTCCATTCAAACCATAATTTTGAAATAAGCTCTTTTCTAAAGAAGGTATCATGATCTCTCTCTTCTGGAGAATCAGTAGCGACCAGCCTATATGTATAAACCTTCCTCGTCTATCCTGGTCTAAAAGCAGGACCAATCACTTGGCGAGATACCAAAGCTATTGTTCGTGCTTTTAGACCAGGACAGACGAGGAAAGTTTACACATACAGGCTAGTTGATGTTGATTCTCCAGAAGAGAGAGATCATGATACCGGCTTCAGAAAAGAGCTTCTTTCAAAATTATGGTTTGAATGGAATGAGTATTCAAAAAAATTGGTGTCTCAGAGGATTCTAGTGGCAAAACTTTTCAATCAGACGAGGGTGACACTATTGAGTTGGTTGCTTCTAATCTTCGTATGATCAAATCTGCCGAGCCACTTCGGTTGTGTATAGAGGACGAAGTAGAAGAAGTCGATCCAACTGAGCTAAATGAAGTAATTATTGGGCAGGAGGAGTCGTTTGAGAGAGGGGATTCTTCTGCAACTGGTGATGGTGGAGGATGATCTAACGGATATCTGTTGATTTGTAATTGTAATTGTGAAAAATGACACATTTGAATTAATGTATTTGTAATTTCTTTTATTCATTGAGTTATATGTTGTGTGGATTTTATCGGGGGATGTGTGTTTTATGTTGAGTTGTGTAGGTTGTGTGTATAATTGTAGTTTTAAAAGGTGATAAATGGATCACAGAAGTAAAAGATATATTTTGAAGCAAAACAAAAGCGATGGCTAGCGAGCGATAAAGGTGACAAATAGATGTTGTGAGTGACAAATAGCCGTTAGCAGTGACAAATAACTATGTAATGGTGACAAATATCGCATGGCAGTGAAACTTGAAGAAACTCAAGTTCGTTTGAAAGGTTTAACCGTGTATGGGTTTCCCAACTCTACCAACACGGATCTGAAGTTTTCCTAGTCATCAAACAACACTGATTAAATGAAACGAAATGCTTATATTATTTTTCTATCATTTTTCACAATTAGGTAGATTTATATGATTGTTATAGTGGCGGGGTGGACACCCCCCCTCCCCCCTCCTGCGCAGGTGGCAGGAGGGCACGGGTTCTGGCCGCCCCTCCCACCGGGAGGTGCGGCCCCCGCTTTCCCCTCCCCTAAAAAAACATTTATTAATTATCACTTTTATATTTTTTGTTAATTTTATAATTAATTTATTATTATACATGTACATTTATTAATTATAATTTTATATGGTCTTTGTCATTTTCATAATTATTTTACTATTACTATGCTTTTACATTTATTAATTATCATTTTTATGTTTTTTTCTCATTTTTAGTTATTTCATTATTATTTTATCGTTACATTTATTAATTATCATTTTCACTTTTTTGGTTTTTTTAATTTTCATAATTATTTAACTATTATTATGATGTTACATTTATTAATTATCATTTTATATGATTTTTGTCTTTTTCATAATTATTTTATTATTTTTATTCTATTATATTTATAAATTTTTAATTTGTATGGTTTTTTTGGTAATTTTATTTATTTTATTATAATTACAGTATTTGATTTATTAATTATCACTGTTAGATAGAAAGAAGAACAAGTTTTGAAGTTTTAGAGCCACTAAGTCAGATAAGCTAAAATCAAGTACGACGGCTAACAACGCATAGTGGTGACAAATAGTTATCAGTGGTGAGAAATAGGTTTCAGGGCTGACAAATGTCTCCTAAGGGTGATAAATGGATAACATAAGTAAAAGATATATTTTGAAGCGAAACATATGCGACGGCTGACTAGCGATAAGGGTGACAAATAGATGTTATGAGTGACAAATAGCCGTTAGTAGTGACAAGTAACTCTGTAACGGTAACAAATAGCTCAGAAAAATGGGAAATACCGACGATATTATCCGACTAAAAAGTTTTCATTGGAAATACGTCGGAATGATTCGACTTTTATGGTTTGTTTCTTATTTTCTTGCCTATGTGACAAATTATTTTATTTATTGATTATCATTTTTTATAGATTTTTTTTATTGATATATTTGTTTTCCCTTTTGGGTTCACCTTCCATATGTGAGAGCAGCGAGTAAAATGAATGATAAGGGTGATGAATGCATATTATTGGTGACAAATAAGTTGACAGAGGCAACAAATGCACATTAGTGGTGACAAATAGGTTGACAGGGGCGACAAATGCACATGAGGGGTGGCAAAAGACTCTTAACGGTGAAAAAATGCACAAATGCGATGGCTCTCAGGGGCAAAGGCGGACAGTTCCCGCATGCAATAAGAGTGAAGGATGCCTATTAGTGGTGACAAATAGATCAACAGGGGGGACAAATGCGCATGAAGGGTGACAAATGGATCCTAACGATGAACTATGAGCATGAAGATAAGCTCTACTAATATTAGAACCATCGACAAACCCTGCTACTTATAGGGGAAGAACTCTCCTTCGTAATGGTAACCCCTACCTGCGATGGATGGTATCCTTCATTTGACATCAACCACATCACACAAAGATCAAGCATCTATCATGCAAAGAAAGATTGTAGAAAAAGAAATTATATTGATAGGGGAAGAGGGTACAAGCGGTTACTCGTCCTCTTTGGGATGAAACCTATCAGGTTGGAGGCTCAACACCCCCTTGTTACAAAACAGGTGGTCCACCTTCGCTAAGGCATCCTTCCACCCTTGCAGGTACCCCTGCTTGTATTCCTCCGAAAAGTCACCACCGCTGCTTTCCCTTGATAGCTGGTCCGGCACCGACAGGGCTTCCTTTCGGAAGCACAGCCTTTTGGCGGGAACCTGCTCTGACGAAGATTCTGACTTCTCAGACGATGACATCTTCACGAGAGTGTCTTTGACCGTCAAAGGAACTCAGGATGTCCTTACGGTTCCCCCCAGAGTCTCTGTTTTTAGGAAGGAGACGAAACCCCTAGAGGGCAAAAGAGTCTTCGTGCCTCCCCAACTTTGTGAAAATCGAAGCGACGGGACCGCAAAGATCGTTCCATCTCCCCCAACTTTTTTGACACTCGATCCTTCCTTTTTGTCGGTCATGAGATCGCTTGGACCGAGGTTCCTTTCGTCCGGATACCTCAGCCGCATAGTAGATGAGAGGCCGGAGAGAGATACTGCAATGGCTAATAGTGCATAGTGGTGACAAATAGTCATCAGTGGTGACAAATAGGCTTCAAGGCTGACAAATATCTCGTAAGGGTGATAAATCGATAACAGAAGTCACAATATGTGATGAAGCGAAACAAAGGCGACGCCTAGCGAGCAATAAGGGTGACAAATAGCTCGTTATGAGTGACAAATAGCCATTAGAAGTGACAAATAGCTCTGTAACGGTGACAAATAGCTCATGGCAGTAAAACTTGAAGAAACTCAAGTTCGTTTGAAGGATTTAACGGTGTCAACGAGTAAAATGTCCAGTACATTATTTCCCTATGTAGACCAAGCATAGTACACTTCCTTACCTACAACAATAGTAATAACAAAGCAACTAATATGAAGAGGAGCAACACTACTAGAGTACATAATAGAACAACAACAATACAAGGCACATTTGACATTTGTGTAGTCTGTTGGCGTAGTGCCTGGTTCCTTGAATCATAGTGAGGCCCGAGACTTGCATGATATGTAGGCATGGGCCTTTCTTGTAGTTGAGGATGATCAACATATGTATGCCTGCTATTGCCAACCCCATTTATATCAGCATGTGCTTCCTCTACCGAGTGAAAATCCTTATAACGAGTTCTTGGGTATCCATTCACTTGGACAAAGCATTCGGGCCAACTATAATATACACCGGGTTCGTGACCAACCCACACTACATAGCATTTATACCTTCCCATTTTCTGAACCTCAATTCTCTGCATGTAAGATGTTATAAAAGATAATAGGTACGTCATACATAATAATTGCAGCAAATTTAATATGAAGTCCAATCGATAAGAGTAAGTTTGTAGATCAGAAAGTGATGAACGCTTATTTGTTTAAATTTATTTATATCACACATGTCATTTTTTTAGCTTTAATGCAGTAATTATGTAATTTTACACAATAATTCTCGGTCTCACATAAAAATGAAAAATTTTCTATAATGAGACTTGAGGTTGTTGTATATGGCTTGCATATGTTTTTAATGATAACTAAACTTCATATTTTGATGAGAACTAAACTTTATGGTATGAGGATTCATGATGCTACTTGGCTATGTGATAATCAAAGAGTCCTTGTGCTCTTGTTGTTTATGTATGGTTGAGATGGCAAATGACAACGGTTTCATGGTCTTGATCCTTGATTGTTTGAGTTATTTTTACAAGAGGCAAGAGGTTTCATAATCTCTTTAATGTGAACAAGAACAAGAGACAAGAGGTTTCATAATCTCTTTAATGTGAACAAGAACAAGAGGCAAGAGGTTTCATAGTCTCTTTAATGTGAACAAGTATGGTATTAAAACTTATCTATCTTGATTACAAGATCAAACATTATGATGATTGTTTGGAAGGTACAACAAACGTGTGGATGAGCACATTGCTATCTACAATCTAACATAAGTGGTAAATCATGTCCACACTCTTCAAGAACCCTTGGTAAGGCTATGGCATCCTCAATTCTGGTAAAACAATCAAAGATGACTTGTCTCCATGAGAGGTTGATTTGGTTTGATGTGCAAAGGCTCCCTACGCCTTAACATGTGGATTTGTTTGTTGATGGAACTATTGACTTAACCGTGATCAATAAACTAAAAAACTCTCAAATGGTTTTCATACTCAACTCTTACTTCCTCTTAATGGCTTGCATCAAGTTCATGCATTTATTATATGGATGGTTGAGCTATAGTTCTAATCAATTATCTATGTTCTTGCAGGTCAAAACACTCAGTATAAATCCATAAGTTCAAAGGAGTTTGAATCCACGGATAGCAAATGGGTTTAAGGGGTTCGATGTTTGAAATCTGGAAAATTTTAGATTTCGGTCGACCGCCAGCCTAGGGGTGGTCGAACGATTTTCCCAGCACCTAAAACTATAATTCCTGTAAAATTCCGGTCGACCGCCCCCATGCTACAGGTCGACCGCCAGCCCCGAGGCCCCTATTGTTGACTTTCTATTTCAAGCTCGTAGAGAGGAATCTTCACCCATTTGTTTAATCCCAATGACCCCAATTACACCATGATTTGTGGATCTGGTCTGGGGCTTATCCATGGACCATTAAAGAGACTATGTAACCTCTTGGCTCTTGTTCTTGTTCGCATTAAAAAGATTATGAAACCTCTTGCCTCTTATTCTTATTCACATTGAAGAGACTATGAAACCTCTTGCCTCTTATTCTTGTTCACATTAAAGAGATTATGAAACCTCTTGCCTCTTGTTCTTGTTCACATTAAAGAGATTATGAAACCTCTTGCCTCTTGTAAAAACAACTCAAACAATCAAGGATCAAGACCATGAAACCGTTGTCATTTGCCATCTCAACCATACATAAACAACAAGAGCACAAGGACTCTTTGATTATCACATAGCCAAGTACCATCATAAATCCTCATACCATAAAGTTTAGTTCTCATCAAACTATGAAGTTTAGTTATCATCAAAAATATATGCTAGCCATATATAACAATCTTCTCCTTTTTGATGATGACAAACTTTATGACTGGCATAGTCAGACCATATTCTTCTCCCTCTTTGACATGATCAAAAAGTGGGAGGAAGACAATGTCAAAAGCAATGAGGAGTGAGGCAATAGCAAGGCAAGGATACAGTGATCAAACCATGTTGATTCATGGATACCATTTGAAACTTATAGAGACAAAAAATATGCACACTGAGATTCACAAATCAAGATGATACCATTCAAGACAATACATTCAAGCGCGTATTTGTACCAAATGAAGATAATGGTTGGCTTCAAGGATATGAACCAGTGGTGGAAGATGTTCACAAGATGAGATGAGATCATTCAAATTCTAGAACCCATGTCAGACTTTCTCAACATGCAAGAGCAGGAGAGCATATCAAAAGAGTTTATTTTGATTTTCAATTTTTTTGATTTTTATATTTTCTGTAAATATATAAAAACTCAATGCAAGCATATGATGACACTATGAATGCAAGCATGTGATGCAATGAAAACCAGCTAGGCCAACTATTGAACTCAAAAACCATGTTGAAAATGCATATGTGAGGGTCACAAAATTTTGATTTTCATGATACCAATTGAAGGCAAATACCCCAGATGGCAAGTGTAAACAAATTGAAGCCCAAATTTGTGAGATTTTCAGTGATTTTCAAATTTTTAATTTTCTTATGAATTGCATGAAGCTATATGCATACAATTGATGCGACATGATATGCACACAATGCAACCAGACAGATACGTATATATAGACATGCATGCAAGCATATCTCCCCCTTACTTATTAAAGAAGGGAATGGGTATAAGAAGGATGCAGGAGAGTCATGACAACCGGGAATGCACATGTGTAGCACATGGGAGATTGTGCAATCATATAGGAGATTCATGCAATTGCTAAAGTAGTCAATCAAATTTTTGAATACATAATAAATCAAATTTTCAGATGTGTAGGTGAGTAACATGAAAAGCGATAGTTGCAATATGGATATTCAGATTTTTAGATCAACACAAGGAGACATTTTATAGACTACACTTTAATTTTGAGAATAGCGTATTGGAGGCTTCGCTCTACCTCAATAATTTTTAACATCAAATTTTTATGGATATCACAAGATAATCATAATTTTTCTAAGAGTGATCAGGTTCAAATAATTCCTTTTTACGCGAGTAGACGCATGGAACTCATGTCAGAATCCCCGGTTACTCAGAATACTGAACCATTTCACCTTATTTTGGCTAGAGGTACTTTAGTCAACACTTTTCAGAAATGAACCACATCACGTCTCAAGTGACATGTGCCCAATTTACTCAGTGAGATTGGGTACGGCTCTGTCTTTTTTTTTTCATTTCAGATTTTGCAACCAAGGATAGGTAGGCAGCTTTTTCATCAACTGTCTCTTCAACATACATGTAGCAAATTTAACATCTCGAGAGTGTTGAAAAGAAATCCATACATCCTTATCTTAAACACTCATTTTCATATTTTATGCAAGAGGTGTATGAATTTGATTCAACATGTATACCGAAAATATCATGAACACATAATAGTGCACTCCCCCTAAATAGATGCACTTATGATATATAAACTCCCCCAGAGTGTATACATGAAACACTCCAATATGACTAAAATGTAACATTATTTATCAAGAAATCATAAGGTCATAGAAATTCCAAAGGATGGGGGTGAATAGCATATAATAGCAAGCAAGTACGCAAAAGGAGTGTATGCAACATGCAATGCAAATATGCAATATGATGCACAATTGTTGATACCAATTGAATGGATACCAACTGAATGAACTAAATGCAGCTAATACATGAGTTCTAATGCAATACAACCTATGAACATATAAGAATGCAATGCAATATGCAAAGGCAAGATGCAATTGCTTATTTTTCAAACTAGTGAGACAAATGGCATTCACATTTTATTAATGAATCAAACAAGCATCTTTCATGACATGGCCTTCATGAATAAGGGTGCATAAATGATCAAAATTAAGCAATGCAACCCAATTTTCAGAAATTGTTCAAAATCAGATTTTCAGAAGTCTTTCACAAGTTTTGAAATGAGAAGCCATCCACAAGCCAAATGTATGGATCATTTAATGAAAAACACATTTCCAATTTAAACATCTCAATTCATGGATTCATTCACAAATCAACCATTCACATACCAGTTAGATTTTCAAGATCTGGTACGAGACGGAGATTTTAGTCCGAAGACCCAGCTCACGTATAGGGAATGCTTCCAAGTGGACAACAATCCACTCTTCCACAAACGCCATTTGATATGCCAGATGTGGAGTTAAAATCAAATGTGATCATGCAATTCAAAATTAGAAATATTCAATATCCAATCACCTCATACACATTTCTCAAGATTTTTAATTTGGTTCAACCAATCAGACAAGTTCATCACAACAGGCTAGAAAATGACGGACCAAGTTTTTAGAATCAATACATGTCATTTAAGAGTGTCACAAAGTGACAAAAAGGTCATTGCCTGATTTTATACTTCCATAGTAAAAAGGTTGAATTACCTCAATTCAGGAGACAAGATCGGAAGTCTTCAATCATTACAATCACCAATTTCACGAAGGTTGATACTTCAGATTTTATTTTCTTACCTTGGCCTTGAGAATCAATTTTCTTCCAAGTCTTCCACCTGCAGTCCAAAGAAGAATAAAGTTCAGTTTACCGATTAAACTTATTTCAAAATTCTCCTTGTATAATCCCTGTAAATTGATCAAATAAGATGTTATTAGTAGTTCCAAAAATGGTATCATTCACATATATTTGAACCACTAAAATGTCTTTACCTGATTTTCTCATGAAAAATGTTTGATCAACCTTATCTCTTGAAGACATTCTCAATCAGAAGGTGCGAGCCTTTCATACTGTGCCTTGGGTACTTGCTTCAGTTCTTACAGATCTTCCTGCAGCTGGTGCACATGTCGTGGATGTTTTGAGTCTTCAAGACCTGGAGATTGTTTTCCAATCTAGCAACTGGCACATGGTACTTATCAAAATCACTTCCTGTCTCCTGGTAACAATTTAAGAAATTTTCATCATTTTTCATCCTTACAAGGTATTCCTTCAGTTGACTCATCCTTCAGTTGATTCAAGCTTGACCATATCTATCCCAATCCTACTTGCATTCTTAGGAGTGTGATCTGCATCCAAAGATAAAAAGAATTGATTTGTTAATTTTGATTCAAATTTATTAACAATGACATGACAAATTCCCTTTAACAACTAATATCCCCTTAGAAAGGTCTAGACATGATGCATGACTCAGATGTGAACCTGACACTAAGTCCATATGATGACTGTGGTTGCTCCCCCTTAATGTATGCATGAATGCATGACGTTTAGTAAATTCTAATGCTATATGTAGTCATGGAGGTGATGAAGGCAAGAGAAATGCAATGCATTATGACATGAATTCATTCTAGTTGAAAAGTAGATTCTTAAACTTTTGTGCATGACAGCATGTGAGGGTGTATGCAGACTCAAAATGTGTAGTGAAATCATGATTTGAAGAATCGTCAAGCTCCCTTACAACAAGATGCCATATGACAAGTGATATACACAGATATGCAAGTAACTGCCATGAATGCAACTCATATACAACATATGCATTATCATAAGATTCAACACAAGGCAAAACAAGACATAGCACCTCTAATGGAGAGAGTAAGAGGGATATCACCTGAGAAATCAAATTCACTTTCTGATTTTTCTTTCAACCTGATTTATGTCACTTGATCCGTGTGCCTTATCTTCTTGAATGAAAACATGTTTCATGCTTCATATTTCCAAGGCACACCTACAAAATAGATTTCTCATTTGCCATTCTTAAGTACCCAAATCCTTTTGGGTCCTTGTGGGTTAGCAGCAACATTGGCATGCAATTTTCAATTTTTAACAACATTCAAGTCATTATTTTTCATGAGAAAATAATCATGCTTAACATTCCCAGATTTGCCAAAATGATTAGAGGAAACACGTGGCATTACATTTTTCCTTTTCATTGGTTCTACTGGTTTGTGTATGTGAGTATGACGTGTTGAATGAGAGTTCTTTTTCTTCAACAGTAACCAGCAATGTGAAGTTGTATGACCCCTTTTACCACAGTGATTACAATGCATGGAAGGTTTTGTGGTGAAAGCTTTCTTTACATTTTTCAAACCAGCTTGGTTTCTACATGCTCTCAAGACATTATTCTTCATAATAAAATAATTATGCATGGCATGTCCATGTCTTCCATAGTAAAAGCATGAGAGTTTCTTTCTAGGTGGTTGTGTGTATGTGGCAGAAGTGTGTTTAACATGCATGGTGGTGCTAGCAAGATTCTTAGATTTTTGATGCAAATTGATTTTCTTTGTGTATGATACATGTGTGTGTGCAACATGATTTTTCTTTTTCAGATTTTCATTTGATCTTTTTGTTGTCTTTTTAAATCTTTTGGACATTCACATTATTTTTTACATTTGATTGGGTTCTTGTTACAATAGGTTGCTGGGAGTCACATTTAGAGGTGCTGGGTGTACATGTGGTGTGAACAAAAGAAGTGTGTAGCTTGCTTTCAAATTTCTTTTTCTTCGTAGGATTGAACCCCAACCCTTCCCTTTGAAAATTCACTTTCATGCCCAACAGTTTGTCTAGGTTATTTTGACCATCCACAAATCTAGATAAAGAATTATGCAAGTCCTGGGTTTCAGTTTCTAGAGATGTGATGTGCAATTTGGTGTTGGTGAGTTCTTCTTCGCAGGAGGCAAGATTGACATTTAACATGCATTGGTTTTCCCAAGACATTCGACTTCTTGATTAAGTTCATCCACATTTTCACATTCTTTTATCTAGGAAGATCCACGCACACACACAAATCAAAAACGACACACACACACACACACACACGACCACGGATCTAACAACGATCCACACACACACAAGTTCTATAGTTTATGACGAACACAAATACAACACCCAAAACATAAAGACGATGAGGCTTAGTTTAGAAAACTCCTATTTTGGGTTCCCCTTGAATGCATGTTGTAGATCTTGAACAGATCTTCAATCTTCACTTGACCGGAGCTTCAATCCGTGCTTGCTTAGCTTTTCTCATTTCTTGCTTGCTTGACTTCTCTTCTTTCTCCCTTGGGCACTCTTCTTGGAATCCTTGCTTGCTTGCTTGGCTCTTCTCTTCCTTACAGGAGGTTGGCTTCAGATATGCCTTCAATGGGTTGAGATTGGATGAAGAACACTTGCTACACGGAGTACTGTTCACTGCTAGAGTACCCTTCTTCTTCCTCCTTGGACAGCACCCTCTTGATCTCCCTTTGAAGCTCTTGGATAGTTAGGGTTTATGACCCTAAATGAGATGTTTTATAGCAGTTGAATGGTCCATGAACAAGCCCCAGACTAGATCCATAAATCATGGTGTAATTGGGGTGACGGGGATTAAACAAATGGGTGAAGATTCTTTTCCATGAGCTTGAAATCGAAAGTCAACAATAGGGGCCTCGGGGCTGGCGGTCGACCTGTAACATGGGGTGGTCGACCGGAATTTTACAGGAATTGCAGTTTTAGGTGCTGGGAAATCGGTCGACTGCCCCTAGGCTGGCGGTCGACCGAAATCTGGAATTTTCCAGATTTTGAACATCGAACCCCTTAAACCCATTTGATGTCCGTGGATTCAAACTCCTTTGAACTTATGGATTTATACTGAGTGTTTTGACCTGCAAGAACATAGATAATTGATTAGAACTATAGCTCAACCATCCATATAATGAATGCATGAACTTGATGCAAACCATTAAGAGGAAGTAAGAGTTGAGTATGAAAACCGTTTGAGAGTTTTTCAGTTTATTGATCATGGTTAAGTCAATAGTTCCATCAACAAACAAATCCACATGTTAAGGCGTAGGGAGCCTTTGCACATCAAACCAAATCAACCTCCCATGGAGGCAAGTCATCTTTGATTGCTTTACCGGAATTGAGGATGCCATAGCCTTACCAAGGGTTCTTGAAGAGTGTGGACATGATTTATAACTTATGTTAGATTTTAGATAGCAATGTGCTCATCCACACGTTTGTTGTACCTTCCAAGCAATCGTCATAATGTTTGATCCTGCAATCAAGATAGATAAGTTTTAATACTATGCTTGTTCACATTAAAGAGACTATGAAACCTCTTGCCTCTTGCCTCTTGTTCACATTAAAGAGATTATGAAACCTCTTGCCTCTTGTTCTTGTTCACATTAAAGAGACTATGAAACCTCTTGCTTCAAAGGGAGATCAAGAGGGTGATGTCTAAGGAGGAAGAAGAAGGGTATTGTAGCAGTGAACAATACTTCTTGCAGCAAGTCTTCTTCATCCATTCTCAACCCATTGAAGCCATATCTGAAGCCAACCTCCTCCAAGGAAGAGAAGAGTCAAGCAAGCAAGCAAGGATTCCAAGAAGAGTGCCTAAGGGAGAAAGAAGAGAAGCCAAGCAAGCAAGGAAGGAGAAAAGCTAAGCAAGCACAGATTGAAGCTCCGGTCAAGTGAAGATTGAAGATACGTTCAAGATCCGCAACATGCATTCAAGGGGAACCGAAAACATGAGTTTTCTAAACTAAGCCTCATCGTCTTTATGCTTTGGGTGTTGTATTTGTGTTCGTCATAAACTGTAGAACTTGTGTTTGTGTGTGGATCATTGTTGGATCCGTGGTCGTGTGTGTGTGTGTCGTATTTGATTTGTGTGTGTGCATGGATCTTCCAAGATCTGCGTTTGTATGTGTGTGGGTCTTTTTAGATCCGTTTTGTCTCGTGTGTATGATTTGCTGCACTTGTGGCAACGGGTGTTTCTGTTGGTGATCCGGTTGTCGGATCATGTTGGAGACTTCATCTCCGTGTGTGTGTGTGTATTGGGGTGCGTCCCCGTGTGTGTGTGCAGGTGTCATCCTGCGTGTGTGGTTGTAGCGTCGTCTCCGTTTGGGGATTTATCCCCGAGTGAAGCCTCACCGGGTTTGGTGAGGGGTGGACGTAGGATTACCGTCGTTGCATCCAAATCACCTTAAAAACTACTGTGCATCGTGTTTTAAATTGTGGTTTGGTCCTTTTCTCCTATCCCCATTCTACGCGAGTGTGAATGTTTATCATTGTTCATTATTCATCCACGTCCATATTGAATAATCTATCTAATCACCAAATAGATTTCGACAAACTCATTTTGTGATTGAATAGATTTGAATTTCTTTATTAGCATCTTATCACATATCTTACAAAAGGCCAAAACTATCATTAAAATTTGTAAACACCCAATTCACCCCCCTCTTGGGTGTCATTGATCGCGGGACTTCAGAGGCTTTTATTTTTATAAAAGTTATAATTTTAATAATGTGTTGTCTATCAAAGTTATGAACAATAGAGGGGTTAAAAAGGTAAAATATATATATTCATTGACTTGAATTATTGAGAAACCTATGTATACTGTTTCTTTCATGAATTATTAACTCTGTGAACATGGCCACTCTTGTACATGGGCTTCATGGCCTCGTGGCAGCCAGCAGGATTGCATTGGCGCGCAGCATGGGCAGCATGCAAAAATAGTTAGCATGGTCTCTCTTCTCCCCCCTCATGTACAAGCAGACAGCTGTGTGTAGGGACGCCGCCACGCCAGGGACATGTGCAGCAGCCTCGCGCCATTTCCTCCCTTATGTGCTGCAACAACGGCGCGCAGCATGTGGGCCAGTTCGTGTAGTTGTGGGCATTGAAGTAGCCTCGCCCCCTGAACCCTATAAAGTCGCAGGAGACCTCTCTTCCCGGGGAGTACAACTCTTCTTCCCCTCCCCCTTCCTCTCCTTCTCAGTTCACTTCCTTTCTCTCTATCTCTCTCTAACACTCCTCTCTTCTCCCTTCTCTCTCTATCTCTCTGCTCCCACCGCGCCACTCTCTCTGTCGCAAGCCCCCCCTCTGCATGCTCTCCCGTCCACACAGCCTCCCCCCTTGCCGCGGCTCCACCACGCCGGTGTTCCCTCTGCCCACTCCCTCACCCATTCTCTACAACGCTTACACCCCTCATGGCCCCTCTCCCTTCTCACCTCTTCTCACTGCACACACCAGTCACACACCTCCCCCTCTAAGTTCACGTCGCCCTCATCCTCTCTTTCTCTTTCTAACCACGTTGGTGTCCTCCGTCTCTTCACACTGCCTCCCCCCTTGCTCTCTTCTCTCTCTCTCTCTCCCTTTCTCTCCACACACACATACACCACTCCCACCATCTCCCTCCTCATCTCTCTAACTCCCACTCTCTCTCTCTCTCTCTCTCTCTCTCTCTCTCTCTCTCTCTCTCTCTCCACACACACACACACACATACACCACTCCCACTGTCTCCCTCCTCATCTCTCTAACTCCCACTCCCGCAAACCCCCTCGCCGGTTGCTACTCTCGCTCTCTCTCTCCTCTCCCGGCTAACCACCTCCACCTCTGCAACCACTGCCGCTCTGTCTGCTAACCCACCGTCGGCTGCCACTCTTCTCCCCTTCTCTAACTCTCCCATCTGCTAGTGTCCACTATCTGCCTCACCCCCCTCGTCGTGGCCGCATCTCCCCCGCGACCTCTCTTCCTCCCACAGAGCTCTCCATCTCTCTTTCTATCTTCTGTACATCATCCTTCACCCTCCTCTCTTCTCAGCTTTCTCTCTCTCTCTCGATTACAATCACACCAGCCACTCTTCCCTCTCCTCTTCTCTCTCCTACGCATCACTCTCTCTCCCTCTCTCTCTCTTACACACAGTGTAGCCCCGCCTCCCCTCCGTCTTCGCCGACATCACTCGCCTGCGACAGTCGCGGCTTCTCCCTTCTCACCTTCACCCCTCTCCCTCTCAACCTTTCTCCTCCTGCCAATGTCTTCTCTCCCTTCACCGCCGGCCACTTCGCCCTCACCTCTTGCTTTCCCACACACAGCGCCAGCACCGCCTCTCATCTACTCATACACCCAGCACCGCCGGAGCAACCCTCACTCTCCCTCTCTCTTTCTGTACACCTTAACACTATAACCTTCCCACTCTCCTAGTTGCACCGCGGCCGTCCCCATCTGCCATACTCCTCCGCCTTCGCCCGCGTCCACCTACACCGCAACCCACAGTCGGCCATCCTCGCACTTCTCTCCGTCATCTCTCTTCTACCCCTCCCCACTCTCGTTTCACGTGTCACCTCCACCGTCCTTCTCTCCCTCTCCACCACCGTAGCCAAGCTCTTCCACACCGCATCGACCCCTCTCTTTCTCTCCTAACCACTCGCGATCTCTCTCTCTCTTTTCTCTCTCACATTCTCTCTCTCCTATCCCTCTCTCTATCTCCCTCTCTCTTTCTCACTTCTTACACATGCACACAATGTTTTCATTTTTTTTAATTTTTCTTCTTTTACTTTATGTGATTTAAACCCCAATTCTATCTCTCTTTCTCTCTCTATTTCTCACTCTATTTTCTCTCTCTAACCCCTCCAAAGACGGTGCAAGACGGGCGTCCTCGGCTCCGGGTTGAGAGGAAGTCAAAGGCTCAAGGAGACGGTCACCCTGACACCACGGCCACGATATCTTTGCCCCATTGTCTTCCTCGGTGTTATTTAGGATTCATTTTTATTTAAAGTTTTAATTTTAATTTCCGCACTTCATATTGTAAGCATTGTATTTTTAATTAGTGAGAAATCATGTATATTTATTTTCTCTCTCACCTCTTTCTTCGTCTTCCTCTCCCTCTCTTCTTTCTCTCTCTACAACCCTCCAAATCTAATTAGATAGATTTATTTAATGTCATTTTTATTTTTAAGTTGCATATAATCACCAAAGTGCACGTTTCTGCTTAGAACACAAGATCTTCAATTCAGAAAATAAATTCCTCTCCGTGGATTCGACTCGGACTCGCCTTAATACTACATTATTTATTTTTATTGCGAGTTCGGTAAATAAATTTTAGATTGATGGCCATTGTGTTTAACAACACACATTTCGGTCTGGTCAGAAAGCATGTAAAGTGAAACTACCACTGCATCCATTTAATATGAAACTACCCAGAGCATATCATATACGAACATATGAAAGGCTTGTAAAATGCATAAACATGGAAGAGGATTACAAAAAGTAAGAGGGCATCTGCAGTAGGAACCAGTGACGACAAGGGACCGAGGAGGATGCAGAGGAGACGGGCTCTTCTGCTGGAGAAGCCACCGCTACGCGTACTGATGAAGGGGATGACATTGCGGAGGAGCCTTAATAACTTAAAATAGAAGAGCGGGTGTCAATGTAGGGTCACGAGCGGGATCGATGTGTCTATTGGACAAGAGAGGGTGTTGGCAAATATACTGGATAAGGGTGAAAAATACCTATCAGTGGCGACAACTAGATTTGCAGAGTAGACAAATACACTGGTAAGAGTGAAAAATAGATCCTAGAGTTAACCAATGAAAAGCAGAAGGAGCTAAAAGGAGGTGTCAAGTTCACAAGAGGACAAAAATGTGAACAGTGTATCAAGAGTTTATAGAGCAATCAGAAGATCGAAGAACGAAGGGACCTGGTCAATGCCAAGATAGTCAATGTCGACTCGTCAAGGTCAACGCCAGTCAAAGAGGACTCCAGAAACCTCAACTTTTTCTTAACTACAGTCATGAGGTCCCAGTCAAAGTCAAAGGTTAATGAATATATAGATTAGTCAGCTATAGTGATCCAGGTCAAAGACAAGTAGCTAATGGAGAGAAAAGAAGGCAACAGCTAGTCATATGGTAAGATAAGAGTGATAAATATGCAATACGGGTGACACATAGCCCGTATGACTGACAAATGGATGATAAGCGTGTAAATTAGCCAGTAAGGCTGACAAATGGGCTGAAAGGGTGAATCACAAGCTCGGTGTGTCTGGCACACGCTCAACTTGAAGGCCAGGGGCACAGGCTTTGTACGTGATCCGAGGCTACCCTGTCAGAGGTATATTCTCTCTCATGGGACAAAGATATTTTCATATTTCAGCATGATCATCTATTATTCACCCTTTGTCGCCTCTTTTACACAAGTAAGGCCTATTTTTTACCATTGGCCACCTATTTGTCACCCTTAATGCGTAGCCAAAGCCCTTTTCATCCAGCGGGTGATTTGGGTATTTCTCTTCAGCAGTTTGAACTAGAGTCGGCCCCACGGTCAACTCTAGTCGACACTTGTGAAAGTAAAGCCTTCATCTTTTCACACTTCAGTCTAGTTCCTTAACCAAACTTGAATCTGTCTTCAGAAAACTCATTGACATTCATGAATTAACATTACCAAGCACACACATTAATAGCATTAAAATATATAAAACTTTGAATATTGAAATATATGACAAAAGAGATATCAATGAAGACAGGCATGCCACATTCTAAGGTTTGAGACGTGAAATATTTAAGATCTTGTATTTCTAAAGGTAATGAAGTTGGCCCCAAATCGGGCTCTAAACATATTACAATCACCCTCATTAACTGTCCATGATGTCTCCCCCTTCCTTGACAATTCTTGAACATATTTCAGTACATAAATGCCACAGTTGAGGCTTCCAGCTGCCTGTTGCGGACATTTGTTGTCGAATACAAGATCCCATTTATCAACTCCCTCGAATGTCCCCTAGAGCTCCAGAGACCCCCGTACAACTGCAGCCTGCAAATGAAAGGTTATAAATTATTAAGGAATAATTAAAAGACAATATAAATATATATGATTTCGGGTACATGGATAAGAAAAAGCACCCAATTTCTTGTAGTGGCATCATGGATGGCCATGCCTCTCATGGAATTGTACGAGACAAAGTGGCGATTCTCCGTGTCAACAGCAAGTAGATGCCAGTGACCTCCAGAGTGTAACACAAAGAATAAATATTTGTTCTTATGCAGTTCTGATAATTCAACATTCTCATAGGCGTACTCCAACAATTCGTTGAATTTTTCGGAGTTGGCCGATGTCCTGCCGTTTATGTGATTCACTAAAGTGGTGGCAAAATAAACCCACTGATGAAAGGTGTTAGATTCATTGAATTGTGAGTGGAGGAGGTACATCATGGCGTCGATCACCTACAAATTAACAATCACGATTCTATTAGCAGTAGAAACACAAGTTCAGGGTAGGGCGAGTGACAAAAAATTTTATACTTTTTTAAAAAAAGTACCGTATCATCTATCATCTGGCTATATAATAGATCAATGACATGATGACGGTTCAAAATAATCTCGTTCTGTATTCAAAATATAGGACAAAATTTTTTAAGGTAGTCAGAGTAAGGAGGATTAGGATAATTACAGAAACTATAAGAGGACAACTTACTCAATATCCCTAGAGGCACAAGCATCAATGAATTCATTCACAATTGTGTTATCTGTCGGCTTCAGTCGGCCTTTGCAGATCCAATCAGTACTCTGTATGAGCTCTCTGTAAGGGTCATCTTCTTCTCCCTTCTACATTTATGCCAATATACAAATCTTAGATTCTATACTGTAAGAAGTAGGAACAACGCAGACTCACCTTCTTCTTCCCCCGTCCTGCAATTTTCGTTGTAGGTGCCCACCTTTTCCTCACGGGCTTCTCGTTCCGTTAATGTGTCTACACGGGTGACAAATGCGTTAGCAAGGGTGAAAAATACCCTGCTAACGGTGACAAATATGGCTCAATACAGACAAGGCTGACGCGCGGCTTTCAAGGCAATGTAAGAGTAAGGGCGACGTCTTGTGGACTTTATTGGTGACAATTAGGTGAGTGTGGGTGACAAATGCTCAACTGGAGTAACAAATAACTGGACGTCAGTGTATCGCTGTTAATCGTGAGGTGCCAGGTTCGAAACAACGTTCTGCTGTGTTTTCATTTGCATTTTTAAATAAGTTATATTAAAAAAACTTAAGGAAACCTTAAGCTGAAGCTAAGATTCGAACCCGGAGAAACCCATTCAAACGATAGAACAATAAACAAAATGATACAACATGTCATTTCAATTTGTTTATTCCATTATATATATATATATATGATAGTTTTCCGTATCGGTACGTAATGTCCAATCCAGTCTCGAGCCGTGGCCGGGATGACCAGTTCAGTAGGGACGGCCACACCTACCCCGAATGATGTGCACGTGACTCAAGGGCGACGTTGATTATTATCCTGAGTGCTTCCACGTGGCATTCCCCGCGAGGAGCCCTAGCTCCCAAAAATTCATTATAGACGTAACGGTAAATTCAAAACACATGAGTTTGATAGGGGCACAGAGCAATAAGGAAATGGTCAACATGTGACCGATACGCCTCTGAGTACCTTTTCGCACCCCGATGTGGGCCTTTCAAGGTAGCTAGGCTTTTCAACACGCTGTCTCTTCCTTTTATAGGAATCGACTTATCGGCCTTGCAGCCCCATTGCTTGGCGATTAATCAAACGTTTTCCCCTCTTATCCCCATGATCGACCTTTATGGCACAGCGGGTCACCAGTCCCGACCCGATGCCCACCATCGTCTGCTTAGTGATTAGAAGGAGCGCACCTTTGGTTAGTCCAGACCATTCCAGTCTTGGAACCTAAACACATTGTCACACTGATTGGCACGCCCTATTGTGAGTAAAACTGACAAAAGATTCAATGATATTTGATTACGGCACCTGAGTGCTTCCATGTGGCATTCCCCGCGAGGAGCCCTAGCTCCCAAAAATGAATAATTTTAGTGACGATAAATTCAAAACACATGAGTTTGGCGGGGGCACGGAACAATAAGGAAATGGTCAACATGTGACTGATATGCCTCTGAGTACCTTTTCGCACCCCGATGTGTGCCTTTCAAGGTAGCTAGGCTTTTCAACACACTATCTCTTCCTTTTATAGGAATCGACTTATCGGTCATGCAGCCCCATTACTTGGCGATTAATCAAACGTTTTCCCGTCTTATCGCCGTGATCAACCTTTATGGCACGGCGGGTCGCCAGTCCCGACCCGATGCCCACCATTGTCTACTTAGTGATCAGAAGGAGCGCACCTTCGGTTAGTCCAGACCATTCCAGTCTTGGAACCTGAACACATTGTCATACACAAGTGATTGGCACGCCCTATCGTGAGTAAAACCGATAAAAGATACAATGATATTTGAAAAGGCACCTGAGTGCTTCCACGTGGCATTCCCCGCGAGGAGTCCTAGCTCCCGAAAATGAATAATTTTCGTGATGGTAAATTCAAAACACATGAGTTTGGCGGGGGCACAGAACAACAAGGAAATGGTCAACATGTGACCGATACGCCTCTTAGTACCTTTTCGCACCCCGATGTGGGCCTTTCAAGGTAACTAGGCTTTTCAACACGCTGTCTCTTCCTTTTATAGGAATCGGCTTATCGGTCAAGCAGGGTTTGACGTCCCGCTCCTGGATGCCTCGACCCGTACGTCCCGACCCCACCCAAGTAGTGGGCGGGACGCCTGGATCGTGGGTCGTGACCGGGACGCTTCATTATTTTAATATTTTATTATATATATATTATATATATAAAGAGTATTTTTTTACTTTGTTGTATTATTATATATATATATATATTATATATAAAGAGTATTTTTTTATTTTAACATTTTACGAGATGGACCGACACGGAGCGAATATGCACCGACCCGACCCGTCCCGGGCCGTGACCGGGATGGGCGGGTCAGTCGAGACCACAAACCCTACTTTCAAGGTAGCTAGGCTTTTCAACATGCTCTCTCTTCTTTTTATAGGAATCGACTTATCGGTCATAAAAAAAGTTGAAAATTTTTAATTACAGATCTCAAAATATTAAATAATAATTCTTTTAGATCTAATGATATTTTTTACTGAGGGAGATTTTATCCTTTTATAGGAAGAAATGAATGAATGGCAAAAAATCATGAATGAATGAATGAAAACATGGCGCCAAATAAAAAGAGACAAGAACAGGCAGACAACCCCTCTCTTGACCTCCTTAGTCCTTCCCCCTTCATCCTCCATCAACCACTACATCCCTTTCCTCTCTCACAATCGCACCCGCCTCTCAATCTCTTACTCGGGGGCGGCGGAGTGGCGAGGGCTGGCGGAGGTGAGCTCCGGCAGCGGCGACGGTCAAATTCTTTCCGACGGACACCCCCCCACCACAAGTATTCCCTTCTCTCCCTCTCCCATTGGCCCCCCTTCTTGAGTACATATTATCCCCCAAGTAATATGTACTCAAGAGTTGCATAGAGATTACTTTTAAGTAAGCCAACTGCTCCTTTGAGAATTTTAACCTTCATGTCTGATCTACAAGATGAACCTTTTCTCCTTATCACCTGCTTTACTCTTGCAACATCATATGAAATTCCAAACCCCTATTTTTATTGGGAGGGTGGGAAGCGGGATGTGGGTATAAATGTGTGTGCGTAAATGTGGATATGACCCTTTTTTCAATTTTGCCCCTTTAAGGCTATTGTTATGGTATATGTGATTAGTATGCTTGGATGTGAATTAAATTGGTAGACATGAGTGGATGCCGATATGTAAGAAAATGTGTATGTGAATGTGAGTATGTTAATGATTTTTTCCAGAAGATGATGTCGATGAAAACAACGGTGTGTGAATATGGAAGTGAAAGTGGATATGGATATGGATGTATATGTGACCAAATAGGATGTACAAGTGTGGAAAATAGTCAATATTTAGGGGAGATGTAAACGTTATTTTCTTAGATGTAGTGATAAGACATATTGATATGAATTTTTTAATATGTTAGGTAAATATGGCCAAAATTGATTGTTCATGGATGAATCGCAGAGTAGTTGACGTAGTGGTATCAGAGGAGTTTACGGATGTAGTTGATAGTTTTATTCAGTTTGTATTGGGGCATCCAACAACAGTGGACTAGTGTGGTAACATTCGATGTTCTTGTTTACGTTGTAAAAATAAGAAATTTTATTCGCTATGGGATGTGCAAGCTCATTTATATAGGAAAGGGTTCACGAAAGGTTATATGAATTGGGTGTGTCATGGTGAGGAGTTCTGGTCGTATGAGCCTGGCAATGTTTCAAGCACAAGTACCTATGTAGACATGGTACTCGATGCTGCTAGCCCTAACTTTAATGTACAAGGGGAACACGTGTACAACGAAGAACCACCAAAAAAGTAGGCTGAAAGATTTTATCAATTACTTCGGGATGCTGATGAGCCGCTGTGAGATGGTTGTGAATATCACACTCGGTTGTCTGCTATCTCATAGTTGTTGAATTTGAAATCTTAATTTCACCTTAGTGAGAGTTGTTTTGACCGTATGCTCTTCCTTATCAAGAGTATGCTGTCTCGAGATGAGAAGCTGCCTGAAAATTTTTACCGTGTAAAGAAGATGGTCGATGAGTTAGGGCTCGAATACCCAAAAATAGATGTATGCCATAATCATTGTATGCTATATTATGAAGATAAAAGATCATGTGATTTTTGTCAGCATGATAGATTTAAACCTAAGAGAGGGGACAATTCAAAGTAGAAGGATGTGCCTTACAAGTCACTACGATACTTCCCTCTCACGCCCAGATTACAGCGGATGTATATGTCGTCAAAAATAGCTCGGCATATGATATGGCACACGGAGAGAGTAGGTCGTGTAGATGATATAATCAGTCATCCCGCCGACGGTGAAGCCTGGGCTCATTTCAATCGTACGTATACTGCTTTTGCTCACGAGCCACGCAATGTTAGGTTAGGTTTATGCACAGACAACTTCAACCCATTTGGAGGTTCAGTGGCGTCTTACTCATGTTGGCCAGTGTTCATGGCGCCGTACAACCTTCCGCCGGGCATGTGCATGAAGCGAGAGAACCTTTTCTTAACTTTGGTGATTCCAGGTCCAAAAATTCTAGGAAAAAATTTGGACATATATCTCAGGCCACTGATTGATGAGTTGAAAAGATTATGGAATGATGGAGTTGTTACTTATGATGCGTATAGAAAATAAAATTTCACTATGAAGGCTGCATTAATGTTGACAATAAGTGACTTCCCTGCATATGGAATGCTATCTGGCTGGAGCATACACGGGAGGTTGGCATGTCCTTATTGTATGATTGATACCAAATCCTTTGTCCTGAAATATGGTAAGAAATCATGCTGGTTCGATTGTCATCGACAATTTCTACCAATTGACCATCCTTTCCGAAGGCAAAAGGACTCATTAATTAAGAACACAGTTGAAATGGATGAAGCAAACTTGGAACGGGTGTCTGGTCGACAAATGGCGGCACAGGTGCAAAACTTACCAGATATAGTGCAATTGTCGGGTAGTGCACGACATCTTTGTGGAGTTGAAGAGGATCGCAATTGGGTGATAAAAAGTATCTTATGGGAATTGCCTTACTGGTCAACCCTTTTGATACGGCACAACCTGGACGTCATGCATGTTGAGAAGAATGTCTTTAATAATGTGTTCAACACCATCATGAACGTGAAAGCCAAAACAAAGGACAATGCCAAGGCGCGAGCAGACTTGAAGATACTTTGCAAATGACCAGAGTTGGAATTACGGCCGGTACAGGGCAAAGTTGTGCAACCTAAAGCAGCTTACGTTTTGAAAGACACACAGATTAATGAACTGTGCGAGTGGCTGAAACAATTAAGATTCCCTGATGGATATGTGTCTAACATAGCCCGTTGTGTGAATGTCAATGAGGGAAAAATATATGGATTGAAAAGTCATGACTGCCATGTGTTCATGGAGAGACTTCTGCCCATTGCATTCCGTGACATATTGCCAAAGCCTATATGGAGAGCGTTGACTGAGTTGAGTCAGTTTTTGAGGATTCTATGTGCATCAGAACTCAAACTTGGGGACATGCAAACTATGGAACGGAATGTGGTCATGATGGTATGCAAGTTGGAGAAGATATTTCCCCCTGCGTTCTTCGATTCCATGGAGCACCTGATTATCCATTTGCCATACGAGGCCAAAGTTGGAGGACCAGTACAATTTCGATGGATGTATCCATTTGAGAGGTAATCAGTATGTATTTACTGATTATTTGACAGTACTTACATGTGTCTGTCATTGTCACTGTATGTCATTGTCATATGAATTGTTGTCATAGGCGTATGCATGACCTGAAAATGAAGGTTCACAACAAGGCTAAAGTAGAGGATTCGATTACCGGGGCATATATTATTGAAGAAATTTTAAACTTCTGTTCGATGTACTTCGAACCCGAAATTCAAACTCACCACAATCGACCTCCACGTAATGATGATGGAGGAGAGGTGGGTCCGTCCAACCGGTTCTCCATATTTAAGTATCCAGGACGTGCGTTCGGACGTTGTTCGAATCGCATATTAGAGGACAGAGAGTTGTTGGCCGCAGAGATATATTTTCTCATGAACTGTGCTGAGATAGAACCTTATGTTGAGTGAGTCGTCAACTCTAAAGTCCCGCGATCAATGACAGCCAAGAGGGGGGGGAATTGGGTGAGACCAAACTTTTAACAATCTTTTGCCCAATTTAAATAAGTGTAAATAATAGCCGAAATGAAATCCAGAACTATATGAAAACTAAGAGATCTAATAGGCTCTATCGCACTCAACTGTTTTTCGGTACGATGGCGGAGGTGAGAATCCTGAGATTTAACTCACGCAAGGTGTTATCTTCCTGACAAGGTTTGCCTTGTCGATCCGAACCCACCTTTTTATATACCGAAGAGTTGGTATGAGAATGATAGATTATGCTAGATCTAACTCAACAAGACAGTCAAAATAAACTAAGTGAATGCTCCACAGAATGGGGATAGATGAAAAGGATCAAACCACACAAGAGATAAAGATTTTTATGTGGTTCGGATGCAACAGCGGCAACCTACGTCCACCCCTCACAATCAGTGAGGATTCCCACACTATCTTGTAAAAGGTTACAAGATCTAAACACACACACACACACACGTGAGGAGTTCGGAACTCCCACAAGGGTGTACAAACACCGAATCACAGAGAGATGTGAAGAAATAAACACACACCCACATACACACGGATCTGCGTAGATCTACACACACACAGTTATTCAGATATTACAAGAACACACACTTGAATCTGAAATAGAAATCGAATGGAAGACGCAAAAGGAAAACTTTAGATTCAAGCTCCCCCTTAGTTGATGAAGACGGTTTTAGATGCAGCTTGATCTCCACTTGGCTTGGGATTGATCTGCTCCAGATGTGGCTTGAATCACTTGAAGATGGATGAAGAGCTTCCTTCCCGGAGCACTGTTCACGGCTACAGTACCAGCACTTGAATCTCCCCTTGATAGCCTCCCTTAGCCTCCTTGGATTGATTAGGGTTACAAGCCCCAAAGAGATGATTTTATAACTCTTGAATGGTCAAGAGACAAGCTAGGAACCATATCCACAAATCATGGTAAGTCTGGTGACTTTTGGATTAAACAAGTCCAACAAGAAGGGCTTCCCACGTTGAGAATACAAAGTCAAAAATGAAGGCTTTCGAGACTGGCAGTCGACCGGTATCATGGGGTGGTCGACCGGAATTTTACAGGAAATGGGCCATTCATTACTGGGAAAACTGGTCGACCGCTAGATGGGGGCGGTCGACCGCTGGCTGGAATTCCTGCAAAAATAAATGAGTTAGCCAATGAATCATACTATGTGAACAAATTAGTTTATGGCTACATCGTGTTCCAATCAAATTGCGTGGGTTGTGCTTAGCCTGGTCTGTTCTTGAACCAAGGTGGACTAAGTCAATAAGAAAGGTATGAACACTTAAACATAGTGTATGATGAAATTAGGCCTTGATTGCGTATGCAGATCGAACTTGATTGTTAATAGATAGCACATGAGAAAACACATGACCTGGGTTTTGTTATCATGTAAATCACCTGAATATACTCAATAATCTCCCCATTTTTGATGATGACAAAACTGAGAGGGTATTGAAATACATGAACGTGCCTATAAGCAAACGATGAAAATTGAGATCAAAGTTCAAAATCAAGGCATTTCACTCACATCCCATCAAGCCAGCGAACACACACCATTCAACACTTTATATGTCAATTAGAAAAGAAATGAGATACAAGAGCCAACCATTTGAGATCAAACATCAGTTGTATTCAATTCATCATTTCATGACAAGGTACATTAATGCGAGAGTGAATGCACGACTCTAGACACAAGGACTAAACAAATGCAAACTGACAACACCATGATCCTCACATGATCAAACATGCAAACACACAACATACACCATCATACATAAATATATAGAACCCTGCACTACTACTTCTCCCCCTTTGGCATCATCAAAAGTGGATAGGATAGACGAAGGGGGACCCAAGCGACACAAGAGAAAAGTACAGCAAGCTAGAGGTAGAAAAAGGAAAAATCCTCATGGTGCATCTGCAGGTGGCTGATCCTCTAGAGGAGGGGGCTGGTAACCAAGGCGATGGCAGATGTCTTCAAGAGAATGAACTTGAGTGTGAAGACTATCCCGAATACGGCTAATGGAGAGGTCACGAGCCGCATCACATCGCTGCATTCCAAGAAGTGTCATGTTCATGATGTGGAAGGCCTGGCTGGAATCAGTAACACTGTCGTGGGGCTAGTCATATGAGTGGTGAGTGTGGCCATTTGAGTGGAGAGGGTATCCAGAATAGTGGAGAAGAAATCTATGTAACCTGACATGGTGTTAATCACATTGCCCATAGTGTCAACGCGATCCTCGAGGGTAGAAAGTCCCTCCCTTAAAGTATCCACACGAGTCTCTAGCCCAGTGAACCGCTTGTCAAAAGTCTCGTAATCTACCCAAGAATACTGTGTGGCCTCTTGAGTGGAGGACTCTCCATGATGAAACTGAGGTAGAGGAGGCATCTTGGGATCCATATGATGAGGTGAGGGTGGAGGAGGCTGCTCCTCGGCCTAAACTGGAGGGGGAACATCCCCTTGAACCTGTTGTTGCTCTAGTTCCTGCTCTTCCTCACTGTCAAATTCGTCTCCATAAGTAGGGACATCCCGGCGTTACTCACCACCAGGACCATAGTAATATCCCATATCAGTAAAGATCTTATGCTTGTTATAAATATCATCCTGGCGAACATAAATAAACTGTTCTTCTGCTAAATTGATCCCAGCATGAATGAATACCCCAGTCAACTGTGAAGCATACGACAAAGATCGCCGCAGATTTGTTCGGCAAGCTCCATGAGAGTCGTCATGAGGCGACCCATGTTGATTTGTATACCATTCATCACATTGTAAAACAGAAATTTATGAACTTCTGTTACTTCATTTCTGCTGCTACAATTTGGATAGATGAGAGAGGTAAATATATGGTGCAAGACTCGCTGCAGTGGTGGAAAATGATTCGCATTCAGTTCAATTAAATTACTGACACCACGCATGTACTCACAACTGGTCATAGCAAGAAATGTGTATTCAACCTCCCCATAACCATAAACCAAGTCGGCTCCTCTAACCGTAACTCCTAAGCATCTCTCAAAATGATCGAGAGTAATGTGAATCTCAACCCCTTGAACAACAGAGAATAACTGCTCATTCCTTGCAATCAGATTCCCATAGAACTGCTGCACTAGACTGGGATAATAACGTGTGTATCTAGTGACAAAATCAGTCCAACTTGGCTGAATATGAAAGACTCCACACAAGTCGGGCAAAAGCTCATTCACCTCGTTGAAGTCGACCAATTGAGGGTCGATAATGGGACGAGGAGGCAGCCTAGGTGCTCGACGCATTGCAGGCGCCCGCTGTGGTGGAGGAGCCAGTGCCTCGCATCTCTGGCCACTCCCTTCCCCTTGGGTAGAACGCCGAGAGCTTCGTCTAGGCGGCATCCTGAACTAGAAACCGAGTGAAAAACCCTTGAAGAGAGGACCCTCGCCTCGAGGGATGATGATAGATCACGAACACTCCAGGGGCTTGCAAAGACCTTCTCCACACACTGGAACCTAGGAGGAAACTCCACGAGCGCACGAACGGTCAAAAGGAGTTCATCTCGAAATCGTGACGAGCACGCCAGATCTTGTGCGGGTGGAGGAGGGATGAGGTTTAGGGGCTTCGGAGGTGGAGTTGAGAGGTTCTAGGGTTAGGGAAAAGTGGTGGAGAGTGAATGGGAGTAGTGGAATGAGAAGGAGGGGTTTTAGGACCCCTTATAAATTGACTCAGGTGAGACCCGATCGGGTCGGTTAGCCGCCACCGGTTTACCGGTGCGGGGCCGGCGGTCGACCGCTAGCCGCTAAAACCCCAGATTTTGTAATTTTTTTATTCAATTTTTTTATCATTTTTTTGTTTGGGGGGGGGGACTATCATCCGACCTTCAGATTTGAGCCAACGTCATGAAGTGGAGAGAAGGAGAGAGATGGAGATATGGATATATGAGGAAAGTTTCTAACTCCCCCTCAGAAGTTTCCTTAGCTCCGACATCACTGAGTCCATAATTATTTAAGTAAGGAGTATCTGGCCTTAGAAAATTTTTTCAAGGAGGGCTATAAAAATATATACATTCAAGCATGCAGGAGTGTATGAAAACACACAAGGTGTCAAAAGTAAATAGAGACAATATGCATATTTTTTACCCTTGATGCATATGAGTTTTGAAAATGCAACTCTTATCCTAAGTGCAAACCTATGCATGTATGCTCTCACCCTTGCACATCCCAAGTTCTCTTCTTATCTTGTTAAATTGATCCTGGTTGAGAGGTTTGGTGAAAATGTCAGCTCACTGATTGTGTGTGTCAATGAAATTCAATTCAAAGACCCCTTTTTCTTCATGATCTCTCAGAAAATGATGATGAATATCAATATGCTTGGTCCTAGAATGTTGAATAGGGTTTTTTGACAAGCTGATTGCACTAGTATTATCACACAAGATTGGCACACATTTCATTTCAATATCTAAATCAAGCAATTGATTTTTGATCCAAAGTACTTGGGCTCCACAACTTCTGGCGGTTACATATTCAGCCTCGGTCGTTGAGAGAGCTACTGAATGTTGTTTCTTGGAGGCCCATGAGACTAGGCACCCACCATGAAACTGACAGTACCCACTAGTACTTTTACGATCTACAATACATCCGGCATAATCTGCATCGGTGTATGCAATCAAATCAAAAGAACTACTGATGGAAAACCACAAGCCAAAATCTATTGTGCCAAGTAAGTATCTTAAAATGTGTTTAACAGCAGATAAATGAGATTCTTTAGGGCATGACTTAAAACGGGCACAAAGACATACACTGAATTGAATGTCAGGGCGACATGCTGTAAGATACAGTAGTGATTTGATCATACCTCGAAACACTGTAGGATCTACTATTTTACCATTTTCATCTTTGTCTAACTTCAAGGTTGTGGCCATTGGAGTTGACAAAGGTTTTGCTTCAGCCATCTCATATTTATTCAACAGCTCCATTGTGTACTTGGCTTGACTTATGAAAATGCCCTCTGATGTTTGCTTCACCTGTAATCTAAGAAAGAATGTCAATTCACCCATTAAGCTCATCTCAAATTCTCCTTGCATAATTTTTGCAAATTCATCACATAAAGTATTATTAGTAGCTCCAAAAATTATGTCATCCACATACACTTGAACTACTAATATATCTTTACCTGATTTCCTTGTGAAAAGTGTTCGATCAACCTTACCTCTCTTGAAACCATTTTCAATCAGAAATGAGGTGAACCGTTCATACTATGCCCTTGGTGCTTGCTTCAGTCCGTACAAGGCCTTCTGGAGCTTGTACACATGTTATGGATGTTTGGGGTCTTCAAAACCTGGAGGTTGTTCTACAAAGACATCCTCTTTGATATACCCATTTAAAAACATAGATTTAACATCCATTTGAAATAATTTGAAGTTAGATGAGCAAGCATAAGACAATAAAATCTGGACTGCTTCTAGACGAGCAACCGGTGCAAATGACTCATCAAAATCAATACCCATCTCCTGGATATACCCTTGGGCCACAAGCCGGGCCTTGTTCCTTACAACCAATCCCGTATCATTTATCTTATTTCTGAAAACCCATCGGGTTCCGATAATGGATTGATTCTTAGGTCGTGGCACTAGAGTCCACACCTGGTTTCTTTCAAACTGGTGCAACTCTTCATGCATAGCCTGGATCCAGAATTCATTTTGAAGATCTTCATGAATGTCCTTAGGCTCTTCTTGTGAGATTAAGGCTATCAAATCCTCTTCTTCTACTTGCCTTAGATATGCTCTAGTTCTTACCCCCATCTTGAGGATTATCGATTATGTTTTCAGCCGAATGATCCTTTAAGAACGTAGAGGTGCTAGGCAAGTCGAGGTGCTGTACTTGCTGCTCTTGCAGTGTCTTAATTGAAGGATCTTCATCTTCTTCACTCTTGCTGGGTATTCATTCATTTGGTTCATCCTTGGCTTTAGATGTTCAAGCATTAGTTGAATTTTTGGGGGCTTCTCCTGCATCCACAATTTGAGTATTCAGTTTTAATTCAGATTCATCAAAAATCACATGAGGACTTTCTTCAACAACCAAAGTTCATTTATTAAACACTCGATAAGCTCTAGAGTTAAGTGCATAGCCTAGGAAAGTTCCCTTGTCACTTTTCTCATCAAACTTACCTAGATTGGACTTACCATTGTTCAGGATGAAACATGAACATCCAAAGGGTTTAAGATGGGAAATATTTGATTTCTTACCCTTGTAGAGCTCATAGGGAGTTTTCTTCAAAATGGGCCTTACCATTGCCCCGTTGATGATGTAACATGCTGTACTTACCGCCTCAGCCCAAAAATATTTTGGTAGAGAATTTTCACTTAGCATAGTCCGTGCCATGTCTATCAATGTTCTATTTTTTCTCTCCACCACTCCATTTTGTTGGGGCGTCCTTGGTGATTAGAAGTTCTGCGTATACCCATGCTCTTCACAGAAATTGATGAACTCATGATTTTCAAATTCACCACCATGATCACTTTGGATAGTAGAGATAAGATAGCCTCTATCATTTTGGATTTTCCTGCAAAACACTTGAAATTCCATCAATGCATCATTTTTATTGGATAAAAATAGCAACCATGTAAATCTGGAATAATCATCAACAATCACAAAATCATAGGATTTCCCTCCTAGGATGGATGTCCTAGTTGGGACAAACAAATCGAGATGCAGCAATTCCAAAGGTCGGGAGGTAGAAACAATGTTCTTATTTTTAAAAGATATGCATGTTTGCTTTCCTTTTGTGCAAGCCTCATAGATTTTATCACTTTCAAATTTTAATTTTGGTAAACCATTTACTAAGTCATGTTTAGATAACTTGGAGATTACTCCAAAACTAGCATGACCTAGTCTTCGGTGCCATAGCCAAGCATTTTCATGATTGTTAGCTACCAAGCACATGTCATCACCGAAAACATCATCTAGATCAATAGTGTAGGCATTATTGCTTCTCTTGCCGATGAATCTGATTTCATTAGAGGTTTTATTTATGACAAGACAGTGGGTTTTATCAAAAAAAATTTTAAAACTCTTGTCACACAATTGGCTTATGCTCAAGAGATTGTGATTTAAACCTTTTACCAAAAGCACATTTTCGATAAGAATTTTAGAATTCTTACCTATATTGTCGATTCTAATGATTTTACTTTTATCCTTGCCTCCAAACGCAACCGAACCTCCATCCTTGTCTTGTAATGTAGAGAACACCTTCTTGCCCCTGTCATATGTCTTGAACTGCCGCTATCCAAGTACCATTTGCTCCCCCTGGCTTCAAGACATATCTGCAAGAAATAACATTCTCATGTAATTGATTTTGGTACCCAAACTAGTTTGGGTCCGTAAGAGTTAGTCCAATTTTGTGCATATCTTTTCTTGGTCCAAAAAGTATGATTTCTTAGTGGGCTTTGTTTGAACCAATAATTTGCAACAACATGACCAAATCTACCACAATGATAGCAATTAATAGGTGCAAACTTCCTTTGGAATTGTTGTGGTTTGGGTTGGACATGTTTTGGCTTAGAGTTGGAACATGAAGCATGGTTGTTTTCTTTTTCATGAATAAAGGATGTAGTGATCTTATGCTCAAAGGGTTTTTTTATTTTGGGGAGTATATCCCAATCCTTCCTTTTAGAAATTGACTCTAACTCCCAACAAGTTATCTAGATTTTGTTTGCCCTTGACAAACCTGGAGAGAGTGAATTGCAACTCAGTTACTTCTTTGTTCAAACTCACATTTTTATTTTCAATTTCTGAAATGGATGAGGTCAGAATTTCTTTTTCATTCACGAGCTTTTCCAAGACTTTTTCAATTTCAGACATTTTACATGATATCACCTCTTTGGCTTTTTCAAGATCTGAAATCGCTTGAAGTAAAGTTTCTTTTTCTTCGGTTAGCTCAAACCATTCTTGTTCCACTTTTTCAAACTTAACAAAAATATCTTCTTGTGACAAATCATCAATTTTCTTTTTGAGAGTTTTTTTTTCAGATCTGATTTTCCTATATTTTGTATATAGTTTTTCATATTTCGACTCCCATTGTTCATTGGAAATAAAATCAGGGTCAAATTTTACCTCCGTCGAATCATCTTCATGTGCCATGAGGCACAAGCTCTCCACAAGCTCTTGGATCTCCTCGTCGGATTCGTCCTCTTCGTCGCTCCATGTGGCGACCATTGCTTGAGGTTTCTTGAGTTTGTCCTTCTTGAACTTCCTCTTTAGATCCGGACATTCTCCTCTCATGTGCCTGGGCTTCTTGCATTCATAACAGATGACATTATTGGGCTTGCTAGGTTCGCCTTTGGTCTGAAAAGGCTTCCTCTGCCCCTTCCTAAAATTTTCTTGGAAGTTTCTCTTCTTTCTCAAAAATATCCTTACTTGGCGAGTTATCATGGCCAAGTCTTCTTCTTCATTGCTTCCCTCGCTGGATTCTTCTTCTTGAGAGTCATCATCAGATTGATGAGCTTTCAATCCAACCACTTTCTTCTTCTTCGTATCTTCCTCGGTTGTTCTCTTCATGTTTATCTCATAGGTCATGAGTGACGCTATGAGTTCGTTCAAAGAGAGTGTGGACAGGTTCTTTGAATCCTCAATTACAACGGCTTTTGTGTGCCACGCTGATGGAAGTGATCTCAGAACCTTCCTTACAAGATCGGAGTTTGTGTACTCCTTTCCAAGGCTTTTGAGACCATTTGTGATCTCAGTCAATCTTGCGAACATCTCTGAAATTGTTTCTTCAGGCTTCATTTTAAACAACTCATAATCTCTTACAAGGAGATTTGCCTTGGTCTCCTTGACCTCCGAGGTTCCCTCATATATGAGACCCAACTTGTCCCACATTTCCTTCACTGAACTGCACATGGATACACGAGAAAACTCATTAGGATGTATGGCACATTGCATAATATTCATAGCATTAAAATTGACAGTGCATTTCTTAATTTTCTTGGGTGTCCATTTCTCTTCATCGTTAGAGAGTTTGTAAGGACCCTTGTCCACAACTCTCCAGATCTCATACTCCTGGGCTCTCAAAAAAACATGCATTCTATTTTTCAAATAGGAGTAATTTGAGCCATCGAAGTATGGAGGACGATGAATGGAGTGACCCTCAGACATCATACCCTTGTTTGCCATTGATCTAGATCTTACTCTAGATCGTTAGATCTGAAAGAAATAGAGCCTTAACTCTGATACCAATTGAAGTCCCGCGATCAATGACACCCAAGAGGGGGGGTGAATTGGGTGAGACCAAACTTTTAACAACCTTTTGCCCAATTTAAACAAGTGTGAATAATGGCTGAAATGAAATCTAGAACTATATGAAAACTAAAAGATCTAATAGGATCTATCGCACTCAACCATTTTTCGGTATGATGGCGGAGGTAAGAATCCTGAGATTCAACTCACGCAAGGTGTTATCTTCCTGACAAGGTTTGCCTTGTCGATCCGAACCCACCTTTTTATATACCGAAGAGTTGGTATGAGAATGATAGATTATGCTAGATCTAACTCAACAAGACAATCAAAATAAACTAAGTGAATGCTGCACAGAATGGGGATAGATGAAAAGGATCAAACCACACAAGAGACAGAGATTTTTAGGTGGTTCGGATGCAATAGCGGCAACCTACGTCCACCCCTCACAATCAGTGAGGATTCCCATACTATCTTGTAAAAGGTTACAAGATCTAAACACACACACACACACACGTGAGGAGTTCTGAACTCCCACAAGGGTGTACAAACACCGAATCACATAGAGACGTGAAGAAATAAACACACACCTACACACACACGGATTTGCGTAGATCCACACACACACAAGTATTCATATATTACAAGAACACACACTTGAATCTGAAATAGAAATCGAATGGAAGACACAAAAGGAAAACTTCAGATTCAAGCTCCCCCTTAGTTGATGAAGATGGTTTTGGATGCAGCTTGATCTCCACTTGGCTTGGGATTGATCTGCTCCAGATGTGACTTGAATCACTTGAAGATGGATGAAGAGCTTCCTTCCCGGAGCACTGTTCACGGCTACAGTACCAGCACTTGAATCTCCCCTTGATAGCCTCCCTTAGCCTCCTTGGATTGATTAGGGTTACAAGCCCCAAAGAAATGATTTTATAACTCTTGAATGGTCAAGAGACAAGCCAGGAACCAGATCCACAAATCATGGTAAGTCTGGTGACTTTTGAATTAAACAAGTCCAACAAGAAGGGCTTCCCACGTTGAGATTACAAAGTCAAAAATGAAGACTTTCGAGACTAGCGGTCGAGCGGTATAAGGGGGCGGTCGACCGGAATTTTATAGGAAATGGGCCGTTCATTGCTAGGAAAACCGGTCGACCGCTAAATGGGGGCGGTCGACCGATGGCTAGAATTCCTGCAACAATAAAAGAGTTAGCCAATGAATCATACTATTTGAACGAATCAGTTTATGGCTACATCTTGCTCCAATCAAAATGCGTGGGTTGTGCTAAGCATGGTCAGTTCTTGAACCAAGGTGGACTAAGTCAATTAGAAAGGTATGAACACTTAAACATAGTGTATGATGAAATTAGGCCTTGATTGCGTATGCAGATCGAACTTGATTGTTAATAGATAGCACGTGAGAAAACACATGACCTGGGTTTTTTTATCATCTAAATCACCTGAATATACTCAACAAACTCCGCAGCTCCCGAAAATTTATAAACATCTTAACGTTCTTCCTCCCATTTACGGTGATGTTGCATTTATCATTGCAGGCAATTTGATTCAGAATTAATTACTCAAAGTCCACACCTCAATGACATGGAGGTTCAAAATGAACGAGAGAGATCTTTTGCCAGATGGTTTAAAGGTCAAGTAAGTGTCAATCTACCAATTCCACAAAGCTTGAGGTGTATGCACATATCAAAAGAAAAGTAGCGTGGTTTATATTCATAGGCTGAAGAAGGTTATGTTACTGATGAAAGAGTCAAGGGTGATAAGTTATGGACCTTCGAAGGTCGCGCATGCCTATCCAGGATTTTTTGTGAATGGTTATAGATTTCACACCAGAGATTATGGACGAAATAAGTCTATGATGAATAGTGGCGTATGCGTAAAAGGTAGTATATATAATGAAAATGATCTTGATTACTATGGTATTCTTGAGGAGGTCATAGAATTATAGTATCTCAGACAAGACAAGTATATATTCCTTTTTAAATGTCACTGGTTTGATCCTCATTCAGTTCAAAATGACGCAATATATGGGCTTGTCGATGTCAAACATAGATCAAAATTGAATACTTATGAGCCGTTCATTTTGGCCGCACAAGCCCAGCATTTGTATTATTCAAGTTATTCAACATCCAAGAATAAAAATTGATAGGCAGTTTGTAGGGTAAAACCAAGGCTTGTGCCTAATGATGAGTTAGATCTGATTGAAGCTGTCTCATAGGATTCTAGTGCCGAATTTTTTTAATCAGATGAGGGTGACACCGCAGAATTGGTTGCTTCTAATCTTCATCTGATCGAATCTGAAGAGCCACTTCGGTTGTCTATAGAGGATGAAGTGGAAGAAGTCGATCCAACTAAGCTAAATGAAGCAATTATTAGGCAGGAGGAGTCCTCTGAGGAGGAAGAGTATGAATCTAGTGAGAACCAGGAAGATGACGAAGATGAGGCTGAGTTTGATATATATTCAGCATCTGAATATGAAATAGATAATGATTGAATATTTTGTAAGAAATTTAACATATATGCACTTCTTATCATTATTAATTGCCACCTCTCCTCATAATTAGTTATGGACTAATATGCACTACTATTCTTGTTGTCAATAATTAGATGGTTCGAGGTCGTACCGGATCTTCGAGGAGAGGTGGTTCCGGGAGGGGTTCTACCGGTATGTTTATTTAAATTCTTAGATAAATGAGTAGTGAATATATGCACTTTGTTTTGGTAATGATATTTTATGTCTATGCACCAGGTACACAGAGTACACCGCCCCCACCACCTGCGGCGGGTCTATTTATTTAAATTCTTAGATAAATGAGTAGTGAATATGCACTTCATTTTGGTAATGATAGTTTATGTCTCTGTACCAGGTCCACAGAGTACACCGACCCCACCACCTACTACTTGTATGTTTATTTAAATTCTTAGATAAATAAGTAGTGAATATATGCACTTTGTTTTGGTAATGGTATTTTATGTCTCTGCACCAGGTACACAGAGTACACCGCCCCCACCACCTCCTGCGAGTCTGTTTTTTTAAATTCTTAGATAAATGAGTAGTGAATATGCACTTCATTTTGGTAATGATAGTTTATGTCTCTGTACCAAGTTCACAGAGTACACCGACTCCACCACCTGCTACTGGTATGTTTATTTAAATTCTTAGATAAATGAGTAGTGAATATGCACTTCGTTTTGGTAATGATAGTTTGTGTTTATGGCACCAGGTACACAGAGTACACTGACCCAACCACCTGTTGCGGGTCTATTTATTTAAATTCTTAGATAAATGAGTAGTGAATATGCACTTCGTTTTGGTAATGATAGTTTTTGTCTCTGCACCAGGTACACAGAGTACACAGACCCCACCACATGCTGTGGGTATGTTTATTTAAGATCGTTTATGAATGAGTAGTGACTTAGCACTTTGTTTTGCTCACGATATTTTAAATATATGCACTAGGTACACAGAGTGCACCACCCCCCCAACTGCTGCGCGTATGTTTATTTAAATCCTTAGTGTTTCGGCTCCATGTTTTGATGCTGTCAAAATTTAGATTCATATATACTCTTCATGTGGATAGTTAATGTGTTTTGTTGATGTAGAATCATCTATGGAGCTATAATGATTTTGTGTGTGTAGTTTACTTCTGAATTGCACAAAGCACATGTTGAGAGTTGCACATAGAACAGGCTGAAAGCCAGTTATTTTCTCAAGAAACGAAGAAAAGTCAACGTGGTAACGTAGTGTCACGCCCCGAGCGCGGAAGATATCCGGTGGCGTAACGCGTCTATATCGATCATGTCATTCATGTAAAGATAGAGTGCGCGTAGTACTCGGTAATTTTATTGCTATCTCAAAGCTTGAACATAATACCATAGTCCAAGATGACAATTATCTACTTAACCAAATGACAGTATCCCCAAATTATTCGTAAGGCTACAAGTTTAACTCGTTCCAACTGACTAGATCATAACTGACATAAATTAAATTAAGGATTACAAGCCTTTAACATTAACTGGAAATACAAAGTAGGTCCTACAAATACGAAAGGCACGACTAACTGATGATACATAAAATCTAGCACTCATCACTCGGTATCGGTCCCATCCGGGTGGTGGTCGCTATCCAAGTTTCCTGAAAAATGTTAAAATTGCAACTAGATAAGCGAATCGCTCAGTAGGATTTATATCTCAAGCTCTAACAATCTTTAAGTTGATTACAAGTTCATGCGGTATAATGATGCATGTTGGATCGAGCAAGAATATCAAGAATTGTACCAAAAGAGTATCACATGAACATCAATAAGATGTATCAATAAGGAACTAGCAAGTAATTGCACAAGTCTTTCCAAGAAATCAATATTCAAGCAAGTCTTCCCAAGAAGATAATAATCAATATTCTAGCAAGTGATCTCAAGTTCGTGTAATAACAAGTAGTGAAATGGAATTGGCTATTTCATTCATTTCATTCAAGCAAGTAATTTGCCCTTTTTTGGGCCAAACCATTCATTTCAAGCAAGTCAAGCATGTCACGAGAGAGTGAGTGGGAATGTCTCAAGTCAAGTCAAGCAAGCAAGTACTTCGGTGCAATGTCAAACACCGTGATCAATAAACTCCCATGGGTACAGGTACCTTCAGGTGCTTCTCCCAGGACCAGACCGGGCCCATATATGCACAGCATTTCATGTATTTCTTTTGACATCCACTCTCATTTATAGCCAATATAGAATTTCAAGAAGTTTATACATTGTAGGAACAATAAGGTAGAATTCAAGAATAGAGTTCAAGGACATATCACATGTAAATGATGATTTATGACCAAGATACTTAAAATGCATGACACATAGGCCAATCAGGGTTAAGGAGGTGGCCAGGGATTATTGGGTAAGGGCTGGACAGAAGCCCAAAACTTCCAGACTGCAAGGAAATGGTGCCCCTGTAGGGGTCTTCATTTCTTTAAATGGCGCCCTTCCAAGGGGGCGCCATATATATATATATATATATATATATATTCTGGACACTAGAAATGGCACCCTGGGCCAGGGTGCCCCATTGAAATGGCGCCCTGGTCATGGGCGCTATATATATTTTATTTTTTTTTGAAAGGGTTTTCTCTGTCTCTGTAATGGGTTCCAGAAAGCTGGTTCTTCACAATGACCTTCATAATTGGGTTTCCAGGAGTCTTTAGAAATGACTATCATGTTTTTGGGAACTAATTCCAGGTTACAAAATGGGGTTTACACAGTTTCTCAGTATTGATATTTTCCAGGTTCTACATAAATGTCATTGGATTGAGTTTCTGGGGTTTCAGTTCCGGGAGAGAGAGATGGCATCCATGATAGTGCCCTTATAGGTATGTTAAAATGGAGTCTTCTCGGAGAGTCTCTATTTCATAAGGTTAAAATAGAGTGTTACCAGTGGGTCTCTATTTCAGTAAATAGAGTCTTCTCAGAGAGTCTCTATTTCAATGCTGAAATGGAGTCTTTCCGGAGGGTCTCTATTTTAGAAAATAGAGCCTTCTCGGAGAGTCTCTATTTCAGAATGTTAACAATAACTGTGTATTCAACAGGATAATGGGTTTACACGTTATGTTACCAGGTTTAACATGCTCTATGATTAACAGACTATAGAATTAACAAAGCCTAACGACGGCTATGTGATTAATAAAGTTGGACAAGATATGTAATTACCAGGCCCTATCATTAACAGGTTTAATAAGCTGTAGGATTTTTATAGGCTTAGCAAAGTATGTACAGGCTTAATAAGGTATGAAATTTATAGGTTAACAGGTAAAAGGTTTAACAAGTTTAATAGGTTTAACAGGCTAATCAGCGGGGTTTAACAGGTAATAGGTTTAACAGGCTAATCGATAAGGTTTAACAGGCTAATCATAGGATCAGTGAGGTTTTAACCATAGACTGGAGAATGGCGCCCTGGGCAGGGGTGCCCTTCTTGGAAATGACGCCCTGGCCAGGGGCGCCCCATTAAATGGGGCCCTGGTCAGGGGTGCCCCTTCCCCTGGGTGCCCACTAGACTCATAACACTATTCATCAGGCTAATTTTCACAAAATCCGGAAATGAGGACATGGTAAAATAGAGAAAAATCTGGGGATTTCAAAGTCATGCTCATGCAGGAGTTTCATGATTTGGTTCAATAGATATAAATTTCTGAACATGGTGGCTACTAACCACGTAACATTACTATTCATGATTTATACCATGTTCACAGAATCAAGAAGTAGACACATAGATAGACATGGAAAAATAGCAAGATTGCAAGGTCATGCTCATGCAACAATTTTTGATTTTAATTTCATAGATATAAAATTTTAAACATGGATAAATTTACAAGAAATTAGGACAGATTATGAGTAATGACAACTATACAATCAGTATGTACATGGGGTACTTGACAGAGGTAAGATCATATATCTACTCACGCAAGAGTTAGTGTTTCAGATAGGCGTAGCCTAACCTTCCCACTAAGTCTTTTGATATACCCCTGACTCATGTGACCAGATTGTGGCTATGAAAGGTTTAACTATCATGCATGTTAACCTATATTAACTACTAGTTAAGCTAAATCTTGAGAACACCTACCTTTTGACGTGAATAAGTAGAAGGGATAATAAGAAAACCAAGCTTCTCTGCAAGGCTCCAACAGCAGGAAAAAGCACGTAGTATGAAGATCTCCCTTCAGGTAGGCTCCTATAAAGACCCTATTCTACGGGCAGAGACTACACAGATGATGGGGCAATCACCTTCTAACACTAAAGGGTATGAGATAGTTATAGGAAAGGAAAACATAAGGGTCCATTGCCAGTGAAAAAGAAGCAATTAATGCTTCAATCAATTGTCGGGTAAAAGGGTACGTTGCCAGCAAAAAGAGGTTGTTCATGTTTACTTCTAGAAGGATGACATAATGGACTTCGGTTTGGCAGGTTGCTGGCATGGAAATGGCGACTTCACATGTAGTCTCTGTTTAGGGAAATAACGCCTATGCAGGTGAGCGTTACATCCTTTAGGCCTTACATATACATATTATATATATATTTATTTTGCCCAAAAAGAAATGGCGCCTGGTCTGGTGGCGCCCTATTGGGAGTAGCACCCAGGTCAGGGCGCTATTTCCCTAACTACTGCTCCTATTCCGAGCCATGCCGGGTGTGTTCCTGTTCTGTGCCATGCTGGGTATTGAGTTGCGTTATTTTACATATATATATATATATATATATATATATTTGATTGGTTGGCTTGTGGGGTTTGTAAAGAGGGTTCTATGTATACTGTGGGCTTTAAAATTGTGGGTTGTGGCCCTGTGGCTTTAGAAAATGATGCCCTTGTATAGAGGCCCTATTTGAAGTGAATAGTCTTTTGGAATAGGAAGGTGAATATAGTCCTGATATAGGGGCGTCCTTTCATCTTGTGATTGGAATAGGAGACCTCATTACGTGATGATGGCTTTAATTGTATATTTATATAGTGGCCCTCATTGGGTATTCTAACTTTTATTTAACCCTCTTATAGAGTTATCTTCTTATAGAGTTATCTAAAGTTTTTATTTACTTGGGGGAAAAGTCTATACATTATTATTATTTTTATTATTATTTTTTCTATCATTTTTATACGGGGTGCTACACCCTCCCCCACTTAAAAGAATTTGGTCCCCAAATTCAATTGCATATATGGAGACAAGGAGGGTGAGAAGTGCTTACAGACTAGAATAGTTCTAGAAATCTCCTTCTCATAGACTCCTCAGTTTCCCATGTAGCTTCTTGTTCTAAGCATCGATTCCATTGGATTACCATAGGGATTGTCTTGTTCCTTAAAATTCGAACTTCTCGGTCGAGGATCTTCATTGGCTTCTGCTTATAGGTAAGGTCCTTCTGTATCACCAAGTCAGTGTAGTCAATGACATGGAAAGGATCGTGCACATATTTCTTCAGCATAGAAACATGGAATACGTTGTGCACTTCCGATAGTTGTGGAGGCAAGGCAATACGATAAGCCACCTCGCCTACTCTTTCCAATACCTCGAATGGGCCAATAAACATCGGTGTAAGTTTGCCCTTAACACCGAATCTTCTAATGTCTCGGCCAGGAGAGACCTTGAGGAAAACATGGTCTCCAACTTGGAATTCCATATCCCTTCTCCTATTATCAGCATATGACTTCTGCCTAGACTGTGCTATCTTTAGCCTTTCCCGAATGAAGTATATCTTTTCAGTTGAGTCTCTCACCATATCTGGGCCTAGGATTTGCTTTTCACCAACTTCGTCCCAGCATATCAGAGATCGACAACTTCTGCCATAGAGTGCCTCGAAAGGTGCCATTTGGATACTAGCTTGATAGCTATTATTATATGCAAATTCAGCCAGGGGTAAGTGGTCATGCCAACTACCGCCAAAATCTATAATGCAGACCTTTAACATGTCTTCAACAACTTGATTTGCCCTTTCTATCTGTCCATCTGTCTAGGGATCGAAAGCAGTGCTGAAGTTGAGTTTTGTCCCCAGAGAGTGTTGTAAACTCTTCCAGAAATGAGAGGTGAAGCGTGGGTCTCGGTCGGATATGATCGACACGGGAACTCTATGCAATCTAACCGTCTCCTTGATATACAAGGTAGTAAGGACATCAACCGACCATCAGCTTTTGATAGGCAAGAAATGAGCCGATTTAGTTAGGCGGTCGATAATTATCCAAATTCCATCATGTCCACCTCTAGTCTTGGGCAAGCCCATAATAAAATCCATGCCAATGTCTTCCAACTTCCACTTGGGAATATCTAGTGGATGTAATTTTCTAGCGAGTTTCTGATGTTTCGCCTTCACTTGTTGACATGTTAGGCAGCGAGATATGAAGTCTGCTACCTCCCTTTTCATATTAGGCCACCAGAATGTCCTTTTCAAGTCTTGGTACATCCTGGTAGCTCCAGGGTGGATCGTGTACCTCGATCAATGAGCTTCTTCAAGAATCGTCTTCTTCAACTCGGGACAGTCGGGTACACATGTCCGTTTATGGAATAATAGTCTTCCATCGGGTGCCAGCTTGAAATCAAGTCTCTCCTCCAGCTGGTCCCTTATCTCCACTAGTGCGGGATCTTCTTCTTGTAGCTTCTGAATTTCTGGTAGCAAATCCAGATGTAGACTCATATGGGCTAGAGTAATACACCCATCTTGCTCGTCAGTGCTAATATTGAGTTTAGAGAATTCCTCTAATATCTTCCATTCTTGAATCATGCAACTGGCCAATATTACTCTTGGCTTTCGACTGAGGGCATCAGCTACAGAATTACCCTTACCGGGATGGTACTGTATAGTGAAGTCAAAATCCTTGAGATACTCGAGCCAACGCATCTGCCGCATGTTTAGTTCCTTCTGGGAAAATAGATATTTGAGACTTTTGTGATCGGAGTACATAATGAATTGTTCTCCGTAGAGGTAGTGTCACCAGATCTTTAAGGCAAATACCACTGCGGCTAGTTCTAAATCATGCACCGAGTAGTTCTCTTCATGCTTCTTCAGTTGCCGGGAAGTGTATGCAATGACTCTCCCATTTTGCACCAATACACACCCAAGGCCAATACAAGAAGTATCAGTATATACCTCGTACTTCTCTCCTTCGAGTGGCAATGATAAGACTGAAACAATGGTCAAGAGATCTTTCAAAGCTTGAAAACTCTTCTCACATTCTTCATTCCACTCATAAGGTATTTCCTTGCGAGTCAATCGGGTGAGAGGAACAACAATTTTTGAGAAGTCCTTGATGAAACGCTGGTAATAACCAGCTAGCCCCAAGAAATTTTGAATCTCCATTGTATTTGTTGGTCGCTCACAATTCTTCACGGCTTCGACCTTTGATGGGTCCATGAAAATTTCGTTCTTTGAAATTATATGGCCCAAGAAGGATACTTCCTCGAGCCAGAACTTGCACTTGCTGAATTTGGCATATAATTTGTGTTCCCTCAATATCAGCAATGCCTGCTTGAGATGTTCTTCATGGTCTTCTTCAGACTTTGAATAAATCAAAATATCATCGATAAAGACCACAATGAACTGGTCTAAGTGAGGCCTGAATATGCTGATCATTAACTGCATGAAAGCTGCATGGGAATTTGTTAGTCCGAAAGGCATAATAGTGAATTTGTAATGCCCATACCTGCTTCGGAATGCAATTTTATGGATGTCTTCTTCTTTGATCTTCAGTTGGTGATAACCAGATCGAGGATCAATCTTGGAAAAATATTTAGCTCCAGATATTTAGTCGAACAATTCATCAATCCTCGACGGTGGGTACTTGTTGTTAACTGTAAGGTGGTTTAACTGCCGATAGTCGATGCAGAGTCTCATCGATCCGTCCTTCTTCTTGACGATAGCACAGGCGCTCCCCATGGGGAAGTACTCGGCCGAATGAAACCCTTGTTCAAAAGCTCCATTAGTTGTTCCTTTAGCTCTTTCAACTTAATAGGAGACATTCTATAAGGTGCCTTGGAAATAGGTTCAGCACTAGGGACAAGGTCGATGGTGAACGACACCTCCCGAACTAGGGGTAAGCCAGGTAATTCTTCTGGAAAAACGTCAGAAAAATCCCGAACTACACGGATGTCTTCAAGCTTAGACTCCTCGACGCTCGTGGCGGTTACATATGCAATGAAAGCCCTACATCCTTTCCTTATAAATTTACTAGCTCGGAGAGCTGATATAAGAGGTGATCTAGCTCGAGGGCTAATATATACCAGTTCTGAGTAATCCACAAAAGTTATCTTGCCATTCCGGCAATCTACAGTTGCTTGGTATGTGGATAACCAATCAGCACCTAGTATGACATCATACACTTCCATATCTAGGCAAATTAGGTCAGCAGGTAGATTATTTCCTTTAACCATAATCTCATAGTTTCGATAATGATGTGTGAGGTCGGCCTTGTTCCCGGTAGGTGTAGATATGACTAAGTCTAACCATTCAGGCTCCTTAGTAAAAGCAGCAGCAAAATTCTTGGAAATAAATGAATGTGTTGCTCCAGTGTCAAATAAAACTTTTGTAGTCATAGAGCAAACGATTAGTGTACCTTCCACGATTCCTCGATCCTTCCATTGGTTCCATCTCTTGGAGAGCTTGCAGACGACCTTGCTTCTTTGCCGGGAGCTTCTCATCTTTAATGGCTTGCTCATTCATCAGTGGGCAATTAGGGATCTGATGTTCTCGGCTTCCACATCGAAGACAGGCTCCTAGCTTCCTCCAGCATTCCTCGGTCCTATGACCAGCTTTGTCACAGTACTTACAAACTTCCTTGGAAGGTGTGGTGGTGGAGAATGTCTTGACATTCTTTTGGAATCTCTTTTCTTTGGAGGACTCCCCTCCACTATAGTACTGCTTCTTATTGAATGATGCTTTAAAATTTCCCAGGCTTATGATTGGTTCCTTCTTATCCCTTCCTCGGATCCCCTCTGATAATTCGGTGGCGTCCACGAGCAACTGCGCACACCGAACCATTTCCGAATAGACTTGGATGTCCATCGGTACAAGTTGTGTAATATAATGGAGCCGAAGCCCGTTGAGGAACCTTTTAGCCTTCATCTTCTCTGTACACACCAAGTGGGGTGCATACTTTGATAGTCTTGAGAATTGGGCCTCATACTCGGCCACTTTTAAGGCTCGTTATTTCAATGCAGCAAATTCCGCGGCCTTCTTTTCCTGGATATGGTCGGAGAAGTACTTGTGGTTGAAATGCTCAGCGAATTCATCCCATGTGACGTGGTCATCGAGCAATGTTGCTTCCAAGGATTCCCACCAACATCGAGCGTCCCGCTCCAGTTGGAATATAGCCAGTAGAACCTTCTCCTCGTCCGTGCATTGCATCACATGGAAAATTCATTCCATTTCCTTTAACCAATTTTCGGAAACTTGGGGTCAGATGAACCCGTGAACCTTGGTGGGTTCATGTTACGGAAACCCTGTTGTGACGACCCGGACTCTGGATACCAGATGTACCCGATAGGACTACGGAGTAGACCCGATACCACTTGGAACCCGTGAAGCCTCCCAAGAGCTGTAAAGCTCCAAAGGGATAAAAGGAATGTCGTGTAGTACATTGAAGCCACAGAGATATAATAGTAAGCAATTAAATTTCATTAGATTGGTTTGCTAAAGTAGCAGAAATAAAATTATTTTTTAATTAACAATTTAAGTTTAACAATTATACCAGAGTCCAGTCAAAAGGAAAGACGAGCAGTACAGTCAACAGAAAAGAAGGACGTACACTGAGGTCGGGGGAAGCCCGACGTAGGTACCGCTGGCAGCTACGGGCACGTCACACCAGGAACCGCGGAAGCAGAATGATGACACCCACCTAAAAAGCAAGGGTGAGCCTGTCACTAGCTTAGTAGGGGTCATGCGGATCCCCACTGAAAAACACGCAGTAACACGGAACAACAGCTAAAACAACAGTAGTAGCAAAGCAGAAAAACTAACTACTAGAAAACTGTAAAAGAAAATCAGAATGGAAGGAGTAGGAACAGCTAAAAGAAAAGGGAAAAGCCATACCAAACAAGCGCGGCTGCCGAACTAGCCTCGGCTCTCTAAACTACTCCAGGCAGCAACAGGAAGGCGAACCCTGATCCGACAAAGTTAGGAGTTGCCGATCTGTCGGGCCCACAAAGACAGGCAAAAGGCCTAGAAAAGACCTAGACAGACACAGACGCCCTAAAGCATACACGACATGATTACCGTGCACGCTCTTCTAGACACGACCACACACACACACGACTAGAACGTCGTACACATGACACAACACTGACCTCGGGCAAGACCATGAGAGGGCTAACCCGGAAAGGTCACGATGCACGAGAAATGCGAGAGTCACGTGTCACGTGACGGAAGCACCCCCTCACTAGAAGAACAGCCAGCTGCATCCACTGACGTCTTATGTTGTGCCTACAAGTGTCTTGTCTACGCTGCCTAGCACACGATAGAGACTAAGACACGCTCAGAACCAGAATGGGACTACAGTAACGAGTGACTAGACAGGGTAACGCCCGTCGGCATCAGTCCAAGCCCCTGACCACGTGTGCACACACAAGCTCAATGCCTTGAGCCAGGCCTCTAGCTAATTTTCTCCCCCAGCAGGACGCTACTGCAAGGCAAGGGAGCCCACGGAAACTAGCCTACAAACCATATCTCGGGAACTGCCACGCCACCACTCCCAGGTGGCTCGACACGTCGAAACGTGTCGCCATGCTACGACTAGTGGAGGCTCACTAGACACAGAGACTATGAAACAAGAGTGATGTATTACAGACAGGCAAGGAAGCACTGTCGCACATACTACGAAGCACCAAGGTAGCAAGACAATTGTCAACAGACTCAGGACAGGGCAACTAGACCTACTAACACAACGATCCTTGAGTCTGATGACTCGGAGTCAAGATCGTCGTAGAAAGCGGAACAAGCCGCCAATCGGTCTAATTCTAAGTCAAAGAAATGACACAACCGCGTGAAACGACACACGTAGACCTGAGGGATCAACAAGACCCTCAGCACACTTGGACATGCAAATCGAGGTAAAATGATACCTCGAGACATCCAGAACCATGTCTCGGAGTGGATAAAATCGCCGAGACACACACAAGGTTACCTGTCAACCACTAGGTCACCTTGGGTTGACCGGAACCAGACAATGATGATTCTACACTAGGGAAGAGAACCCTACTTCAAGCAAGAAAACTCCTGGCTATCTCATAACGTGGCCATAGCCCTCATAGGACATCAAAAGATATCCACGGGAACGGCAAACTACAAGGTCAAGTCAAGATAATCAGAAGTCAAAACATCGGGAAACAACACTCAGGAATTAAGCGGAAGAACATACGCTGGCGGTCATAGAATGGGCCGCTAGGTGACTATGGCAGTCAAGGATAAGGCCGCTAAGCTCAGTCACCCTGAACCGACCTATCTAGTCAAACCACCAGTAGCGGTCTAGAGTAGACGCGCTACATGGACGTGGCGGTCTAATACAAATCCCAACATAAGAGTGCGCCCACTTGAGTTTATGACTAGGTAGACGAAGGGTCGCGAGTGGAACAAAGGAGAAATAACGTTAATATTGCGAAAATCAAAACTCATGCTAGAGTTGATGACATTCGATGAAACCATGACCCAGAGTTAGATCTTGAAGTCATCTTAATTTTATATGAAGACAACCCAACCTAATTCTCAACATAAAAGCACGACCACTACCACTTATGACCGGGTAGACGAAGGGTCACCTCTATTCAAACCGAAGGGGTGCTTAGCACTAACTCCTCTTTAAACCAGCGACCTTGGAAAGCGGGCTGGAGCCTTGTGGATCGTGGATAGGACCTTGGAAGGCTTGAAGGCTATATAAAGAGGTGGGTTTCATGGGTGGTCAACCTATAGAAACACTTATCTTCCATTTTCTGCCACCCACAGTTTCTCTTGGGTAAGGAAGAGAGGTGAGGAACCTTGGCATTTCGTAGAAGGGTGAACCAGCAGCAAAGTCTTGGGAGGGTCTGGGGTGTGTATCTCATCCCCGGATCGAAAGGGTAAAGTTGAGGAGGATCTGGGGTGTGGATTATCCCTAGATCATTAGTTAACATCTCAAAGGTAGGCACCTAACCTCAAACTTTAGGGGTCGATGATGCATTAGAACATTTTAAATATTTTTTATACACTTTAAAGAGGGATTAAGGGCACGTGGGGACCACCACCATGTTCATTTAGGTTTTTGGTTTCATCAAGTTTTGGGCTTTCACGAGTTACCTCTGTGTCTTTAAGGATTTGCATAGCCCCTGAGAAGGTCGGCCTTTGAGACAAGGTATGTGCATATTTCATGTTGATCATGGCAAGGCCTGTACATATTTCATATGGTTCATAGCAAGGTCTATGCATATTTCATGTTGATCATGGCAAGGTCTGTGCATAGTTCCTAATATTCATAGTGAGGTCGGTGCATGTTTGGTCCAAGCATAACTAAGGTCGGTGCATGCTTGGTCCAAGCATAACTAAGGTCAGTGCACATTTGGTCCATGCATAGGTAAGGTCCGTGCATGTTTTTGTCCAAGCATAACTAAGGTCGGTGCATGTTTGGTCCAAGCATAACTAAGGCTGGTGCACAGTTGGTTCATGCATAGGTAAGGTCGATGCATGTTTGGTCCAAAGCATAGTAAGGTCGGTGCATATTCTGTCCAAGCATAGGTAAGCTCGGTGCATGTTTGGTCCAAGCATAACTAAGGTCGGTGCACATTTGCTCCATGCATAGGTCAAGCATAACTAAGGTTGGTGCACATTTGGTCCATGCATAGGTAATGTCGGTGCATGTTTGGTCCAAGCATAACTAATGGGGACATCTCCTATCACTCCACATTTTTTTCGAGGGTCCCGTTGCTCGCCAGCTGTGCTTCATCTTGTTCGCCACATTTTTCTTAGTCTTGACATGTAATCTTTATATTTTATTAGAGTCATAAACCATGTAATTTTCTTTTATTTGAGTCCAGTACCAAGGTATAAGGGTCATTTACCTAAGTCTTGAGTCATATGGTTAATTAATTAGACTAATGGGCCCAATTCAATGGGTTAGGCCCATGGGCGCCCCCTTTCCCCTTGGTTTCTTTTTAATAGTCCAAATGTCAGGGACTTATGTTAAATTGTGGGAATCCTAGAAATAGGACCCCACTCCCACCATTTTTAGCTAAAGAATATTTGAAGAATTTTCATATTTCAATCTTGTGTGTTCCCTTTGTGAGAAGCCAACCCATAGGGTGAGAAGCTCCCATATCCCTCTCTCTCTCTTGCGCCACTTTCTCTCTCCTCCCCTTCTCTATCTAAAACCTACACACCCACCCCTCTCCTCTCTCCTCTCTCCACTACATCACCCTCCACCTCATCTACTATCCTTTCAACTCCCTAGAGAGCATTAAACACCCCATTAACTCCCCCCACCCCCTAGGCACCCTTCCACTTACCAATACACCTCTTCACCACTCCCAAGTGTCTCTCCATTCTCCCAAGCCTCCCTTCACATCCCCAAGGAACCTATTGACATTACCTAGGCCCCCACCATCAAGGAGAATCCCCAACCCCAAGAATTGGTGCGCACCCACCTCCCTCTCCCCCATTATCCGTAGTGTTTGCGCACCCCTCTCTTCCCATTCCCCTTCCCTCTCTCCATCGCACCAGGTCCTCCACCCTGTTAGCTCCGCTCCCAGCAAATCATCTCCCTCCTCCCTCACCCTAGTTTGACCCTCCACGGGTCCCCTCTCAGCCAGACTTCACCTCTGACCCATTTCCTCCCTTGTTCCCCCTCTCATTCCCCCATCATCATCCTCAATCTCCACCTACCACCCAGGCAAATTCGTAGCAGCAGAGTACCAGCAAGTTGCAGTGCCACCCACGATCGTTCCACAAGGGTCTAGGTGGCCTACCATTTTTGGCGGTTTCGTCTCCAAGTCATCTTCGCAGCAAGTGCTCGTCCACCCTCAGACGATGTCGGAGCAGCCCGGAGGATCGATTCTCGCCGACCTGCGCAAGTCATCTCCAGCAGACATCCTGAAACTTAGTACAGAGGCCCTCACGGCCACCCTGGTGTGAGTTTTAGAATTCCCTTCGGAGGGGAAATCTTCTGCAAGTCCTCTACCAGACCCAAGAAGCGGCACTCCGTTCGAATTCCAGACCTGTGAGTTCCTAATTTCCTCCCTAGGGTCCGCTGGTCAGTTCCCTCTGGAACTGACCTGATACCCAGTAGCAACCCTGGTAAAATAAGGGACTAGAAAGTCTAAATAAATAAAACCAACAATTAGACAAGGCCCAGACCCTGTACACAATCCCATGACGTCCTAGTGGGCCTTACAAAAAGATCTCATAGACCCTACCCTTAAATTTTAAGGGATTATGAATTTAGCATCAGTTTAAGTTGCCATTTAAAGTCATACTATATTTTTATTTGAATTAATAATAAATAAACCTTAAATAAAATGTCAATTTATATTTTATTAATAATTTATAAATTTTAATATTTCACATTTATTGCAATATATTTTATTTAAAGGAATAAGAGAATATTGATGAGCTTTACTGTATTAAAGATAAGTAAAAGATAATAGAATGGGCATATAAACAATATTGGTCTTTTGGAGTGTACTAGGCAACGGAAAAAGTGAATAGCGCCCAATGTCTAGGCGTGCTATTCACATAAAAAGGCATGGTAAAAGTCGCTATTTCTTAAAAGAGTGAATAGTGCCACTTTTTGAATTAAAAGAATTTTATAAAATTAATTATATGGAAATATAGAGAAAAATGTAAAAATCTTACCCATAAAATTTCATAGCAAGACCCCATCGAATAAAAAACATAAAAATCCCCAAACATTGCAAGTAGTATAAGTTAACGTGAAATGGTGAAACGCGCCCGATCAAAGGGCGTTATTTCTTTAAAAATGACTGCTACATGGACGTGCCTTAATAAAACGTGACTTGCATATGGACGCGACTTAATAAGACGTGGCTGTCACTGTGAGCGACGTCACGCGGTTCGAGGAGCGAAGAGGACGCGGAGCGCGCGGGCTCCTTCTTTTTGTTTGCTGCAACACAGAAATAAGAGAAAAGAGAAGGGGCCACCACGGGAGATTGCTCCGGCGGGACGAGCGGGACAAATGTAATATAGCAAGATATGGGGGTTAAACGGCCATAGCGGGAAGTGACTCGCCGCGGCCTCGGAGGGACGGGAATGGTGCAGAAATTAAATAGCAAGAATTGAAACGGCCATTGGGGAAGTGACTCGCCGCGGCCTCGAGAATATGAGCAGATAATAATATAGCAAAATATAAGGAGAATATAGAGAGCAGAAATTTAAACGGCCATTGGGGAAGTGACTCGCTGCGGCCTCGAGAATGTGAGCAGATAAGAATATAGCAAAATATAAGGAGAATATAGAGAGCGGGAATTTAAACGGCCATTCGGGAAGTGACTCGCCGCGGCCTCGAGAATGTGAATAGGTAAGAATATCACAGAATATAAAGAAAATATAAGAGCGAGAATTTAAACGGCCATTGGGGAAGTGACTCACCGCGGCCTCGAGAACATGAATAGATAAGGATATAACATATAAGAACGGGAATTTAAACGGCCATTGGGGAAGTGACTCGCCGCGGCCTCGAGAACATGAATAGATAATAATATAACATATAAGAACGGGAATTTAAACGGCCATTGGGGAAGTGACTCGCCGCGGCCTCGATGACAAGATGTGATCGCCAGGGGCCAAAAGACCCCAAAATAAAGAAAGTGATCACGCCTACCTCAAGAGCGGGAGATGGCGGGTTGCTTCTTCCTCCCCCTTCGGCCGGCCGACGGAGAGGGCTTTCCTTGGTTACCCTTGCAAAACAGTAGACAATAAACGAACGGAATTATAAAATGGCAGTGTAGTAACAATTCCTTGCAATAAAAGTAATGAGATCGTGACCTAACACACACCTGGTTGGTGTGGTTTTAAACCCCTCTCGGACTCGAGTAGGAGGAAAATGCGATGATGAATGCAAGAAGTATGCAAGAGACGGCGCCCTTATGTAGGGAGATAGAGGATGCAGTATGATGAATGTAAAGGACTGTGGAGAAAAAGGGGAAGAAAAGGCTTATTGGAGGAGCCGAGGGTGAGATCCGGCGGAGCTCCGGCAGCGTAGGGACGACGTGGAAGCGCGGTGGATGAGGACGACCTTCCTCTCGCGAGCGTGGGCACCCGAGAAGCCGGCAGAACCTCCACCTACAAAAGACCCCACGTGTTAGAAAATGACTCCGGTAGCCTCTGGGCTCCGGCAGCCTATCGGATCTCTTCGAAGCTCCCCCAGAACTGAGGGGGTGGGCCTCTATTTATAGGGCTCCGGAGGGTGGAGGCGTCCAGGACCCTGGACACCTCCATCAGGACCGAACTAATATTTTATTCTATTTTTATTTATTTTTCCGAAATATTTTTGTGGAGGCGTCCAGGGCCCCGGACGCCTCCAACAGGTCCACCGAACACCGCCGACGGCCGCACGCGGTTTGGCACAACGCGTGGTTTTGTGAGCGGGGCCTCGTGATTTTGAAATGGGCGCGTCCAGCGGGCTGGACGTCTCCATAATTTGGATTTTTTCACACACGACAAACCGTCGTTCGGTGGGCGGCGCTCGTGAGGGAGTTGATGGAGGCGTCCAGGGTCCTTGACGCCTCCATAAATATATTATTTTTTTATTATTTTGTTTTGTTTTTATGCCAAAGCTGGCATTTTAATTTTTATACTTATTTTTATGGAGGCGTCCAGGAGCCTAGATGCCTCCATTAATATATATTTTTTATTTATGTTTTGTTTTTTATGGCAACTGGTATTTTACATATATTTTTTTATATTAGTTTTTATGGAGGCGTCCAGGGTCCTGGACGCCTCCATTAATATATATTTTTTTATTTATTTTTGGGCTTTGAAAAATAAATAAAATAAATTAAAAGAATGGGGGTGTCCAGGTGCCTGGACGCCCCCATTAAGACCCACCCGGGTCCTCAGTTCAGGCGTTGGCGGCCGCCCGGCAGACACCCTTCTTGATTCCGGAACCTCCTGATGCGTCTGACTTGTGTTGATGCCGTCCGAATGCCGTGACGAGACGATTCCGGATGCCGAAAAAGGCAGAAGAAGGAAGTATTTAAGAGATTCGAAATGCGTAAGCCGTCGTGGGGCGTTGTATAGTAATATGAGACTTTCTCAGGAGACGTCAAGAATGGCGTGTCTACAGCTGCCCCGCCTTGGCGTCTGCTTTGCAAGGGAGCGACACGTAGTGGAATGGTATCGAAGTGGAGTGAAATGAAGTGGGAGCGGACTGATAAGTTGATGCCAAGGTGTGATGAGACACGCGTTTGACGTTACTGTCTGGAATCTTTCTTGAAGTTTCAATGAGGCGACCTTGAAGAAGGTCTTTCAAATATTGACGATTGCTTGGACGGAGGTCAAATAAGGGAGGGTGAGATGTGCGCTCAGGCACGAAACAAAAAGAGACCAACTTCTCGGTGTGGAAGTACCTTGGTCATAAACCTGCAGGTTTCACCTTTGGGGAGCAGTTACCAGCCAACGTGGAAGTGATGCGGCCAAGGTGGGTCAAGCAAGGTAAAAAGTAAAGGAATATCTGAGGGTCTGTCCAAACAAGGGTCACTTTTGGAAGAGCAGCGTAGGGCCGTTTCAAGGAAACTCAGTTATTTCATTCGGAGTGGAATATCTCATATTTGCAGGAATTGAAACACAACGGCTTTCACAATCGAATCACTTGAATGATCTTCTGCAATAAATCAAAGTCCTATATGAATGCATGCTGGGTTAAAATAAAAATTTAAAACAAACTAAAATAGAAAATAGCCAGGGATAATATTGTCAACTTGTTAAGAACGGGTCAGGATACCGATCCGGTGAGCCGACACTGGGCTGGGGCCCGTTTATCCGCGCACCAACTCACTGAATGGAACCGTCGTCCCCATGCTACCACAAGTTAACGGCCTATCCGTACAACCCAAATTCTTCCGGGATCATCACCGTTTTTGTTGAAGGGGAACTCAAATCCCAGATTTGTTCGGGCCGCAAGGTCCTTGACATGTTCTAGTAGCGTAGGTATCGTATACTATGATGCATGACATGGTGGGACCAACCATTGAAAGGTGGGACATGAGACAGGACAAAGACATCCGTTAGTAAAACCTGCACAGACTAGCAAAGGTTAGCAACATCAGAAAGTAGCAGAATCACAGCAGAATCGCACCACAGTACAAAGGAGATCCAGATAAAATCTTGACAATGACCACCGATGTGACATGTTCCGTCCTGTAGCGATCTTCCCTTCCTATAAGAACTCCCCTTAGGCTAGTTCATTCAAAAGCACCAAGGTGGGTTTTGAAAGCTCAGGAGAGGAAAGAGAGGAGAATCTAGAGATTTTCAGGATGGAAGGAGAGTCTTCCCGCGTTATGAAGAGGAGCAGGCCTAGCAGCGAGATCAGGTGACTCTCCGACCTCGAGGGTCATTTGAGTGGGACGATCATGTCGCATATGGTAAGCTGATTCATTTCAAATTTCTCCACGTGAACCTTCTTCTTACTTACTTCCTTTCTTCTTCTTTCTTTTCTCTTCCAGCCATATCCACTCTTCCCAGGCCCGAGGAAGTTTTCCAAATTGTCATGGCTTTCAAAGCTAACTTCCAACATCTCCATCGGCATGAGGGCCATACTCTCGAAGTGGCATCTGTAGGGGCTCCTTATTCACGCCAAACACTATGAGAAGATTCGTATGGACTGGGCGGCTATGGGCGCACTAGTGGAGATCTGGCATCTCCAGACCCACACTTTTATCTTCCCGACCTTCGAGGTGACCATCCTCCTCGAGGAGGTGGAACTTCTGCTCGGATTGAAGAAATTCAAGAGTGACGGGAAGGTGAAGGCTATGCGGATGCTGACACGGGGGACTTCCGAAAGCGTCCTTGGAAGCTTCATCTCGCCCGACGCAGCCAGAAAGGTCCGTACTCAAAAGGGGATCGATCTCCAAAAGCTTGCGGAGTGGGTCATGGATGCCCTGAGAGGGTCACCATATGATGACTATTTGGAGGGAATCATGAAGGGGTTCACCATTTGTCTGGCGGGTGCTCTCTTGTTTCCTTATACCGACAACATGGTGGAGGAAGACCAACTGAGTGCTATCTGCGGGATCTGGCCTGGAAAGAGGGTGGGATCCGCTGTCCTCGCCTACCTGTATAGTGGCCTTACTGCCTCGAGCATGGGTAAGCCTCCTTTTGGTTACGCACTTGTCCTGAGTTGCTGGCTGGATTTGCATTTTAAGTTTGATCACCGTGAGGGAATGCCAACCGCTTCGAAGCTCTTCCAACAAAGCCCTCTTCATCACACAGCCGACGTGTTAGAGTTCGGTGGTACTATAGTGAACCGCGTTCCGTGGCTGAAGAAACGTGAAGACTGGCGGTCTCACTTCCGCACCGTGACACAAGGCTTCTTTACTTGCGCACCGGCATGTTTGCTTTCGCTTGATCTCCTCATGAGGCCTTCCCCCGAAGTTGATCTTCAACTGATCGGCGCGACCGAGTTTGTCCTTTATAACACGCATTGATGCTGCCTCCAGGTCGGCATTCCACGCCATTCGTTCCCACTATCGACTGGCATCGTTCCTTTGAAGAAGAGAGAGTTGGGTACTGAAGCGGATGCGAAGGAAGCGAAGGCCGTCAAAGCACCCTGGAAGACAAGTGTTGCGGGAAAGGCCTTAGCGCACGTGGGGGAAGAATGTGAGCTGTGGAGGGCTTATGTAACCGAACTGGGGAAGTTAAGGCCTAAGGCGCCTAAGCCCCTGATGTAGTTCACTCTGCTTTTCTGATGGAATAAAATCTGGCATTTGGATGTTTTGGACCCTCGTCCCCTTAATTATTATTATTTGGTGATTTTTCTTTTTCTTTGTGTTTTTATTTTGTGCTTTGGATTATATACATTTATCTAAGATGCTTTTTTTTATTATATACATATTTTTTTTTTGAAAATTTTTTATCATGGGGGCGTCCAGGGTTCTGGACGCCCCTAATTTTGATTTTTGAAATTTTTATTTTTTTTATTTTTGGGGGCGTCCAGGCGCCTGGACGCCCCTACTTTTTTGAATTTTTTGAAAAAAAATAAAAAGTGTGGGGGCGCCAGGCGCCTGGACGCCCCAATGAAAGGTAAACCTATATATAGGGGGGGCTCCCCCCCTACTCACTTACACTGTTCATCCTGACCTTCCAGCCACTCCAGACGACCCATTCTTAGTCCCAATGGAGTAGGGAGGCCCGAGTCAGGGTGGAGAGAAGCGGAAACGACGGGCTCGTCGTCCGAGGAGGCTGAGGGATGATGCCGAGGAGGCTGTAGCAGAGGAGATTGCTACGGACGAGGAGATGGAGGTGCCTCTTCTGGCCGCGGAGGCCGCTGCGGGCGCTGGCGACGTGGGAGAGGACGATCACGACCCGGTAAGCCCTTCGGAACTCTCACTCTGTGGTTCAATAGGCTAAACGGACGGGCGAGAGGCTGTGAGAGAAGGCTGGGGAGTGAGGGAAAGGAGGCGTCCAGGGCCCTGGACGCCTCCACATTTTCTTTTTCTTTTTGTTTATTTATTTATTTACGTAAATAATAAAATCAGATTTTAAAAATAAGGAGGCGTCCAGGACCTGGGACGCCTCCATAATAATATATATATTATTAATATAGTTTTTTGTTTTGGGTTTTTCTATAAAGAAAAAAAGGAAAATAGAGAGGAAGCGTCCAACGTTCTGGACGCCTCCATAAAAATCCTAAAATTTTTTAAAGATAAGATAACATAAAATAAATAAGTAGAATATGTAGTGTTATTGCTTAATATTATTCATGATGCTGATGTGTTCTTTGTTGGTTTTGTGGTGTGCAGGGCGTGATGAAGGGCCGGATCAGCTGGTCCCTAGTGGTGGTAGCATACTGTGGGCTGCCAGACTTTCAGAGGGCGCGTATGGACGCCATGGGCTTTGGAGCCTTCCTCAGGATCGAGCCCTTTCGGCTCGACCTTCCTCTTATCCAGGCATTGAGAGAGCGGTGGCACGCACCGAGCCGGGCGTTTCTGATGCCCTGGGGGCACATGGTGCCGACACTAGAGGACGTGGCTCGGATCACCGGGCTACGGGTGGACGGAGAGGCGGTGAGTGGTGTCACCTACCCCGACTACCGAGAGAGCGCCCTGGACCTGCTATGGTTAGAGACGAGCGTGACTGATAGAGACAGCAGGGTAGTTGGCCGAGTGGAGATTATGGAGGCGCTCGGATTCGTCGACCCGCGCCAGCGGGTTAGCGAGACTGGAGCGGAGTTTCTGGCACGACTGGAGGGAGATGCCCGTGCAGCTTTCACCCAGGACCCGAGCGAGCGGGAGCTGGTGGATCTAGACCTCCGGAGGTTTCTTTTCTTCTTCTTGGGCCGCCTTCTGCTGGGGACGAAGGGGGATGGCATCCACTGCCGCTTCCTCGGGATCCTGGCGGACCTTGACAGAGTGGGGCACTACGCGTGGGGGGCAGCTCTGCTTGCCCATTTGATTGCCGATCTCTCCCAGACTTCAGAGAGGGAGACGACAGTCAGTGGCTTCGCACCTTTTCTCCAGGTACATAATTTATTTATGCATTTAACCATAGTTAAATATGCAATTACTCGTGCTAATGATGTATGATGGATGCATGTGTGGAGTTATTACTACTTCCCTATGGGGAGGGCCAGGCAGGGGAACAGGAGAGTCGTTCCTCTAGCGCGACAGTGGAGGCCGGTCGTGGTAGCGGCACCACACAGCTACCAGCTGGCGTCACTTCGTCGGGAGTTGAGCGAGTATCCCGAGGCCATGGTATGATGCGTATGATTTTTTTATGTTTTTTATGCATGTGACTGAATGGTAACTATCATGATGTATGTATGGTGATGCAGGTGGTGTGGAGACCCTACCTGGGCATGGGCAACGCTGGCCAGCCTTGGGTTGTAGCGGGTCTTCCTCGTTTCAGGCGGGACGTGTGGGTCCATTGCCTGAACGAGATCGAGCCGCTTCGGCTGAGGCTGGTTATGAGGACGTTGGGGCTAGCCCAGGAGTGGGTTAATGTAGATGAGCCGGCCCGCATCGGGCGGAAGACCAAGGGGAAGGCAAAGATTGTGGACTGGCGCACGCGCTTCCCAGCACAGTACCAGGACTGGCAGCAGGGCGGGGTCCTAGTGGTGTCCCATGTACAGGACATCACAGACTACATGAGACGGTACCGAGCTACGTACGGGGACTGCCTCTCCTTGGGTGGTATGGCAGGGGTAAGTGAAATGAAACTGCTTCACCCTTCTATATGTATATGCATGTGGCACTAACTTATGTGCAATGCAGGATGCTCGTGACAACATGATTGCCGACCTGCGGGCCCAGCTGGCAGACGCCAGGCGGCAGTTAGTGGCCATCCGACAGGAGTTGGAGATCCTGGTGAGTCTATGCAATGCATTTTTTTTGTGACCTAGATTTTTGATGCTTAGCCTTTGACTGACGTTTGCCTCGTGTTTCAGCGGGCCCACCAGACAGCGGCAGCCGGGACGGCTGGTGGAGCGGGTTCTTGTTCGCGGGGCCCTCCTCCGGTGGTTTCTGCCCTCCAGGAGCAGCTGGCGTATGCGGTGGCTCGGGCTGAGGAGGCCGAGCGTGACCGCAAGGCTCGAGTGAGTGCTTGCTTGGCCCTGACCCTCTTCTAGCTGCTTTCCTTCTATCACTGTTCTCTTACGGTGCATGCGTGCTTTGACAGGTGGCCGAGATTCGGGAGGCCCTGGCCCGTGCTGTTTGTGCTGAGCAGGAGCCCGATGCCTGGTTGGCAGAGCGTGACGCCCGGATTGTGGAGCTAGAGGAGGAGCGGCGATGGGAGGCTGAGGAGCTTCCTCGCGACGTAGTGGATCTGCGGATCGCCCTCGAGCTGTCGAGGAGAGAGGCGATGAGGGAGAGAGAGGAGAGGGAGAGGGATAGGGAGAGCGTGGAGAGAGAGGGGAGAGGGATAGGGAGACCCTAGAGAGAGAGAGGGAGTACAGGATGGCAGAGCGACATCGAGATTGGGACGAGAGGAGAGCTCTCGTGGCCCTGGTGTCGGAGCTCCGGCTGAGTCTTGGCACGGCGGAGGGGAGACTTCGGGAGAGTGAGGAGCGGTATCAGAGGGCGAAGGAGCGCGGGGCGCGACTTCGTCAGTCCGGTTCCTTTTCTGTGGGCAGCTTTCTAGTTTCTTCGACCGAGGAGCGTCGCCGCACCTTGGAGGCTGGCATGGTGCCACCTGGAGAGGCGAGCACGGCTTCTCAGGGTTCGCAGATGTCGCAGAGGCCCCCTAGGGATCCCCGTCAGAGGAGGGAGGAGAGAGATGACCAGGAGGGTGGTGGTGAGAGTTAGAGAGTTATTTGTACACCCCACCGTCCTCACTGTATGATGTACTTTAGACTGTTTATATGAAATGGATTTCGTGTGGTTCCTTTTATCGTGTGCCCTTTTCCTTCATGCACTTTCTTTCACACCACGTTGTTCACGCTTCACGGGACTTTGCCCTGGACAGGAGGGAACTACTTTGCATGGAGGGTTTTTTGTTCCCTTTTTTTTTCGCTTTGTTTTGGGCGCGTCCAAGCGCGAGGACGCGTCTTAATCTCGAATTCAAATTTAAAGCGACGGGTGGCCTTTCTTCTCCGTACCTTACCCGCAAACGAGCCCGCCTTCCGCCGAAGCTTGCTTGCCCGTCTTTGTCTTCTTCCCATCGATCGATGGAGTTCGGCGGTCTGGACCACGGCGAAGGTGGAGAGGGACGCGGGACCCCTCGCCCAAGGAGGGACGCGCCAGAGCACGGAACGGCGTCTATGGAGGAGGAAGGGCCGCTTTGGGCCCCCGAGGGACCCGAGGGGCCCGATGTCGCGGAGGGAGGTGAACACGGTCTGGTAGGTCCTCCGATCTCTTCCTCTTTTGATCCACTTCGAGCCGCGCGAGGGGGGAAAGGGTTCGGTGAGTGTTGTACTCAAATGATGGACGCGTCGTTTTGACTGATGTGGGACCCCTTTTGATGCAGGGTACGGCAAGAATCCCGGGTTTGGCCGATGAGTGGGTGAGTGCGGACGAGCCGAGCCGCGTCAGGAGGGAGAGTCGCGGCAAGGCGAGGCTCGAGGACTGGCACGTACGTCTCCCTGGACAGCAAGGGAGTGTATTGGTGCAGGACAGCGCCGACTTCCTGCGGCGGTAGAGAGAGAGTTATGCGGGGCTTCCCCAAGCTGGGGGCACGCGTGGCATCGGCGGCTCGCGCGCCCAACTGTCAGAGGCTAGGCGGCAGCTGGCCGTCGCTCAACATGAGCTGTCGCTCCTGGTAAGTTACGTGCCGCACTTTTACCTTCAGATTTTGGAGTTTCACTGACGACCGTTGTTTATTTTGTTCCAGCGTGCCCAGTAGACAGCGACGGCGGGGATGATTGGTGGCGCATCTTCCAGTTCCTCGGCCCCTTTTCTCGAGATTGCCTCCCTCCGGGAGCAACTTACCGATGCGGTGGCCTGCGCGACCCGGGCGGAAGAGGAGCGTGATGCCTGGGTGGCGACTGTAGCAGAGCTGCGACATCGCGGTGAGGAGAGACCTTCTCCAGACATCCTGGAGTTAAGGGTTCTTCTGCAGATGATGAGGAGAGAGGCAGAGAGAGAGAAAATCGAGAGAAGGTCGAGCGACAGCGGGATCAGACCGAGAGGAGGGCCTTGGAGGCCCAAGTGAGGGAGCTCCAACTGGGCCTTCAGGCCGTCGTGCAGAGGCTAGGAGGGATGGAGACGTGCTACGAGAGAGCGCGAGAGTTCGGGGAGCGACTGCGCCAGTCTGGTCGCTTTGCCGCTAGTGGCTTCTTTGCCGTGCCAGGGGAGGAGCAGCGAGTCACTGCTGCGGAGCAGGCGCCAAGAGGCGAGGCAGGTGCTGCTGCACGAGGATCCCAGAGGCTTCTGAGGGACCCGCACCTCAGGGGAGAGGAGGGGAGCGCCCAGAGAGATGAGTGATGGTGAGGATCGGCGAGCTGGTGGACTCGCCTCCTCCTTATGTTTATGATATTTTTGACAGCTCATGTAGAATTATGAAGGGAGTGATTTAATTTTCTGCTGCTTGTTTGTTCTCTTGTGCGTTCCTTCTTCCCTACACTTCTCCTCCTTTGTACTGTTCCCATGTGATGGGTCTGCCGAGACTCCGCCCCAAGCGGAGAATCGCGTCTTGTGACCATTTTTGACGGGAATCTGCCGTCGAAGTCAAAAATGACGGCCCTAGTCCCTTTTCCCGGATGTTGTGTCAAGTTTTGCGGACGTCCTCCAAAACATGATAGGGTATCCCTAGACAACATAGGGGGCTAGTTGTCATATCTTCGTCCAATCAATCACCCTGTGCGAGTGGTGAAGTGACACACGGGACCGCATGGCAGGTGCCTTATCGCGAGGGCTATCATTAACAGGTGATGGAGGCAATCTTGGCCTGCACTCCTTCCATTTCTATAAATTCGTGTCCCTTTTATCCTCCCAGGTATATCGAGAGCTAACTCGAGAAGCACAAGTTCTCACGGGAGAGGAGGAGTTCAAAATTCTGAGAGTTGGATGGAGGACGAATCTTCCCACTCCTCGAAGAGAAGCAGGTCCAGTGGTAGTAGTTCCAGGAGGCTTTCGGACCTCGAAGGGCACTTTAGCGAAAGGGCCCAATCACAACTCGTAAGCTGAGTTTTCCTACCCTTTTCTCATTCTTTTTCTTCCTTTCTTTCTGACCAAACCTCCTCTCCATTCCCTGCATGCGTAGAGTGTGATGAAATCACAGATCTTATGGGAGTTGGTAGTGGCAGCATACCGAGGTCTCCCAGATTTTCAGAAGGTCAGGCTAGACGTGATGGGTTTTGGCACCTTTCTTCGGATCGAGCCGATCCAGCTCGACCTGGTCCTGATCCAAGCCTTGTGTGAGAGATGGGACCCAGTGAGTCGGGCATTCCTGATGCCCTGGGGGCACATGGTGCCCAGCTTGGAGATGTGGTCCGATCACAAGCCTGAAGGTGGAGGGCGAGGCAGTGACCGGGGTCACTTATGCGGACTACCGAGAAGGTGCCCAGAAGCTACTGGGTTTGGACCTAGATGGTCGGAAAAATAGGTCGGTAGCCTAGGGCGTCCCTCATGGATGCATTAGGGCTCACCGACACTCATCGGCGGGACGATGAATCCTCAGAAGAGTTCATGGAAAGGATGGAGATAGGATGCCGTGCCGTGTACTGCACAGATTTCGGCAACTGGGAAAGATGTAACATAGATTTGAGGAGATTTCTCTCTTCCTTTTGGGGAGATTGGTACTGAGCTCGAAAGGGGACGGTATCCAATGTCGCTTCCTGGAGCTGCTATCAGACCTTGAAAGAGTAGGGTACTATGCCTGGGGAGCCGCCATGCTGGCACACTTGTTTGCAGGCCTGTTCCAAGAAGCGGATCGTGAGATGGCTGTGAGTGGTTTCACACCATTCGTCCAGGTATTTTTGGTTTTGCTTGTTTTGTATTTTTTTTGTATTTTTGCAAGGTACTGATGACCTGTGCCGAGCAGCTGTGGAGCTATTATTACCTCCCTATGGGGAGAGCTCGGCATTGGCGACCCGTGATGGTGCCGCTAGCCAGGCGGTGGGAACCCATCATGAGTGCGGCACCCCTAACCTACCAACTGATGGTGCTAAGGCGGGAGCTACAGGAGTTCCCTGCAGCGATGGTAAACTGGAGACCCTACTCAGACATGGTCGATGCCGACCAGCCGTGGGTTCTAGCAAGTCGTGCCCGGTTCGGACGGGAACTGTGGATGCACTGCCTGAATGAAATCGAGCCGCTTCGGCTACGATTAGTTATGAGGATTTTAGGACTGGCTCAAGAATGGGTGGATTCAGCTGCGCCACCTCGTGTCGGGAGAAAGACGCGGGGACCGGCGACCTGCATTGACTGGCGCGTGCGGTTCCCTGAACAGTATGAAGACTGGCAACGGGGTGGCACGATTGTAGAATCACAGGCACGGGATAGCGAGGACTACTTGCATCTATATAAGACAAAGTACGCAGAGCGGCTCCAACCCCGGGGACTTGTGGAGGTAGGTTTCCCCTTTTCTCTTTTCTTCTTTCTCCTTTTCTTGGTTTTCTGGTGAAAATGCTGACTCGTAAGGCTGCAGGATGTCCGGGATGCCATGATAGCGAATTTACGAACTCGCTTGGCAGAGATGGAACAACAGTTGGGTGATGCCCGCGGAGCTACGAGCGCCTTGGTAGGTGTACAGTACGTTCCTAATTAAAACCCAGATTCCAGATGTTGGCTGCTAATTCACGCGGTCGTAGCATGCCCAGATTGGCGCGGCTTCCCCAGCGATGGGAGTAGGTGGTGCCTCTTCCAGCTTGTGGATTCCCACCTCAGAACTTGACTTGCTTCATGAGCAACTTGCTCACGCCACGCAGCGTGCTGCGGAGGCAGAAGGGATGCTCTCTATACAGGTAAGAGTCTCAGTGTTGAGTTCTCCTTGTTTATGCCTTATCGCGTATCTGAGATGGTACACTCGGCAGGAAAAGGAGACGGAAGAAGCGCTTGCCCAAGCTGCGCAGAAGGAGGCTAGGATAGCAGAACTGGAGAGGGAACTGCGGCGTCATCCTGATGACGACTCCTCTAGGGATGCTGTGGAACTGAGGATCACTCTCCAGTTGGAGAGGGAAGACCGCGAGAGAGAACGTGCAGAGAAAGAAAGAGACGCAGAGAGAGAAAGAGCCAACAGATTGACTGAAAGGGAGGAACGAAGGGCCATGGAGGCCCAACTATTCGAACTCCGAATCAGCCTTGGTCTTGCTGAACAGTGGCTGAGAGATGGTGAGGAGCGCTACCGAAGAGCACGAGAGCGTGGCTTTCGTGTTGGTAGCTTCTCTGCTGCTTCCGTAGATCAACGCCGGGATGTGGGAATAGGAAGAGGAGTACAGAGTGGTAGGAGTACCGCTTTTCGTAGTTGGGTAGCACCTTTGAGAGCGTTTTGCCCGGAGAGTAGTGGGACGAGTAATGCAGAGAGAGAGGGCGGAACTTGATGTAATTTTTTTGGTTTTTGGAATAAAATACAAGGTTCGGTTTGTTTGTTTTTCACCTTTGCTTCTGTTGCCTGAATCCCTGCACACATCACTGAAACAAACAAATCAGAATTTCTATTCTGACTTGGCCCCTTGCTCAATAAGCAAATGGTCACTGTGACTGTCCTTGATAACTGGTCAAGGGGCCAAGCCTTTATTAACGAAGGCAATGGAAAAATGTGGTGACGATAAATGCGACAGGCAAGCACACGAATGCAAGCGGTATTAAAGTGAGATGCTGTACGCAAATGCGATCATGCAAAATTGATTTGTTTTCTTTTTATATTTGGCATTTTTTGTTTTATCATAAAAAGATTTTTTTTGTTTGCAAATATGTACATTTTCTCTTTTTCCTTTTTTTGTTGTTTTTATCATTTCAATTTTTTTGTTGCTAACGCCCGGCAAGCACCCACATGGCACCTAACCTACGTGAGAACAGGGGTTTCTTACTAACCTCCCGGGTATCCTAAGTGCACATCTAGGTTGATTTGGGCCTCTAGACCCCTCGAATGATGATCCCGCCGGCTAAGACTTACCCTGATGACAATACCGTCATGCCATGCTTAGGCTCCCAGTTGCTTCCGACCACAGGGATTCACCCAAAAGATGTTTGAGGTAAATGATTTGCCCGACCCGGGTCTATTTCCTCACAACTCTAGATGGTATATGATGGAACACCCTGGAACCCTAACGACCAACCGCGCGACGCTGACCCGGAATCAGACGCCGTCGCACCCATAGGTGACGCGCTTGCATTGGCCTAAGCCCGAGGTTAAACAAGAAGACATCAAGGTGGTAAACAGGGGTCTTGACCAGCCAGAAACACGGAGACTCCTTCGCAGCGATAGCTTTTGCTTTTCAAAGTAGGCAACCAAATGTGTATATTAAAATAAGGTCGCAGACCCTGGGCAGTTTTCACCTTTCAGAAACTCCATCGAACCTTCATCTTTAGAGGAAGAAGGAAGAGCGTGGGGGGATAAACCTCCTGAGAGGATCGGCAAAACCGTTAACCCGGCGAGCGAATAAGGGCCCATTAACTCTTTCCTTTCGGACAACTTCGGACCAAATCTCGAGCATTTACATTCCATAGCCCCCCTTTTGTGGATTCAGACTTTTGCTTTGAGGGGTTCCGTTTATCGCAACAGGCACGGTCACGACCAGGCTTTTCTCTTGATTTTGACTTTGTATTTCTTTTTGTGAGGGAGATATAGTCGTTTGACGTTTGTGGGCTCCCTTTTCGTATGCCTGCGGGGACACTGCCCTCTTCTCGTGCTCTGATCGATGCTCGAGGAAATGGATCCTACTCTTGCCTTTGGGGTTTGAGTTTCGGTTTCTCATGCTCAGCGTTTTAAGGGCGCCGACTGTCTCATTTGGTCGAAGAGAAAAGAATAAAGATTACAGCTTCCGGAGATCTTCTGGGTGACGCTCCACCGTAGGTGATGCTACCGACTTTTTTGAATAAAATACATAAGTGAGCATATGTTAGCTTCCTTCGAGCGAGCATAGGCCGACGTGGCCGGACAGGGATCTCCACGGTTCTGGCAAACCAAGACCCGGTGCCTACCAAGCCTTAATGGGCCCTATCCTAACATGAAGGTTAGATGCAGGAACTTAACTACATGGTGACTGCCAGGCATCGGCATTTTGAATTTTCCATATTTTTAGTGGTTTTCGGTATTCCTTTGTTTTTGATGTTTTTTATCTTTTCATCATTTTTTTTGTTTGTTTTGTGCTAAGGGTAGTATTTCTTAAGATAAAGCCCATTCCAAGGGTGGGATAACTCGGTCCCTTCGGCGTTGATTAGCTTGTAGGCGTTGCCAGGGTACACGGCTTGAATTACAAATGGTCCTTCCCAATTGGGTTGGAGCTTAGAACGCGGCCCTCCAGGTTTGACAAAAATTCTTTTTACGACCATCTCACCGACTTTGAATTTTCTCTCAACGACTTTCTTTTGGTAAAAGCGAGCGAGTCTATTTTGATACACACGCGCGTGTTCGGCAGCGGCCAGCCGCTTCTCATCCAAGAGTTCCAACTGGGCGAGGAGTGAATTACGACGATCGTCGAGGGGAAATTCCTCGTCCAATTGTACCCTGAGAGAAGGGATCAGAGTCTCGTACGGGACTACCGCTTCCATACCATAAGTAAGGGCAAATGGAGTCTGCCCGGTGGGGGTACGGATTGAAGTGCGATAGGCCCATAGGGCTTCGATAAGTTTTTCTGGCCAGTCTGAAAACTTACTAGACTCGCAGGTTTTTTTGATGATTTTGAGCAATGTTTTATTGGTGGCCTCCGCTTGGCCGTTACCTTGTGGGTAATAAGGCGATGAATGATGCAATGCAATTGCGTACCTTTTGCAGAGGTCCTGTAGGTCCTGAGAAATGAACTGTGGCCCATTGTCGGTGACGATCGTGCTTGGGACGCCGAATCTGGCGAGGATGTTCTTTATGATGAATTTGCAGACTGTTGACGCCTTGATTTCGCGTAAGCTTCAGCTTCGGCCCATTTGGTGAAGTATTCCGTCGCAGTAAGGATGAAAGATTTCTGCTTGGTGAGGGAATTGGGATCACCTAGGGGACCAATGATGTCGAATGCCCACATGGAGAAAGGCCACGGGGAAGATATTGGATGAAGTGAGGAAGATGGTGAATGGATTTTATCGGCGTGAAGTTGACACTTGACACACCTACGGACATAGACAGCACAATCTTCTTCCATAGTGGGCCAATAAAAGCCTTGGCGAATGATCTTCTTGGCGAGCATCTGACTATTCACGTGGCCACCGCACACGCCCGAGTGCGTCTCCTCTACACATTTCCAAACCTCATCGTCACCAAGACATCTTAACAGAATACCAGTAAGGCTTCTCCTATAGAGTAGACCTCCAACCAATGTATATTTCTGAGCCACCCTTCTTATGGCTTTCTTGTCCTCTGTGGTGGCCCCTTCAGGATAAGACTGATCTTGGCAGTATTTGACGATTTCATAGAACCATGGTTTCTCTTCATCAGCCAGTTCTTCTTCGGCCTCTGCCAACATGATCTCCCTCTTCTCAAGGATATCTTCCTGCAGGATCTTTCTTGCTATCCTGTCTTTGATGTTTACGTAGGAAGCATCATCGATTGCAGGGGCGTGAAGTTTGTAGATGGAAATGGACTTAAACCATCTTCCTAGAGGGAACCTTATGGATGATGCCAATGAGGCGAGGGCATCGGCGAGAATATTCTGATGACGAGGGACATGAACAAAGATCAGTTTGGCGAACAGTTTGGCAAAGGCAGCAGTGAGTTCTTGGTATGGCTTGAGTTTGGGATCGCGAGTGCGATATTTAGTGAGCACCTGGCGAAGGATGAGTTGACTATCACCTACGACTCGCAACTCAGTGATACGAAAAGAATGGGCGAGTTCTAGGCCAGCTAGAAGAGCTTCATATTCGGCTATATTGTTGGTAACTGGAAATTTGAGCTGGTATGCCAATGGGAATGTGAGGCCTTCAGGTGACAGGAGGGCGACGCCGATTCCTCTCCCTTGAGAATTCAGAGCTCCATCAAAATATAGCGTCCACATTGGCTCATCTGATTGGTTGACGGACATTAGTTCCTCATCTGGAAACTCTGATTGGACGGGATCGAACTTGGGAAGAGGATGATGAGCGAGATGCTCGGCTATGGCATAGCCTTTAATCGCCTTTTGCTGGATGTAGGTGATGTCGAACTGAGAGAGAAAACTTTGCCAGCGTGCTAGCCTATCCGTAAGGACGGCTTTCTCCAGAAGGAATTTGATAGGATTCATTCGAGCAATCAAGTGGACCTCATGAGCCAAGAAGTAGTGCTTCAATTTCTGCACTACCCAAACGAGGGCAGCACAGGTTTTCTCCATGACGGTGTACTTCTGCTCACAGGGATTGAGAAGTTTGGACAAGTAATAGGTTGCCCGTTCCTTGCCTTCTTCATCAGCTTGTGCGAGGACGGCTCCCACGGAGTCATCCAAGACTGAGACGTAAAGGATCAGAGGTTTTTCTGGTTTGGGTGGAATGAGAACGGGTGGACTAGCCAGATATTCCTTCAACCCTTCAAAAGCTTTCTGACATTTAGAATTCAGTGGAATTCTACTCCTGGCTTGGTCAACTCGTAGAGAGGTCTACACCTTTGTGAATGTTGGGACACAAACCGACGAATAAACTGCAACCTCCCGATTAAACCTCGGACTTCCCTCAAATTCTTGGGAGGGGCATATCCCTGATGCCTTGGCTTTGTCGGGATCTATCTCGATCCCTCTTTTACTCACAATGAACCCCAGCAATTTACCCGACGACACACCAAACACACACTTTTTCGGTTCATTTTCAATTGGAACTCCCTTGACCTCTGCAAGACCTTAGCCAAAACTTCTGGATGTTCCATCCTGGTCCTTGATTTTACCAATAAGTCATCCACATACACTTCCAGATATATGTGCATCATGTCATGAAATATGGCCATCATAGCTCTTTGGTAAGTAGCTCCAGCATTCTTTAACCCAAACGGCATGACCACGTAACAGTATGTTCCCCAAGGAGTAGTGAATGACGTCTTTTCCTGATCTTCTTCTGCCAAACGAATTTGATTGTATCCTGAAAATCCATCCATGAATGAGAGGGTTTCGTAGCCTGCCGTGTTATCGATCAATACATCAATGTGAGGCAAGGGAAAATCGTCCTTTGGACATGCGCGGTTAAGGTCCCGGAAGTCGATGCAAATCCTGACTTTCCCATCTTTCTTCATAACCGGGACAATGTTCGCCACCCATTGAGGATAAAGGACGACTCTAATGAACCTGGCTTTGTGGAGCTTATCGACCTCTTCTTTCATTTTCAAAGCCATCTGAGGGTGGAAACGCCTTAACCTTTGTTTTACCGAGACGGACCCTGGTTTTAGGGTTAAACGGTGTTCGACCAAGGTTGAATCTAGACCCGGCATATCCTCGTAGCTCCATGCAAACGTGTCCTTATATTCCTTGAGAACCTCAATTAATGCCTCTTCTTCAGAGGGTGGTAGGTTGTCACTTATGAGGATGATCCTAGGGTCTTCCTCAGTTCCCAAGTTGACTTCTTTGGTGGATTCTTCTACGGCGGTTGACGGCTCGTCGAATCTCCTCATTCCACTTGCGTATGCGCCCGCCGCATCCTCATATTCTTCACCCTCATCTTCAGTGGGGCATTCTTCATCCGTGATCTCGTAGACTCCATACCCTTCATCAAATGCACAGTCGCCCTCACATTCTATTTCCGGTAGCTGGATGGGATTTTCTAACAACTGGGGGATGGCAAGAAGGGCCTGACACCTGGCGGCCAAATCCAGAAGGAATCGATGAGGGATCTGCCTACCCTTGGATTTCTTCCTAGGTACTACCCTTGGCCTATCATTCCTAGATCGACTGACAATATTTACAGAAGAAGAGGAAGACGAAGGGGATGGTGTAGAATGTACAGGAGAAGACCCCTCAGAGGAGGGGTAGAAAAGGTCGCTCATCGGACCTTGGACGGGTGGTCCGCAGGGCGGTACGCACCCGTGGGAGATGTAGGAGGTTTCCTCAACCAAGATGTGTTGTTGGGGAGTTTGAAAATTGACGTTTTTTTTTCGTTTTCATTTTTAATGACAAAGCAGTGAAAAGAGATTGGAGGAGAGAGAAAAGTGGTTATGGCTAGAGGATTGTGAGGCTCATAGAGCAGATCATGGTTGAAGACCTGGCGCGGGTTGAAAAGCCCGCGTAGGTATGTAAACAGAGAAGGGGATCTGGGAAGATCATCAGACAATTGTCTGGCCCAGGAAGAAGATATCAGCAAAGGCTGAGACGAGTGGATGGAGAAGATGGCGGCTAAGGAGCCGTCGACGGCAATGTTGAGGACGGATGAAGATCGTCGATGACAGGGTCCTTCTGGCGAGGATGAGGATAGTTTGGAACCTTGGCAAGAGTGGTAATGTTCTCTGGTATTCCGGAGATCAATGGCGGTCCTTCAAGTTGCGGAGACGAGAACATCCTTTCCAGTGCAACGGAGATGTCCCGTATGTCGAACCATTTGTTCCACTCGCATTCCGGATCTTTGATCTTGCCTCTTTTGGTGATCCTCAGACATTTTTCAGCCAAATATACAGCATGTGATCCCCCATATGCTTCTCGTGGGTGATCTCCCATCTGAACAACGGGCCCTCTGTTGAAGTGGTTTGATAGAGTCCATGTGAGGGGCTTCCAATCCGCCTTGAACGGTCCTTTGAAGCCTAGGCCAAACCTACGGTTCGGCCTAATTTCCTTTGGCGGTTTGAGCCTACCCTGTAACTGTGCGCCCAGACCTTTACCCTGTTGGTAGCCGATGTTCCTCATAATCTCCCACCCTTTGGAGTGAAAAGGGAGACATGATGTTGCGGTTGTCCTGACCGGCTCCTTTGGTGCTAGTGGAACGTGAGATGAATCACGTACATCCAGTAGTGACAATATGGGCCGATGAGACGGCCAAACAGAGGGCAGAGAGGTGTTGATAGCATCCACTGTGTGAAGGACAGGTGTACTGACCACTTTAATAATTCTCCCATTGTAAGGAAACTTCATGCACTGATGGTTGGTGGAAGGCACAGCGTCCATGGCTTCGATGTAAGGGCGACCCAGTATAGCCTTGAATGTGGGGTCCATGTCGAGGACATGGAATTCCGTGGGAATTGACATGGGGCCTAGTTCTGCCTTCAGAATAATCATCCCCTGCGGCGGCCTTTTGCTATTGTCATAGGCCGTGACCGTGATCGAGGAAGGTCTTATTTGTTCCTCGTCGATCCCACACAACTGAAGAGTGCTCATGGAGATCACATTTATGGACGCACCCGTGTCCACAAGACACGGGTTTATGGATACCCCATTGATTTTTATTGAAATGCACAATGCATATTTCCGAGCTTCCTTGGGAGCGAGCTCGTAGTTGTGGAACATGATGGCCGGTTGTGTGTCTGTTGGGGTCAGGACGGTCGAAATCTTCTCCACGGGGAGGTCCTCATTAACCATGACTTTTTGAAGATATTCCATCAAGGCCGTCTGGTGGGATGTGGATCTTTGAAGTAGCTCCAGGATGGAGATCCGAGCAGGTGTCTTGTCCAAGTGTTTCAATAGATCATACTGTGTTCCAGGGATAGCTCTTTCTGGTTGTTCTCCATCATCCTTCTCTGGCTGAGACTGCTCAGGATTCTGACTGTTGTGGGGGAAAACCCTGTGGAAAATCCTTCCACTCCGGAGCACCATTGCCTGCGGCTTTTGTACCTCTGTGGGGTAGCAGTGGGTTTTAACAGGGATTTGAGGGGTAGTGGTGGAGGAATGGTTGATGAAGCAGGGGTGATGACGGGAGCAGGGATTCTGATGAGGGGTTTGTTAGGTGGAGGCATGGTGGAGGTAGAGGGGATATCGCGCGGATTATGAAGGATAAGGGGTCTGGAAGGTGGAGGTGGAGACGAAGTAGAAGTGGGTAGGGCTTGAAGCGGGCAATGATTTTGAGGTGGGTGATGGGTAATGAGTGGTTTTGAAGGCATTAGTGGTGATACGGTGGAGAAAGACGGGGTTATGTATGGTTGACGGATGATAAGGGGTTTAGAAGGCGTAGGGGTAAATGTGGTAGAGGTGGATGGTAAAGTGGGGGAGTGAGAGAAGATGAGAGGGTGTGAAGGCGTAGTGGAGAGTGTCGGTTGATAGGAGATCGGGGTACGGATGAGAGGGCGTAATGGTAGTGGAAATGGTGAAGGTGATACCGACGCGGGTTGATGAGAGAGAGGTGCTACCCGGGCAAGGCGAGGGGGTTGCATGACGATGGGGTTGGAGGAAGAAAGAATAGAGGTACTTTCCTGGTGCCACACCTGCTCTCTCCCGACTTCCGGGAAGGAGGAGATGGGGTTAACCTGATGATTGGGCTGTTGGTGCTCCGGTAGTGGATTCTGGATTATGCCCATGTTGGGCTGTTGTTGTGGGGCCTGCTGAGGCTGCTGTTGTTGTTGTGGTTGCTGCTGCTACTATTGTAACTGCTGTTGTGGCCTCTGAGGAGGTCTCCTAGCCTTGAGAGCGGTGACGTATCGTCTCATTTCATCCCAATCTATTTGATGTTCATCATTCATATCATGGATGTAAACTTTGAAATGGAAGCATTAATCTACTGTGTGTCCTGGCTGCTTGTGGTAGACGCAGTATTTAGAGGTATCAACATTCAGGGGCCACACGGGCCTTTCTCTGGGTAGGGCGAGTTGGTTTGATGCCATGAGGGCATTAAAAATGTCTGCTAAGGTTTCTGGCAATGGTGGATAGTAGGCTCTCTTGGGACCGAGCGGCCTCCTTTGTTGCTGTTGGGGACCATAGTTCCCCGGGGGTGGAACTTGGTTGTATTGAAGCGGTGGTTGTTGTTGCTGAGGTTGTGGTTGTTGTTACTGGGATTGGCGTAATGGAGGCATATTATCCTGGGGTGGATTATTTTGGGGTGGAGGACGAAGAGGGAAAGGACCTGGTTGGAGGGGAAGTCGGGGCATTTCTGGAGGCCTTGGGTTGATCGCATAGTTGGCATTGTTGACCGCACCCACTTGCTCATTTGTCACGACCCCTTCTGTGGCTCCGCCCGGGACACCAGCGCCTGTCTTTCTGACCACTTTGAGCTTCGACGACTCAAACATGTTCATAATGGGGGAGTCTTTTAACTGGGTTTGGATGTATCGGGCCCTTTCATAGAGTTCCTCCATTGTAGTAAGTTTATTCATGGCCAGGACGTGTCTGAACTGTGGGGTTGCATTAGACACAATCATCTTCACTTGTTCGGGCTTAGAGAGGGTATCCCTTATTCTTTCCGCCAGAGACCTCCATCTATCAGCATAGCGGACAAAATCCTCGTCGGGCTTCATCTTTTCGGCCACTAGGTCGGTAATGGAGAGTGAGGGACCGACCCTATCCCTATATTTCTGCAAGAACCTTCTCTGGACTATTTCAAAATTCTCGGCCTCGCGGGGCTCCAAAGAATAGAACCACTCTAGCGCGGGACCATCCAATGATCTCCGAAAGAGGTATGCCAGGGACCTCTGATCGTTTTGCCAATAGGAGGACTCATACATGAAATCCTTGAGGTGAATGA